>CM075666.1:32850821-33522488 GCA_037954105.1 Canavalia gladiata | reverse complement strand
AAGATCTGTTCCCTCTGATTAAGGGATAATAGACAGTCTCCATCTATACTGGGGAAAATCCATCATAATCTATGTTTCATGCTGGGGAAAAAACAGGCAAATATCTATGGTTCTAGTGAAAGGTTCAAGACCAGTCTGGGGCAAGCTGAATAAACTGGGGAAAAATTTTTGGCTTTTCAGAAGTTGGGATGGCAATGCACGAAGAGATCGCCAAAATACAATACTAGCACTAATCGTCTCGAAGACATCATCGCCAACCAAAACTATTTCACCAGACGCCTCGTCGCAAAAACACCCTATGTCCTTTTGACTATCTTGTTAATCCCCCATCACATGCAACTGTATTTTCTTCTGTCAAAATGTATATGCAGAATGTAATTACTCATTTTTAATGACAATTGCTGATTACTAACACTGTTCTAAAGTAAAAGTTATGTTGAAATTTTCTTAATGACAAGTTCTTTTGACCCAAAAATCTTATTAAAGCAGCGCATGCAACAAATATGCCTCTCAAAGTAATCAAAGAAACAAACAATTTATAGAGCCTAGCTCACTCTGAAGGATATGATCGGTGCTAGAAGAAAGCCAGGGAGTTAGAGTCTGCAAACAAAACCATGAGGTTTTTCTTCTCCGCCCAAGCCCACCATTAGGTGGCTTTGCATTTCTGCTCACTGGCCTATATTGTCAGGCCATAACATCGCATCTCTTCATTCTTGCTCACTGGCCTATATTGTCAGGCCATAGCATCGCATCTTTTCATTCTTACTCACTAGCCTATATTGTCAGGCCATAACATCGCATCTTTTCATTCCTGCTCACTGGCCTATGTTGTCAGCCCAAAGCATTGCATCCTTCATTTCTGCTCACTGGCCTATGTTGTTAGACCAAAGCATTGCATCCTTCATTACTGCTTTCAGGCCTATGTTGTCAGACCACCATGTAATTTAGATTTACTGCTTTCAGGCCTATGTTGTCAGGTCGCCATGTAGTTTAAATTTACTGCTTTCAGGCCTATGTTGTCAGGCCACCATGTAGTTTAGATTTACTGCTTTCAGGCCTATGTTGTCAGGCTGCCATGTAGTTTAGATTTATTGCTTTCAGGCCTATGTTGTTAGGCCACCATGTAGTTTAGATTTACTGCTTTCAGGCCTATGTTGTCAGGCCGCCATGCAGTTTAGATTTACTGCTTTCAGGCCTATGTTGTCAGGCCGCCATGTAGTTTAGATTTACTGCTTTCAGGCCTATGTTGTCAGGCCGCCATGTAGTTTAGATTTACTGCTTTCAGACCTATGTTGTCAGGCTGCCATGTAGTTTAGATATACTGCTTTCAGGCCTATGTTGTCAGGCCACCATGTAGTTTAGATTTACTGCTTTAAGGCCTATGTTGTCAGGCTGCCATGTAGTTTAGATTTAATGCTTTCAGGCCTATATTGTCAGGCCACCATGTAGTTTAGATTTACTGCTTTCAGGCCTATGTTGTCAGGCCGCCATGTAGTTTAGATTTACTGCTTTCAGGCCTATGTTGTCAGGCCGCCATGTAGTTTAGATTTACTGCTTTCAGGCCTATGTTGTCAGGCCGCCATGTAGTTTAGATTTACTACTTTGAGGCCTATGTTGTCAGGCCGCCATGTAGTTGTCAGGCCGCCATGTAGTTTAGATTTACCGCTTTCAGGCCTATGTTGTCAAGCCGCCATTTAGTTTAGATTTACCGCTTTCAGGCCTATGTTGTCAGGCCGCCATGTAATTAAATTTACCGCTTTCTGGCCTACGTTATCAGGCCCCCATACTTTAGCTTCTTATAACTTCAGCAACACAACACACAAAGTCAAACCTTATATGACTCAGACATGGGCCCTGTAACCCTAGGGACATGGTGATTCTGAGGTTATCACGGCGCTCGCCTCGGACATAATCTGTTTACGTCTTTACCCATTTCTTACCATGATAATACAGAAAATATTTCTCGTATTATCTGATAAGAAAATGAGTAAAGAGGGGCAAATTGTAAACACCCAATTATGTCCGAGACCCATTTTAAGGTGATTAATGTATAAAAGAAATTACAAATCAATTAGAATTATAATTAAAGAAAAGATTCAAATTCAAAACTAATACAAAATTAAAATCTAAAAAAAAAACAACAGAAAACAGACAAAGAAAGAAACAGACAAACAGAAAACAGACAAACAAAAAACAGAAAACAGACAAACAGAGAAACAGACAATAAATTTTTTTTTTCTTTGAAAGATAAAAATAAAATCAATTTGTAAATTAGACCTAAATCAAAAAAATAATAAAAAAAATTAACTAAAACAACAAAATTAAAAAATAAATAAAAAAATCTGAAATAAAAAATAAAAATCTTGTTAAGAAAAATAATAAAAATGATAATAAAAAATAATAATAAAAAAAAGGGGAAAAAACTGAAAGTAAATAACAAAATTTTTTAACAATAATAAGAATAGAATTAAAGAAATTAAGGAAAACAAACAAGAAAATAATAAAAAAAACAAAAATTTTGAAAAACCGGAAATTAGAAAAATGAAGATTTTAAATAAGTAAGACAAAATCAGAAAATGAAAAGAAATAAAAATATGGAATTAAAAGAAAATTCTGAGAATAATTAAAAAACAATTAAATTAATTAAAAAAAAAGTTAAAACCCAATTACATAATTTTACTCTTTTCTGCAAAAATAAAACGAAAAATGATAATAATAAAAAAAAAGCAAAAGCTTTTTGAAAATCTGAAAAGCAAAAAAAAAAAGCAAGGGAAAAGTGAAAAGCGGAAAAGGACAAAAGCAAGGAAAAAGCGAAAATCAGAGAGGATTTTTGCCAAGGCTATAAAAGAACAGATAAGGGAAGCAGAGGGGGTTTTTTTTTGTTTTTTTGAGAGATTACGACTAAAATTGGAGGAGAAAGATTTTCTGCTGGGCTTGGGGTATTTGCAAGAAAACGGCCTCCAGAAATCGGGGCTTCATCAATTGGAATCTTGAAGAACCATAGGAAAATCTTCATTCACGACGGAAGCCATTTCCGATCGCCATCTGCAAGAGCGAAGGAGTTCATCGTCACAGAAAGGGAGCTCGATTCCCCGGACCCTGCAACAGGTTAGTCACATAGGCTGGCATTGAAAGCTCCATAGGATTTCTTTGTCGTATGGTTTAATCAAGAAATACATGCTTTGAAAGTTGTATAGATCGATTAGGCAATTAAATCTTGATGTGATAACTTAGATTTCGTTAGCTTGAAGAATGGATCGTATGATGATCTTGTATAAGGATATATGAGGCATTGGTAGCACTGATAAACAATATGCTGAATCTTGGTACCCCTGTTCTACACGAGCAATACGTCTTTGGGTCTGATGTGAGGAATTTGAATACTCTGTTTCATAAGTCTCCAGGGGAAGAGTTTAGTTCAGCTATAAAAAAGGAAAACCAGTAGGAAAATCTGATAAACAACTAGGGATATGGTTCATTGGTTAGAGTTAGGATCCTAACTTCAACATAAAGATGAAACGTTTGAGAGAAATGGAGAAAGATATAGCACAGTGTACTACTTGTCAATTCATTTGAGTGTTTCTTATCATGGGGAAGTTCGGGTTGTGGGAGAACCAGCAATCTTGAATGTGTCACCTCCCGATCAAAACCAAGACCCGAGGTTGAGTCCATGTAGATTCTGCAATGTCCCAAAGCTTTACTTGTCCCCCTGGAATAGAAGCACCTCTCTGCCATTACATGGGTGGAAGTTGAGCCCCATGAGTTGGCCAATCCCGCCTAGCATTTATGATTCAACCCAGACTGGAGACTATAGCCATACCCTGTGCACGCTAAGGACAGGGGCTGAGAAATGGCAAGCATCTTCGAATGCATCCCTGACCCAATCTTCACCTTAGAGGGCCTATAGCACATAAAATATTGACCTGCTTGTTGACCAGATACCCATGCACGTGGTCAAGAGAAAGATTAGGATGAGTATGGGAAGGCTCACCAGTAATGTATGCCGGAAACGAAAAAAAACTTGTCAAACGTCTTGCATACGAATGTGGTGAGGTTAAAATCTGAATGGAAGCAGAGTTGCAGTTTACGGTTAATGAGTGCATGCATGTGCACGAACTTTTACAAGCCATTAGGAAATCAGGGGGGTTAGCACCAAGTTAGTTCTATGAAATTTGAACCTAGACAACATGCATGGAACGAAGACCAGTGGAGGTAATGTTGCATGGGATCATATGCGTGTAAACCAGCACTCAATCTAGATTTGTTATTGTAGTAGTCGAAACCGATTACTTCGTACAGGCCTGGTCGTGATCGTGCATGAATCCTATTAGTGGCATAATCATCCAGATTATCATTGGCTTGCCAAAGAAAATCTTAAAAATAGATGCTTCATAAGAACAAGGGTCTTAAGCTTCTAATCATATGTGTGATAATCAAAGACCCCACAGCTTTCAGCGTTGGATATATATATGTCAAACACTCTTCAGTGTAAGGTTGATGGAGGGAATAAAATAGTTATACGTCCTTAGGTAACATGAACGAAATGCACGCATACAGGCAGGATCCTTCACCTTCAAGAGCCTGAATCCATTTAGCCGTTTTTCGAACCAGAGAACAAGGCCCTAACCTGTTCCAGGTCTGGCCTTCCTCACCTCCGAATAAGACACAGAGGCAGCATAAACCCCTAACAACTAGGAGAAGGTCAAGCCTAGACCTCAAGCCATTGGTAATAAGGGAAGAGAACTCCCTTGCACCACTGCCCTGACGCCATGCAAATGCATGCAAACCAGATAGGACGGCCTTAAATTTAAAACTTGAATGCCATAATGCCAAATGGGCATTGGGCTCAGTGGTTGGAGCGCCTACACATAAGCCCTGTGTCCCCGCTTCGAACCTCAGGTGAGGCGATTTTGATTTTCTCTCCTAATTTTAACCCAAAAGGGGTAAATACCCAATCTGCCCTTAGGCTTTTCACTAATTCCTTGCATGTCCTCACCTTCTAAATTACCAATATGCCCCAACCTCTAGGATTCCAAATCTGCCCCTGACCATTCCATTAATCACAACTTAACCCAATAGTCACCAATTACAGAAATACCCTTAGGAATTCATATAATCCCCATTTGGTCCCCATATTCCAGAAATTAAAAAATTAATAAAAAAATTTCTAGAAAATAAAGAAAATTAAATAAAAAAATTCCAAAATTAAAAATTTGATAATAAATTATAGGAAATAGAAAAATTTAATAAAAATTCCAAAATTAATAAAAAATTCTAGAATTAAAAATTTAATAAAAAAGTTATAGAAAATAGAAAAATTTAATAAAAATTCCAAAATTAATAAAAAATTCCAAAATTAAAGATTTAATAAAAAATTCCAGAATTAAAAATTTAATAAAAATTATAGAAAATAGGAAAATTAATAAAAAAAATTACAGAAAATAGGGAAATTAATAAAAAAATTTACAGAAAATAGAAATTCATAAAAAATCAATGAAAATACAGAAAAACAATAAAAGTTTAGAAAATTGACAAAAATCCCAAAATAAATCATAAGACACTTAAACTTCCTAATTGCCTCCAAAAGTCAAAATGAAGATTCTTCTGTTATTTTCTAACTTTCTTCAAAGATCGATATCCTTTACAACTTATTTCTGTTTCGAAAATTTAAAAATATTTTTTTAAATATTTTGGGATTCTTAAGTCTCACGCAATGGACTCTAACTGGGAAACTGGCGGTTTACCTGCTGTTCAACATTTAGTAGTTCATATAGGTCCCCATGCTGCCTTAGCCGCCTCGGGCCTTGTGCATGAGTGGACTTGAGATCTCCTTCAAAAAACTTTAAAGATTTATTTTTCCAATATTTCGGGATTTTAGGTCTCACGCAATGGGCTCTAAATTGGGAACTGGTGGTTCACTTGTTGTTCACCATTTAGTAGTTCGTATAGGTCCTTGTGCTGCCTTAGCCGCCTCGGGCCTTGTGCATGAGTGGACCAAAGATCCCTCTTCTGAAAATTCTTTTTTAATGATAATATTTTCAAGTATTCTTTTAAGACGCCCTTCGAAGGTCAAGCCTTCGCAAGTAGAACTACGTAAGCCTTGAGTTTCCCATTGCACCAGGGAATACGTAGGAGCAGGATCAAGTCCTGTCAGGCTAACCTCCATCAAATATCTTTCTCACATTAATCAAGGGATCAAACATTTTCAAAAATCATACACTCAGTTAAGGGTGCCGTTCTTTGGAACGGGCGAGTGGGGTGCCTAACACCTTCCCCACTTGTAACCGACTCCCGAACTTCGAGTCTCATTTCCTAGTAAAGGTTTTTCCAAACTTTTCCCTTAAATAAAACTTGGTGGCGACTCCACGTTAATCAGATCAAAATCCATTTCAAAATTTTAGCGAGTTCGTCGTCTCGTCAGAATTACGGTTGCGACAGTCTGAATATCAATATAAGCTATGTTCTCTGTTGTGCTTTAAGAATGCATGTTTCTTGTAGTTGCATCTCCTTTTTTATATCCAAGTTTTTAATTTTGTAGATTATTTTTTCTACCTTCCAATTGGGTGAAATTATTTCTTGCAATCATGTGAATGTATCATTTTTAAACTTCTATATTTCTTCTTCACATAGCACTCCATTTCGGCATATAGATGGTTGAAAATCAAACTTTGTATTTGAAAAAAAAATGCTAATCATTTCCTTTTAAGTTTAGATATATTTTGATTTAAAAGTGAAAAAATAGATAGCTAATTAAGATTTCCATATTTTTGTCTCTTTTTTGAAATGGTTGTTTTGAAAAAAAAAATTTTGCATCCCAAAGATTTCCTTCTCTATGGTTTATTCTTGAAGACTTACAAGCAAGCATTGAGAATTGACGGTTGAGCCTTTTTGTTGCTATAGGTTAATACTCTATTTATTTAACTTATTTTTTATCCAAATTAATATTCTGTTAATTGTGCTAAATAAAAATAATTAGTTTAGACTCTTAAGCGAGAGAAGAACAAGTTCTTTAGGAACAAAAAACCTAGGTGGATAGAAAATTATGATTATTTATGAACTTCACTCATTGTCTTCTACCAAAAGAAGATGTCAACTTTAAGTTAACCATAACAAGTAACAATAAATAAAGTAAGCTTCCCTTCAAGTAAGCTTCCACTCACTTGTAGGTGACCAAAATTACAAAAACATATACCATTTCACATAAAAACTTAAGATTACCCCTAGACACCAATGACATAGCCCTAAATAAATATCCTCCAAACAAAAAACACACAATCCCATAAGTAGAAGGTGTGAAACTACCATTGTACCATATCCAATTAAACTAAAACTATAATCAGGAACAACTTATACGAGTATATTGCATTTCTACATATGCTAACCATTCTAACAAAAAATAAGCACTTTATACCTAACTTTTCTTTGAAATTGAAAAATTATGGAACAATCATGAAATCCAACAACTCAAATAGAATAAGAATGATAGCTACATAAATGGAGACAACAAGGTTTTCTGCTAGTGTGGCAATCATTGTAACTAACATCATGAATAATAGGAAATGTATATTATGTACAATAACATGATAAGTACGATAACATTGGTTCATATTGTAACACCCTAATAATAAATTGTGTTTTACGTTTAAGCTATATTTACAAATTCATTATTAGACTGTTACTTCATGATGATGCAGAATTCTTTTGGCAAAATACTGTTGTTGAAAATATTGTATAATTCTTTTTCTTCGAAACATTTACAAAAAATGCAAGCCTCGCTAATTTATTTGATTGATTAGCATCATTTATTATTATGTCAATGAAATGATAAAAATAAAACCTGCGTACATTTATTACTAAGCTTTATATTTATATGATCACATTCATTTATATAGCATTATTTGTACAAACATTATTGTCACACAGTCTATTAGATTTTAAGCAGAAAACTAAGATAAGGACATTAGTGCCTTTACATACTTTCTTATACATAATACATATTACTATACCGCATAACACTTATTTATCATACATTTATCCTTGGCTATGTTACAAAAATTTACATTATTAGGTGGAACACAAACTATGACTTCACATGATTCAATCAATGCTTCAATAACATGGGCCCCAGGGCTCCACTCACAGGTATAACACCCTAAAAATGAATACCAATTTTATGCTTAAGTTGTTCTTTCAGTTCCATTTTTAGTTTGTTATCTGGTGATGCGGATTTCATTTTAGAAAATACTTATATGAAACTATGGTAATTTTTTTAAGAAAACTATTTGATATAAAATGCAACCCTCGTCGATAAAACGTGCACAACGGTAAAATAAATTGCTAGACAAATTCTGCATGCGTTCAAAGCGTTAAGAGCATAAATCGCTTATATTGTTCTCTTTAATTCTTAATTCACATGTAGATAGTTAAAACAACATAGAATCACATCCTACATATCTTAACATAACTGTACATACCATTCAAACATCATATAAGTCTTAGGCACGTAGGCCTTATCATATAATTATTACAATCCTTAATTTACATTGTCAAATATACATAACATATTATTTATTACTAATATTTAGGATGTTTTCATCCTTCTAATCACAATATTAGCATGACGTGAATTTTATTCAAAGGAGAGTGTCTTGCATCCGCTTCAATAACGTGAATTTCCATCATCCCGTACAACGTCTAGAATGTTTGGGAAAAAAGTGAAAAGGAGTAGAGGTGAGAAACTAAGTTTCTCATTAGGTTTTCTACTCTAATTTAATGTCATCACTTTAATCTCAACCACTTCATCTTATCTTAGAAATCATTTTGTGCATAAAAAGTTACTTTTAATTCTTTGAAAACATTTCTCTGAAGTGGATAAATTTTATTCATAAACATACATTTGAGTGCTTAAACATACATTTCTCTTAACATTCATAAACTTTGGGATCACAAATAAGATATTATTTGACATACAATTATTCTGTCTTAAACATTATTCTTTACTACTTTTCTTTGTCTTTATCATTTTTTTTGTCCAACCTTTGGGACACTTTATGAATCTAGTTTCACCACCTTTGAGAGAAAATAATTAGATATAGACATGTATTAAATTTGTCAAACAATATCTTCTCACTGAATCTACTCTCACCTCCTATATAATTAAGGATATGAGCTCATTCTGGGTGGTCGTCACCACCTTATAAGGTTGTTAAGGACTCGATGCCTTCATAGTAGAAGGGTTTTTGGAATGACCTTTGGCTTCTCTTCAATAAGGCTTTTGAGGACCCCCTAGAATTTGGTGTGCACAAAGTACACGAGAGTAGTATTACATTTTCACATACGTTTGCTTTAATGATCCCTTAATCTCTTTAAGTTCATTTTAATGGCTTCCAAATAATTATGCATGCTTAAACTAATTTCTAGCCAACATGAAATGCACATATAGGCCTTGAATCCCATCTCAACATCAACATAACAATACTCATACATAACATCATCGTTTCTTACTTATGAGCATTCATCATTCAATCTTACATACATAATGTGCATTCACATTTAGTACTATAAGTTGACTGATAAATCACATAACATTATATCACCATTTCATAAAAAGCTCAATTTCTTAATTCAGTTTTTGATGTTGAAGACTTAATTCACTCAACCTTCTAAGTTGCTACTCATCCTCTCCTTTTCTCAAATTCATATTTGTTTCTTGATATTTTACATCTTATAATATTAATCTAGGTGGCCGAATGACACCTTTCTAAGTTTTACTCTTTGTGTTCTCTTTTGTTCAAATCTTATGCAAGTCCTAATTATTCTAAGTTCAAGTATTAAGTATTTACAAACTTTTACTTAATTAGGAAATTTTTTATTAAACATGGTTGAATAGTATCTTATACCTTTGCCTACTTTCCTTTAAACCTTTAATTCTTCTTATAACATTCTAAGACTTTTTAAGCTATACAAATTAGGATTTTTAAGCTCCTTATCTCTTTATTAATGTAGAATGGCCGAATATTCACTCTAGGTTCCTAAATTCTTCTAATTCATTTTCCCTTGTCTACTTAGTTAATTTAGGTCATTTGGAGTCCAAATCATTAATTTGAATCCAACTTAGACACTTTTAGAACTTCCTTCTCATTAAATTATGTCATGACTGCATTACTTAGTGTACTTCTAACTTCATATTTTAAGTCGTAACCATCCTTCTTAATCATGCTTAGAATAAATATTTGGAATATGTCACCTTGTGACCTCCTTTTTGCTACTTGAACGATTTTGTCCAGATAATTCTTAAACCATGAAATTCCTTTTGGTTTTAAACCTACGAAGGTCTTGTGAGGTATATAGAAATTAATTCTTCTCCTAGGTCAATTTACTCCAAGGTAGCCAAATGCCTTACTAGCTTGAATCTCATCTTCCTTACACTTTAACTATATTATGTCCATATATTTAGGACAATTATTTAAACCTAGTTAATAATTAAAACTCTTCCTTAAATAGTTAAATACATGGTGGCCGAATTCCACTCTTAAATTTAGGGTTTCACAAATTTTCTTCTAAGCCCTAAGTGCTTTCACCTAAAATGGTCAATTTTATCCCTTTTCTTTCTTAAAACTTCATCACCCTTTTGATTCATTATATTTACATGTAGAATGACTTTAATTAAACCTAATTAGGAATTAAAATCTTTCCTAAGTTAACTAATCACTAAGTGGCCGAATTCCACTCTTCTAGGTTTAAGTTTTACTTCTTAATCCTAGTTGCTTTGGAGGTTAAGTTGCTTGGGAAAATTTTAACCTAATGAAACTTTGCTTTGGAGTGGTGGCCGAAAGCCTTCCTTGGTTAGCCAAGGTAATTTCTTCAAATATTCCACCTCACACCACCTTGGTTCAGTTGTGTTATGCTTGTGCAGCCCCTCTTGCCTTTGGTCCATGCTTATTTCGTCCAAGTTATGATGCTTAGGTGCTGGCCATGATGAGTCTTGGGTGCTATACAAAGTTTTTGCCACTTTTATGCTTAAAAATCCATCCTTTACTTAGTAGCTTTTTAATCTTTGTCCAAAAGGAGCCTTTGGAACTTATTACATGAATTTATTGCTATTTTTAACATACATGCCCAGAGGTTCAAATCTGGTCCAGAGCTCATACAAAAATTTACCATAAACAAAAAATTACAACTTGCTAACTTAAGCATAAACAAGCATGAAAACAAGCAAGAAAACAAGCAACATAACACCTTTTCTCGAGCATTAAAAGATAGATCTTCATGATATACTCCAAGATCCATACATCTTCTTTCAAGTATACTTCAAAAAAATTTCTTATGAGTACTTAAAACTGATCAAAGCCTTAAAAATGATTTTTAAATAAAATCCACCGATTAAATTTCTTCCAAGTGCCTTATAAGCACTGTTAACCGAACAAACTTTGTTTTCTTTTCAAAAATCACTAAAAATGGGTGGGGCTTATTTTGAACAATTAAAAAAAATTTTAATCTCTCACAAGTGAAAACAAAAGGGATATGTATAGACCTTAGAGAAAAGATGCATGAAAGAAAACAAACATACCATAAAAGACAAGTTAGAAGTATATAAAGACAAGTAGAAAGATCCTATTTGTTGAAGACTTCCTTAGTGTTTTGTGGGGCTTTAAAGGCTGCCTTGGGTCCCCTCTTGTCTGATCTGAACGTGGAAAAGTGATGGTGGTGGGGCTTTGGTGTTTATGGCTTTAATCTAGCTTAAGTCTTAAAGATGAAGACTTATGCTTAAAGATGTAGGTTTTGGATGATTTGAATTAAGATGAGTATAGAGAGAATGGAGAGGATTTGGCTAAGTGTTTAGGCCGAAAAATATGAAGCAAATGGGGTCCCAAGGGTCCTAAAAAGATTCGACCACTTATGGGCCAAGTGGGATTAATTTTGTACCTAGGGGTATTTTGGTAATTTTGCCTAGATTTTTCCTATTTTCCAAAATAAATCAAAATTTAAGGAATTATCCTTTTATGTTTAGATTAGTGTTAATTAGGCTGAGTTTACATCTAATTATTATTAACTTATCCTTAGCACGCTTTTACTTTTACTATTCACTTTTGTCTTTTTGTGAAAGACTTGGTTGACTTGAGTTTGGTAACTCATCACCACCTTTCCAGCTGCTGATTTTCGTGCTTATTAGTGTGGGGCCCACTTCTGGCTTACTTATCATATTATCTTGCCCTCCTAGCCTTTTAGGTACGTTTTCATAATTTTTCTCAACATTATTAAAAAATTTCCTAAATTATTCCTCTGACATTTCTAAGACTTTTTGGTTTGTTTCCATGTTAGTATAAGGTCATTTGCTATTTTCATGAGAACTGACAAGCTTTGTGGAAAAAGTATAGCTCTTAGGGATATTTTGGTCATTTTTGGGGTTTTCAAAGGGTGTTTTTGTCCCTTCTTAGGTTTTTAAATTTTTCTCACTACTTTTAACCATCCATGATGTTTTATAATTCCTTTAGGATGTCTTTTACTTGTATTTCCATTTATCTGGCTCATCATTTGAGTTCTCCAAGTGTAGGGGTATTTTTGTCATTTGCACCATACTTTCTAATTTCTCTACTTTTGCCTTCTAATTCCACCTAGTTTCATTCTAAGAGTTATTGGTAGCTTCAAAAATTCATCATAAAAAATTTGGGATGTTACAACAAGCTTCCATCTAGAACATAATAACCTCCATCTCCATGCTCCTGGTAAGCGCGAAGTGGATATGGCATTCTGAAAGGTGAGTTATCTCGTGAAGACCATATATGTGAGGAACTGTGATAATATGAAGCAGTCTGGGGATCACTTTCTCCTTTAGAAGAAGTCTCCTCTACGTGTGCTACTAGATGTGCTTGATACCCTAGCGGTGGAGGGAAGGCCAAGTTAGTGTGGAAAGTTTCAAGGGGTGTAGAAAAATCAGTAGTAGAAAAGTTTAGGCTCATAACAGCAAACATCAAGATTTGACCAAAGGAAAAATAAATACTTACACTTACCCGGACTATGATTAACTGTCCATGAGCATTAGTTGACAATATAACGTTGCTAAGTTTGAGCAATACCATCGCCATCTCAAAGGACATTTTCAGAGTCTAAGAAAGAAAATGGCGAAAGGGGATGAGAAATTATAATTTCTCAGTAGGTCTCTATCCTAGTTTAGTGATATATTTTCAACCCAAATACTTTAGTTTATTTAAAAATAGATGGCATGCTTATAAGATTAATTTTAACTTAAAAATAAATCCTTTACTAAAGTGGGTCATTTTTGGAATTAACATAAATAATTCTTATTCAGGCATACATTTCATCCATAACTTGAGATCACATTTTATCACATCACAGATATTATTTGACCTTAGTTGTACTCACGCTGCAATCATAATTTCTTCTTATTTCTTTATCACCCTCTCAATTATAATCTTTGGTTTAGGCATGTCATACAAAATTTAGTTAAACAAAATCTTTTTACTAGCTCTGCTACTCTACCTTCCATTCTTAGGATATTACCTCATTCCTTGATGGTCATCACCATCATAATTATTGAAGCTTAAGACCTAGTGCTTCATAATATAAGAATTTTTGGAGAATGTTTTTATCTCCACCGTAGAAGGAACTCTTGCCCTTTTGAATGTGCTTAAGCCATATTAAGAGTAATGTTAATTTTTTATATAAATTCTTACTTAGTGATCTCTTGATTTATTAGATTCCTTTTTAAATCTTATAAATAATCATACAGGCTCAAGCAATCCAACTAAGTATGGTATGCACGTATAACTTTCAATCCATCAAATTTTCACATATTCCATTCAAATATCATACCATAAATCACATCACTTTTTTAAGTTATTAAAAAGTTCATTTTGTATACTCCATGCATAATTCTACATATTCAAGAACAACATAGTAAGATAGCATAATTATTTTAACTAGAAATCTATCTCCTAATTAAAATTGCTTGATTATGCTTGATGTTATGTTTTTGGACATCAATAGCCCTTCTCTAAAATTTGTTCATCTTTCTTTATCTTCTAAGTTATATGAGAGATTTCTCATGGAAACTTAGCTCACCCATCCTTCTAAATTATCTTTCGACCTTTGCTTTTCTAATAAGCTAAGTTTTCCCAACATTCTTGGGTTTAAGCTTGTGAAAGAAGTTCCATGGTTAGCTTGGTGAATGACCTATTTTGGTTTGCCTTGGCTTTCTTTCCTTAGTATAGGAATTTCATGAAAAACCTCATTATAAACAACTTTAGTGAATGTGGTTTTATACTTTTATAATTCAATTAACCAAAGAAACATGTTAAAATCAACTTTATTTTTTACTTTTTTTTTGTAGATTCTCACTTAAAAATCCATATTTAATGACTTGAAATTTTTCTTAGAAATATTTAAACATCCCACCTAATCATCTTAATATTTATTAACCACTTATATGAAATTTATCTAGGTCTTGGTCGAATCATCACCCTTAGTCCCAAGGCTTGGTGGTCAATTTTTCATATCTTTGAAAGTGATTCTTAAGAGGTTATGACTTAGTTTGTTAGATAAGCTTACTTTGGTAATTTTTAAAGTCTTCCTTCTTAATTACCATGGGTTGACCAAATGGCCTTCTAACTTGTCCAACCTCTTAATTAAAATTTTAGGCTTAATAGGACTCATACCATACCTAAATAAAATTTTTAAATTTTTTTCTCCTTAAATTAAGGACTTTGTGTAACACCCATAAATTTCTAAGATGAACTCTTGAAGCCATAAATAGTCTCTAGAATGAAGCTAAGTAAGATTAGAAACCAAAAGCATATCAAGTAGAAATTTTGATGCAAATAATGAAAATGCCCCTATACTGGGCACCTCAAATAATGTGCAAGAGAAATGTAAAACAAGAGTAAAAGACATTCTAAATAATTATAATAGAACATCAAGAATGATAAAAAATAATGAGAAAAACTTAGAAAACAAAGAAGTGATAAAAACGTCCCCAAGAAACTTTGAAAATGCCTAAAACATCCCTAGAAAGCTCTACTTTCTGCACAGAGCTAGTCAATCCCTAGAAAAATATCAAATGATATTAGATTAACTTGGGAACAAATCAAAAAATTTTAGAATTATCAGAGGAAAATTTTTGAATTTTTTTGGTATGCTGAAAAATTATGAACACGCTCGTAGAAGGGCAGAAGGGCAAGAAAGTGTGAAGAAGAAGGAAAAAGTGGCTCCCACATGGGGTGCACGAAATTTCCCATGTAGAAACCATGGTGATGAGTCACCAAGTGAAGTAAATTCAAGTCAACCCATAAAATAAAAAAATAATTAATGTTAAGATTCCTTTAACATGGTTAAGGCTAATTAACCTTGATTGTTTAAAAGCTAACCATGCTCAGGGTAAGATAAACATGATTAGTGACAAACTCAGCCTCGTTAACACTAATAAAACTTAAAAAGGATAATTTCTTAAATTTTAAATTATTTTGAAAATGAAAAATCTATGCAAAATTACCAAAATACCTTTGAATAAAAAAAAAATCCAAACTTACCCTTACTTGGCCGAATTCACTAAGCCTCCTGGGAATCTATAGATCTCCTTTGGTTTGGACTCATAAGGACTCAAGGCTTCCTTTGAACGGTTAAAAATGAACATCACCATTTTTTTAGTAATTTTTACAAAATAAAATGAAGTTTGGTTGGTTTAAAGTGCTTCTAAGTAACTTCGAAGAAATTTAATCGATGAAAATTCTTTCAAAACCCATTTCGATGTTTTGGGAAGTTTTGAGAAGTCATGAGAATTTTTTTTTAATTGTTCTTGGTAGGAGATGGATGGATCTCACAAGACATTCAAGACCCACTTTGACCATGACCCAAGCTGTGGAATTTGGACAAGTCTTGTATGGATCAAGTGTTTAAGGTGCTACAAGTGCACAAAATCAAGGAACCAAGGTTGTATGAGAGGAAAATTTGAAAAATGACCTTGGAAGGTCAAGGTGTGCATTCAGCCATACTTGCAAACTCAAGGATAAAACCTCTTAAAATTTTTAAAAGTGAAACAGACCAAGTAACTAGGTTCTAAATGGTATGAAGCAATTTTTGGAAGAAGAGATAAAATGGCCTAAAAACTACTAGGTTTGCATTCGGCCACCCTAGTGCAACTTAAGGAAGAATAAGCTTAAAATTGGTTAATGGTGCATTAAGGATTTTCATTAGGTAAATGGATAATTTAGAGGTGGAAGAAGGTCTAAAAGTGGCTAAGTCTACAATAACCAACATAGATAAATTAATATGAAATCCATAATCAACACTTAACCTAGATTTCAAAAAGACATAAGTTGGTAACTAAAAAAATGAATCATAGAGTTAAGGGGAGAAGAGTGGCATTTGGCCATGACTTTTTGAATGAGAAATAGACCTAAAAATTAACTAAACTTGGTTAAGCTTGTAGCCTAAACTCTAATTAGAAGTATTGGTCAATCTAGGTTAATTAGGGATGAAAATTTAGTACCCTAAACCTTAGAAGTGGCATTCAGCCACCATGGAGTTGGTTAATCAAAAAGGAGTTTTAATTCTTAACTAGGCTTAATTAAGGATCCTTGGCATATAAGTGTAAAGGATTAAAAGTGTAAGAAAGTTTTAAAACATACAAAGTTTGCCACCTTAGGATAAATTGATCTATAAGGAGATTTAATTCTTAACTAGCATTAGATTAACATCCTTGGTATATAGCTAGAAGAGGTTAAAATTGGGAGTAAGTCTTACAAAGGTTAAGGAGCCCATTTGGACATATCCACTAAGTTGGTGAAAAGGAAGTTAAGAATTCATCATGATTCAAGCCTAAACTTAAGTATGCATAAGATAAGTGATTAGGAATGAAGCATGAAGTTGGAAGACTAAATTAAGCCATTCTGCCATGACTTACAAGGATGGAGAAGAAGTCTTAAAATTTTTTTAAGTTAGGTATCAAGAAATGAATTAGTCTTCAATTGGTAAAAATCAACTCATAAGACAAGGAAAAATAAACTAGAAAGCCTTAGGGACCAAGAACTCACATTTGGCCACTCCAAGTTAAATAGGAAGAAATGAGATTGAAAACTTAGTTTAGGTACCTTAAGAAGCCTTCTTGTGTAAAAGAAAAAAATTAAAAGTTTAAAAGAAGTTTGGCAAAAGCATAAACATCACTTGACCATGTTAAATTAAATTGACTTAAAAGAGTTAAAAACTTACTAACACTGAATATTTGAACTTAGTATGAATAGGATATGCATAAGACTTACAAAATTGAAGAGCACAAAGAATAAAAACTTAAAAGGTGTCATTCAACCACCTATATAAAAAATTCTAAGTTGTAAAAAGCATGTGAAACTAATGAAACTTTGAAAAAAGGAAAGGTTAAGGAGCAACCTAGAAGGTTGAGAGAATTAAGTCCCTTGAGTGATATCTTATAAAATGTTAAAGAGTTAAATAAGTTGGAACATGTATTAGGTACAAGTAATTATGTTATTCAAGTGTGATTTATAAGTTGACTTGTGATGTTTTTTATGAAGGCACATTGCTTAATGTAAGTTAAATAGTGAATGCTCATAAGTATTGTAAAGATGATGCTATGTATGATGAATTGATATGACATATGATCTGATATAGTTTGAGATCTAAATGTGCATAGCACATTGGTTTAATATTGTTGAGCATGCATGATTATCTGGAATCTTTTAAAATGAACCTAAAAAGGTTTAAGGGATCACTAAAATAGACTTATGTGAAAAGTTGATCTACTCTTAATGTGCATTGTGCACATCCGGGGGCATATAGAGCCCTACTGAAGAGGAGGTAAAAAGGAGCTCCTAGGAGACAAAAAGATTCTCCAAAAATCATCTTTTTGTGAAGATAAAAGGGTTCTTTACCTATTATAAGGTGGTGAGACCATATAGGAATAAGCTTATATCCTTAAAAATAGAAGGTAGAGTAGCAACCTTAGTGAGAAGATATTTTTTTGACTAATTTTAATGTATGTCTATGTCTAAAAATTTTTCCAAAGTTGTGGAACATAATTTAAAATTCCTCGAAGTTATGAAATAGAACAATGATAGAGATAAATTTTAAGACATGGAATAAATTATGAGTCAAATAATATCTATATTTTGATCCCAGATTTATGATTTTAAGATAGATATATGTTTATGTAATAAGGTTGTTTTTTGTATGTAAATAACTCACTTTAATGGGATGTTTTTAAAAGATTAAAAGAAATCTTGTATGCATGTCATAATTTTTCTAATAAACTGAAGTGGTTGGGGTAAAAATGATGACACCAAGTATAGGATAGAATCTTATTAAGAAACTTAGTTTTTCACCCCTACCTTCCCATTTTCTTTCTAGATGCCTCAGGATACTCTCTCACTATAGAAATTTTCTAAAATCTTTGCTTTGTTTCTACCTCACTGGAATAAAGAAGAACATAACCTTGTCTTTCTCTCATACCATTATTAAGATTTATCAAATTTTAAAATAATTCAATAGTTTTAGCAGAATTATCCATAGGGGAGGAAAATTCTATGGACTTATTAAGATAATCGAATACATATGGCTTTTAAAGAGTTAATCCATTCTTGAAATCTTATCTAGTCTAGCCAAAGACAAGAAGATAAAATCAGGTTCAAAAACTTTATAAAAAAAAAAGTACAATGTAAATAGCACACAAGTCTATATTAATTTGCTATAGGAATGGAAATCAACAAATCATAAGAAAGTTTAAACATAGACAATTCTAATCTTCTCATACAATTATGTCTCATACAATTATGAGAAATAAATGAATATATGACACTAAAATTATACAATGCTTTTAATAAATGAATATATGACACTAAAATTATACAATGCTTTTAAAGTTTTTTCGTTTAAGAAACATCCACCTCTCATGAGATCAGTGAAACGGTTTATTTTCTTAACGTTTAGAATAAAGACTCTTTCCAAATGTTATGGTCTATTAGAAGGGATTGACATTCTTTTCGTCCAATTCTTCACAAAGTGGTCCATCTTGCCGCACTTCTTACATTGAGAATTCATGGGAGATCTCTAGGCATTAGTAACTTACCCTTAAGGGTTCTTCCCATTTTTTCCTGCTTAAATTGACTTTTCTAAGACATCATCCTCTCTCTCTCTCTCTCTATATATATATATATATATATATATTTCTAATTCACTTCATCCATTAGGTTTTAGCTTTATAATAGGTTCGGTAGCTTTTATGTAGGTGGATAACTATGTGTTTGTTCTATTTTAAATAGGTTTTATTCTTTATCTATTTTCTTAAGTTATAATTTCTTTTGTTTTGACATGTGCTGAATATTAATTCTTTGAATTTATATTCTTATTATCTTATACTCTCATGTATTATCTACATGATAAATTAAAAAAAAGAATATTTTAGCATATGAAATGTATATTTTTTATTAAATTTTAAATTTATTTAAATTGATATTTGTTTAATATTTTTTATTTATTTAAATTTTAATACTTAATATTTATTTTTTAAAATATATTTTAAAAATAATGATAGATAAAAATGTTTAAAAAATTATTTTATTTTATTTTATGTTCTATATTAATTATTTTTTAACTGATATAAAAATTTAATTTTTTATATTAGTTAAACTTCGAATTAATGTACAAAGTAATATTTTATATCAATTATATTTTTTAATTAATATAAAAATAAATTTTTTATATCAATTAGGTAACATAATCGATATCAAAACTAAATTTTTTATATCAATTAAATTTAAAATCAATAAAAAAATAAAACTTTTATATCGATTGCTCAATTTATATAAAAAATTATCATTCTTTTTATATTAGATAACCGAACTGATATATAAAGTCTAAAATAATCTATATAAAAATATTTTTTTAACTAATATTATTTTTGTACAAATGAAGAAAGTTAATCTTCTAATAAAGTTATATATTTTTTTATTATATTTTTAATATCACTTATCTGTTTATTTTTTACATTAAGTAATAATATATAAAAATAATAATAAACGTTACCTTGAAAATTTAATGTACAAGTAAAGCAAAAATATTTTTTGAAAAAGTGATAGAAAGAAAAATAGACGGTTGAAAATAAATTCAAGAGATAAAGCCTTTAAAATTAAGAAATAGATTAAAATGAATTAAAGTGAAAAATATTTTAAATTAACAAATACTTTATCAAAATAAACTATTTTTATTAAGTTATATTATTTTTATCTCAATTAAATTGATCAGATGTTGTAAAATTAAAAAAAATAATTCAAATTAAAATTTAAAATATTAAATGTGATAATGCCAAAATAAAAAAATGAATTAAATATTTTATATATACATATAATATAAATAATATATATATATATATATATATATAAATACAATGAACATCTTTGAACAACATTAACATATTATCGCATATTTAATATAAAAAGTTTTAATGTAGCATCGTGTGTGTGTATATATATATATATATATATATATAATATAAACAAATTTAAAAAATATTAAATACTTATCAAGTATATAATATAATTTTAATATAGCATCCTATTAACTTATTACTTATAATTGAATTGAATCTAAGTGTACATTCCTCTCAAATCCAAGAGGGAGGTCTTATGTTATGTCTGATCATTTTACTTATTCTTTTTATTAGCATTGACATGTTTAACTTTCCACTTATTCAATCTTCTCACTAATTTAATCTTGCATAGTTTTTCTTAAGTCTTTGTTACTTTTAAAAAAATTTATCTTCTTTTATATATATGACATAAAAATGAAGGGTCATAAAGTGGTAGAAGGAAGAATATGCATTAAAAAGTTATATGAAAATTATAAAAATAGTAACAAATGTAATAGGAATTGTCAAAATAAATTTAAAGGTAGAACAAATGAAATGTGCAATACTATAGAACATTACATATATCATATTTTATATTTAGTATTTGTTCATATGAAAAATATATAGGTTTGTTTTAAAAAAATTTAATCAAAATTTATTTTCTTACAGTTTTAATAAATCAAAGTACCTGGTTATTTGTAGGATATTTAAAGCAAAACAATCTATCATAAAAAGTCAATTACTACTAAAAAGACTCTTGAAATTCAATTGAGTTAAATCATTTAAATTAAATGAAACATATTTTAGTCTTGAGAGAAAAAATGTAAATAAAAGATAGATTATAGTGAAAAAGTTTTATTCTAAGGGTTGTATAAAGGGAAAAAGCATTATTCTTTTTTAAGGAAGTCATCATTTGTTTTATTTGGTTAAATTGCCAACAAGTATTTAAAAAATAAAAAAAAATATAAAAAATACTAATATTTTTTAATATTTATTTAAAAAACATATAATATTCCTCCGATTTTCGGATCTACAGAATGCACTTTTATTTGTTTTGTTCTCTTAACATTGTATGTTCTTATTTGTTTTATCCACTTAACATCCTATGTTCGTATGAAAAATTGATCAATTAACTTATAAGAGAATAATGACACATGACTCCTTACAAGATGTATATAATTTTGTTTTTTGAAAATTACCCTTCACATGTTTTGTCTCTTTTGTTTGTTGTTACATGTGGATGTGACCATTTCATTTTTCATTTATATTTTTCTTTTTCATATCTACAAAGCTGGATGATTTTCAACCTACAGTAAGAGGATGGTGGGTTGGCTGAAAAGTGTGGGCTAGAACTTGTGCCATGATTTCTTTCTGAAAAATGGAAGATGTAAGCTTCTTATATCAAATTTATTATGGTCTTCAGTTATATGTATCTGTTTTGATATTGATATATACCTTATGCAGTTCTACAGTTCTATATCTATTAATGTTAGCTTGATCGTTACATTTTTCAGATAATCCAACTTCTTGTTACAGCCACATTGTCTTCGGTAGCGCTAAGGCCAAAGGCTAAAGGGTCGCGTCAAATTTGTGTGGGTTACTTTCGTCTGTTTTCTCTTCTTCTCTTTGGTAGCTAGGAACTAATCCATAACTTAATCACATTGTTAACTTCGTTTAGTTGGTGCTATCTTTGTTTGATAAAATTAATGATCGGGAAGTAGGGAACACCAAAATCAATCTGCACTTAGCCGAATCAAAAAACAAACACGGTCTAAATCATTGACTACTCATTTTTCTAACATTATATAGTTTTTTCTGAACGACAAATATTTTATTAAAGATAATTTTATTTTAAATCAAGAATACTCGCACTATTATGCGAGGTTAATTCTTTCTGACGAGATTTTTTTCACACTAAACTTGTACTCAAAATATTTTTCAAAATTAAGCATATAATATTAGTTAGAATCCGCCATCCCTTGATATTACAACACTTTTTGCAAAGTTACAGGCGTGAGATTCGTACGTCTTGTAAAGTAATGAATAGTCCTTTAATCCACTAAGCTAGCAATTGTTGGTCATAAAAATAACATTTTTATTTTATTTTTAAATTTTAGTGTTTAACAATTATATACAACACATAATAATAATTTTTAAATTTTTTAAATTTTTTTAAAAATATTTATAGATCTCATTGAATTTAATACTTTTTTATTACAAATTTTTTAAATTTCTTTTCAACTTGCGTAGATCTAAATTTTAAATTTAAAAATATAAAAATAAATTATTGGATCTAGATTAGATTAAAAAGTTTTGATGCAAATCCCATCGAGTATAGTTTATGAAATATATATATATCTATATATTAGATATTTAACATCACAAAGATTAACAATTTTGGTTTGAAAATTTAAAAATTGTTTATGTTAAATTTTGACGTTAAAAATAAGTTTTTAATGATTCAAAATTTGCATGCAAATTCAAGTTAATTAGAGAGAATTTTATTGAAAATGTTGCTTGTAACATACAGATCCAACATTAAACAACAAAACCTCATGAAGATCTAAGAGAGTTAAGGCTAACCTTTTTGAAAACATTTCTAGAATTTCAAAAATATTTTGGTGCCAAAAACTGTGAATTCAATTTTAATTTTCCAGCAACTTTCAAGGCAATTCAAGTATATTTAACTGATTATTATCATCATAGAATACAAATCTACATAGATCAAACTCAAATTTGTACATAATCGACACAAAATCTATCCAAATTTGGACAGAATTAAAAAAACGAAAAATGATAGCAGAGTTGAAGTGGAAGATAATGTTAATTGACACAAGTTTTGATCTAAGATCTGACCTCCATTGATGTGTTATGAATACCACTTGATAGCACATTGGAAGGTAAGGAAAAATTAGTTCAATGGAGGCTAAAGTGATGCGAAAATAGAGAGTATTTTAGGCACAACTCCTAAGGAGATAAGTCATAGTTGCTCCGCTACTTTGGAGTTCCAAGGATAAGGAGGTTCTCACCTCAAAATAAGGTTAAGGGAGAGACACTTTGAGATAAACTCTCACTCTAAATTTTTTTGTTTCAATTAATGACTCAACGTTCTAAAATGATTACAAAATGGTCTATATGTAGACCAAAAGAAGGGAATCAATGTGGACCTTTCTACCTCCTTCCTTCCCTTAAATAAGCTTGGATTAACCCAAAATACAAGTCATATCCAGCCACTATGCAGCCTCTAATTAGGCTTGGATAAGCCCATGTTATGGGTTCAAGAATTACACAAAAAAGATAAGCTCATTTTATGAGCCTGATTATTACATATAAAAGGTGTTCTAAACCTATACAAGTAGGAACTTTTAAATGTATTACAACAAACCTAATCCTAAACTATACATTGTGATGGACTAATAGGCTCAATGGTTCTTTACAGCTGGGACCTTTCCATCATAGACGCATTTGCATACATAATAACATCCAAAAATATTATCATTTAAAACAATATTTAATGTCCAAAAAATTTAAAATATTTTAAATTTGTTCTACTAATGAAATTCCTTCCACTAACTTCAAAAATTACTTCAACATAGTTGCTTCTTTCAATAATAAAAGAAAAGAAGATGAAATACCTTACTCACCTCCTCTTCTTCTACAAAATCCAACAATACCTAAAACCAAAACACACCTTCTTTTATATTTCAAAATTCAAACAATTTGGACAAAAAAATTCCTACTCCCAATACAAAGAACTTCAACCCCAACAAAAAATTTACAAAAGAAAGATAACACCTACATTGACTTTCAACCCCAACCAAAAATACACCAAAAAAATATCAAGATCTACACCCAACATCAGCCTAACGAAATAAGAAATGAAGAAGAAATCTCTAAACCCTACATCTCAGAATCCTACCAAGAGCACCGCATGGAGCAAAGAAGTTCATGAAAACCAAATTCTAGGTTAGTGGGTTAGTAAAAACAGAAATAGTCAAGACCAAACAAATTTTCAGCCAACAAATAAATTAATAAAACATGAAAAAATAAAAAACATTTTCCATCCTTAATCTTGCCACGTTAATCAAGTGTAGATAGATATGTGTACTGTTTATACATTTAAGTATCACAACTGCTAATAATATAATAAAATGATAATTTTAAAAAATAAAATAAATAAATAAATAAAAATATAACTACTCAAACCAGCACAAGCTTGACATGCAAGTTTAATTAGTTTAAGTTAAAATATTTAAATTTAATAGAATTTTATGTATTATATAAATTTTAGATTGTTTTAAATATATTAAGATAAATTTATTTTGATAAATACAATTTGACATAATTTATAATGATAATTAGATTTTATTTCTTTTCCATCACACTTGAGAATTTTATAAACTTTTTTATACTTTTTAATTTTTAATTTTTTTAATTTTTATGGTTCAATATTTTTATTAAAAAATTTATATATATAAAAAAAAATTATTAATTCAAACATTAAATTAATAAATTTTATTTTATACATTATATTTATAAAATTTAATTAATATTTAATATTTTATTATATAATTTTATTTTAACAAATAATAAAAAATATACTATTCATTAAAATGAAATTTTATAATAAAATATTAAATAATAAAATTTAATAATTTAATAATTAAATTGGTATAACTGAATCGTTTAAAATAGATAAAAAAACAAAATAATTTTAACATTGATTATTCTACTGCTAAAAAAAATTTAATTTCTTTTTTATTTATATATATATATATATATAACAATTTTAAACCCTTTAATTTAGATATAATCATCATTAAATATTTTAAATTTATTTTTTAAGTTACATATTAAATTAAAATCATCTTCATAAATAAAAAAATAGATATAATAATAAAAGAGAAATTTTATTTTCTTTAAATTCACCACTTTTACATAAAACTAGATATTAATAATAAGCATAAACACTTAACATAAAAAGCATATGCAATAATCTCCATTTGCTTTGGGTCCATATTTCTGGCGACAATCATAGATACATTTACTCTTGGTTATACAATGATCGTACAGCTTGACGCGACACTTCAGTTTTGCCTCTCATACTTTGAATGCCTCTGCTACTTTGAATGGTCCCTCATTTTCTACGATAAAGTAAAAGAAGTTATTTAAAGGCAACACAAATTTCGAAAAAACTGTGTAAGCTTAAATTGGTCAACAGGATTGAATATCTAGAAACTTAACACACCAATGCTACTAATGGAAACAACAATCAGAACAATCAGAGCTAAAGAAATGTTCTTCATTTTTTATTTTATAGAAATTTTCACCTAATTGAATTCTGGACTAATGAGTTGATATGATGCGCCTAATTGAATTGTGGACTAATGAGTTGATATGATGCTCAAGGATATATTATATACTTGAAAGTATTTAATGCTCTATAATATTATTTATAATAGATATTTATTTTGAATTAATTTATTTTAAAAATAAATTTATTATTTATTATTTTATTTAATATTTTTAACGATTAAATTTTATAAATTTTTTTATTAAATTTATAAATTTATTTAATAGATCATATTTATAAAATTTTAATACTTTATTAAATAAATTTAAATTTATATATATTAAAAAATATATCATCTATTAAAATAAAATAATATAATAAAATATAACATTTTTTTAATATTATAAAATTTTATTTACATAATTTATAGAATAAAACTTTAAATTAGTAATTAGACGGATAAAATTCATCCATTAAATGAAATAAATTATATTATATATATATATATATAATAAATTAATACGATGTTATACTAAAAAAATATTATATTTTTGAAGTTATTTAATTTTTTTAAATATATATATAGGAGAGATTAAGTTATTCTAAGAGTAATTTTAGAGTTTATTAACTTTTATAAATAATTAAATTTCACTAATTCAACCATTAAATTAATAAATTATATAGACTATCCTTATAAAATTTTATAAATTTTGAAAAAGGTTTGAAACTTGAAAAATTAAATTTAAATTAACGGATAATATATTTTATAATATCTATTAATTTGAATTTATTTAATAAAATATTAATTTTTTTAAAATTTTAAAAGATTATATCAGGATAATTTATATAATATAATTTATTAATTTAACGGTTGAATTGATAAAATTTAATTGTTTATGAAAGTTATTAAGCGGAGTAAATTGATCCCTCCTCTCCTCGTATATATATATATATATAAAAGGAGGGATCAAGTTATTTTAGAAGTAACTTTTTTTAGAATCATTTTGCTTAATAACTATCATAAACAATTAAATTTTATCAATTTAATAATTAAATTAATAAATTATATTATTTAGATCATTCAAAAAAAATTTATAAAATTTAAAAAAGGTTTAATACTTCAAAATATAAATTCAAATTAATGGCTAATATATCTTTTATAATATCCGTTAATTTAAATTTATTTAATAAAATATTAAATATTTTTTAAATTTTATAATTTTTTTTAAAATGATCTATAAAATATAATTTATTAATCTAATGGTTGATGAAATTTAATTTTTTATGAGAGTTTATAAGTAGAATAACTCTAAGCAAAGTTACTATTTGAGTAACTTAATCTCTTCTCATATATATATATATATATATATATATATATATATATATATATATATATATATATATTAAATTTCTAGTTCTTTATATTTTTTGCTTTAATATTTAATTTATCAAAATCTTGGTTTATTGTAAAAAAAAATCTATTTTATTATTTTCTTTGTGATTTAATATTATTTTATATAATTTAAAAAAAATAATTACTATTTACATGTTTTAAAATTATTAATATAAGTTTATCCTGTATTTTAAATATATTTTATTACTTTTATTCAAAAATTAATTTATTTGTGATGAGTAAAGATATGAAAAAATAATAAATATTATTGTAAATTTCTAAAGAGATAATTGAAAAATAATTTATTTTTAAAATTGTAAGAAATAAAAATAAAAAGCAAGAAGGGTATGAAAATAAATTAAAATTATAAAGCTTTTGGAATTAATAAGAAATATTAAAATAAATTATTTGAATTAAGTTGCATTATTATTGTTTATTGAGTTATAATATGTTTCAAAAGAAAAGAAAATCAAATTGAAATTTATTATATTTAATATAATAGTATACATAATATTTAAGAAATATAAAAAAAAGATTTTTAATGTTGTATAAGTTATATATATGTATGAAACATTAGATGTGAAAAATGTTATTAGTTATATCATTTTATTAAATTTGAAAAATGAGAAGAATCAAATTATTTTAATAGTATCTCATGTTAAAGTTAATCCATTCAATATATTTTTTTAATTGGTTGAGTTTCATTGATTCAATTGTTAAATTAATAGATTTTATAGTATCGATCATGTTTACAAAATTTTTTAAAGTTTCAAAGAGATTAAACATTTCATTCTATAATTTTACTTTGACATATATTGATGCAAAGATGGTTCTTCTATTTCATTGGAAGTTACACTTTGGAGAAGGATGGAGGAGGAATAGAGTCAGATTCAAGCTTGACTTGAAAGCACCACCTCTAGAGGAGGATAAGCTTTTTTTCCATCACCATGAGCTACCATGGATGAGGAGGGTACTCAATCCATGTTTGGTTCTAGAGGAGAAAATGGGAGAGAAAAGCTCTCAAAGTTTTGAGTGAAAAACTCTCAATTAATTCAAATGAATCTTCATATCCAAATTTACACATAAAAGGCCTTATTTATGGGAAATGGTGGATCCTAGCATGGGAATTCTAGTTGGACCTCTCCATTGAGCCCAAAATGAATCCCTCCATGTGTTTTAAGGCAGCCTATAAATTGAACAAAGCAAGTCCAAAAGCTTAGCAACGAAATATAGGAAAATGGGTCTGTTCTATACTTGTCTTGGATCTTCTATTTCTAAAATACAAAAAGTCTTAAAACCTAGTCTAAAATGTGTAGGACCAATGTGAGGTGGATTGAACCTGAAGTTTAGTCTCGTAGAGGCCCAAGAAGGTCTCCACCTTTGTGTACTGCTTCTTGGCCCTAGCCTTGATAATAGGACCAATAGGTCTGAGGATCTTGCCTAACGAATGAGAGTGCTCTGGTGTAGGTCTAGATGTCCTTAAGGATTCCTGTACATCAAGTCCTCCCCCTTGGAGCACATTTGTTCTCGAATAATAGTCATCATCAATTGTACCTGCAGCAAAAGGACATAAATAGGTAGGGGAGATTCTTATTAATAAAGGGAAAATAAGACTAATACCAGGATCAAACACTAACCTCTTAAATATTCTAAACATTTGTAACAAAAAATAGGTAAACATAACCAGGAATAAGAGGTAGATTATATCCAACAGACCATAATTATCATTATAAAAGTATGAACTTGCATTAGTGGGAGATGGTCTTCTCTTGCTTATGCTATAGGTCACTATTAAAGGGATTCATGTGTTCACTTGCCCTAGGTAGTGATGATGGCCAAAACAAGGGAGTTACCTTTGCTAGTAACTTCCGACATGATAAATGATGATGGTTTGAAAGATTACTTCGTAGTATCTTAGGTTCCTCAATCATACTATACTTTATGGATGGGTAAGTTATGCCTATAATACCCATATGTGTTGAAGTGAAAATTTTGCATTTTACCATTTTATCTGGTCTTCCCAATGTGACCTGGTAAGAAACCACAACCTTGTGGATATAGGAAGTCATGTTCAAGGTTTGGAAACTAGATGAATTATGATAAATCAAGCAATGAGTCATGCTAGAAAAATAATGGGATGACTAATTATCATTGTGAGGCACATAAGATAAGGATCCTAAGTAAATTAATCGACTCATACCATCCTTGTTATGAAATATAATAATGGTGCCCCAAGTACCCATAATGATTGAGAAGATGAAGTTTTTATAAGGGCCAATGCTTGACCTCCTCCCAGATGAAATGGTTATTTAATTATAAGGGTGGAAGAAACATCAAGCCCTACCTCAACAATGATATTCAAGGTAATGGGAATGATAGGAAGAGGTTTCCCAACTAGGAGGATCTTCCTCACCTCATCCTTTCGTACAAGCCTACCCTTATCCTCTTTTATAAGAGAGGTACACTCTCCACTTACCTTTCCTTCTATCTTTTTTTTTATTTTTAATATTTTTTATTTCTTTTATTTCTTCAATTATTTTTTTTCAAACCTTGTCTCTCAGCTTCCCTTTTTTGGCTCATATGCATCTAGTCTTCATAAACTACACTAAGGGACAAAGTTACTATAGTAATTTTCTAAGGGTTGAATTGGAAGGAATACCTATTGGTATGCCCATCATGATGGACATCCCTATGATATTTTCATGGCCTTTCTAGTAGCACATACATAACAAGTAACATTGTCCTTATACTTCCCAATGGTGAATGTGAGGAGGACTTGTTGATTAACCAATAATTCTTCATTATCACTAAACCATTGAAGCTTATATGGCTTAGGATATGAGGTAGTTGCTAGCCCTAACTTGGTAAGTAGCCTAGTACTAGCTACATTAGTGTAGCTACCCCTATCAATAATTAAGGAGCAAGTGTGCCCCTTGATTGAACATCTAGTATGGAAGATATTCTCTCTTTGAGTCTCTTCCTCCCTCTTTAGCCCTAGCAACCTCTTAATCACTAGGAGGTCACTTTCGAGGGCATATTCTAAGGCTTCACTATCAGATAAGAAATGAGATAAACAAGATTCTTTGGACTCTAAGGATGAATAATTACTATTATCCTTAAGGATCATGATCTTTTTGTTTGGGCATTGTGAAGCGATGTTCCCCTATCTAGACATTTGAAAATTTTACTAACAACTCTTTCCATAAGGGAAAGTTTGGAGTTTTACCTTAGACTCTTTGGAGCCTTTGGTATCCTTAAACCTCCTAGGTGTGAAACTAGAATCCTTTTTCTTGTTTTCCCAAGTATCTTGTGTAGAAGATTGATATGCAGTGTATTTTCCTTTACCCATCCTATTTATTTGGGTTTGTACCTTTATAGCTCGGTGGTAAAGATTATTAAGGCTTAGTATTGGTGGAGTTCTACCATATTCTTAATGTCATGCCTAAGCCTATCTAGGAACCTAGCCATAGTGGCTTCCTTACTTTTTTTCAAATCGGCCCTAAACATTGCGACTTTCCATTTCTTTATAATATTCATCTACACTTCTTGAACCTTGAGAGAGTCTTTGTAAACTATTGTGGATCTCTCTTAAATAATGGGGAGGTATATATCTTCCCTTCATTTCCTCCCACTCACTCAAGGGTCTATATCTCTCTTTGTTAAGCCTATCCCACCAAATTAGGGCATAGTCACTAAATTCTAAGGCAGCTAGCCTTATCTTATGTCTTTCCCTAATGGTATGACTTGCAAATATTTGTTCTACCTTGAGCTTCCAATCTAGGTATGCCTCTGTTGAAACTTAGGAATTTTAATCTTAGGTAGTTTTAGGGACTCTAGGTGCTCTCTTTTCCTTGGATCTCTATTTCTAACACTACTCTTATGGCTCCTATCTTCTAAGCTATCCCTATAAGAGCTTTTACTTCTATTTTTGTGATTCCTAATCCTATGGGTCCTATGCGTAGGAGGTTCTCTATGACTTAAATGTTCCCTATGCTTATAACATCCACCTCTATTTGTATCTACCCTTGATGCATGGTCATGAGATGTTGGTGTTTTTCTTCGTAGAGAGTTTCCCTTGGTTTCCTTTTAGGCCTATTTGAGTGTCCTTTTTCTAAGTTTTCTAAGCGATATTCAATGCTCTTGTTTGGGTTTGAATTACTTTTTCTATTCTTGAAGAAAGTTGCTCCATTTAATTCCTAGGTGAATATTTATGAGCACTCATTTGAAAAGTAGAAAATTTCCTCTCCACAACTAAATTGCTAGGCTAAGAAATTCGATCACAAAAGTCAAAATACTTAGCACACAATCTAAGCTCTAAGGCACATATAAACACACAAGAGTTAAGTGACTTACCTAGCCCTCTTGACCTTGAAAAATAAGACAAGGTTAGTGCTATCAAATAGTTATAAGAAATGCAAGGATCACTTAGCACATAACCTAGGTCTAAATCATACAAACACACGAGAAACTATAACTCGAGGAATAATCATATTTTCTCTTTTAGAGTTTTTCATCTCTGTGTGAGTTGATTCCCTTGCTTCTTGGGCAAAGAACTACCCTTGATAACGTTGGTTCTTCCGGCAGGTCGCGGTAAGGGTCACGTTCCTCTTGATAACTTCGATGTTCTTCAGCAGGTCATGGTTTGTGTTGGGTTCCTTATCTTATCTTATCTTGATTCTCAAGACGTTCCATTATCATTTCCATGTTCCGATTCATTCACGTAAGGTGAATCATATCATTTGGCATCAGAGTTTTGGCTCTTGTAATCAGGTGTCATCTATCCTTTATTTCTTTTATTCGTGTCTCTTGTTTTCCACTATCTTTCTTATTTCCGTTCATCTTTTTGCTTTAGCCTTTTCTTTTCTATTACCTACCCCATAAATTTTCTAAAAAAAAAGTTGTGATAAAAATTTGAAAAAAAAAAGAAGAGAAAAAAAGGGTTGTGATAGAAATTAAAAAAAAAAGAGAAATTCAAGATAATTGATAAAAAAAAAAATAAGTCAATATAATTTTTTTTAAGTTCTTATTTCTTTGACCAATATTCCTTACCCTATTCATCTTGTATATCTGTGAATTTTTCGTTATTTGTGAAAAAATCAACTTGTGAAGTTCTTGGTTCAAGGGTTTATAAGGAGAATTAAGAGGTAAAAGGCAAGAGTGGGAGAGAGCATTATAGAAAAAGCCAATAAACACGAGTGAAGAGCATCCATATTGAGGGTAAACACTAAGGGAGTGATTGGTGATGTTTTATTGTTCTAATTTATTTATTTTGTTCAATTTGCAGCATTGCCAACATGAGTGGTGAACTCCATCAAAATGAAATGGATCTAAAAATATTCATAAAATCAGTTTAAGATCAATTCCAACAGTTGAACAGGAGGTTGGAGGATATGAAGGGTGGTTCGAGGAGGAGGTCTCTGGTTTCTCTTAGAAGTAGTTCTCAAAGATTACTTCACCGTGATGAAGTAGATTGGAGGGAGAACTTAGAATTAGACAGTGGATGTTTTAGAGAAAGAAGACAATATCGAGAACAAAAGGATAACAACTTAGGGAGTATTAAATTATCCGTTCCGCCATTCCAAGGAAAGAATGAACCTGAAACTTATCTAGAGTGGGAGAGAAAAGTGGAGCACGTGTTTAATTGTCACAATTACTCGGAGGAGAAAAAGGTAAGACTAGCCAGTTTTTTTTTAACGATTGTGCTAATATTTGGTGGGATCAGTTTGTATTTAATATGAGGAGGTATGGAGAGAGACTTATTCAAACGTAGGAAGAGATGAAAGTAGTTATGAAAAGAATATTTGTGTCAAGTCACTATCATAGAGACTTGCATTGATAACAACTACAAAGTCTTACTCAAGACGCCATGAGTGTTGAAGATTATTACAAGGAGATGGAAATTGCCATGATAAGAGCCAATGTGGAGGAGGACAGAGAAATAACTACGGCAAGATTTATTGGAGGGCTAAAAAGAGAGGTAGTTGATGTGGTGGAGCAACGACATTATGTGGAGATGAATGAATTACTTCATAAAGCTATTCAGGTGGAAAGATAACTCAAGTTTAGGAGCACTCGTAAATACCACAAATATGCTTCTACTTCATCATGGAAGTTTAATTGGTCCAATGAGAAGGAAGATACTAAACCAAATAAGACTTATTCTGACCAAATGAAAATTCAAAAGAATGTAAAATGAGAGAAAAAGAATTAGAAAATCAAGAAAGTGAAAAGAGAGATAAAATTGAGAGTGAAGAAAAAGTAGAAAGTAAAAAAAAAGAGTGAGAGTGAAAAGAAAGAAAAATAAAAAATAAAGAAAAAGAAAATAAAATTTATATATTTGCTCACAAAAGGGAGGTCGAAAGTGTTTTGAGGGCAAATGATCAAGTTCTTGTACTCATGTACGAGGATATTTATTTTATTAACAATCATAATTCTTATTTTCCTAGTGTGGTTGAATCTTTGTTACAGGAATTTGATGATGTATTTCCTAGAGAACCACCAAAAATTTTGCTTCCTATAAGAGGCATTAAATAACCAAATTGATTTTATCCTTGGTGCTGTGATTCCAAAACTGACCAACCTATAGAACTGTTCCTGAAAAGGTCAAGGAGATTCAAAGACAAGTAGAGGAGTTGATGCAGAAAGGCTTTGTGAGGGAAAGTCTTAGCCTATGTATAGTTCATGTTATCTTAGTACCAAAGAAGGACGAGACCTGACACATGTGCATGGACTGTAGATCCGTCAACGAGATTATGAAAGTTAGTGTTGATGAAGAAAAAGTTAAGGAAATTAGAGGATGACCCATGCCTACAAATGTTAATGAAGAGTTGGGGACGACTCTATTTCAAGAAAGGGAGAATGATATGAACCTCAATAGCACTTTGCATGATCAAGTCCACCTAGAAAAAAAGACGTAACTCGGAGAGAAGGCACATGCTCTAGAAGAATAGTTAGACCATTCTCAAACTCCTTAAGGATGAATTGCTTTGATACCATAATCTAACACCTAAAAATGAAATTCGTTTTTAAGCTTATGACGTACACATGATTTCATTATTAGACTATTACTACATTATGCAGAATCTTTTAGAAATTACTATTGAAAATACGGTAAGTTTTTTCTTGAAAACATCTTAGTTGATTAACCTTTACAAGTAACATTGGATAACATTTCACACATACACGCTTTTGCATTCAAACCAACATCCAAAATCATTATCATCTAAAACAATATTCAATATCCAAAACATGCAAAATATTTCAAACTTTTTCTACTAATTAAATCCATTTCACTAACCTCAAAAATTACTTCAACATGGTTGCTTCTTTCAATAATAAAAGAGAATAAGATGAAATACCTTACTTCACCTTCTTTTACAAAATCCAACAACACCTAAAACCAAAATACACCCCTTTTTAGACTTCAAAATCCAAACAATTTGGACAACAAATTCTCACATCCAACTACAAAGAACTTCAACCCCAACAAAATATTCATAAAGGAAAGACAAACACCTACATCCATTTTCAACCCCAACCAAAAATACATAAAAGGAATACCAAAACCTACACCCAACTTCAACCCAATCATAATACAAAAAAAAAAAAAAAATCTCTAAACCCTACATCAAAGAATCTTACCAGGAGCACTATGGGAAACAGAGATGTTCATAAAGACCAAATTTCAGGTTAATAAGTTAACAGAAATAGAGAAGATCAAGACCAAACAAATTTTTAGTCAAAAAACAAGTTAATAAAACATGAAAAGGTAAGGAACATTTTCTACCTTGACCTTGCCACATCAATCAAGTGAAAATAAATGTATACACTATTTATATGTTTGAATCTAATAAGTAAGAATAATAAAATAAAATGATGGTTCAAAACAAACAAAATATAATTAAAAATAAATAAATAAAAATATAACTATTCATATGAATATAAACACAACATGAAAGTTTAATTAGCTTAAATTAAAATATTTAAATTTATTAAAATTTTAATTTTATTATCTAAATCTTACATTGTTTTAAATATGTTGAAACCAATTCATTTTGATAGATACAATTTAGCATGATTTACAATATTTTCTTTTTTTCACCTGAAAATTTTAAAAGTTTTTTTTAATTTTTTTAATTTTTAATTTTATTTTAATGTTTGTGGTTCAATATTTTTTATTAAAAAAAATAATATATATATATATATTTATAAAAATATTAATTTAAACATTAAATTAATAAATTTTATTTTTTATATCATATTTATAAAATTTAATTTATAGTTAATATTTTATTATATAATTTCTTTAATAAATATTAAAAAGATATATTATTTATTAAAATAAAATTTTATAATAAAATATTAAATAATAAAATTTAATAATTTAACAATTAAATTGATTAGATTATAAAATAGATATTAAATAAAGTAATTTTAACGTTGATTATTTTATATTTAAAATAACTTGATTATTATTATTATTATTATTATTATTATTATTATTATTATTATAATATAAGATTTTAAACACTTTAATATGATATTAATGTTTAAAAAATAAAAAATAAATTTAATTAAAATATTTTTAATTTTAAATCATAAATTTAAAAGTGCTTTTAGTATAAATTATTTTTAATAAAAAATAACAATATATAAACTAGTTTTCATATATTTATCAAATAAAATTAAAAAATAATTTTTTTAATATTTTTAAATAATTATTAAAATTAATTTCTTTAATAAAAGTGTATGTAAAATTTTACTAATAATTTTTTTTAAGATTTATTTTGCCATACTCCTCTTAATACTCTGACTGAAATGTCTTGGAAATCACGAGGAACTTTACGGTTTTATTGAAGGAAATGTCTAAAAAAGTTTGATTTGTTAGCCATAATTAAATTTCTCGAATTAGCCAAGCCTGAATGTTGCGAAAAACCTGATTTAAGTTTTTTTTAATTTAATCATCATTAAATATTTTAATTATATTTTTAAGTTATATATTAAATTAAAATCATCTTCATAAATTAGAAAAACAAAAATAGATATAATAATAAAAGAGAAATTTTATTTTCTATAAATCCATTATTTTTACACAAAACTAGATATTAATAATAATCATAACCGCTTAACATCTATAAAAACATATGCACTCGTTTCGATAATTTCGGTGTCCAGTTGCTCTGGGTCCATATTTATTGCGACAATCTTTCTTACATTTACTACTGCTCGTACACACACAAACTTTGTGCTTAATCGAAGGGCTGAGATTGAACGGAGGCTTTAGATATATCCTGCTGATTAAATTGTATCTTGTAAGTCTCACAAGCATAGTGGTTAACCATTAAAACGCATTCACGGAGAGAAGGCGGCGCGCACATTCTCCAAGTAATTAATTGCCTCCTTTAGTTACTAATGATTCACTACCATCATCAATATTCATATCTTATATATATATATATATATATATATATATATATTGCCAACTTCTTTCATATTCCATGCCATGGTGTTTAAGCATCCACGGAATCTATATATGTACATGCTTGAAGAATGATGATGGATATTGGTTGGAGCTCTTACTATGACTTGGATGAAAATCCATCTCCATTTACGTGCCAATTTTCTTACAGGTAAGCCATGGAACTTGTGCTTTATATTACTTCCCATGAAATGCTATTTTTACTACCAAGTTTTTAACTTCTCATTCTTGGAATGTCCTTTTTCAGTGAAAATTGTGAATGGCCTCACGGATTTCCTCTACAAGACTGCTATTTCGATGCTGTCCCTTTTATGGAGTGTTACCCTTCATATCCTCTATATGAAACTCTCTCCATTGAAGCAACACCAAGCGTTCAAGGTTAATTTTCAGAATATGAGTACATTAATTTATTTACCAATATGCAACTGCATTGTACTTGTCCTTATTTCGTATTGGTTGCATGCAGACTATGATTTTTATGATATTAAAAAGGGGTTTTCTGTATGGAACGAAGTTGATGCTGTTTTTGATTCAGAAAATGTTGTTGTATTTTGCAATGATGAGGAAAGGGAGAGTGGGAAGGAAATGATATTGGAAGATAGGAAGGTTGATGAAGGTAGAGAAGAGAGAATTAGCAGTACAAGAATGTTATCAAGGAAGACAATTTCTAAGTACTTTTATATGCCAATAACGCAAGCCGCAAGAGAACTAAATGTAAGCCTCACACTTTTGAAGAAAAGGTGTAGGGAATTGGGAATTCCAAGGTGGCCCCATAGAAAGCTGATGAGTTTGCAAACTCTGATAAATAATGTACAGGTGCGTTCTCATTGTGTGAATTGTCAATACAATGAAACTGTACTTTATATTAACATTCCTACTGTTGATTTGGGGGGTTTGCAGGAGCTTGGGAAAGAGCAAAGGCACAGAAAGAAGGAGAAGTTAAGGAATGCGATTGAGACATTGGAAAAGGAAAAGAAGCTTCTGGAAGAAATGCCAGATATTGATCTTGGAGATAATACAAAAAGGCTTAGAAAAGCCTGTTTTAAGGCCCACTACAATAAAAGGAAGCCATAGCAGCGATAGAACTATTGACACAACGGATGAATATTGTTATGAATATAATGAACCACAAGACAAAGAATCTCTGTTGCCTGTCCCTTAACTTAGCTAATTTCAGTTAAAGTATAGAGTTGGGTGTTTTATTTTGGGGGTGGGATAACATGTGTTCTGTTTCTGGTACTGATGGAGTACTATATATAAATGTCAGCATTAAGCATCATGTAAATTGATTTTGCATCAGATGTTTAAATTGCGCCCAGAAGCAGTTCAATCTTTTTATTTTGTATGTAATGTATTTGGTTTGTTGATGAAGTTGGTAGATCTTGAATCTAGTGTTTAATGAATTAGTTATGAGTTTTGTTTGAGCGCATAAACATAAAATATGGGTTGAATTGGTTAAGTGGGCACAGAGGCTGATAAAAGATTTGCGGAGCTTTTCATGTGTGGAAGCATATCTGATAGTGATAGGTGCTTATTACCTATCTGTGAAAGGTGTGGAGTAAACCTGTCTAATCTTTTTATTTTTTTTGTCCGTAGCTGATTTTTTTTTTTTTAAAAGAAACGAGTAAAATAGTAATAGTGATTAAAAATAAAGTAATTTTTATTAACTGTGACACTTATTTTTTTGTTATTTTTATTATTATCTTGTAATTGCGAATTGTATACTTTGTGATATATCTTTAAATCATTAATTTTCTTTCTTCCACCTTTATAATAAAACTTTAGTTGAAGTGTAAAAATAAGCGAGATGTGAATCATAGGCTAGTATATAGTTTCGTACCCAACAACTAAAAGTGATGTCATATCACTTCGGATCTGCCTCTGCTACTTTGAGTGCTCCGTCATTTTCTATATCACACACACAAATATACAATAATGTTTTATTTCATTCGAATAAAATGAAAATTAGGAAAAAAAATAAAATAAAGATTAAAACAAATATAAAATTAAAAATAAATTATTTAAATAGAATAAAAAAATAAAAATATTAATAATATAATTTTTTATTTATATAAATTTTAAAAATATTTTTTAATTTTAAAAATTTTAATTTTATTATTATATTTTTTATTGATATAATATTTATTTTTTTAATTTTTTAAAATTATTTAATAATTTAAAATAAAAAATTAACCCCTCTTTACTTGAGGGGGAGAAATAATTTTATAGATTGCAAAAAAACTAATTTCTTTCTTTATATAAAATAAATATAAGTAAGTAAAGGTAGAAAAATAAAATGCATATAAATTTTAAAAATAAATTTTTTTCTTCTTAATATTTTTATTAAAAAAATATAAAAAAATTATTTAAAAACAACCCAAATTTTAAAAACTCGGTAAACTTAAATTAGTTAACAAGATTGAATATCGAGTCAAGAAACTTAACATACCAATGCTACCAATGGAAACAACAATCAGAAGTAAAGAAATAGTCATCATCTTTGATTTTATAGAAAATTTCACCTAATGGATTGGATCTTGACTAATGAGTTGACATGATCCTCCACTCAAGGATATATTATATACTGAACGTATTTAATGCTCATTAAATATGTCTACTTTTTATAATATATATATATATATTGAATCAATTTATTTTAAAAATAGTTTATTATTATTTTTTTATTTAATAGTTTTTATTGATTAAATTTTATAAATTTATTTATTAAAAATATAATATTTATAAAAATTTATAAAAATTAATATTTTATTAAATAAATTTAAATTAATATATTAAAAAAATATATTATTTATTAAAATAAAACAATATAATAAAATAATATATATTTTTTAAAATTTTATCTACATAATTTATATAATAAAATTATAAATTAACAATTGAATAGATAAAATTTAATTATTAAAAAAATATTAAATAAAATAAATTATATATATATAATAAATTAATACGATGTTATACTAAAATATATATTTTCGAAGGTATTTAATGTTCTTTAAGTATGTTTATTATTTATTATACCATGTTATACTAAAACATATATTTTTGAAGGTAATTAATGCTCTTTAAAGATGTTTATTATATATATATATATATATATATATATATATATTAAATTTTGGGTATTTTTATTGTAAAAAATTGTTTATTATTTTTATTGTAAAAAATTTACTAATTTAATTTTTGGAAGTCTTTTTATATACTACTAAACTGTATCAGTTCTAGCTATCCACTGATTCAGTTTGATTAGATTTCAAAAAAATTAGAATTCAACTATTAGTCGTTATATCAAAGGTGGAAGACATTTTTAGATCTCTTGTCTTTTATCTATTTTGTTCTCTATCCGATGGTACTTTCGTAAAAATTGGTAATAATTTTTTTTGCAAATATAAATATAAATCAATTATGTAATTTTAAAAAAAAAAATAAAGCATGATTTGGGCTATAATAAGTATATATATTTAATAAAATTATAATAAAAATAAAAAGCTTTCCCTTATATTATATGTGTATTTAAATTTAGATAAAATTTAAAAGTTTTAAGTAGTTTTAGAAATAAGTTAATTTAAATTATTAAATTAAAACTAAACTAAACATCACATCTAATCATAAAGTTTATATAAAAATATTTTTTTTAAGATATATAAGATGAGAGGCACAAATTTTAAAGTTGTTATATTTTTCTATGGTATAACTCCGAAAAAAGCTATCATAAATGACAACTAAAAGAAAAGGTACTTAAAAATTTATGTGGCAGCATTATATATTTATATTGTTATTTATTTGATGGATTTTGTTTTGCTACTGTTCCTCAAGTTCTTCGCTCTCTCATTTAAGATAAAACTGATAATTTTTCTAGGATCAAGAGATGCCATCAAGATTCTATTGTCAAGTGTTGTCAGCAAATAGTGATACCAAGCTGGTAAAAAAGGAAGTTTCTCATGGAGCTTGCGATTATCTATTCAAACCTATCAAAATAGGAGGACTGAAGAAAATTTGATAGCATGAAGTTTGATTGAAAGGAGAATAACAAAGCCAACAACCAAGAGAAGTTTGTATCATTTCTTTAACACGCATTACAAATATTTAATTCAACATAATAATTAATAGGTTTTAATGAATTGTAAGAGGATGGAGATATTGTATAAAATTAATTTTTAAAATGTAAAATTTTGATATTCTAAATTTATTTTTATATATATTTTAAAAAATAAAAACGGTTAAATTTATTATAAATTTTTTTATTTTTTATATTTACTAAATTGATTATTTTGTTAATCAATATAAAAAATTAGTTTTTTTATATTAATTAAATGAAATAATTAATGTAAAAATTTAATTTTTTACATTAATTAAGTTTAGAATTGATGTAATTCGTAAAGCTTGTAATCGATATATAAAATAATTTTTTTTACGTTATTTTAGTTGATAACTAATATAGAAGGTAAAAAATAATTAACATAAAAAATATTTTTTTACCAGTATTGTTTACACTATAAAACTTCACAACCCAAGCAATTGGTTAGGAAATTACAACAAAACCAATGCAAATAGCCTATTGCCCTTAATTTAGCCTCTATGTATTAGCAAACTTCCTAAGATATAAGATTGTGTGAGTGACACTTCCCTTACTAACACTATAACTATAAAGTTAATAACACTACAACTACAAAGTTAATAGCAAGTGTTGCAACATTTATTGTAAATTGAAACTAGATAAAAAATTTTATGTTGTTATAAACATATCTTCCCAGTTTAAGATTATGATTGATGATGCAAAATTGTCATCTAATATAATAATATCTGAGTATTCTTTATCCATTTTACTGTTTTGAATTTTCATAGGAAGTCCAATATCAGCTTCCCTTACTAAAAAGAGAAGAGCTTGCCATCACATAGATTTTTTCCATTTTATTCAATCTTTTTTAGGTGTGCAGTGTCATAACCACAATTCCAATGATATGTCGAACTTGTTAAAATTTGAAAAATGATTTTTTATTTGATTAAGTGAAGCCGCCACCAAATTTTTATTTAAAGGAAAAAGATTTGGAAAAAACTCTTACTCAAGGATGAGATTCAGGTTCGGGAGTCAGTTACAAGTGGGGAAGGTGTTAGGCACCCCACTCGCCTGTTCCGATGAACAGTACCCTTAAACTGAGTGTGTGATTATTTAAAAATAGTTTGATCCCTTAATTAATGTGAAAATAAATAGGTTGATGGAGGTTAGCCTGACAGGACTCTGATCCTGCTCCTACGTATTCGCTGCAATGGGAAACTCAAGGCTTACGTAGTTCTGGTGTGAAGGCTTGACCTTCTGCAATGCTTTAAAAGGGGCGGGGTTGATCGAAAAGATTTTTATTTTTTCTTGGGAGGAATCTTTAGTCCACTTATGCACAAGGTCCGAGACAGCTACGGCTACACGGGGGCTTATACAAACTTCTAAACATCGAACAACTGTGAAGACCACTAGTTTCTCGTTTAGAGGTCATTACGTGAGGCTATTGATTGCCAAAGCATTTGAAAGACTAGTCTTTATTTTTGGAGGGACCTTCAGTCCACTCGTGCACAAGGTCCGAGGTAGCTAAGGCTGCACGAGGGCCTATACAAACCTCTAAACCTCGAACTGTAGTGAAAACCGCCACTTTCCCGTTTAGAGTTCATCGCGTGAGACTATTGATCCCAAGACCTTTTGAGAAGAATTTTATTTTTAGAGGAACCTTCAGTCCACTCATGCACAAGGTCCGAGTCAACTAAGGTTGCACGGGAGCCTATACGAACTACTAAAAATCGAACAGCAGTGCAATCCGCCAGTTTCCCGTTTAGGGTTCATTGCGTGAGACTATAGATCCTAAAGCATTTTGAAAAGAGTTTTATTTTTTGGAGGAACCTCCAGTCCACTCATGTACAAGGTCCGAGGGAGCTAGGGCTGCATGGGGGCCTATACGAACTTCTAAATATCGAACAACAGTGCAAACCGCTAGTTTCCCGTTTAGGGTTCATTGCGTGAGACTATAGATTCCCAAAACCTTTTGAGAAGATAAATGAGCTTGATTTGAAATCAGAAGTGGATTTGATTCGAAATTTAAAGAGAAGAATGAAACTTGTTTCAATTGGAGAAAAAAAATTGGACTAGATTCAAAACTTTGAGGGGATGCATTAAATTTGGTTCGAACGTGGAGCTAACTTGATAAAAGAAAAGTTATGGAAAGGAATAAAAAATCTTGGATTAAAACTTGAGAAAAAGGATTGAAACTTGAAGGAAGGTATTAATTTTGATTTGAACTAGAAAATGAATTAAAATAATTTTGGCTTGAGAGAAATGAATTTTATTCGTATTTGAGGAAAAAAAGAAAAAAAAATTATTTGAATTTCAGTAAAAGAATTTTATTTCTCTTGAAAAAAGGACTCGATTGGGACTTTAAGAAGTGAATTGAGTTGGATAAAGTCTATGTTGGATCGGATCCTATAAGAATGTGGGCTTTTAATTGCACGACCCAGCCTTATTCTCGAGCGACTTGTTTCAGGTCGAGCATGACCCTATACTGGGCTTTTAGTTGCACTGATTTAGGCGTGGCCCAGCTTTATTCTTGAACGGCCTGCTTCTGATCAGGCATGGCCTCACATGCGCAAAATGGAGGATTTCATGGGAAACATCCTCGGCTGGGACTCGAACCCAGGGGCGAGACGTTGTGGGCAAACAGCAGCACCACTAGACCATGCCGCTAGTTAGATCTTTGGTCGCTCCAATCAACATTTAAGCATACCCCTTTGGGACGTGGGAATTGCATGCAATGCATGGGACTTACGAGACATCCTGATCACCAGCCCTCGTCTATACCCCCTAAATCACTTCCAAAGAATTCACAATGAGTTTGATGTGCGGCCATCTATTCCCAGGAACCACATAGCACAACTGCCAACCTAATACAGGGTGCCTGAGGACATTCAGGCCCAGCTTCCGCGAATGGCCAAGTGATCGTTATTGGCTCATGGTACCTTCATACTTGGACTGATCGCGTTTGAATTCTACCGACCATCTCCATGTGATAACAATGACTGGATCACTCGAGACGAGTAGCAAGGATAACTTATACCCCTCAAGTTAGACTTTATACATGCTTTATAGTCATAAAAGTGCACTCTGTACGTGGGCTACATGGGGTACTTCCTTCCCCTCTCTTTAATTATGCATCACACGATGATCCTGAGCGCGTTGTTTGGCCATAAACTTTCCATCTTCCAAGGCCATTCTAGTGATGCTTCCACGAGAATCCTTCAGTGCTCACATGTGGCCATATGTCCTTTCTTGTAGTTGGAGCGTTCGCACTAGTTTGTTACTGGCTTTGTCTGAGCCAATGCATGAATACATGATCGACCATGTTTGACATAGGGAATGTGAACGTGCACAAAGTCTTCAATGATTGGGTCCTATGGCTGAAGTATGGCTACAACAATCATAACTCTTTGGGTTTGAAAGAAATGCGACTGTGATAACGCTGTGACTTGGGTGCAATGGTCACGTGGTGGTCTGCATGCCTAAGATTCTCAGAATCTCTCGCTGCTAATATTTGCCAAGTTGACGAACTCTCAAGCGTCAAGTTAAATCCCCTCTTTTATACACTTGATCACGTACATGATAATATTGGCATGAATCAGAATTCCTATGACACATATCATCTTCAACTGGAATTTTGATACCCATATACATGAACCAACGATAAAGCCATGCAAGGTTCTTGATCCCTGTATCCATGGAAAAATCAATCATGTTCAAGTACCTCCCACGTGACCGCTCGACATAGTCTATTCACTTGATATAGGATCAGGTTTTGGGTCTCTTGATAGTGAATAATAATCTACACTTCTTAGGGAAACAAAGTAACTACCAGCCCTCCAAGATGCCTTCCAAGTGACTAACATATGAGTCTATATTGGCGATCACGCCAACCTGGAAGAATGAACTTACCTGTGATTCCATCAATGCTGCTTGCTTATAGAAAGATTCTTTATAAAGGAATGGTTAGCATCTTCCAGGCCCTTATCCTACATATGAAGGAAGTTTTCTAAGAACACAGATTATACACTGATACTTGAGGAAAGTTCAGGGTCTCAACGTTGACCATTTTAATCAGAGAATCATCTCATGATTCCAACTGCCCGCTTATTGGACTTATCCACTAACTAAGAGCAATAATAGGATGCTAGGTCTTCTAATTCTTGTTGAATTTGTGCCTTGAGACCTTCTAAGGATACATGCGATTGTCTTGCTAGAGAAGGTTGGGAGTACATCACCATTCATGGCTATGTGATTGGATCAGTACTTCGGGTGCACATGAATAGATGCATATGGATTTATCAATCGACTGGGTGCAGTCATGGGATGCTGGACTCTCTCGTTACCATAGAGTGTGCATGTGAGACTTCCAATCTTGTGAACCAAGTTAGAACCACTGGTTCGAACTTGGTCTCGTAAACTAGATCAGAACCATGGGTTCGTATAAGCGGATGTATATGAGCTCGGTCAGGTCATGCAAATGGATGTTAACCAAGACTCCTCACGTTCATTGTGACCCGAAGATTTCAACCCAAGATTAACTACCAAATTCATATGCCTACATTTCTTTAAATGCTACTCTGATTGAGCTCAGTAAGTTGTATGAAGCCAGGATCATTACCAGTACGTGATCATGATGGGACCGAAGCAAGTTAACTCAACCAGTTCATATGGATTTCTCGTTGTCATCCATGCATGTAAGATGAGTCTTTTCCTTCGCGGTAGAAGACGATCAAGATGAATCGATTCGTCAATGCAAATACTAGAGGAACATGAATGGAAATGATCTTTTGCATGGCTTCTCCAAAGTATGCTTTTCTGGCCCATGTGAAATAACGTTCCCACTGGGTTCGAATAATGCAAGTGCGTTTCCAGGGGTCAAGGTTCCTCTCCAGGAGTTTGGGTAGTTCATGTTGCATGCAAACATACTCCAGCACAAGTGGTGTCTTTGAGAGGAAGACCTGGAGCAACTCCTGTTATTGATATTGACCAATCCTCATGGGGTTTCGAAGATGAGAAGCCACAACAGGATCTAGCGATCGGCCATCCTCTCTGTTGTATCGAACTTCTGCATATGGTACTTGCTTAACTATCTCTTGCTCATGGTGAAGAGACTCAGAATTATGGAGCGTTCTCCAAATGCATGCAAGCGGCTCAAAAATCACATAGCATTGTTCGTAATTTAGCTTTTCTACCGCATCCGGCCAAGGTATGTTCAATGTGATCCATGCATCCATTGATGAGGTGATGAAAAAATAATATACTAAAGACCGAACTAAAGTTATATTTCTTTACATGATTCAGCCTCTAAAACATAATGCATGTGCAGAGATGCAGACAGGGAGGTAATAAGAATTCTATGGTTTCAATCACGAAGCGCATGAATGGAAATAAACCTGATAGATTTAGACGCAAAAAATCCTTCTCTCTATTCGCCAAGGTTGGCCTTTCTTTATGCTCCGTCTCCCTTCCTTTGAGGAACCACGCGCTCTGTTTCGCTCGTACCTCAGTTTTGCCCAAGCCTCTGAAAATATCTTGGCTCCTTTTCTCCAAGCAGAACTCCCACAGAGAAAGAGAAGGAGAAGGAGAAGAAGAAGAAGAAGAAGGAGAAGAAGAAGAGGGAGCCGAGGAAAAAGAAGGAGAAGAGGAACCAGAAGGAGAAGACCCCCCAGAAGTTTTTTCTATTTTATATCTGTTATTCTGTTTTTTCAGATTTATTTTTATTACTTCCCTTTTTTATTTTTACTAATTTTCCTTTTTATTATGTTTTCAGATTTCTTGTTTTTTATTTTTATTTCCAGTTTTTTATATTTATTATCTTTTCCATTTATTTTTTGTTTAATTATTTTCTCTTTTTTGTTTTAATTAATTAATTAATTATTATTATTTTTAGTTCAGATTTTGTTTATATACATTTTTATTTGATTATTCATTTATTTTTTATTTTTCAGGTTTTACCCTTTTTTGTATTTTTCTTCTTAATTTATACTTTTTCTTTTTTCTTTATTTTTCTTTATTTTTTGTTTTTTCTACTTTCTCTTTTCTGTTTATTCAATTTTGTTTTTCTTTTTTTCTGTATTTTTTTATTTTTTTCTGCTTTCTCTTTTCTGTTTATTCAATTCGGTTTCTCTTTTTTTTCTGTACTTTTTTGTTTTTTCTGCTTTTTGTTTATTATTTTTTCTTCTTGATTAATTTGAGCAATTGGGGCCTTAGACATAATTGAGTGTTTACATGTAGTTATAAAATTCTTCTCTTTTAATCACTGCTCAATTGTGTCCTTATTAGGCCTAAGTATGCCACATTTGATTATTATAGCCTTTGCAGTGAAAACATTGCCACCTATGATCATTTTCATATTTACACCAGCAAGTTGGCATGACTTTATAATGTATTTAACCTTGAATAACATGGATCCTTAATATCAATAAGTTCTAGCAAGGTTAAGTTATTGTCCTTCACTATTGTGTTTTCTCTTTCATCTTCAAGCTCTTGTTTATCAACCTTTTTTTAATCTTCTGAGATCTTAAAAAAATAATATTTTGTCTATCAAGATAGGTTTTCTTTGTATATTTTCACTTTTTTTGTTAATGCTGGTAGGATTTGAATAGGATCATTTTTATCATACCCCTAATATAAAGAGCTCTATTTAGGATGAATCTCACAACCAATGTATTTCAAATCAAATTTCTTTACAAGTTCACCATAATAAGTTTCAACTGCCCAAGTAGTACCAAGATGAACCATTTGAATAAACATACAATCAGGTCTTAAGAATTGAAAATGTGTCATAGCTGCTCCATGATATCTGATCATGACATCACTTGTATTGAGTGCCCTATAAATCTTTGCCAATTTTTTTGTTCTGTCAAGTTTCAACATTGGCACCAAGAACCCAAGTTTTTTTGCAATCTTCACAAGCAATTTCTCATTAGTTATAGCTCTTGATCCATTTCTAAAGAGAATAACCAACTTAGACTTCTTTCTTGGATTCTCTTATGCTTGTTGGTTAATATACTCCTATTGTTCTTCCCTCTCCTCATCTTTAATCAAGACCCTAATCCTAGGCCACTAAGCTTGATAAAATATGTTTCTAAAAATAACAATACTCTTGTTACCCTCCATAAATGCAAAATCCACAATTAGTTCATCATGGATTCTAAGACCGATAATGGCTTGTGAGAAGCAATGTGTTTTGTTATCTACTTTAAAATCAATTGGTGAAAACTCTGATAAATGAGAAAGGATGTCTCTATACATCATAATCCACCAATTATGATACTTAAGAATCACAAACACAACCTTCTTATTGAAATGTTGTGAAGTGATGCTCCTTGACATTGCTAAAGTTCTATACTAGCTCATGAATCTATTCAATATCAAGCCCCATAATATTGAAAGCTTTGTGAGCTTGTATTGTTAAAAATATCATGTTTTTATAGTTGGTCAGACGAAGATATTTTTCATATTGTAACTAAAATTTTTTGGCATTTCATTCATCAACAAATCAAGAGTTCAAAAATGCTACTCATTAACACTTTAAATAAAATTTACCTAGCTTACCTTATATGTTTTAAGGGAAAAAATTAAAATGCTTTAAGTAGCCATTAAGGTTATTTTCATAATAGTCTATTTCAATGTCACTGCAGAACTATAAAAGTTTTGTTTTAATAGTTGGTCACTAGCTTTGTTCCAAAAGTTGATTAAATAAATACAACAAAAACATAATGTGCTCATTTATCATTTTATGACATTGTGTTATGTTATCCACCACATTCCTGTTTACCTCTATTTTTAATAATGGTTATATATTTTATATTCGGGCCAATCGTAGCTTCTTTTAAAAAGCTTAAGTTTCCCCTTTTAATGTCTAGTTCAGATTATTATATCTAAGATAGAAGTTATGAATTTAACTCTGGTTTAAGATAAAAAATTAGGTTTGAGTAATGGCCATTAAGTTTCTTAAATGGTATTGGATCAATGTAGCATTGCAGCATTCTTTTTTCTTTTATGTTCCCTATATTGTATTTTGATTTTACTTTGTTACATGGTCAATAATAGCTCTATCCTTTCAGCTTGGTTTATATGAAATTTTTGTTGTTCCCGATGTTTATTTTGCTGCTTGTTTACTTTCTACTCATGTTATTTGACAACTTCTATGATGAACATAGACAACAATACAATTCCCTAGATTCCAGAATGGCATCATCAAAGAACTTCCTCAATTCTAAAATGGAGTCATTGGAGGATTTTATTTGGAACCATCCAAAATAACTTAAATGTATTAGTTTTTAGTTTATATTAATTCTACGGTTTGATGCTATATTGCAAATAATTATTCTGTTATTTTATTCAATGACATATCATGCAATGTTGTTTATAAAAGAATGGTTGATGGTGGTGTACTTATAGGATACGTCACATATCTAAAATGTATTGTCTTCTCATAGCACACATTGAAACAATGATATAATAACTACGCCTTGTTGAACACATAACTTGAACTAAGGAAAATTATTCTTCATTCAATTTGGATAAATACTCATTTGCAACCAAAATAATTTCTTCCCCCATGCTAATAATCATTGCCTATTAGCTTGAAGAAAATTCTAGCAACTTCGAAACATACCAAATCATGCTCTCTACAAAGCCATAATATTATTCTCTATGCGTACGCGAAGCAATGCTTGCTCTATTTCCTCAAATGTACATCTTGTTTAGTAGAAAGATAGATATTTCTTGCTCATTATCAAACAATTATTTATTCACAAACCCTGTGGGGCTAATAGTTTTTGTTTCCCATCTCATGGAAAACCCTTTTCACTCCGCTTAGCCCTACCCCCTATGGGTATTTTAGTAATAGCTTCTATAGGAACTGGATAATCCTATTTGATCAAATACCTAGCAACAAACTCCTATGTTCCTTTCATTACAGTTTTTATGAACAAGTTCTTGAAGAATAAATTTGAGGATTTTTTTATTGATCAGGGTGAGGACGAGCTTGCCGATGGTAATGATATTGATGATTCATCCGGGGAGGGAAAGTCGTCCCCTCTACTGATCGAACCCTCAGTTCGGGGGTAGACACTTCTCCTTGTGACACTATATGGCCTAAGAACTTCATTTATTCCATCCAAAATTTATACTTAGACAACTTGGCATACAATTCCTTACCCTGAAGGATCTTTAGGAAAATTCTAAGGTGTTCTTCATGCTTCTCTCCTATCTAAGAATAGACGAGGATATCATTTATAAATACAACTACAACCTTATCTAGGTAAGGTCCAAAATTTGGTTCATGTGGTCCATGAAATTGCAGAAGAATTAGTCAATCCAAATGACATGACTATGAACTTATAACGATCATAATGGGTTCTAAAGGTTGTCTTAGGGACATCTTCATCTCTTAATCTAATTTGATGGTAACCTAATCTCAAATCAATTTTTGAGAACGCTACAAATCCTCTCAATTGGTCCAATAAATCATCTATCCTAGGTCGTGGGTATTTATTCTTAATGATTACTTTTATCAACGCTTGTAATATACATAGAACCTCACACTCCTATCCTTCATCTTTACAAACAATACTAGAGCTCCCCAAGGTGACACACTTGGTTGCACAAACTTCTTAGCTAGCAGCTCCTCTAACTGAGTTTTCAACTCAGCTAACTCAACCAGTGACATTATATATGAAGTTATGGATATAGGTCCAGTTCCAGGTACTAATTTTATCGAGAATTTAGTTTCTCTTATAGGAGGAAATTGAGGTATATCATGACGCAAGAGCGAAAGTCTATAGGGTCACTTCTATAACTGGATAACCAACACTGAAAATCGTCATAGACAAACTTTGGATTTGCGATCTCAGGTAAGATCAGTTCAATTCTCAAATTTCTTACCTCGATTCGCAAAAAGGTGTATACTTTGTTGTGGCTCGAGGCATCTTCTCTACCCCTTCTTACCCTAAAAAAGCAGGGGCACCTTGCATCCTTCGAGATACTCTTACTACAGGATTTTCCTCAATTTTCTGCTTCATTTCAACCTCACTAGTAAAAAGGAGAACATATCCTTACCTTTCACTCCTATTACTACTTAAACTAAGCGAGTTCAAAAGTAGTTCTATATTTTTAACAGAATCATTAATAAGAGAAAAAACAATAGATTTATTCAAACAATCAATATATACATTGTCGCAACCGTAATTCCGACGAGACGACGAACTAGCTAAAATTTTAAAAAGGAATTTTATTTGATCAAGTGGAGTCACCACCAAATTTTTATTTGAGGGAAAAAGATTTGGAAAAACCCTAACTTGAGAAAAAGATTTAGGTTCGGGAGTCAGTTACGAGTGGGGAAGGTGTTAGGTACCCCACATGCCCATTTCGGAGATCGGTACCCTTAAACTGAATGTGTGATTTTTTGAAAATTTTTTGATCCCTTTAATTAGAATGAAAATAAATAGATTGATGGAAGATAACCTGACAGGACTTGATCCTGCTCCTACATATTCCATGGTGCAATGGGAAACTCAAGGCTTACGTAGTTCTGGTTTGAAGGCTTAACCTTCGGAGAAGCTTGAAAAAGAAGTATTTGAAAATGAATAGGGTGTTTTGAAAATATTTTAAGGAGAATCCTTAATCCTCATATGCACAGGATCCAAGACAACTACGACTGCACTAGGGTCCGTATGAATCCCTAAGCATTGAATAGTAGAAAAAGCTACCAGTTCATGCTTGGGGTTCATCGCGTGAGACATAGAGATTCTAAAACGAGTTTTTTATTTGTTTAGAGTCATCCTTAATCCACATATGCACAAGATGCAAGACAACTACGACTGCGCTTGGAACCATACGAATCTCTAAACATCGAACAGCAGAAAAAACTACCAGTTCGTGCTTAGAGCTCGTTGAGTGAGATTAAGAATTGCAAAACGAGTTTTTTTATTTGTTTAGAGGCATCCTTAATCCACATATGCATAAGATCCAAGAAAACTACGGCTGCACTTGGACCCATACAAATCTCTCAACATCGAACAGCAGAAAAAGCGACGAGTTCATGTTTCGAGCTCGTCGCGTGAGACTAGGGGTTGCAAAATGAGTTTTCTAAAAAGGGGATTCTCAGTCCACATATGCACAGGGTCCAAGACAACTACGGCTGCATTAGGACCCATATGAATCTCTAAATACTGAACAGCAGAAAAGCTACCAGTTCGTATTTAGAGCCCATCGTGTGAGACTTGGAATTATTAAAATGGTATTTTCTACAAAGGGGATTGTCAAAACGATGTTGCTTTGAAATATTTTATTATTTACAAGGGATTCTTAGTCCACATATGCACAGGGTCCAAGACAACTAAGGCTGCACTAGGACCCATATGAATCTCTAAATACTGAACAACAGAAAAAGCTACCAGTTCGTATTTAAAGTTCATTGCGTGAGACTTAGAATTACAAATGGACTTGATTTCAAATAAAATAAACTTGATTTGAATTTTATGAAAAGAATTGGACCTGATTTAAGATAGAATAAACTTGATTTGAATTTTAGGATTGAATGAGACTTGATTTAAAATAAAATGAACTTGATTTGAAATTTAGGCTTGAATTGGACTTGATTTAAAATAAACTTGACTTGATTTGTAATTAAGGAAAGGAATTGTGAACATGCTTCAGTAATCAAGCGATAGAAATTTCATTTTAGATCCAAATTAGACAAATAATATCATTCCAGAAACTAGAGGGAAAGAAAAAGAGAACACAACAAAAATCACCGGAATCAGAGATCATTTGACCAATTTAAAACGAAAATGAAAAACAGAAATGAAGTTGAACCTCAAGAACACAAGAGTTTTTGGCGCCAAAATTTGAATTCAAATCTCAGAATTTAAGAAAATATTTTTTGGTAGATCTGAAAAATTAAAATTGACCAATTAAAATATATGAAAAATAGGAATAAAAAAAAACAAGTTTGACAAAAATCTAACCAGAAACGAGTAAGTTATGCACAAATCAAACGAGCTAGGTTCATTTGCACACCAAGACGAACATGCTTCAGTAATCAGACGATATAAATTTCATTTTAGATCCAAATTAGACAAATAATATCAATCCAGAAACAAGAGATAAATACAAATAGAATGCAACAGAAATCATGAAAATCAGAGAAGATTTGACTAATAAAAAAATGAAAAATAGAGACGAAGATCAACCTCAAGAACACACGAGATTTTGGCACAAAAATTTGGATTCAAATCTAAAAATTTTTCGAAAATATTTTTTGGTAGATTTGAAAAATTAAAACCAATCAATTTAAATATATGGATCATATAAATCAAACAAAACAAGTTTGACATAAATCCAACCAGAAATGAGCAAGTTATGAACATATCAAACAAGCTAGGTTCATTTGCGCACCAGGAAGAACATGCTTCCGTAATCAGGTAATATAAATTCCATTTCAGATCCAAATTAGACACATAATATCATTCCAGAAACTAGAGGGAAATATGAAGAGAACACAACAAAAATGACTGAAATCGGAGATCATTTGACTGATCAAAATTGGAAACGAAAAATAGAGACGAAAATGAACTCGGAAATTTGGGAAGAAGCAAGAAACTTAAGCTGAATAAAAGTAGGATCTAACCTCCATTGGGAGGTGATGAAGAAATGGTTCCATGGAGGCCAAGGGCTGAATTGAAGGCAGAGGTAGAGAGTCTCCTAGGTCCTCTCGTCGAAAATTCTGAAAATCCCTCCTAAGACTCCAAGTACTCCTCTTCCCCCCTCATTTTGGTGAAGGACCTCTCCTTATACAGAAGGAGGAGGGATTAAAGAGGTCCTCCTTGTCCAATGTGCAACTTCTTTCCCACATAGGAGAATTTTTCATTTTTTCTTTCCTTTTTTGGAATTCTTATTTTATTTGATGTGGGATTCCTTTTTCTTTTTTCTTATTTTTTCCTCTTTTTCTTTTTCCTCTTCTTTTCTTTTTTCCTTTTTATGTTTTTATTTATTTATTTCATTTGTTTTATATTTTCCATTACTTTTATTTTGATTTTTTGAACTATTTTAGACTAAATCAGCTTTTGGCGAAAAACAAAATAATTTATTTTGGGTTTTGAATCCTCAAACATAATTCGGTGTTCACAGTTTGCCCCTCTTTACTCATTTTCTTACCAGATAATATAAGAAATAAGTTTCTAGATTATCACGGTAAGAAATGAGTCAAGACGTTAACAAATTATGTCCGAGGTAAAAGATAAAAACTGCCATGGGTGCGATCTTTATTGGCAGCAAGGTTTGAAGTTGTAAGGGAGTTGAATGATTATTTCGGGGTATCGGGAAAGTTTTGGGCTTGACCGAAAACTTAGGAATCCTTGCCATGATAAATTGGAGGATGGTAGTTCAAATGTTGAAATTTTGGATGAGCTTTGGAAACGTTGAGTAATAAGCCGACATGCTTAAATATGCAGGGCCTGATTTGGTAGGCCAAAATGTGGAAATTTGAAAAACAGTGCCTGATTAGGCTAACAGAAGGGAAAACAATGGCCTGTTAAGATAGGCAAAGTGAACTGAAAAATCCCTGTTAAGACAGCAATGGAGGAGAATGGCCCGTCAAGAATAGCAAAGCAAGATGGAAGCGACCTTTTAAGAGAGGTGAGGATGTAGAAATCAAAATGCGAGGGTTGACATCATAGGCCTGAGTGTGGAAAATCAAATATGCAAGGCCTGACGTCATAGGTTGGGAATGTAGAAATTTAATTATGCAAATCCTAAAATTATAGGCCGGGGTCCAGGAAAATTAAAATGCAAGGCCTGACAACATAGGCCGAAGATGCGAAAATTAAACATGCAAGGCCTGACAGCATATGCCGGGAGTGCAAAAAATTAAATATGCAAGGCCTAACAACATAGGCTGGCGTGAGAAAAATTAAACATGCAAGGTCTGACAGTATAGGCCAGAGTGCAGAAAATTAAACATGCAAGGCCTGATAGTATAGGTCGGGAGTGCAGAAAATTAAACATGCAAGGCCTGACAGTATAGGCCTGGAGTGCAGAAAATTAAACATGCAAGGCTTGACAGCCTAGGCTGGAAGTGCGGAAAATTAAACATCCAAAGCCTGACAGCATAGGTCGGAAGTGTAGAAAATTAAACATGCAAGGCCTGACAGGATAGGCCTGGAAGTGCATAAAATTAAATATACAAGGCCTGACAGTATAGGTCGGAAGTGCTGGAATTTAAACATGCAAGGCCTGACAGCATAGGCCGGAAGTGCAGAAAAGTAAACATGCAAGGCCTGACAGCATATGCCGGGAGTGCAAAAAATTAAATATGCAAGGCGTAACAGCATAGGCTGGAGTGAGAAAAATTAAACATGCAAGGTCTGACAGTATAGGCCGGAGTGTAGAAAATTAAACATGCAAGGCCTGATAGTATAGGCCGGGAGTGCAAAAAATTAAACATGCAAGGTTTGACAGTATAGGCCTGGACTGAAGAAAATTAAACATGCAAGGCTTGACAGCCTAGGCTTGAAGTGCAGAAAATTAAACATCCAAAGCCTAACAGCATAGGTCGGAAGTGTAGAAAATTAAACATGCAAGGCCTGACAGGATAGGCCGGGAGTGTAGAAAATTAAACATGCAAGGCCTGACAGCATAGGCTGGAGTGCGAAAAATTAAACATGCAAGGCTTGATAGTATTGGCCTGAGTGGAGAAAATTAAACATGCAAGGCTTGACAGGAGAGGCCGGAAGTGTTGAAAATGAAACATGCAAGGCCTGACAGTATAGGCCGGAAGTGCGAAATTTAAACATGCAAGGCCTGACAGTATACGCCGGAAGTGCTGGAATTTAAACATGCAAGGCCTGACATCATAGGTCGGGAATGTAGAAATTTAATTATGCAAAGCCTAAAATTATAGGCCGGGGTCCAGGAAAATTAAAATGCAAGGCCTGACAACATAGGCCGAATATTCGAAAATTAAACATGCAAGGCCTGACAGCATATGCCGGGAGTGCAAAAAATTAAATATGCAAGGCCTAACAGCATAGGCTGGAATGCAAAAAATTAAACATGCAAGGTCTGACAGTATAGGCGGGAGTGCAGAAAATTAAACATGCAAGGCCTGATAGTATAGGCCGGGAGTGCAGAAAATTAAACATGCAAGGCCTGGCAGTATAGGCCTGGAGTGCAGAAATCTAAACATGCAAGGCTTAACAGCCTTGGCTGGAAGTACAAAAAATTAAACATCCAAAGCCTGACAGCATAGGTCGGAAGTGTAGAAAATTAAACATGCAAGGCCTGACAGGATAGGCCGGGAATGTAGAAAATTAAACATGCAAGGCCTGACAGCATAGGCTGGAGTGAGAAAAATTAAACATGCAAGGCTTGATAGTATTGGCCTGAGTGCAGAAAATCAAACATGCAAGGCCTGACAGGAGAGGCCAGAAGTGCCGAAAATTAAACATGCAAGGCCTGACAGTATAGGCCGGATGTGCTGGAATTTAAACATGCAAGGCCTGACATCATTGGCCAGAGTGCTTAAGATGTGAGATCTTGTTAAGACAAGAGCAGGAAGGAATAACCAGTTAAGACAGGAAAAATGAAATGAAGAAAGTCCAGTTAAGACAAGCCACGAAAGACAACCTATTGAGATAGGTGATACAGAGATGGCCTGTGAAGACAGGCAAGGAAAGAAACTTGTTGATACAGGTAATGCAGAAATGGCCTAGCAGGGCAGGCAAGGGAAGGAACCTGTTGATACAGGTAATGCAGAAATGGCCTGGCAGGGTAGGCAAGGGAAGGAACCTGTTGATACAGGTAATTGCAGAAATGGCCTGGCAGGGCAGGCAAGGGAAGAAACCTGTGATACAGGTAATGCAGAAATGCCCTGGTAAGGCCAGAACGAAACAAGCCTGTTAAGACAGGTCATGTAAAAATGAAATGAAAAGAGATCTGTCAAGACATGTAATGTAGAAGTGGCCTGTTTAGACAGGCAGAGAAAGATGATGGATACCTGTTAGGATAGACAAAGAGACGAAGAGGATGGAATGGCCTGATAGGATAGGTAGGGAAGAGAATGGCCCGTTAAGACAGGCAAACAGGTATAAAAGAAATGTCCTGTTAAGATAGACAAAAATAGAATGACCTGTGAAGACAAGTATGGAGACATAAAAGTGATGACCTGTCAAGGCAGGCAATAGAATGAGCTGTGAAGACATGTGTGGAACATGATATGATGTGTCCCGGGAACACAGGTTGATTGCCTGATGTTTGAACAAGTAAGGAGGAATCAGTTGTTTTGAACAACATTACTTGAAGATTGTTTATCTTGAATTAATTTCAAACTTGCTAATTTTTCCTTGAAGGGTTTCAAGAAATTGATAATTATTTTCTTTTGAAGAAACTTGGGCAAACATTTTTGCCCCAGTTTAGAAGATTTTGACAATTGAGCAATGCCTCAATTTGAAAGGATTTTGGGCAAAGATCTTCACCCCAGTTTGTATTGATGAGATTGAGGATTGTTTCAATTTGAATTTTTCTGGGCAAATGCTTAGCCCTAGCTTGAATTTCCTTTTTTGAAATTGAGGATTTCCTCAATTTGAATTTTTTTGGGCAAACATTTGCGCCAGTTTGGATTTTTCTTTTTGAAATGGAGGGTTGCCTCAACTGGAATTTTTCTAGGCAAGTGTTTGCCCCCGTTTGAAGATTTTGACAAATAGGGGATTGCCCCAAACTTGAATTTTTTGGGCAGACGTTTGGCCCAGTTTTGATCTTGATTTTTCTTTTTAAAATTGAGGATTGCCTTTATTTGAAATGATGTGGGAAAACATCTTTGCCTCAGTTTGGACCTTGATTTTTCCAGAAATCGGGAGCTGCCCCAATTTGTCTTTTCTAGGCAAGCGTTTTCCCCAGCTTTGAATCTTGATATGAAGTCAAGGATTTCCTCAATTCGAAATTTTATTTTATTTTATTTTTCATTTTTTACTTTATTTTATTTTGGGCCAGTGTTTGCCCTAGTTTGATTTTTTTAAAATTGAGGAATGCCTCAATTTGAAAGGATTTTGGGCAAAGATCTTCACCCCTGTTTGTATTAATGAGATTGAGGATTGTTTCAATTTGAATTTTTCTGGGCAAATTCTTAGCCCTAGCTTGAATTTCCTTTTTTGAAATTGAGGATTTCCTCAATTTGAATTTTTCTGGGCAAACATTTGCCCCAGTTTGGATTTTTCTTTTTGAAAGTGAGGGTTGCCTCAACTGGAATTTTTCTAGGCAAGTGTTTGCCCCCGTTTGAAGATTTTGACAAATAGGGGATTGCCCCAAACTTGAATTTTTTGGGCAGACGTTTGGCCCAATTTTGATCTTGATTTTTCTTTTTAAAATTGAGGATTGCCTTTATTTGAAATGATGTGGGAAAACATCTTTGCCTCAGTTTGGACCTTGATTTTTCCAGAAATCGGGAGCTGCCCCAATTTGTCTTTTCTAGGCAAGCGTTTTTCCCAGCTTTGAATCTTGATATGAAGTCAAGGATTTCCTCAATTCGAAATTTTATTTTATTTTATTTTTCATTTTTTACTTTATTTTATTTTGGGCCAGTGTTTGCCCTAGTTTGATTTTTTTAAAATTGAGGAATGCCTCAATTTGAAAGGATTTTGGGCAAAGATCTTTACCCCAGTTTGTATTAATGAGATTGAGGATTGTTTCAATTTGAATTTTTCTGGGCAAATTCTTAGCCCTAGCTTGAATTTCCTTTTTTGAAATTGAGGATTTCCTTAATTTGAATTTTTCTGGGCAAACATTTGCCCCAGTTGGATTTTTCTTTTTGAAAGTGAGGGTTGCCTCAACTGGAATTTTTCTAGGCAAGTGTTTGCCCCCGTTTGAAGATTTTGACAAATAGGGGATTGCCCCAAACTTGAATTTTTTGGGCAGACGTTTGGCCCAATTTTGATCTTGATTTTTCTTTTTAAAATTGAGGATTGCCTTTATTTGAAATGATGTGGGAAAACATCTTTGCCTCAGTTTGGACCTTGATTTTTCCAGAAATCGGGAGCTGCCCCAATTTGTCTTTTCTAGGCAAGCGTTTTTCCCAGCTTTGAATCTTGATATGAAGTCAAGGATTTCCTCAATTCGAAATTTTATTTTATTTTATTTTTCATTTTTTACTTTATTTTATTTTGGGCCAGTGTTTGCCCTAGTTTGATTTTTTTAAAATTGAGGAATGCCTCAATTTGAAAGGATTTTGGGCAAAGATCTTCACCCCAGTTTGTATTGATGAGATTGAGGATTGTTTCAATTTGAATTTTTCTGGGCAAATGCTTAGCCCTAGCTTGAATTTCCTTTTTTGAAATTGAGGATTTCCTCAATTTGAATTTTTCTGGGCAAACATTTTCCCCAGTTTGGATTTTTCTTTTTGAAATTGAGGGTTGCCTCAACTGGAATTTTTCTAGGCAAGTGTTTGCCCTCGTTTGAAGATTTTGACAAATAGGGGATTGCCCCAAACTTGAATTTTCTAGGCAGACGTTTGGCCCAGTTTTGATCTTGATTTTTCTTTTTAAAACTGAGGATTGCCTTTATTTGAAATGATGTGGGAAAACATCTTTGCCTCAGTTTGGACCTTGATTTTTCCAGAAATCGGGAGCTGCCCCAATTTGTCTTTTCTAGGCAAGCATTTTCCCCAGCTTTGAATCTTGATATGAAGTCAAGGATTTCCTCAATTCGAAATTTTATTTTATTTTATTTTTCATTTTGTATTTTATTTTATTTTGGGCCAGTGTTTGCCCTAGTTTGATTTTTTTAAAATTGAGGATTGCCCCAATTTTAACTTTTATGGGCAAACGTTTGCCCGAGTTTGACTTGAGGATTGTCTTAATTTGAATTTTTCAGGGCAAGCATTTGCCCCAGTTTTGATTTTGTTTTGAAAATGAGGATTGCCTCAACTTGAATTTTTCTGGGCAAATGTTTGCCTCAGTTTGGATTTTCTTTTTGAAATTGAGGATTGCCTCAATTTGAATTTTTTCTGGGCAAGTGTTTACCTCACTTTAGATTTTCTTTTTGAAATTGAGGATTGCCTCAATTTGACTTTTTTCTAAGCAAGTGTTTGCCCCGGTTTGGATTTTTTTTTTTGAAATTGGGGATTGCCTCACTTTGACTTTTTTCTAGGCAAGTATTTGCCCTAGCTTTGGATTTTCTTCTTGAAATTGAGGATTTCTTCAATTTTAATTTTCTAGGCAAACGTTTACCCTAGTTTGAATTTTCTTTTTGAGATTGAGGATCGCCTCAAATTTGAATTTTTCTGGGAAAACGTGTGCCCCAGTTTGAATTTTCTTTTTAAGATTGAGGATTGCCTCAAATTTGAATTTTTCTAGGAAAACGCTTGCCCTAGTTTGAATTTACTTCTTTTTTTAAAAAAAAAATAATCAAGGATTACCCCAATTTGAATTTTCTGGGCAAATGTTTCCCCCAATTTTGATCTTGATTTTTTTTAGAAATCGGGGATTGCCCCAATTTGAATTTTCTGGGAAAATGTTTGCCCCAGTTTTGAAATTTTTAGAAGTCTTGCTAATTATAAATGGTTTGGGAAATTTTCCCTGGTCTTGATGCGATGTTCGAATGAGGTGCTTGAATAAATGCAAGAGGATGAGATGTTTTAACTTATTTATTGTTTTTTGATGCTTGAAATGATTATTTAATGAAATGGATGTTATGGGATGAATGCATACCATGAGATGGTTTTTTTTTAAGAAAAACTTTTGTTCCTCTTAATTTTTTATTTTTCTTCGACATTTTCTTTCCTTGACAACCTTATAATTGGCATAAGGGGAATCGAGATTCAGGATGAGTTGGACTAACTTTGTTTCTTGGTTTCTTGGTCAGCTTTGAAATTTTCCTTCTCAAGATCTTTGAGACCCAACAATGGTCAGCATCATTGAATAAGACACACTTCTTTTCTTTTGCCATGTTGCGATGATTGAGGATTCATCCGATTTGTCATGACTTTTCAAAATTAATCTTTTTATTTTTACACTTTTCACATTTCTTTTTAGCATGTGCACCATTGAGGTGTGCCAAGTGATTTTGGATGGTCAACGGGAGGAAATGAAGAATTCTGCAAGTGATGTTTAAGGTATTATACTTGAGAGGAAAGGGCAAAGAATATTGGTTTGATTGCCCAAATGGAACCTTTTTGGTGAAAAATGCCAATGCTGCTTTTCATAATCTTGATTGTCAAATTAACCAAACTTAAGAAGTGGTAAAAAATTTTGCCCCAGTTTTAGGAAGACATGAGGTGTAGGAATGTCAGATTGTACTGGGATTCTTGGTTGGTTGACCTTAATTTCTTCTTGGGTTGTTCTTTTGAGTTTTCAACCCAGCAGGTCCTTTGTTCGCCCTAACTTTTGATAGGCCGCCTTTGCAGGTTTTTGACCTAGCGGGCTTTTTTCTTGTGTGCCCTAACTTTTTCCTAGGCTGCCTTTGAGGGTTTCCGACCTAACGGGCTTTTGTTTTTGTGCCCTAAATTTTTCCTAGGCCATCCTTTGAGGGATTTCAACCTAGCGGACCTTTTTTGATTGTTTGTGCCCTAACTTTTTCCTAGGTCTCCTTTGAGGGTTTTTGACCTAACGGGCTTTTGTTTCTGCGCCCTAAATTTTTCCTAAGCCATCTTTGAGGAATTTCAACCTAGCGGGCTTTTTTCTTGTGTACGCTAACTTTTGCCTAGGCCGCCTTCAAGAGTTTTCGACCTAGCGAGCTTTTGTTTTGATCCCAACTTTGTCTGAATTGTTTCTGAAATTTTAATCTAACAAGACTTTTCCAGATCATGACTCTGTTGATTTATCTTTTGACCCTACTTTTTCCTGGATTATTTTTTATTTTAATCCAACAGTTTTTCCTTCTTCTTCTTTTTCTTAAATTTTGACCCTGATTTTTCTTGGATTATTTTTTGATTTTAATCCAGCGGGTTTTTGTTCTTCTTGAATTTTGACCGTGATTTTTTCGGGACTATTTTTTATTTTAATCCTGCAGGGGTTTTTTCCTTTTTCTTGAATCTTAACCCTGATTTTTCCTGGATCATTTCTTGATTTGAATCCCGCGGGCTTTCTTTTTCTTTTTCATTTTGACTGATCAGATCTCCTTATTGGGTCTTGCTTGGACTGTTTTGACTTTCAATTCAGCGGATCTATTTTGCATCCCTAATTTTTCCTGGATTTGAACTTTGGTCCAGCAAGATATTTTTATTTGACAAAACATTTTCTTGATTTTGGGATCACAGTGGATGGTCTATTTGGAATCCTTGGTTGGATTCTACTTTATTCTGTTTCCTCATTTGGTTTTCTCTTTCAGTTTGATTAATCAGATATTCAAAATTATTTATTAAAGCATTGATATTATCACCATCAGGTATTTATTTGTTTGGATATAGAATGAGTGGCGGGTTAAATGATGATAAGAATGGAAAGTTGAAGAAGTAAAGCTAACATGGTAAGGTACATGCTCAAGAAACATGAAAAATGTAAATTTTGTATTTCTCATTGAGATTTATTTACAAAAGATTGATTTTGAAAAGTATGAAAAATCCTAGATGACTTTCCTTGATTGCCTTGACCTGGCTCTTTACACGACACCTTATTATACTGCTCAAATTTCTTTCAGCTAGCTAACGGGACCTCATGGTTCGGAAATGGATTGTTTTCTGTATTAGGAGCGAGTTTCCCAAAATCTAGCCACTTAGCATCAATCAGGCTTTGCACCTTACGCTTCAAAACCTGGCAATTTTCTGTTGAATGACCAATGTATCCCGCATGGTAGTCGCATTTGGTGTTTGCGTCATACCATTTAGGATATGGTGGTTCTTGAGGTTTTAGAGGATAAGGAGCAACCAACGAGTTTTGAATTAATTGAGGTAGTAGTTGAGTGTAGGAGATTGGAATAGGGTCGAATTGGACAAGTTTCTTCTCCTTTTTCTGTATTTGGTTAGGACTCTGACTCGTGGCTTGTGTTTGGGCCGTGTATGGTGTTGGTGATCGGGTTTGCATTGGATAGTTATAGGTGGGAGGGTAAGGTGTTTGGTAGGCGGTAGCGTTGTAAGGATATGGTGTATAAGGTGTATATGGTGATGGTTGGAAGCCAGTTGGTCCGTAAGGTGCCATCGGAGGTACGTACTGTCCTTGACCAAAAGCCGCATTATAAGTCTCCCTTATCTTCTTCTTTCCAGATCCAATGGGAGTATTAACCGTCCCTACGGACTTATGTTCGATCTTTCCACGATGCATGCCACCTTCAATCCTTTCTCCAATGATAATGACATAAGAGAAACTGGCGGTCATACTACCAATCATTTTGTAGTAGAAGGGGTCCTGAAGTGTGTCAATGAATAAGCTTACCAATTCTTTTTCAGACAACGGGGTTGCACCTGAACTGCTAACTCCCGCCATCGTTGAGCATATTGTTTGATGGTCTCATCTCCTTTTAAGCCATGTTCTGGAGTTGTATTCTGTCAGGTGCCATCTCCAAATTATACTTGTACTGTTTTATGAATGCATCCGCCAAATCTTTCCATGAATGGATATGTGTTCGTTCCAGTTGAGTATACCAGTTGGCGGCTGCCAGTTAAGCTATCTTGGAAGAAATGGACAAGCAACTTATCCTTGTGAGCACAGGCAGCCATTCTTCTGCAGTACACGACCAGGTGGTTCCTCTGGCAACTAGTTCCTTGATATTTCTCGAATTCCAGAACCTTAAATTCAGGAGGAATGACCACATCTGAGACCGGGCACAAATCAGATGCATCTCTAACATCATATGCACCCTCTTCTATTGCTTGAATCCTTTCCTCTAGGACTTTCCACTTTTCAGTATCCTTATTAGAAGGATGGCTTGGGTATTCCCCTAGCATGTGGTAAGGACGAGAAGATGGTATGTATATGGAGTGAGGTCCTTGGGTGAACATAGGATTCGTTCCCCCAACAGTTGTTTGGTAGGCCTGTGGAGTGGTGTTTAGAGGTAGGTTATGCGTTTGGGTTTGTGTATAGGTTTGTGTTTGGTTGGATAAGGGTGCATGCCCTTGAGGATACCCATAATGAACTCCTTCGGTTGGTGGAGGTATGGTTAATGGTGAAGTGTTTTGTGGATTGAAGCCAGGAGGACATAATGGGTCGATCGGTTCTCCCAAAAGGGATTCCCTTACATTCTTTTGCTTTGACAGTTGGATGGCCTCCATTAGCTTGGCCATCTGTTCCTTCAATGTCTTGACCTCATTTCTTATTTCCTTGTTTTGCGTTTCCAGCTCATCCATGATTCTTGATTGTGGCACGGGTCCTATAAGGGTGTCGAGGAAGCTGTCTTTCTCCAATTTTTCTGTTAAAGTTTAAAAATTAATTTTGAAAAACAGTTTGAATGCGAAAATCATAAGTGATAAAAATATTGGTACTTTAATGAGTATGAAAATAGAAAGGTATGAAATGATTTTTGAAATCCTTTCTTAATGATAAATTTATTTAATGACATGAATGAATGAATGAATGCATGTTATGCGCAAATAATTTTAAGGAATTTGAACCTTGACTGTTTCGAAAATCATTGAGAGTTACTTGTTTTTTTTTTAGCAATTTTATGATTTTTATGAATTCTAGTGTTTTTTATTTTGTTAGAAAACCTTTGTTTTCGTTTGAAAAAGTTTTGCTAATTTTTTTCTAAAAAACATTCTTTAGGTTTTCGAAATTTCGTTTCCTCCCTTTGAATCTTTTTATATTTTCTATATTTTCAAAATTATTTTTCTAATTTTTCCGAGGATTTTCTTCTTCTATTTTTATTTTTCTTGATTTTTATTTGTTTGTATCTTCTTTTACTTGATTTTTCTTTTTTGATTTTGTATCTCCCCAATTTCAGATTTCAACTCCCCTTCGCCACTTCAGATGATTCAATTCAAATAAATGCCTGTGCACAGCCTGTGAACCATGTATCATGAAAGTGGTATGTGCCCTCCTTGCCTTTCTATTCCATACCTGTCCTAATAGGTCATTCCACGCTTCTTTGTTTCTCTTGACAAACCATCTTTTTCTCCTGTCTTAACAGGCCACTGCTGTTTATTCCTGCCTTAACAGGCTATTTTTCCTACATCGCCTGTCTCTACAGGTCTCATTCTCATTTCACCTTCACATTCACTGTCTTAACAGGTATGCCTCATTACTGCCTTGCCTGTTGTAACAGGCCATGGCTGTACCTTACCTGTCTTAACAGGCTCTTTTCATTCTACTTTGCCTATGCAGCAGGCTTACGTCTTTCTTGTCAACAGGACATCAAACATGTTTAAATTCTGTCTGCCTATCTTAATAGGTTTGCATTCATCCTGGCAATAGCAGGATTTCATTTGCATCTTTCTCGACAACAGCGGGACCTCATTTGCATTTTTCCTGTCAACAACAGGACATCAAGCATGTTTAAATTCTATCCGCCTGTCTTAGTAGCTTTGCATTCATCCTGGCAACAACAGGATTTCATTTGCATCTTTCCCAGCAACAGCGGGATCTCATTTTCATTTTTCCTGTCAACAACAAGATATCAAGCATGTTTAAATTCTATCCACTTGTCTTAATAGGTTTCCATTCATCCTGGCAACAACAAGATTTCATTTGCATCTTTCCCGGCAACAGTGGGACCTCATTTGCATTTTTCCTGTCAACAATAGGACATTAAGCATGTTTAAATTCTGTCCACTTGTCTTAACAGGTTTGCATTCATCTTGGCAACAACAGGATTTCATTTGCATCTTTCCCGGCAACAGCGGGACCTCATTTGCATTTTTCCTGTCAACAACGGGACATCAAACATGTTTAAATTCTATCCGTCTGTCTTAACAAGTTTTGCATTCATCCTGGCAACAACAGGACTTCACGTGCATCTTTCCTGGCAATAGTGGGACCCCATTTGCATTCCCTCTTCTCAATAACAGGATCATCACCAAGTTTTTTTTCCTGCATTTTTGGCCTATAATGTCAGGTCACCATCAAGGATACTTTTCTACACATTGGCCTATAGTGTCAGACCACCATCACGTTTACTTTTCTGCTGTCCCGGTCTATACTGTCAGGCCTTGCATTTATAATTTTCTGCACTCAGGCCTATACTGTCAGGCCTTGCATGTTTAATTTTCTACACTTCCGGCCTATATTGTCAGGCCTTGCATGTTAAATTTTCTGCACTCCCGGCCTTGCATGTTTAATTTTCAGCACTCCGGCCTATGATGTCAGGCCTTGCATGTTTAAATTCTAGCACTTTCGGCCTATACTGTCAGACCTTGCATGTTTAATTTTCTGCACTCTGGCCTATCCTGTCAGGCCTTGCATGTTTAATTTTCTGCACTATTGGCCTATACTATCAGGCCTTGCATGTTTAACTTTCTACACTTCTGGCCTATACTATAAGGCCTTGCATGTTTAATTTTCTGCACTTCCGGCCTATACTGTTAGGCCTTGAATGTTTAATTTTCTACACTCCGGCCTTTCCTGTCAAGCCTTGCATGTTGAATTTTCTGCACTCCCAGCCTATACTGTCAGGCCTTGCGTGTTTAATTTTCTGCACTTCTGCCCTATACTGGCAGGCCTTGCATGTTTAATTTTCTGCACTCTCGGCCTATACTGTCCAGCCTTTAATGTTTAATTTCCTGCACTCCCGGCCTATACTATCAGGCCTTACATGTTTAATTTTCTACACTTCCGGCGTATACTGTCAAGCCTTGCATGTTTACTTCTCTGCACTTCAGGCCTATGCTGTCTGGCCAGACATGTTTAATTTTCTACACTTCCGGCCTATACTCTCAGGCCTTGCATGTTTAATTTCTGCATCTTCGACCTATGTTGTCAGGCCTTGAATTTTAATTTTCTTGCACCCCGGCCTATAATGTTAGGCTTTGAATGTTTAAATTTCTGCATTCCCGACCTATGATGTCAGGCCTTGCATGTTTGATTTTCCACCTTGCTGCCAATAAAGATCAAACCCATGGCTTTTTTTATCTTTTACCTCGGGCATAATTTGTTCATGTCTTTACTCATTTCTTACCGTGATAATCTAGAAACTGATTTCTTATATTATCTGGTAAGAAAATGAGTAAAGAGGGGCAAACTGTAAACACCGAATTATGTCCGAGGATTCAAAACCGAAAATAAATTATTTTTTTTCGCCAAAAGTTGATTCAGTCTAAAATAGTTCAAAAAATCAAAATAAAGGTAATGGAAAAAATAAAACAAATGAAATAAATAAATAAAAACATAAAAAAAAGAAGTAAAAAGAAAAGAAGAGGAAAAAATAAGAAAAGAGAAAAAGGAATCCCACACGAAATAAAATAAGAATTCTAAAAAAAGAAAAAAAAAAGAAAAAATTATCTTATGCGGGAAAGAAGTCCCACATTGGACAAGGAGGACTTCTTTAATCCCTCCTCCTTTTATATAAGGAGAGGTCCTTCACCAAAATCAGGGGGAGGAGAAGCACTTGGAAGCTTATGGGGGATTTTTAGAATTTTTGAAGGGAGGGCCTAGGAGACTCTTTACCTCTGCCTTCAATTCAGCCCTTGGCCTCCATGGAACCAGTTCTTCTTCACCTTCCAATGGAGGTTAGATCCGACTTTTATTCCGCTTAAGTTTCTTGCTTCTTCTCGGATTTTCGAGTTTATTTTCATCTCTATTTTTTGTTTTCAATTTTGATTGGTCAAATGGTCTTCGATTTTGATGATTTTTGTTGCGTTATTTTATTCTTTCTCTCTAGTTTCTGGAATGATATTATTTGTCTAATTTGGATCAGAAATGAAATTTATATCACCTGATTACCGCAGCATGTTCGTCCTGGTGCGCAAATGAACCTAACTTGTTTGATTTGTGCATAACTTGCTCATTTCTGGTCGGATTTATGTCAAACTTGTTTTGTTTGATTCCTATGATCCATATCTTTCAATTTATTGGTTTTAATTTTTCAGATCTAACAAAAAAATTTTTTGAAAAATTCTGAGATTTTAATTTTTTAGACTAACAAATTATTTTTGAAAAATTCTGAGATTTGAATCCAAATTTTGGGGCCAAAACCTCTTGTGTTCTTGAGGTTCATCTTCGTCTCTATTTTTGTTTCCATTTTTAATCACCCAAATGATCTCTAATTTCAATGATTTTTACTGCGTTCTCTTTTTCATTTTCTCTAGTTTCTGGAATGATATTATTTGTCTAATTTGGATCAAAAATGAAATTTATATCACCTGATTACCGAATCATGTTCGTCCTGGTGTGCAAATGAACCTAGCTTGTTTGATTTGTGCATAACCTTCTCATTTCAGGTTGGATTTATGTCAAACTTATTTTGTTTGATTCCTATGATCCATATCTTACAATTGTTTGGTTTTAATTTTTAAGATCTAACAAAAAATATTTTCGAAAAATTCTTAGATTTTAATTCAAATTTTGGCGTCAAAATCTCTTGTATTCTTAAGGTTCATCTTAGTCTCTGTTTTTCATTTTCGTTTTTAATTGGTCAAATGATCTCTGATTTGGGTGATTTTTGTTGTGTTCTTTTTGTCTTTCTCTCTAGTTTCTGGAATGATATTATTTGTCTAATTTGGATCTGAAATGAAATTTCTATCTCTTGATTACTGAAGCATGTTCGCAATTCTTTTCCTTAATTTCAAATCAAGCCAAGTTTATTTTAAATCAAGTCCAATTCAAGCCTAAAATTAAAATCAAGTTTATTTTATTTTAAATCAAGTCCAATTCTTTTCAACAAATTCAAATCAAGTTTATTTTAATTAAAATCAAGTCCATTAATAATTCTAAGTCTCATGCAATGAACTTTAAATACGAACTGATAACTTTTTCTGTTGTTCAGTGTTTAGAGATTCATATGGGTCCTAGTGCAGCCTTAGTTGTCTTGGACCCTGTGCATATGTGGACTAAGAATCCCTTGTAAATAATAAAATATTTTATAGCAACATCGTTTTGAGAATCCCCTTTGTAGAAAATGTTGTTTTAATAATTCCAAGTACCATGCGATGGACTCTAAATACGAACTGGTAGCTTTTTCTGCTGTTCAGTATTTAAAGATTCATATGGGTCCAGTGTAGCCATAGTTGTCTAGGACCCTGTGCATATGTGGACTGAGAATCCCTTTTTAGAAAATACAGTTTTAATAATTCCAAGTTTCACGCGATTGGCTCTAACTACGAACTGGTAGCTTTTTCTACTGTTTAGTATTTAGACATTCATATGGGTCCCAGTGCAGCCGTTGTTGTCTTGGACCCTGTGCATATATAGATTGAGAATCCTTTTTTAGAAAAGTCGTTTTGCAACCCCTAGTCTCACGCGACGAGCTCGAAACACGAACTGTTAGCTTTTTCTGCTGTTCGATGCTTAGAGATTCATATGGGTCACAGTGCAGCCGTAGTTGTCTTGGGCCTTGTACATATGTGGATTGGGAATGCGCTTTTTAAAATAAAAATAAAAACTCGTTTTGCAACCCCTAGTCTTAAATGACGAGCTCTAAACACGAACTGGTAGCTTTTTCTGTTGTTCGATGTTTAGAGATTCGTATGGGTCCCAATTCAGCCGTAGTTGTCTTAGGCCCTGTGCATATGTGGGTTGGGGAATGCACTTTTTAAAACAAAAATAAACTTGTTTTTCTGCTGGGAGCTTTTTCTAAACACGCGATGAGCTCTAAACACGAACTAGGAGCTTTTTCTGCTGTTCGATGTTTAGAGGTGCGTATGGATCCCAGTACAGTCGTAGTTATCTTGGACCCTGTGCATATGTAGACTAAGAATTATGAAAAAATATTGAAATTACTCTCAAAATCATCTTCCTTTTCACTCTGAAGGTCAAGCCTTCACACCAGAACTACGTAAGCCTTGTGTTTCCCATTGTACCGGGGAATACGTAGGAGCAGGATCAGGTCTGGTCAAGCTAACCTCCATCAACCTATTTATTTTCACATTAATTGAGGGATCAAACAATTTTCAAAAAATCGCACACTCAGTTTAAGGGTATCGTTTTTCGGAATGGGCGAGTGGGGTACCTAAAACCTTCCCCACTTGTAACCGACTCCCAAACCTAAATCTCTTCCTCGAGTTAAGGTTTTTCCAAACATTTTTCCTTCAAATAAAAATTTGGTGGTGACCCCACTTAATCAAATAAAATTTCTTTTTAAAATTTTAGTGAGTTCGTTGTCTCGTCGAAATTACGGTTGTGACATACATGATTCCTAGAGAGCCAATCCATTCCTAAAATTATATCCAATTCAGCCAAAGGCAAAAAGATAAAATCTTGATATCTTTGATACAGGGCAGAATATTTACACAGTTGTTCAAATCTGGAAGTGTATTTCGCCACCTTCATGTTCCCTTATTGCAAATAAAGGAACTCAGCGTCCTTTGTATCACATACTGACTACACGAAATACTTCTCATAAAATCCTCCTTGAATACTTCCTAAGTGATGGGGTTCTAGCCAGCTTCTAACAATCTTCTATCACTTATCCATTAGAATTCAACATCAACTTCTAGCATATAGGTAGCATAAGTTTCCTTTTGTTCTTCATTGCAGTCTATGAATGCAAATATTTTCTCCATGGCCTTAATCCATTCATCGTCCTTATCTGGGTTCATGGATCACCTAAAGCTTGGTGGGTTCACCTTCCAGAACTCTGCAAACCTGTGACGATCTGATTTTACTGCACAGGTGTTTGTAGTACCCCTTATTCTTTGATTGCCTATCCATCAGGCCTTGTATGGAGTTTCCATATCTTTGAGGGTGGTGCTCAAATCTACTGGGACTTCTTTATCTTATGCATTTCTAGTGTGGCCTCTACCTCGCCTTACCTCTGTTATTGATTCCTAAACACATATGCATAGTAATTGAGATGATCAAGTTCAATACTGAAATCAAGCATGTCATTAACCATTCTTATAAAGCATAAGGCAATCATACACTCAAATAACTAACTAGATTCAAAGCATGCCTTTTAATCCTAACGCAGAGGACATACACATGCTCTAGAAGAATAGTCAAACCATTCTCAAACTCCTTAAGGATGAGCTGTTTTGATACTATAATCTACCACCTTAAAAATGAAGTTCATTTTTAAGCTTATGTCATACATATGATTTCATTATTAGACTATTACTTCATTATGCGAAATCTTTTAGAAATTACTATGATGAAAATACGGTAAGTTTTTTTTTTATATAAAACATCTTAGTTGATTAACCTCTACAGGTAACATTAGATAACATTTCACACATACACACTTCTGCATACAAAACAACATCCTAAAACATTATCATCTAAAACAATATTCAATATCCAAAAAATGAAAAATATTTCAAACTTTTTCTACTAATAAAATCCATTTCACCGACCTCAAAAATTACTTGAACATGGTTGTTTCTTTCAATAACAAAAGAGAATAAGATGAAATACCTTACTTATCTCACATTTTTTTACAAAATCCAACAACATCTAAAACCAAAATACACCCTTTCTTAGACTTCAAAATCCAAACAATTTGGATAACAAATTCTCACATCCAACTACAAAGAACTTCAAGCCCAACAAAATATTCATAAAGGAAAGACAAACACCTATATCCACTTTCAATCCCAACCAAAAATACACAAAAGGAACACCAAAACCTACACCCAACTTCAACCCAACCATAATACAAAAAAGAAAAAAAAATCTTTAACTCCTAGATCAAAGAATCTTACCAGGAGCACTATGGGAAATAGAGATGTTCATCAAGACCAAATTCCAGGTTAACGGGTTAACAGAAATAGAGATGATCAAGAGCAAACATATTTTTAGTCAAAAAATAAATTAATAAAACATGAAAAGGTAAGAAACATTTTTTACCCTTGACCTTGCCACATCAATCAAATGGAAATAAATGCATACACTATTTATATGTTTGAGTCTGATAAGTAAAAATAATAAAATAAAATGATGGTTCCAAAGAAACAAAACATAATTAAAAATAAATAAATAAAAATATAACTACTCAGATGAGCGCAAGCTCAACATGAAAGTTTAATTAGCTTAAATTAAAATATTTAAATTTATTAAAATTTTAGTTTTATTATCTAAATGTTACATTGTTTTAAAAATGTTGAGAGCAATTCATTTTGACGGATACAATTTGGCATGATTTACACTGTTTTCTCCTTTGCACCTGAGAATTTTAAAAGTTCTTTTTATCTTTTTTAATTTTTAATTTTATTTTAATGTTTGTTGTTCAATATTTTTTACTAGAAAAATTATATATATATATACATTTATAAAAATATTAATTCAAACAATAAATTAATAAATTTTATTTTTTATATCATATTTATAAAATTTAATTGATAGTTAATATTTTATTATATAATTTTATTTAATAAATATTAAAAAAATATATTATTCATTAAAATAAAATTTTATAATAAAATATTAAATAATAAAATTTAATAATTGAACAATTAAATTGATAAGATTATAAAATAGATATGAAATAAAGTAATTTTAACATTGATTATTTTATGTTTAAAATAACTTGATTATTATTATTATTATTATTATTATATATAGGATTCTAAACACTTTAATATGATATTAATGTTTAAAAATAAAAAATAAATTTAATTAAAATAAATTTAATTTTTAATCATAAATTTAAAAGTGCTTTAAGTATAAATTATTTTTAATAAAAATTAACAATATATAAACTAGTTTTCATATATTTATCAAATAAAATTAAAAATAATATTTTTAATATTTTTAAATAATTATTAAAATTAATTTCTTTAATAAAAGTGTGTGTAAAATTTTACTAATGATTTTTCTTTTAATATTTTTTTTTCCATACTCCTTTTAAGACTCTGACTGAAATGTCTTGGAAATCATGAGCAACTTTACAGTTTTATCGAGGGAAATGTCGAAAAAAGTTTGAGTGAACTACCTTTTAGTCCTTGAACTTGTTATAAAAATTCTGTTTAGTTCCTGAAAGATGTAAATTAACTCGTTAGTCCCTGACTTTGTTAACCATGATTCACGTTAGTCCTTGCCCTCAATTATTGTTAACGACGTGCTGACCTGTAACGTTAAATGCCATGTAGGAAGCCCATGTGTCATAAAATGACGTCGTTTGAATAAATATGATAGTTTTTCTTGTTGGCCGTTGTCACTGTCTCTATTTTATAGTGCACAGAACCATCGTCTTTGTCATTTTCTTTGGTTTACAGTGCAAAGAAGCAACCAATTCCAGCTAACGAGATTTGATTATTTTATGCAACAATGGACCAGGTATTTACCCTATTATTCAACCCTTATATATGTTTTACTGTAAAAATAAATAATGGGTAAGTTGGGGTTAGGGTTTTTAGTGAAAAAGAACATTGTTTTGGACGTTTTCTTTTTTGAAAAAATTGAAAAATTGTGGGGCACATTTGACCTTCTGCCACTTTTGGGTTGAAATGTCATTTTAGGGTGTGAGAAATGTGGGTACTCACATGTGGTCCCTAATTTGTAGGTATGACGAAATGTGAGTATTTAATACATGTGGTCCCTAATCTGAATTGTATTTTAAAATAATGCATTTATTATATGTGGTCCCTCATTGTGAAGTGATTTTGTCTTACTTGATGCAGTATTTGACTTTGTTTATTCATCATAGTGGGAATTTTATTAATGATGGTGGAGTGGTGAAGTATAAATGGGGAAATGTTGAGATATGGGAGGATTGTGATGAGGACACATTGGATGTTTTTAGTTTTAAAAAGTTTGTTGCAAGTTTAGGATATCTAAATGTTAAAAATGTATATTGGTTGAATCCGACATTGAAATTTGGTGATGGTCTTCGCAATTTGGAACTTGATGTTGATTTGCTAGATATGGTATAGGTAGCCAAAAAATTGGTAGAAAAATGGATATATATTTTGAACATTCAATCAATGAAGCTGTAGATATGGAAGTATTGTTAAAAATTGCTAAGGAAGGTGAAGAAGGTGTTGAATTGGAAGGATAAGAACGTGCTGAATTTGAAGTTGGAGAGGGTGGTAGTGGACATGATCCTGATTTTATACCAGTATATGATGCTATTGATTTTCACTTTGATGTTGACTTGGAGTGTGGTGAAGGTAGAGAGGAAGAGGGTGGAGAGGGTGATGGCGTTGAGGGTGGAGAGGGTAATGGTGATAAGGGTGGGCAGTCTGAAAGTGAGTGTGAAGAAGTTGATATGTTTGGTGGTCATGAGACAGGTGAGAAAGATGATGGTGGGGCTGGAAATGAGGTTCGTGATGGAGGTGTTGGTGTTATGAGAGAAAGAAAGACCTATATGACTAGTGGTCAAACAAAAAGGGCGGCAGAATCTGTGGGTACAATTTCTACAAAGAAGGTAGCACGAAAGCCAAGACAAAAGTCAAAAGCAGCACCAAAATCAAAACCAACACCAAGCCCAAAGCCAGCAAAAGGAAAACAGCAAAAAGAAAAAGGGACACCTAAAAAGAAAGTAGGAGGTCAAAATAGTAAGAAAGTTGTTGATAAAGGAAAGGGTAAAACTGTAGTTGAAGAAGAGGAAACAAGTGATGAAGAAGAAATTAACTTTGTGCCACATGATACGTCTGATGAGAGTGAAAGTGGATATTCATGGCAATTAGAAGAAATGAAGACTCCCCACAATAGTGATGATGAAGATGGAGAAAATGAGACCTATCCATAATGGAATGAAGATTCAGTTTTTGGCCATATTAGATTAGAACTTGGAATGGAATTTACAACCATTGAATCATTTAAGAAAGCTGTAAAGGAGTACATAATTCAACTGGGTAGAGTAGTCTCCTGGGTAAAAAATGACAAAACAAGAGCAAGAGCAAAGTGTGATGAAAAAACCTGCTCATGGAAAATTTACTGCAACTATAGCAATGTCTTCCACTATTTTCAAATTAAAACATTTAAATTTGAACATACTTGTGGGAGAGTATTTAAAAATAAACAAGTATCACAGAGTTGGGTCATTAGGAAATTGGTGAAAAAACTGAAAAAGGACAAGGATATGAAGGTAAGTCACATTATTGATTACTTCAAGAAAAAATTTGGAGTTCATCTTAATAGGACTAAAATATGGAGGTCTGTGAAGAAAGGCAAAAATATCTTGCAAGGGATAGAGGAGAAGCAGAATTGTTAAAGTGGAACCCAGGTTCTACTGTGAAAATGGAAACAATCCCTCAGGTAGAGGGTCCTCCAGTATTTTGTACATTGTATATATGTCTTGCTGGATGCAAGAAAGGATTTAAAGATGGATGCAAGCCATTGATTGGCCTTGATGGAGTTTTCCTCAAAGGTTATTATGGTGGGCAGCTGCTGTCTGCTGTTGGTCAGGATGCAAACAATCACATATGGGTTATTGCCTATGTTGTGGTTGATGTTGAAAACAAGGAGAATTGGAGATGGTTCTTGGAACTATTACATGAAGACCTAGGGGACCATGTTCAGTATGGATGGAACTTCATTTCTGACATGCAGAAGGTACATAAGTTTGCATTCAAATGTTGCACGTAAATATAGATTTTGTATATATAGCCTGGGTAGTAACTAAAATATTAATAAGGATAACTGTGGAATTTCAAAAGGGTAATATGTGAGGTACTAATTTGATTGCATATTACAGGGTTTGAAATAAGCTTTACAAGAAGTAATGTCTGGAGCCCTCCACAAATATTGTGTCTGGCATGTATGGAAAAATTTCTCTAAGCAATGGAAGGATAAAGAGCTAAGAATGTTACTGTGGGAATGTGCTAGATCAACTGAGCCTCACCAGTTCCACAGGAATATGAACTCATTGCAGATAACAAACCCAAAAGCTCATGATTATTTGGCTGAAAAGCCAAAGAGTCTTGGAAAAAAGCTTATTTCTCACCATGGCCAAAAGTGGAAAACATATGCAATAATAATTGTGAAGTATTTAATGCCAAGATAGTTTCAACCAGGGAGAAGTCAATCATAAGCATGCTGGAGGAAATAAGAGTGCTAATCTTCAACAGTATAACAACAAATAAGCTCAAATTGGTTCACCACATTAGCCACTTACCACCAATTCAACAAAGTCGACTTGAAAAACTTAAAAAAGAATCAAATAAATGGACTGCTACATGGTCAGGTAATGTTTAGGATTCAGTATGTCTTTCATATTGTCTTTTGTGTTTGCTGTTACATGGGCACATAAGGTTATTTATATCTAATGTGTTTGCTATTACATGAATTACTTACAATGTAGGAGATGATGATGGACATAAGTTTGAAGTCCAATCCTGGCCAATAAAAGTAGTTGTAAATCTTGGTATCCAAAGTTGCACATGTTGTTTTTGGGAACTAATAGGTTAATGTCTAAACTTGTCACTAATTTTCAAGGGCATTGTGTTTAACTTTCATCCCTACCATGCTGCAGGTATGCCTTGCATGCACATCATAGCAACTATTGTTTACAAGAATGAGAGACCTGAAGACCATTGTCATGCTTGGCTGATAATGGCCTCATACCAAGCCACTTATGCTAACCATATCGAGGCATTGCTGGGGCAAGACTTCTAGGATCGCACAGACCAAATTCCACCTGTTCCACCCAAAATCAAGAAGAAGGTTGGGAGGCCAAAAAAAATAAAGAAGAAAAGAAATTAATGAAGAACCTGTTAACCCAACCAAACTTAAAAGGAAGATAAAAGAGGTCAAATGCAGTGTTTGTGGTGATACCAACCATAACAAACAAACTTGCCTGGTGGCGAAAAGGAAAAGGTTGGCACATTTAAGTGCTAGTTTTGCTGCTGCCCAAAAGGGTGATGTTGGTTCCTCTCATGATGCTGCCCAAGGGGGTGATGCTGGTTCCTCTCATGCTGCTACCCAAGGGGGTGAAGGTAGTGCCTCCAATGCCCAAGCTGGTTCTGCTGATGCTACTGCTATAGCGCAAGATGAAATAGTCTTCTCTGAATCACAACCCCCACCTGGAGATGAACAATCACCTAGAATGCTACCAACACCTAAATTACCTATTAAGAAGAATTTAGCAAACCAAACCCCTTAGGCAGAGAACAATCATCTTCTGCAGCAGAGGTGGGACCAATTCATGCTGAAAAACCTGCCCAACACAGTCCACCACTAAGTGATCCAAATGCAACAATTGGTGATTCCACCAAACCATCAAAGTTTATGCCAACTCCAACTTTTACCTAGCCAAGTACTTAATACATATGTACATGTTTTTTATGAGACCTATTTGGTCAAATTGAATATTCTATGTAATGTATTTTGTTGACACTTGTAATGGCGTTTTTTGGGATTACATCACCTAACACTTGTTAATTCGAATTATCACCTTTTATGTATGCAATTCAGTTTTTCATTTACAATATTTGAGGTTTCAAAATAGTCCTCATGTTCTTTGCAGAATATGCTCTTTGCTGTAACTTACCAAAATAGGTTATGACTCCCACAAGGTCACAAGCTGTTTTTTGCTTATTTCAATCAGCTCCTTGCCGTAACTTACCAAAATAAACTCTTTTTTGCTTATACATGAGTCTTTATTAGAAAGGAACAAAAAAAGAAAAATAGAAATTTGTACATATGTTTATGTCATATTTGCATCTTATATTAACTTCTGTAACAATGAGCAGAGTGGTAATTGTGTTCTCGTGCTTATAGTGTCAACTGTCAAGCAATTTTCACAGCTATGACTTTGTTGCAGCAAAGGATCCTAATTGAAAAAGGTTGTACTAGGAACACATTTTGTTTCTTAGTTTCAGTTCTTTATTTACAATTACTCATACTTGTTTTTGGTAATTATTCACTAATTGTAATACATTATTTGAGGTTTCAAAACAGTCCTCACGTTCTATGCAGAATAAAGGTTTCAAATCTTAAGTTATTCAAGCATGGTTCCCCAAACAATGTGTAGAATAATTTGAATGACATAAAAATAAATTGTACTCCAAACAGTCCTCAAATTCATAAATCTCCACTTCAATACATAAGTATTTCAACACAAAAGGATAACACTAAAATTACATAAACTAAGCTGCTACTTTAGTTATTAAAATTAAAACCCAAACAAAATACAAGCACAACTATTATAAACCCCAACCCCAAATATACTATTACATGTAATCTCCTAACTTCCATATCTAACACATCAATCTTCTTTGATGTTTTCTTCCATTCTTCATGATTATATTCAGCACCATTCATTACTGATGTAACTTCATACTCCTCCCCAATAGTCAGATTGTACCACATGAAAAACTCACACCTTTCTTCCACCTATATACACCATGAACAATGTTAAAACATCTTTAAAAAATTACACCAACACAAAACTTAAAATATATTAAATCATATTACCTTTAGTTTTGGACATCCATAGAAAAGCTTTCCAGGATTCCTTGCAGAGGTTGAAACATGTATAACAGCTTTGTATTTGCATAAGCATCTCACTTGCTCATTTCCCTTTTGAAAAACTTAAACAATGCGTATAGACATTCTTGATTATCCTCCAACAATGTTGGGTCTCACTTTAGTTTTCCCAGTCACCCCAATTTTTCAATTGCAAAATTAGGGTTTAAGATTAGGAAGTTTTTTTTTAAACTCTGAACATTTTAAATAATGAAGATGACGATGACGTGTACAAGATACCATTCAGGTCTATTAAACAAGTTCAACAACGTCGTTTTATGACACATAGGCTTCCTATGTGGCATTTAACGTTACAGGTCAGCACGTCCTTAACGATAATTGGAAGCAAGAACTAACGTGAATCACGATTAACAAAGTTAGGGACTAACATGTTAATTTACGTCTTTCAGAGATTAAACTAAACTTTCATAACAAGTTTAAGAACTAAAGAGATAGTTCACTCAAAAAAAATTTGATTTGTTAGCCATAATTAAACTTTTGGAGTAGCCAATATTGAATGTTGTGAAAAAGCTCATTTGAGTTCTTTTTAATATAATCATCATTAAATATTTTAATTATATTTTTAAGTTATATATTAAATTAAAATCATCTTCATAAATTAAAAAAACAAAAATAGATATAATACTAAAAGAGAAATTTTATTTTCTTTAAATCCATTATTTTTACATAAAACTAGATATTAATAATAAGCATAAACGCTTAACATCTATAAAAACATATGCACTCGTTTCGAAAATTTCGCTGTCCAGTTGCTCTGGCTCCATATTTGTTGCGACAATCTTTCTTACATTTACTACTGCTCGTACAATTATCGTACAGCTTGGCACGACACTTCGGATCTGCCTCTGCTACTTTGAGTGGTCCGTCATTTTCTATATCACACACAAACATACAATAATGTTTTATTTCATTCGAATAAAATGAAAATTAGGAAAAAAAAATAAAGATTAAAATAAATATAAAATTAAAAATAAATTATTTAAATAGAATAAAAAAATAAAAAATATTAATAATATAGTTTTTTATTTATATAAATTTTAAAAATATTTTTTAATTTTAAAAATTTAATTTTATTATTATATTTTTTATTGATATAATATTTATTTTTTTAATTTTTAAAAATTATTTAATAATTTAAAATAAAAAATTAACCCCTCTTTACTTGAGGGGGAGAAATAATTTTATAGATTGCAAAAAAATTAATTTCTTTCTGTATATAAAATAAATGTAAGTAAGTAAAGGTAGAAAAATAAAATGTATATAAATTTTAAAAATAATTTTTTTTTTCTTAATATTTTTTATTAAACAAAATATAAAAAAAGTTATTTAAAAACAACACAAATTTTAAAAACTTGGTAAACTTGAATTAGTTAACAAGATTGAATATCGAGTCAAAAAACTTAACATACCAATGCTACCAATGGAAACAACAATCAGAACAATCAGAACTAAAGAAATAGTCTTCATCTTTGATTTTATAGAAAATTTCACCTAATAGATTGGATCTTGACTAATGAGTTGATATGATCCTCCACTCAAGGATATATTATATACTGAACGTATTTAATGCTCATTAAATATGTCTATTTTTTATAATATATATATATATATATATATATATTTATATTTATATATTGAATCAATTTATTTTAAAAATAGTTTATTATTTTTTTTTTATTTAATAGTTTTTAATGATTAAATTTTATAAATTTATTTATTAAAAATATAATATTTATAAATTTTTATAAAAATTAATATTTTATTAAATAAATTTAAATTAATATATTAAAAAAAATTTATTTATTAAAATAAAACAATATAATAAAATATTATATATTTTTTAAAATTTTATCTACATAATTTATATAATAAAATTATAAATTAACAATTGAATAGATAAAATTTAATTATTAAAAAAATATTAAATAAAATAAATTATATATATATATATAATAAATTAATACGATGTTATACTAAAATATATATTTTCGAAGGTATTTAATGTTCTTTAAATATGTTTATTATTTATTATACCATGTTATACTAAAACATATATTTTTGAAGGTAATTAATGCTCTTTAAAGATGTTTATTATATATATATATATATATATATATTAAATTTTGGATATTTTTATTGTAAAAAATTATTTATTATTTTTCTTGTTTTTATTTGTTTGTGATTTAATATTTTTTATAAAAATTAAAAAGTAATTATTATTTACAATAAATTAAAATTATTATATAAGTTTATATTATATTTTATTAGTTTTTTAACAATTAATATATTTGTCATGAGTAAAGATATGATAAAAAATAATAAATATTATTGTAAATTTCCAAAGAGATAATTGGAAAAGAATATATTTTAAAATTGTGAAAAATAAAAATAAAAAGCAATAAAGGTATGAAAATAAAATAAAAATATAAAAATTTTGGAATTGATAAAAAATATTAAAATAAATTTTTTAATTAAGATATTTTATGTTTATTGAGTCGATAATATATTTAAAAATAAATAAAATCAAATTGAAATTTACTAAATTTAATATAATAGTATACATAATATTTAAGAGAAATAAAGAAAGATATTTAATTTTGTAGAAATCATATAAATATGAAATATTAGATATAAAAAAATGTTAGGATCTGTTTATTATTGAAAAATATTTTTTATTTTTTTTATTCTTTTACATAGGAAACAGTAAAAATAAAAAATTGTTATTTTCTGTTTTTATTTTTATTTTTTAGTACAAAATTTAAAAAAATAACAATAGAATAAAAATAATGTAATATTTTATAAATAAAAATAAAAATAAAAAATAATTTTTAAAAATAAATAAATCTTTATTAGTTATATTATTTTTTAAATTTAACATTTGAAACGAGAAAAATTAAATTATTTTAAGAGTAATTTATATTAAAATTAATTTATTTAATACATCTTTTTATTAATTGAGTTTTATTATTTCAACTTTTAAATTAATAGATTTTATTGTGTAAATTATATTTATAAAATTTTTTAAAATTTAAAAAAGATTTAATTTTTTATTCTATAATATTAGTTTGATATATAGTAGAATAGCTATATTATTTTTTAAAATAAAATTATATAATTAAATATTAAATTTTTTAAAATTTTATAAATATTATTAAAATAACAAAATTTATTAATTTAATAGTTTAATTAGTAAAATTTAATCGTTTAAAACTATAATTATTATTATTATATATATATATATAAGTTTAAGATATATTGATTTTTTAATATAAAAGGAAAGACCTATATATAAAAGCTTAAGACACATTAATTTTTTAATACAAAAGTTGTTGGACAATATATGATATCGTTGCTACGATGGAAAAGTGAATCTAAAATTAAAAATATGAGTAAAAATAAAAAAAATAGTGACTATATTATTTATGATGATTATCTATAGATTTTGACACATACTTTACATATGTTCTTAGAAATTTAGAAATATTTGCCACCATAGTAACAAAATTTGATAAAGTGTCAAATGTGTATTTTTTTATAGTTGTTTTTTTTTCTCATCTAATAATATGAATGAGTAATCTTGAAGAACATGGAAACATGTAGGATGGATAATCATATAAATAGATTATAAATAGATACATGTGTTTTTTTTTTCCTCATGTTTTCTGTTTATTAAGTTTTAGTTATATATTGTTCAAAATGGTTACTCTTTTCTCAAAGGTCATAGGTTATAAAGAAATTAAAATATTTTAATATTTTTGTAGCGTGAAGCCTTATTGTTTATCTTGTACAAAACTACAATTCCAAACTATTGAATTTCGAATGTTGAATTTTAAAAACATTATGTAAAATTTTGAAAATTATGTGGATTTCAAACATTTAATAATTTTAATTGATCATATAATATTATGAAATTAAGGTAAAAACTTCAATCTCACGGTGTGACGTATGATAGTGTAAGAATATTTTATCAATGGTTAAATAGCATCAATTAATTTCATATATCATATACTTTGGTGCTTATTAGAACTTTCAAAACTAGAAATATATACTAGATAAAAAAATACTATTTATATTAGTTATTATAAATTTTTTATATTAATTTAAAAATTAGTATAAAAAAGGTAAAAAATTATGATAATTTTTTATTATATCAATTAAAAAATGAAATAAAAATTAATATTTTATAGTGATTAGTGTTATAATCAATGAAAAATTTAATTTTATACCTCAATTATGTAAGTTAATTGATCTAAAAACTATTAAATTTTATGTCAATTTAAAAATAATCAATTCAATAAAAATAAAAAATATATATATAATATTTGATAATTTTAACCGTTAAAATTTTTAAAATGCATATAAAAAGTAAAACATAAAACAATATAAACCTTTGAAAATTTCTTCTGCAAAATACAAATATATTAGATGATATGTTATAAAATTATGCAATTAATATTCATATTAATGTAAAAATGAGATTTTATTACAAGCTTTTATGTTAATTTTAAAACAAGATGGTGATATTTTTATAATTAATGACTTAAAATATTACATTAATTGGTATGTAAGTTGATGTAAAAATTATTTTTTACTTCAATTGTTAATTTAATTAATGTAAAAATAGTTTTTATATTGATTCAAATATTATAGAATATACAAGTTTTTACATCGGTTCTAATTTTAATGATGTAAAAGTATTAAATATTTTGTATATTACTCTTTCTAACATTATGCTTTCGTCGTCATTCATACAAAATAGTAAAATTTTGAAGTGCTCATCCACACACAGTGAAGTTCAATGTTTCTCCATATTGTAAAGTTTGGTATACCTCCACATTATTCATACGAATACCTAATGGTCATTTATTCTGATAAATTTCACTATTCCTTCACCATCCTTAAGTTCTCTCATTCATGTGAATTTTTTGAATAAATTGTACTAAAACAAACTTCACCTTCCGCTCTGCACTTCCACATTGTCATTTTACTGTTAGTTGCTAATTCATGCCTTAAGTAACTTGAACTTTCTTGATTTTGCACTCTATTTCATGTTAACTGTATTTTGTATTTTGATGGTTATCTTGATTTATATAAATTTATTTTCTTGCTTGAATGTTCCTCCTTTCATATAATTTACATAATATTTTTATCAATTTGATGACATATTCCTATATTATGTACCTGATGATATTCCAACAGAACACAAATTTTGTAGAAAAATTTAGTATCACACTTCACTCATTCTATTCTATTAAAAATAAAATTTTATACATTATTATTTATCCTTTGAACCTAAAAAATATAAAACTAAAATGTAGCTTTAACAAACAAGCACTTCAAGAACAAGTTTCTTTTTTTAGAAATTGATGAACTATGTTGTATTTGGTTAATGAAAAAACTTAAATATAGCTTCTTTTTTAATTTAAAAGAGAATATAATTTCAATATTTTTTTCATTTATTATACTACTTGCACGTACAAAATAATAATTCTATAACAAGTTTTTAAACCAGTTAACCCATATAAAAAATATGCTATACTTATAATTTAGAGATAAGTTTTTAAATCGATTATTAAAAACCAATATAAAAAAATATATTAAATTATTTAAAAATTAAAATGATGTAAATGATAGATTTTACATCGGTTATACTTAAAACTGACTTAAAAAAGAAGACATTTTAGATTATTACTGAATTTTTTCTCTCATTTCTCAATACAAATGCTCGATCTCGGAATAATCTTTGATTGTTTCCATTCATCCTTTGCATTATTTCAAATAATTGCATCTTGTTCAACTATCAAAAATCACAACATACTTGAATCCAAATCCTTAACTGTGCGATGTTGTCTCCATCACTGAAGATCTCAAATTCTCTCTTTTTTCGTCGTTGTCAATGTCGTAACATCAAATCTACAAGGTTATGATAAAGAATAGCATGAACATAGTGATGCTGATTCGAATATGCAAAAATGGTTTTAAGGTGACTTGATGGTGATAAAGAAACAGAGATCCAAATAAAAGTATACAAGTACGACAAAATTTCCTTTTAACAATTTCTCCATGTAATTGAATTTGTTCCCTATTGGAGTGAGAATTATAGAGCATTTTTATTGGCATCTAATAAATTACTCAGATCTTATTTTTTTTTGAAAATTTTGAAGGTCTCAGCTTGTCAATGAATAACATATTCTTTTGTGCAAAGACAACTATCATTCTCATGAATATTCTATATCTTGCTCAATAATTTCTAAATTTTATGACATAGCCATAATTTCCTATTTTATTACTTTGCAGGCTTGGAAAATCCGAAGGTCCCTAGACTTGAGTGATAATCTTCTATGGTGATGACTACATTCTTTTTTGTTTGGATAAGCTTTTATCTCTAAAATTTCTATATTTATCATCCACAGGCTATATATATAATAATAGTATTTTTATACTATAATAATAATAATAATAACTAGCATTAAAATTAATATTATTTTTATCTTGTAAACGTTTATTTTCTTAATTTTTGGTACTATTTCTTTTTAAATTTTCCATGAATTCATTCCAAAACCTCGAAATGAATTGGACTCAGATCTTCATATTAAAGATATCTTAACTTCTCAATTTCCTTATTGTGGAATATTGATTGCTTCAAGCCATATACTTGTAACAATCTATACCTTGTAGGTTTATGCTCCACGTTGAAGAATCACGAGGTCCTTGACTTGTCTTTCAACAACTTCAATGATGGTGATATTGCATTTGCTCTTGGTTGGCTTTCATTCCTCAAGTATTTAAATTTTGGATTTTTAACAACATTCCTTCAAGATCCATACTTAGTATGTGTCGCATCTGTCGCAACCGTAATTCCGACGAGATGACGAACTAGTTAAAATTTTGAAATTGAATTTATTTTGATATGTGTGGAGTCGCCACCAAATTTTTATTTAAGGAAAATATATTTGGAAAAACCCTAACTCGAGGATGAGATTTAGGTTCGGGAGTCGGTTACGAGTGGGGAAGGTATTAGGCACCCCACTCGCCCATTCCAAAAAACGGTACCCTTAAACTGAGTGTATGATTTATCGAAAATAGTTTGATCCCTTTAACTAGAGTGAAAATAAATACTTGATGGAGGTTAGCCTGATAGGACTGGATCCTGCTCTTACGTATTCCCCGGTGCAATGGGAAATTCAAGACTTACGTAGTTCTGGTTTGATTTGAAGGCTTTGACCTTCGAAAATGTTTAAAAGGATGTTTGAAAAGTGTTTGAAGGCTTGACCTTCGGAACTACTTGGAATATAACATTTGTAAATGACTTAATTATTTTGAAAATATTTTAAGGAGAATCCTTAGTCCACATATGCACAAGATCCAAGACAACTATGACTACAATAGGATCCATACGAATTCCTAAACCCCGAACAGCAGAAAAAACTACCAGTTCGTGCTTAGAATTCGTCGCGTGAGACTTAGGAATCTTAAAATGAAGTTTTATTAATTTGCCAAAAGGATTCTTGGCCCACATATGCACAGGGTCCAAGACAACTACGGCTGCACTTGGGACCCATATGAATTTCTAGGCAGCGAACAGTAGAAAAAGCTACCAGTTCGTGCCTAGGGTCCATTGCGTGAGACCTAGAACCCAAAGAATTTAATTTTAAAAATAATTGAGAAGAGAATTGGATTTGATTGAAAACAAACTTAATCTTGATTGGAAATGAACTCGATTCGATTGAAATTTGATGAAAGGATTTAAACTTGATTTGCAAATTTTGAGAGAAGGAATTTTAGGAAAATTAAACTTGATTTTAGTTTGAAGAATCGAGAAGAAATTAAATTTGTTTTGGGAAAAGGTTTGAAATTATTAAGAAAAAAGGAATTTGATTTATTCAAAAGAAAGGATTAAAATTAGTTAAAAAGAATTTGATTTAAAATAAAATAAAAGAGAAAAATATTTTTGGTTGGGGCTAATTTGTAATTGGGGAGTTTGGGACAGATTGGAATTAATGGAATGGTCAGGGGTATTTCTGTATTTTGACATTTTGGGATTTGTGGAATGGTCAAGGGTATTTCTGTAATTTGATATTGTGAAAAAATTCCAGAATGGCTCTACCTAGGATTCGAAAAGAGGGATGATGAAACCACAAGACAAACCCTTTACCACTTGGGCTATTTTGTTTTCGTAACATATACTCAATTCAATCCATATATATATATATATGTTCTGGGGGGCCTCCTTTTTCAACGTCTCATTGTCTTTTTACCAGAAAAATTATCAAAATGGGAATCGAACCCATGTCACAGAATTAAAGACACCGCCCTTGACCACCAGGCTAAACATTGGATTTATGTAATAACCCACGACTTGGAATATAAGTCAAGCGTATGGATTTTGCAAAAAGGCTTTGTCGTGACTTGTTCTGCTGCCAATGTGGCTCCGACGATTTTGCATGTGAAACTCCCATGATGGGGAGCAGCAGAGGCTTGGCCTGTTTTCTTGCTGATTCTAGAATTACAGAGGCCCAATATGATATTGTGAGATGAGAAGAGGCTGGCTTGATCTTGACCCATTAGCGTTCGAGAGACCGACCCAATCAGCTTAACACTATCTGTGTAAAAATACCTTGGGCAGGGATTGAACCCCGAATTTGGTAGTCGCGCATAACATGCTAGGTACTACGCCTGGCCATTGATTGAGATTATTACTCATCTTCTTAATCAAAAGTGAGAAGAGACAGGCCTAATTGATCCCTGAACATACATGAAGTTTCACATGCTTCCACCATATACCCGCCTTTTCTGCCCATGCCTTAGGAACAGGTCACGACGATCACCGCCTTGGAGGGGAGGCTTCTTTATGCCAAATGGATGCATCTGCATATATACTGCCCAGTTTTGCATGAACCCCAACTATCAACCTGACACTTCCATCTACACCTTGGCTGCTCCAACGAACGTGATCTTGATCGAAGGGTATCTCGTATGCATGGGACATGGCTTCAATTTTGCGAGGCATTCTAGCATTCCTCATGATTCGTCTAATGGCTTAGCTGGTGGCTCGGTTGTTGACGCGAGGAATGTACGTGATGGGATGGCTCAATTTGTAACCAAGTGAAGGCGCAACATAGGAGGGAGATGCCTTTCAAACAAGGCAGGCTGCGGTGCGTAGGGGGTCAAGGAATGCATGTGACATCGCACAAATTTTCAAGAATCCAAGTGGAGGATGTCACATGTAGTATTTCAACTAACGCCCAAAATATTATCATGACTAAATTCGAGGCACTGTTCCTGGAGCATACTGGACTTCTCGAACTCATGACTCCAACCCTTAACCAGGACCCACAAATGCATGCATTTATGGGGAAATCTCTGACTACGGATAATAACATGATTGCACAAACTACAAAAGAAACTAAATTTGAATACTAACCTTAGTGACGTTGGCCGCCCAAGATGCGTTCAACGTGGTAGGTTTTGGCTTTTACCTTTCGTCTTCTCCCTCCTTTTTCTTGACGTGAATTTTTATTCTCCTCCCTCTTTTTCCAATGAATCCTTCTTTTGCTTTGGCTCTTCGAGGATCTGTGTGTTCAGTTTTTGCTTGTGCCTCTCTTTTCTTCCAAGCCTCCGGAGATGTCTCTACCTTCTCTTTACAAGAAGAATCCCCCTGGAGCTAACAGAATGGCTGAACCTTTATGTCAATATCCTCTTTTTTTCCTCGTAGACGCCTCCAGAGTGCCCTTTCTCTTCAGGGTCAAGAAGTCCCCTTCTTCCCTCCTCAATGCTACTCCCCTCAACCAGAGAAAAAATAATATCCCCCAGCCTTCAACCAACCCCCTCCAGTGCCTAGACACGGTGTTAGAGAGGCCAAGAAATGGATCGCATGCTCTACCGAAATCCTCTCAAACACTGATGTTATATCTGGGAATCTTGACGAGCCACCAATATTTCTTGAGCTTCCTAGGTCTCCTACTTGATACTCAGGGAGAAAGTCCTCCCCGCAAAATCTTCCTCTGCGTGCCTTTTTCCCAGAGTTTTTTTCTCCTTCTCAAGATACTTCTGAAGCTTTCGTTCTTGTCCCCTTCACCCCCAGAAGCCTCTTTCCAAAAAATCCCCCCTCCATTTTCTTTGCCTAAACCTTTTTGTTAGTTTCTTCTTAGAAAAACTTTCTGTTATTATTATTCGTTTTTCTTTTTTCATTTCAGCTTTTCTTTTATTTTAGTTGTTTTCTATTTTGTGTTATTTTTTTTTTGTTTTTTTTACTCATTATTTATTTATTTTCTGTTTTATTTTTCTCAAATTCAATTTTTAATTTTTCAATTTCTGTTTTACTATATTTTTGTTTTTTTAAATTATATATTTTTCTTTCTTTTATTATTAGTTTTTATTATTTATTTTATTTTTAATTTCAGTCTTTTCTTTATTTTTTGATTTTGATTATTATTTAAAATCTGTTTTCAATTCTGTTTTTTTTATTTCTTCTATTTTATTAATTCTAATTTTAATATTTGTTAATTTGTATTTTTTTATTTTCTTTTTTTTAACTTCTTTTTTTTCTTTTAATTTTTGTTTTTATTTTATTATTATTATTTTTTATTTCTTGATTAATTGTAATGGTCGAGAGCTTCGAACATAAATGGATGTTTACCGTTACTCTAGTTATTATAAATCTAGAACTTAATGCAAGTATATATGCATCTACTTATTATAAATCTATACCTTAATGCAAGTATATATGCATATATGCATCTGGACCTTTATGTATAGCAAACCAAACATGTTTCAATTCAGCTTTATGATTGGACATAAGAGTGAGGTACTTGCTTATGTATTCATTACTATCATCCGCATGAACATGAATATAGAATGTAGTAAAAAATTTATCTCAAGGCTCAACTCTATGATCGATAGAACACAAAAAAATATAACAATAATTAAATAGGCTGAAAATTATAAAAGCATCTAAGTAGGCTATGCATGCCACATTTACACATGTCAAGTAATTCAGCCAACTATATTAATCACAATGAAATTTATAAACAAGATCCATGTGAAATATTTTGAATGAGTCTTGCTTTTCTATTTCTATTTTCAAATTAGAAAACACATTTATATTTGCTGACATACCTACAACAATGGGTAGGATATAATCTCCATCACAAGAAATCCTGAGAAAAATTATGGGGTTTTGAAAACGTTGGTGTGCTTTAAAATTCCTTAATATAAAATTCCTCTTTTTTTTTTTATCAAATTTTACTCTAATCTTTGTGTTATGTGTTTATTTTGGACAACGTGTTGTGTGTTTGTTTGAACTGTGTTAATTGAGAGAGCATATATATAAGCAGCAGTATTTATGAAACAAGCAAATGAAGGCAGCATAAAACAACATAGTCAAAAGAGTTGGACTGCAAATTTAAAAGTCTAGACTAAAATTGACACCAAATCACCGAAGTCAAGACTAGCATTTGTGAGAAAGCATTACGTACATTCTTGGATTATGGTTCTCATATCTCTTAACTTTAATGCAAGTGTACATACATGTTAATCAACCATTAATATCTTAAAATTTTGTGATTAAATAATACTATATGATTTAATATTTTATTGTTGATAAAACATTAGTGCAAATTAATTTAAATATATTTTTAAATTAATTTTTATAATAAATTTATGTTAATGAATGTGTTTTTATTATTCATCTTCTTCACTGAAATTAAGTTTTAACTTTATAGTTTGTTCAATTAACTTTTCTACTTAAGATGAATTTACTAATTTAATTTTTGAAAGTCTTTTTATATACTACTAAACTGTATCAGTTCTAGCTATCCACTGATTCAGTTTGGTTAGATTTCAAAAAATTTAGAATTCAACTATTATTCGTTATATCAAAGGTGGAAGACATTTTTAAATCTCTTGTCTTTTATCTATTTTGTTCTCTATCCGATGGTACTTTCGTAAAAAGTGGTAATAATTTTTTTGCAAATATAAATATAAATCAATTATGTGATTTAAAAAGAAGAGAAAATAAAGCATGATTTGGGCTATAAGTATATATATTTAATAAAATTATAATGAAAAGAAAAATCTTTCCCTTAAATTATATGTATATTTAAATTTAGATAAAATTTAAAAGTTTTAAGTAGTTTTATAAATAAGTTAGTTTAAATTATTAAATTAAAACTAAACTAAACATCACATCTAATCATAAAGTTTATATAAAAATATATTTTTTTAAGATATATAAGATGAGAGGCACAAATTTTAAAGTTGTTATATTTTTCTATGGTATAACTCCGAAAAAAGCTATCATAAATGACAACTAAAAGAAAAGCCACTTAAAAATTTATGTGGCAGCATTATATATTTATATTGTTATTTATTTGATGGATTTTGTTTTGCTACTGTTCCTCAAGTTCTTTGCTCTCTCATTTAAGATAAAACTGATAATTATTATTCATCTTCTTCACTGAAATTAAGTTTTAACTTTATAGTTTGTTCAATTAACTTTTCTACTTAAGATGAATTTACTAATTTAATTTTTGAAAGTATTTTTATATACTACTAAACTGTATCAGTTCTAGCTATCCACTGATTCAGTTTGGTTAGATTTCAAGAGATGCCATCAAGATTCTATTGTCAAGTGTTGTCAGCAAATAGTGATACCAAGCTGGTAAAAAAGGAAGTTTCTCATGGAGCTTGCGATTATCTATTCAAACCTATCAAAATAGGAGGACTGAAGAAAATTTGATAGCATGAAGTTTGATTGAAAGGAGAATAACAAAGCCAACAACTAAGAGAAGTTTGTATCATTTCTTTAACACGCATTACAAATATTTAATTCAACATAATAATTAATAGGTTTTAATGAAGTGTAAGAGGATGGAGATTTTGTATAAAATTAATTTTTAAAATGTAAAATTTTGATATTTTAAATTTATTTTTATATATATTTTAAAAATAAAGACGGTTAAATTTATTATAAATTATTTTATTTTTTATATTTATTAAATTGATTATTTTGTTAATCAATATAATAAATTAGTTTTTTTATATTAATTAGATGAAATAATTAATGTAAAAATTTAATTTTTAACATTAATTAAGTTTAGAATTGATGTAATTCGTAAAGCTTGTAATCGATATATAAAATAATTTTTTTTACATTATTTTAGTTGATAACTAATATAAAAGGTAAAAAATAACTAACATAAGATTTTTTTCATCAGTTTTGTTTACACTATAAAACTTCATAACCTAAGCAATTGGTTAGGAAATTACAACAAAACCAATGCATATAGCCTATTGCCCTTAATTTAGCCTCTATGTATTAGCAAACTTCCTAAGATATAAGATTGTGTGAGTAGCACTTCCCTTACTAACACTACAACTACAAAGTTAATAGCAAGTGTTGCAACATTTATTGTAAATTGAAACTAGATAAACTTTTTGATGTTGTTATAAACACATCTTCCCCAGCTTAAGATTGTGATTGATGATGCAAAATTGTCATCTAATATAATAATATCTAAGTATTCTTTATCTACTTTAGTGCTTTGAATTCTCATAGGAAGTCCAATATCAGCTTTCTTGGGTACTGATGCATCATTTGTGCCATTATTGATGACAGAAACTACATGACCTTTTTGTTTTTGGCATTGAACTGTTAAAAGTTTATTAAAAAGAGAAGAGCTTGCCATCACATAGATTTTTTTCATTTTATTCAATCTCTTTTTAGGTGTGCAGTGTCATAACCACAATTCCAATGAAATGTCGAACTCGCTAAAATTTAAAAAATAATTTTTTATTTGATTAAGTAGAGCCGCCACCAAATTTTTATTTAAGGGAAAAAGATTTGGAAAAAACCCTTACTCAAGGATGAGATTCAGGTTCGGGAGTCGGTTACGAGTGGGAAAGGTGTTAGGCACCCCACTCGCCTGTTCCGAAGAACAGCACCGTTAAACTGAGTGTATGATTATTTAAATATAGTTTGATCCCTTAATTAATGTGAAAATAAATAGGTTGATGGACTTTGATCCTGCTCCTACGTATTCCCCGGTGCAATGGGAAACTCAAGGCTTACGTAGTTCTGGTGTGAAGGCTTAACCTTCTGCAGTGCTTTAAAAGGGGTGGGGTTGTTTGAAAAGATTTTTTTTTTGGAGGAATCTTTAGTCCACTTATGCACAAGGTCTGAGGCAGCTACGGCTGCACGGGGGCTTATACAAACTTCTAAACATCGAACAGCAGTGAAGACCGCTAGTTTCCCGTTTAGAGTTCATTACGTGAGGCTATTGATTCCCAAAGCATTTGAAAGACTAGTCTTTATTTTTGGAGGGACCTTCAGTCCACTCGTGCACAAGGTTCGAGGCAACTAAGGCTACACGGGGGCCTATACAAACCTCTAAACCTCGAACTGTAGTGAAAACCGTCACTTTCCCGTTTAGAGTTCATCGTGTAAGACTATTGATCCCAAGACCTTTTGAGAAGAATTTTATTTTTAGAGGGACCTTCAGTCCACTCATGCACAAGGTCCGAGGCAGCTAAGGTTGCACGGGGGCCTATACGAACTACTAAACATCGAACAACAGTGCAATCCGCCAGTTTCCGTTTAAGGTTCATTGCGTGAGACTATAGATCCCAAAGCATTTTGAAAAGAGTTTTATTTTTTGGAGGAACCTTCAGTCCACTCATGCACAAGGTCCAAGGCAGCTAGGGCTGCATGGGGGCCTATACGAACTTCTAAATATCGAACAACAGTACAAACCGCCAATTTCCCGTTTAGGGTTCATTGCGTGAGAACTATAGATTCCCAAAACCTTTTGAGAAGAGAAATGGGCTTGATTTGAAATATGAAGTGGATTTGATTCGAAATTTAAAGAGAAGAATGAAACCTATTTTAATTGGAGAAAAAAATTGGACTAGATTCAAAACTTTGAGGGGACGCATTAAATTTGGTTCGAACGTGGAGCTAACTTGATAAAAGAAAAGTTATGGAAAGGAATCAAAAATCTTGGATTAAAACTTGAGAAAAAGATTTGAAACTTGAAGGAAGGTATTAATTTTGATTTGAACTAGAAAATGAATTGAAATAATTTTGGCTTGAGAGAAATGAATTCTATTCGTATTTGAACAAAAAAGAAAAAAGAATTATTTGAATATCAGTAAAAGAATTTTATTTCTCTTGAAAAAAGGACTCGATTGGGACTTTAAGAAGTGAATTGAGTTGGATAAACGAACTTGATCTGGGTTTGATTCAAAATTCCCTTGTCTTGAATGGATAAAGTCTATGTTGGATCGGATCCGGTAAGAATGTGGGCTTTTAATTGCACGACCCAGCCTTATTCTCGAACAAATTGTTTCAGATCGAGCATGACCCTATACTAGGCTTTTAGTTGCATGGATTTAGGCGTGGCCCAACTTTATTCTTGAACGACCTGCTTCTGATCAGGCATGGCCTCACATACGCAAAATGGAGGATTTTATGGGAAACATCCTCGGCTAGGACTCGAACCCAGGGGCGAGACGTTGTGGGCAAACAACAGCGCCACTAGACCATGCCTCTAGTTGGATCTTTGGTCGCTCCAATCAACATTTAAGCATATACCCCTTTGGGACGTGGGAATTGCATGCAATGCATGAGACTTACGAGACATCCTGATCACCAGCCCTCGTCTATACCCCGTAAATCACTTCCAAAGAATTCACAATGATTTTGACGTGCGGCCATCTATTCCCAGGAACCACATACCACAACTGCCAACCTAAACAACAGGGTGCCTGATGAAATTCAGGCCCAGCTTCCGCGAATGGCCAAGTGATCGTTACTGGCTCATGGTACCTTCATACTTGGACTGATCGTGTTTGAATTCTACCGACCATCTCCACGTGATAACAATGACTGGATCACTCGAGACGGGTAGCAAGGATATCTTATACCCCTCAAGTTAGACTTTATACATGCTTTATAGTCATAAAAGTGCACCCTGTACGTAGGCTACATGGGGTACTTCCTTCCCCTCTCTTTAATTATGCATCACACGATGATCCCGAGCACGTTGTTTGGCCATGAACTTTCCATCTTCCAAGGCCATTCCAGTGATGCTTCCACGAGAATCCTTCAATGCTCACATGTGGCCATATATCCTTTCTTGTAGTTGGAGCGTTCGCACTAGTTTGTTACTGGCTCTGTCTGAGCCAATGCATGACTACATGATCGACCATGTTTGACATAGGGAATGTGAACGTGCACAAAGTCTTCAAGGATTGGGTCCTATGGCTCAAGTATGATTACAACAATCATAACTCTTTGGGTTTGATAGAAACGCGACTGTGATAACGCTGTGACTCGGGTGTAATGGTCACATGGTGGTCTGCATGCCTAAGATTCTCAGAATCTCTCGCTTATAATATTTGCCAAGTTGACGAACTCTCAGGCGTCAAGTTAAATCCCCTCTTTTATACACTTGATCACGTACATGATAATATTGGCATGAATCAGAATTCCTATGGCATATATGATCTTCAACTGAAATTTTGATACCCATATACATGAACCAACGATAAAGCCATGCAAGGTTCTTGATCCCTGTATCCATGGAAAAATCAATCTTGTTCAGGTACCTCCCATGTGACCGCTCGACGTAGTCTATTTACTTGATATAGGATCAGGTTTTGGGTCTCTTGATAGTGAATAATAATCTGCACTTCTTAGGAAGACAAAGTAACTACCAGCCCTCCAAGATGCCTTCCAAGTGACTAACATATGAGTCTATATTGGCCATCACGCCAACCTGGAAGAATGAACTTACCTGTGATTCCATCAATGCTGCTTGCTTATAGAAAGATTCCTTATAAACGAATGGTTAGCCTCTTACAGGCCCTTATGCTACATATGAAGGAAGTTTTCTAAGAACACAGATTATACACTGATACTCGAGGAAAGTTCGGGGTCTCAACATTGACCATTTTAATCAGAGAATCATCTCATGATTCCAACTGCTCGCTTATTGGACTTATCCACTAACTAAGAGCAATAATAGGATGCTAGGTCTTCTAATTCTTGTTGAATTTGTGCCTTGAGACGTTCTGAGGATACATGCAATTGTCTTGCTAGAGAAGGTTGGGAGTACATCACCATTCATGGCTATGTGATTGGATCAGTACTTCGGGTGCACATGAATAGATGCATATGGATTTATCAATCGGCTGGGTGCAGTCATGGGATGCTGGACTCTCTGGTTACCATAGAGTGTGCATGTGAGACTTCCAATCTTGTGAACCCGGTTAGAACCACTGGTTCGAACTCGGTCTCGTAAACTAGATCAGAACCATGGGTTCGTATAAGCGGATGTATATGAGCTCGGTCAGGTCATGCAAATGGGTGTTAACCAAGACTCCTCACGTTCATTGTGACCCGAAGATTTCAACCCAAGATTAACTACCAAATTCATATGCCTACATTTCTTTAAATGCTACTCTGATTGAGCTCTGTGAGTTGTATGAAGCCAGGATCATTACCAGTACGTGATCATCATGGGATCGAAGCAAGTTAACTCAACCAGTTCACATGGATTTCTCGCTGTCATCCATGCATGTAAGATGAGTCTTTTCCTTCGCGGTAGAAGACGATCAAGATGAATTGATTCGTCAATGAAAATACTAGAGGAACGCAAACGGAAATGATCTTTTGCATGGCTTCTCCAAAGTCTGCTTTCCTGGCCCATGTGAAAGAACGTTCCCACTGGGTTCGAACAATGCAAGTGCGCTTCCAAGGGTCAAGGTTCCTCTCCAGGAGTTTGGGTAGTTCATGTTGCATGCAAACATACTCCACCACAAGTGGTGTCTTTGAGAGGAAGACCTGGAGCAACTCCTGTTACTGATATTAACCAATCCTCATGGGGTTTTGAAGATGAGAAGCCACAACAGGATCTAGTGATCGGCCATCCTCTCCGTTGTATCGAACTTCTGCATATGGTACTTGCTTAACCATCTCTTGCTCATGGTGAAGAGACTCAGAATTATGGAGCGTCCTCCAAATGTATGCAAGCGGCTCAAAAATCACATAGCATTGTTCGTAATTTAGCTTTTCTATCGCATCCGGCCAAGGTATGTTCAATGTGATCCATGCATCCATTGATGAGGTGATGAAAAAATAAAATACTAAAGACCGAACTAAACTTATATTTCTTTACATGATTCAGTCTCTAAAACATAATGCATGTGCAGAGATGCAGACATGGAGGTAATAAGAATTCTATGGTTTCAATCACAAAGTGCATGAATGGAAACAAACCTGATAGATTTAGACGCAAAAACTCCTTCTCTCCATTCCCCAACGTTGGCCTTTCTTTATACTCCATCTCCCTTCCTTTGAGGAACCACGCGCTCCGTTTCGCTCGTACCTCAGTTTTCCCCAAGCCTCTGAAACTATCTTGGCTCCTTCTCTCCAAGCAGAACTCCCACAGAGAAAGAGAAGGAGAAGGAGAAGAAGAAGAAGAAGAAGAAGAAGGAGAAGAAGAGGAAGCCGAGGAAAAAGAAGGAGAATAGGAACCAGAAGGAGAAGACCCCGCAGAAGTTTTTTCTGTTTTATATCTGTTATTCTGTTTTCATTTTTCTGTTATTCTGTTTTTTCAGATTTATTTTTATTATTTCCCTTTTTTATTTTTACTAATTTTCCTTTTTATTATGTTTTCAGATTTCTTGTTTTTTTATTTTTATTTCCAATTTTTTATATTTATTATCTTTTCCATTTATTTTTTGTTTAATTATTTTCTCTTTTTTGTTTTCATTAATTAATTAATTATTATTATTATTTTTAGTTCAGATTTTGTTTATATACATTTTTATTTGATTATTCATTTATTTTTATTTTTCAAATTTTACCCTTTTTTGTATTTTTCTTCTTGATTTATACTTTTTCTTTTTTCTTTATTTTTTGTTTTTTCTACTTTCTATTTTTTGTTTATTCAATTCTGTTTTTCTTTTTTTCTGTATTTTTTTGTTTTTTCTGCTTTCTCTTTTCTGTTTATTCAATTCTGTTTCTTTTTTTTTTCTGTACTTTTTTGTTTTTTCTGCTTTTTGTTTATTATTTTTTCTTCTTGATTAATTTTAGCAATTGGGACCTCAGACATAATTGAGTGTTTACATGTAGTTATAAAATTCTTCTCTTTTAATCACTGCTCAATTGTGTCCTTATTCGGCCTAAGTATGCCACATTCGATTATTATAGCCTTTGCAGTGAAAACATTGCCACCTATGATCATTTTCATATTTACACCAGCAAGTTGGCATGACTTTATAATGTATTTAACCTTGAATAACATGGATCCTTAATATCAATAAATTCTAGCAAGGTTAAGTTATTGTCCTTCACCATTGTGTTTCCTCTTTCATCTTCAAGCTCTTGTTTATCAACCTTTTTTTAATCTTCTGAGATCTTAAAAAAAAATAATATTTTGTCTATCAAGATAGGTTTTCTTTGTATATTTTCACTTTTTTTTGTTAATGCTGGTAGGATTTGAATAGGATCATTTTTATCATACCCCTAATATAAAGAGCTCTATTTAGGATGAATGTCACAACCAATGTATTTCAAATCAAATTTCTTTACAAGTTCACCATAATAAGTTTCAACTGCCCAAGTAGTACCAAGATGAACCATTTGAATAAACATACAATCAGGTCTTAAGAATTGAAAATGTGTCATAGCTGCTCCATGATATCTGATCATGACATCACTTGTATTGAGTGCCCTATAAATCTTTGCCAATTTTGTTGTTCTGTCAAGTTTCAACATTGGCACCAAGAACCCAATTTTCTTTGCAATCTTCATAAGCAATTTCTCATTAGTTATAGCTCTTGATCCATTTCTAAAGAGAATAACCAACTTAGACTTCTTTCTTGGATTCTCTTATGCTTGTTGGTTAATATACTCCTATTATGCTTCCCTCTCCTCATCTTTAATCAAGACCCTAATCCTAGGCCACTAAGCTTGATAAAATATGTTTCTAAAAATAACAATACTCTTGTTACCCTCCATAAATGCAAAATCCACAATTAGTTCATCATGGATTCTAAGACCGATAATGGCTTGTGAGAAGCAATGTGTTTTGTTATCTACTTTAAAATCAATTGGTGAAAACTCTGATAAATGAGAAAGGATGTCTCCATACATCATAATCCACCAATTATGATACTTAAGAATCACAAACACAACCCTCTTATTGAAATGTTGTGAAGTGATGCTCCTTGACACTGCTAAAGTTCTATACTAGCTCCTGAATCTATTCAATATCAAGCCCCATAATATTGAAAGCTTTGTGGGCTTGTATTGTTAAAAATATCATGTTTTTATAGTTGGTCAGACGAAGATATTTTTCATATTGTAACTAAAATTTTTTGGCATTTCATTCATCAACAAATCAAGAGTTCAAAAATGCTACTCATTAACTCTTTAAATAAAATTTACCTAGCTTACCTTATATGTTTTAAGGGAAAAAATTAAAATGCTTTAAGTAGCCATTAAGGTTATTTTCATGATAGTCTATTTCAATGTCACTGTAGAACTATAAAAGTTTCGTTTTAATAGTTGGTCACTAGCTTTGTTCCAAAAGTTGATTAAATAAATACAACAAAAACATAATGTGCTCATTTATCATTTTATGACATTGTGTTATGTTATCCACCACATTCCTGTTTACCTCTATTTTTAATAATGGTTATATATTTTATATTCGGGCCAATCGTAGCTTCTTTTAAAAAGCTTAAGTTTCCCCTTTTAATGTCTAGTTCAGATTATTATACCTAAGATAGAAGTTATGAATTTAACTCTGGTTTAAGATAAAAAATTAGGTTTGAGAAATGGCCATTAAGTTTCTTGAATGGTATTGGATCAATGTAGCATTGCAGCATTGTTTTTTCTTTTATGTTCATTTCGATTTTACTTTGTTACATGGTCAATAATAGCTCTATCCTTTCAGCTTGGTTTATATGAAATTTTTGTTGTTCCCGATGTTTATTTTGCCGCTTGTTTACTTTCTACTCATGTTATTTGACAACTTCTATGATGAACATAGACAACAATACAATTCCCCTGATTCCAGAATGGCATCATCAGAGAACTTCCTTAATTCTAAAATGGAGTCATTGGAGGATTTTATTTGGAACCATCCAAAATAACTTAAATGTATTAGCTTTCAGTTTATATTAATTCTACGGTTTGATGCTATATTGCAAATAATTATTCTGTTATTTTATTCAATGACATATCATGCAATGTTGTTTATAAAAGAATGATTGATGGTGGTGTACTTATAGGATACATCACATATCTAAAATGTATTGTCTTCTCATAGCACATATTGAAACAATGATATAATAACTACGCCTTGTTCGACACATAACTAATTCAAGAACTAAAGAAAATTATTCTTCATTCAATTTGGATAAATACTCATTTGCAACCAAAATAATTTCTTCCCCCCCCCATGCTAATAATCATTTCCTATTAGCTTGAAGAAAATTATAGCAACTTCGAAACATACCAAATCATGCTCTCTACAAAGCCATAATATTATTCTCTATGCGTACGCGAAGCAATGCTTGCTCTATTTCCTCAAATGTACATCTTGTTTAGTAGAAAGACAGATATTTCTTGCTCATTATCAGACAATTATTTATTCACAAACCCTGTGGGGCTAATAGTTTTTGTTTCCCATCTCATGGAAAACCCTTTTCACTCCGCTTAGCCCTACCCCCTAGGGGTATTTTAGTGATAGGTTCTATAGGAACTGGATAATCCTATTTGATCAAATACCTAGCAACAAACTCCTATGTTCCTTTCATTACAGTATTTATGAACAAGTTCCTGAAGAATAAATTTGAAGATTTTTTTATTGATCAGGGTGAGGATGAGCTTGCCGATGGTAATGATATTGATGATTCATCCGGGGAGGGAAAGTCATCCCCTCTACTGATCGAACCCTCAGTTCGGGGGTAGACACTTCTCCTTGTGACACTATATGGCCTTAGAACTTCATTTATTCCATCCAAAATTTGTACTTAGACAACTTGGCATACAATTCCTTACCCTTAAGGATCTTTAGGAAAATTCTAAGGTGTTCTTCATGCTTCTCTCCTGTCTAAGAATAGACGAGGATACCATTTATAAATACAACTACAACCTTATCTAGGTAAGGTCCAAAATTTGGTTCATGTGGTCCATGAAATTGCAGGAGAATTAGTCAATCCAAATGACATGACTATGAACTTATAACGATCATAATGGGTTCTAAAGGTTGTCTTATATATGAACTTAGAACCTCATACTCCTATCCTTCATCTTTACAAACAATACTAGAGCTCCCCAAGGTGACACACTTGGTTGCACAAACTTCTTAGCTAGCAGCTCCTCTAATTGAGTTTTCAACTCAGCTAACTCAACCAGTGACATTATATATGAAGTTATGGATATAGGTCCAGTTCAAGGTACTAATTCTATCGAGAATTTAGTTTCTCTTATAGGAGGAAATTGAGGTATATCATGACGCAAGAGCGAAAGTCTATAGGGTCGCTTCTGTAACTGGATAACCAGCACTGAAAATCATCATAGACAAACTTTGGATTTTCGATCTCAGGTAAGATCAGTTCAATTCTCAAATTTCTTACCTCGATTCGCAAAAAGGTGTATACTTTGTTGTGGCTCGAGGAATCTTCTCTACCCCTTCTTACCCTAAAAAAGCAGGGGCACCTTGCATCCTTCGAGATACTCTTACTACAGGAATTTCCTCAATTTTCTGGTTCATTTCAACCTCACTAGTAAAAAGGAGAACATATCCTTACCTTTCACTCCTATTACTACTTAAACTAAGCGAGTTCAAAAGTAGTTCTATATTTTTAACAGAATCATTAATAAGAGAAAAAACAATAGATTTATTCACACAGTCAATATATACATTGTCGTAATCGTAATTCCGACGAGACGACGAATTAGCTAAAATTTTAAAAAGGAATTTTATTTGATCAAGTGGAGTCACCACCAAATTTTTATTTGAGGGAAAAAGATTTGGAAAAACCCTAACTTGAGAAATAGATTTAGGTTCGGGAGTCGGTTACGAGTGGGGAAGGTGTTAGGCACCCCACATGCCCATTTCGGAGATCGGTACCCTTAAACTGAATGTGTGATTTTTTGAAAAATTTTTTATCCCTTTAATTAGAATGAAAATAAATATATTGATGGAAGATAACCTGACAGGACTTGATCCTGCTCTTACATATTCCATGGTGCAATGGGAAACTCAAGGCTTACGTAGTTCTGGTTTGAAGGCTTAACCTTCGGAGAAGCTTGAAAAAGAAGTATTTGAAAATGAATAGGGTGTTTTGAAAATATTTTAAGGAGAATCCTTAATCCTCATATGCATAGGATCCAAGACAACTACGGCTGCATTAGGGTCTGTATGAATCCCTAAGCATCGAACAGTAGAAAAAGCTACCAATTCATGCTTAAGGTTCATCGCGTGAGACATAGAGATTCTAAAACGAGTTTTTTATTTGTTTAGAGTCATCCTTAATCCACATATGCACAAGATGCAAGACAACTACGACTGCGCTTGGAACCATACGAATCTCTAAACATCGAACAGTAGAAAAAACTACCAGTTCGTGCTTAGAGCTCGTTGCGTGAGATTAAGAATTGCAAAACGTGTTTTTTTATTTTTTTAGTGGCATCCTTAATCCACATATGCACAAGATCCAAGAGAACTACGGCTGCACTTGGACTCATACGAATCTCTAAACATCGAACAACAGAAAAAGCTACCAGTTCGTGGTCAGAGCTCGTTGCGTGAGATTAAAAATTGAAAAACGAGTTTTTTTATTTGTTTAGAGGCATCCTTAATCCACATATGCATAAGATCCAAGACAACTGCGGCTGCACTTGGACCCATACGAATCTCTCAACATCGAACAGCAGAAAAACCTACGAGTTTGTGTTTCGAGCTCGTCGCGTGAGACTAGGGGTTGCAAAATGATTTTTCTAAAAAGGGGATTCTCAGTCCACATATGCACAGGGTCCAAGACAACTACGGTTGCACTAGGACCCATATGACTCTCTAAATACTAAACAGCAGAAAAAGCTACCAGTTCGTATTTAGAGCCCATCGTGTGAGACTTGGAATTATTAAAATGGTATTTTCTACAAAGGGGATTGTCAAAACGATGTTGCTTTGAAATATTTTATTATTTACAAGGGATTCTTAGTCCACATATGCACATGGTCCAAGACAACTAAGGCTGCACTAGGACCCATATGAATCTCTAAATATTGAACAACAGAAAAAGCTACCAGTTCGTATTTAAAGTTCATTGCGTGAGACTTAGAATTACAAATGGACTTGATTTCAAATAAAATAAACTTGATTTGAATTTTATGAAAAGAATTGGACCTGATTTAAGATAGAATAAACTTGATTTGAATTTTAAGCTTGAATGGGACTTGATTTAAAATAAACTTGACTTGATTTGTAATTAAGGAAAGGAATTGTGAACATGTTTCAGTAATCAAGCGATATAAATTTCGTTCTAGATCCAAATTAGACAAATAATATCATTCCAGAAACTAGAGGGTAAGAAAAAGAGAACACAACAAAAATCACCGGAATCAAAGATCATTTGACCAATTGAAAACGAAAATGAAAACCAGAAATGAAGTTGAACCTCAAGAACACAAGAGTTTTTGGCGCCAAAATTTGAATTCAAATCTCAGAATTTTAGAAAATATTTTTTGGTAGATCTGAAAAATTAAAATTGACCAATTAAAATATATGAAAAATAGGAATAAAAAAAACAAGTTTGACAAAAATCTAACCAGAAACGAGCAAGTTATGCACAAATCAAATGAGCTAGGTTCATTTGCACACCAAGACGAACATGCTTCAGTAATCAGATGATATAAATTTATTTTAGATCCAAATTAGACAAATAATATCAATCCAGAAACTAGAGAGAAATAAAAATAGAACGCAACAAAAATCATGGAAATCAGAGATCATTTGACTAATAAAAAACAAAAATGAAAAACAGAGACGAAGATCAACCTCAAGAACACACGAGATTTTGGCACAAAAATTTGGATTCAAATATAAAAATTTTTCGAAAATTTTTTTTGGTAGATCTGAAAAATTAAAACTAATCAATTGAAATATATGGATCATATAAATCAAACAAAACATGTTTGACATAAATCCAACCAGAAATGAGCAAGTTATGCACAAATCAAACAAGCTAGGTTCATTTGCGCACCAGGAAGAACATGCTTCTGTAATCAGGTGATATAAATTTCATTTCAGATCCAAATTAGACACATAATATCATTCCAGAAACTAGAGGGAAATATGAAGAGAACGCAACAAAAATGATTGAAATCGGAGATCATTTGATTGATCAAAATTGGAAACGAAAAATAGAGACGAAAATGAACTCGGAAATTCGAGAAGAAGGAAGAAACTTAAGAGGAATAAAAGTAGGATCTAACCTCCATTGGAAGGTGATGAAGAAATGGTTCCATGGAGGCCAAGGGCTGAATTGAAGGCAGAGGTATAGAGTCTCCTAGGTCCTCCCTTCCAAAATTCTGAAAATCCCCCCTAAGACTCCAAGTGCTCCTCTTCCCCCCTCATTTTGGTGAAGGACCACTCCTTATACAGAAGGAGGAGGGATTAAAGAGGTACTCCTTGTCCAATGTGCGACTTCTTTCCCACATAGGAGAATTTTTCATTTTTTCTTTCCTTTTTTGGAATTCTTATTTTATTTGATGTGGGATTCTTTTTTCTCTTTTCTTATTTTTTCCTCTTTTTCTTTTTCCTCTTCTTTTCTTTTTTCTTCTTTTTTTATGTTTTTATTTATTTATTTCAATTGTTTTATATTTTCCATTACCTTTATTTTTATTTTTTGAACTATTTTAGACTAAATCAACTTTTGGCGAAAAAAATAATAATTTATTTTGGGTTTTGAATCCTCAAACATAATTTGGTGTTCACAGTTTGCCCCTCTTTACTCTTTTTCTTACCAGATAATATAAGAAATAAGTTTCTATATTATCACGGTAAGAAATGAGTCAAGAAGTTAACAAATTATGTCCAAGGTAAAAGATAAAAACTATCATGGGTGCAATCTTTATTGGCAGCAAGGTTTGAAGTTGTAAGGGAGTTGAATGATGCTTTCGGGGTATTGGGAGAGTTTCGGGCTTGACCGAAAACTTAGGAATCCTTGCCTTGATAAATTGGAGGATGGTAGTTCAAATGTTGAAATTTTGGATGGGCTTTGGAAACCTTGAGTAATAAGCCGACATGCTTAAATATGTAGGGCCTGATATGGTAGGCCAAAATGTGGAAATTTGAAAAACAGTGCATAATTAGGCTAACAGAAGGGAAAACAATGGCTTGTTAAGATAGGCAAAGTGACATGAAAAAGCCTTGTTAAGACAGCAATGGAGGAGAATGGCCCGTCAAGACAAGCAAAGCAAGATGAAAGTGACCTTTTAAGAGAGGTGAGGGTGCAGAAATCAAAATCCGAGGATTGATATCATAGGCCTGAGTGTGGAAAATCAAACATGCAAGGCCTGACATCATAGGTTGGGAATGTAGAAATTTAATTATGCAAAGCCCAACATTATAGGCCGGGGTCTAGGAAAATTAAAATGCAAGGCCTGACAACATAGGCCGAAGATGCGAAAATTAAACATGCAAGGCCTGACAGTATAGCCCAGAAGTTCAGAAAATTAAACATGCAGGGCCTGACAGTATAGGCTGGAAGTGTAGAAAATTAAACATGCAAGACCTGACAATATATGTTGGTAGTGCAGAAAATTAAATATGCAAGGCCTGACAACATAGGCCTGAAGCATAGAAAATTAAACATGCAAGGCCTGACAGTATAGGCCGGAAGTGCAAAAATTAAACATGCAAGGCCTGACAGTATAGGCCTGGAGTGCAGAAAATTAAACATGCGAGGCCTGACAGCATAGGCCTGAAGTGCAGAAAATTAAACATACGAGGCCTGACAGTATAGGCCGGAAGTGCAGAAAATTAAATATACAAGGCCTGACAGTATAGGTCAGAAGTGCTGGAATTTAAACATGCAAGGCCTGACAGCATAGGCCGGAAGTGTAGAAAATTAAACATGCAAGGCCTGACAGCATATGCCGGGAGTGCAAAAAATTAAATATGCAAGGCCTGACAGCATAGGCTGGAGTGTGAAAAATTAAACATGCAAGGTCTGACAATATAGGCCGGAGTACAGAAAATTAAACATGCAAGGCCTGATAGTATAGGCCGGGAGTGCAGAAAATTAAACATGCAAGGCATGACAGTATAGGCCTGGAGTGTAGAAAATTAAACATGCAAGGCTTGACAACCTAGGCTGGAAGTGCAGAAAATTAAACATCTAAAGCCTGACAGCATAGGTCGGCAGTGTAGAAAATTAAACATGCAAGGCCTAACAGGATAGGCCGGGAGTGCAGAAAATTAAACATGCAAGGCCTGACAGCATAGGCTGGAGTGCGAAAAATTAAACATGCAAGGCTTGATAGTATTGGCCTGAGTGCAGAAAATTAAACATGCAAGGCCTGACAGTAGAGGCCGGAAGTGCTGAAAATTAAACATGCAAGGCCTGACAGTATAGGCCAGAAGTGCCGAAAATTAAACATGCAAGGCCTGACAGTATAGGCCGGAAGTGCTGGAATTTAAACATGCAAGGCCTGACATCATTGGCCAGAGTGCTTAAGATGTGAGATCTTGTTAAGACAGGAGTGGGAAGGAATGTCCAGTTAAGACATGAAAAATGAAATGAAGAAAGTCCAGTTAAGACAGGCTACGAAAGGCAACCTATTGAGACAGGTGATACAGAGATGGCCTGTTAAGACAGGCAAGGAAAGAAACTTGTTGATACAGGTAATGAAGAAATGGCCTGACAGGGTAGGCAAGGGAAGGAACCTGTTGATACAGGTAATGCAGAAATGGCCTGGCAGGGCAGGCAAGGGAAGAAACCTGTTGATACAGGTAATGCAGAAATGGCCTGGCAGGGCAGGCAAGGGAAGAAACCTGTTGATACAGGTAATGCAGAAATGGCCTGGTAAGGCCAGAATGAAACATGCCTGTTAAGACAGGTCATGTAAAAATGAAATGAAAAGAGATCTGTCAAGACATGTAATGTAGAAGTGGCCTGTTTAGACAGGTAGAGAAAGATGATGGATACCTGTTAGGATAGACAAAGAGACGAAGAGGATGGAATGGTCTGTTAGGATAGGTAGGGAAGAGAATGGCCTGTTAAGACAGACAAACAGGTATAAAAGAAATGTCCTGTTAAGATAGACAAAAATAGAATGACCTGTGAAAACAAGTATGGAGACATAAAAGTGATGACTTGTCAAGGCAGGCAACATAATGAACTGTGAAGACAGGTGTGGAACATGATATGATGTGTCCCAGGAATACAGGTTGATTGCCTGATGTTTAAACAAGTAAGGAGGAATAAGTTGTTTTGAACAACATTACTTGAAGATTGTTTATCTCGAATTAATTTAAAACTTGCTAATTTTGCCTTGAAGGGTTTCAAGAAATTGATAATTATTTTCTTTTGAAGAAACTTGGGCAAACAATTTTGCCCTAGTTTAGAAGATTTTGACAATTGAGGAATGCCTCAATTTGAAAGGATTTTGGGCAAAGATCTTCACCCCAGTTTGTATTGATTAGATTGAGGATTGTTTCAATTTGAATTTTTATGGGCAAATGCTTAGCCCCAGCTTGAATTTCCTTTTTTGAAATTGAGGATTTCCTCAATTTGAATTTTTCTGGGCAAACATTTGCCCCAGTTTGGATTTTTCTTTTTGAAATTGAGGGTTGCCTCAACTGGAATTTTTCTAGGCAAGTGTTTACCCCCGTTTGAAGATTTTGACAAATAGGGGATTGCCCCAAACTTGAATTTTCTAGGCAGACGTTTGGCCCAGTTTTGATCTTTATTTTTCTTTTTAAAATTAAGGATTGCCTTTATTTGAAATGATGTGGGAAAACATCTTTACCTCAGTTTGGACCTTGATTTTTCCAGAAATCGGGAGCTGCCCCAATTTGTCTTTTCTAGGCAAGCATTTTCCCCAATTTTGAATCTTGATATGAAGTCAAGGATTTCCTCAATTCAAAAATTTATTTTATTTTATTTTTCATTTTTTATTTTATTTTATTTTGGGCCAGTGTTTGCCCTAGTTTGATTTTTTTTAAAATTGAGGATTGCCTCAATTTTAACTTTTATGGGCAAACGTTTGCCCGAGTTTGACTTGAGGATTTTATTAATTTGAATTTTTCAAGGCAAGCATTTGCCCCAGTTTTGATTTTGTTTTGAAAATGAGGATTGCTTCAACTTGAATTTTTCTGGGCAAATGTTTGCCTCAGTTTGGATTTTCTTTTTTACATTGAGGATTGCCTCAATTTGAATTTTTTTTGGGCAAGTGTTTACCTCACTTTAGATTTTCTTTTTGAAATTGGGGATTGCCTCAATTTGACTTTTTTCTAGGCAAGTGTTTGCCCCGGTTTGGATTTTTTTTTTGAAATTGGGGATTGCCTCACTTTGACTTTTTTCTAGGCAAGTATTTGCCCCAGCTTTGGATTTTCTTCTTGAAATTGAGGATTGCTTCAATTTGAATTTTCTGGGCAAATGTTTACCCTAGTTTGAATTTTCTTTTTGAGATTGAGGATTGCCTCAAATTTTAATTTTTCTCGGCAAACGTTTGCCTCAGTTTGAATTTTCTTTTTGAGATTGAGGATTGCCTCAAATTTTAATTTTTCTGGGCAAACGTTTGCTCTAGTTTGAATTTGCTTCTTTTTTTAAAAAAATAATAATCAAGGATTACCCCAATTTGAATTTTCTGGGCAAATGTTTACCCTAGTTTTGATCTTGATTTTTTTAAGAAATCGGGGATTGCCCTAATTTGAATTTTCTGAGAAAATGTTTGCCCCAGTTTTGAAATTTTTAGAAGTCTTGCTAATTATAAATGGTTTGGGCAATTTGCCCTGGTCTTGATGCGATGTTCGAATGAGATGCTTGAATAAATGCAAGAGGATGAGATGTTTTAATGAAATAGATGTTATGGGATGAATGCATACCATGAGATGGTTTTTTTTAAAAAAACAACTTTTGTTCCTCTTAATTTTTGATTTTTCTTCGACATTTTCTTTCCTCGACAACCTTATAGTTGGTATAAGGGGAATCAAGATTCAGGATGAGTTGGACTAACTTTGTTTCTTGGTTTCTTGGTCAGCTTTGAAATTTTCCTTCTCAAGATCTTTGAGACCCAACAATGGTCAGCATCATTGAATAAGACGCACTTCTTTTCTTTTGGAAGCATTATGGTTGGTAGAAGGATGACTCTCTAGAAACAAACGTGCCGTGTTGCGATGATTGAGGATTCATCCGATTTTTCATGACTTTTCAAAATTAATCATTTTATTATTACACTTTTCACATTTCTTTTTAGCATGTGCACCATTGAGGTGTGCCAAGTGATTTTGGATGGTCAACGGGAGGAAATGAAGAATTCTGCAAGTGATGTTTAAGGTATTATACTTGAGAGGAAAGGGCAAAGAATATTGGTTTGATTGCCCAAATGGCACGTTTTTGGTGAAAAATGTCAATGCTGCTTTTCATAATCTTGATTGTCAAATTAACCAAACTTGAGAAGTGGCAAAAAATTTTGCCCCAATTTTAGGAAGACATAAGGTGCAGGAATGTCAGATTGTACTGGGATTCTTGGTTGGTTGACCTTAATTTCTTCTTGGGTTGTTCTTTTGAGTTTTCAACCCAGCAGGTCCTTTGTTCGCCCTAACTTTTGCCTAGGCCGCCTTTGCAGGTTTTTGTCCTAGCGGGCTTTTTTCTTGTGTGCCCTAACTTTTTCCTAGGCCGCCTTTGAGGGTTTCTGACCTAACGGGCTTTTTTTTTGTGCCCTAAATTTTTCCTAGGTCGTCCTTTGAGGGATTTCAACTTAGCGGGCCTTTTTTGCTTGTTTGTGCCCTAACTTTTTCCTAGGTCTCCTTTGAGGTGTTTTGACCTAAAGGGCTTTTTGCTTGTGTGCGCTAACTTTTGCCTAGGCCGCCTTCGAGGGTTTTCGACCTAGCCAGCGTTTGTTTTGATCCCAACTTTGTCTGAATTGTTTCTGAAATTTTAATCTAACAAGACTTTTCCAGATCATGACTCTGTTGATTTATCTTTTGACCCTACTTTTTCCTGGATTATTTATTATTTTAATCCAACGGTTTTTCCTTCTTCTTCTTTTTCTTGAATTTTGACCCTGATTTTGCTTGGATTATTTTTTGATTTTAATCCAGTGGGTTTTTGTTCTTCTTGAATTTTGAATTTTGACCCTGATTTTTTCGGGACTATTTTTTACTTTGATCCTGCAGGGGTTTTTTCCTTTATCTTGAATCTTAACCCTGATTTTTCCTGGATCATTTCTTGATTTTAATCCAGCGGGCTTTCTTTTTATTTTTATTTTTGACTGATCAGATCTCCTTATTGGGTTTTGCTTTTTGACTTTCAATTCAGCAGATCTATTTTGCATCCCTAATTTTTCCTGGATTTGAACTTTGGTCTAGCAGGATATTTTTATTTGACAAAACATTTTCTTGATTTTGGGATCACAGTGGATGGTCTATTTGGAATCCCTGGTTGGATTCTACTTTATTCTGTTTTCTCATTTGGTTTTCTCTTTGAGTTTGATTAATCAAACATTCAAAATTATTTATTAAAGCATTGGCATTATCACCATCAGGTATTTATTTGTTTGGATATAGAATGAGTGGCGGGTTAAATGATGATAAGAATGGAAAGTTCAAGAAGTAAAGCTAACATGGTAAGGTACATGCTCAAGAAACATGAAAAATGTAAATTTTGTATTTCCCATTGAGATTTATTTACAAAAGATTGATTTTGGAAAGTATGAAAAATCCTAGATGACTTTCCTTGATTGCCTTGACCTGGCTCTTTACAAGGCACCTTATTATACTCCTTAAATTTCTTTTAGCTAGCTGACGCGACCTCATGGTTCGGCAATGGATTGTTTTCTGTATTAGGAGCGAGTTTCCTAAAATCTAGCCACTTAGCATCAATCAGGCTTTGCACCTTACGCTTCAGAACCTGGCAATTTTCTATTGAATGACCAATGTATCCCGCATGGTAGTCGAATTTGGTGTTTGCGTCATACCATTTAGGATATGATGGTTCTTGAGGTTTTAGGGGATAAGGAGTGACCAACGAGTTTTGAATTAATTGAGGTAGCAGTTCAGTGTAGGAGATTGGAATAGGGTCGAATTGGACAAGTTTCTTCTCCTTTTTCTGGCTTTAGTTAGGACTCTGGCTCGTTGCTTGTGTTTGGGCCGTGTATGGTGTTGGTGATCGGGTTTGCATTGGATAGTCATAGGTGGGAGGGTAAGGTGTTTGGTAGGCGGTAGCGTTGTAAGGATATGGTGTATAAGGTGTATATTGTGATGGTTGGAAGCCAGTTGGTCCGTAAGGTGCCATCGGAGGTACGTACTGTCCTTGACCAAAAGCCGCATTATAAGTCTCCCTTATCTTCTTCTTTCCAGATCCAATAGGAGTATTAACCGTCCCTACGGACTTACGTACGATCTTTCCACGACGCATGCCACCTTTAATCCTTTCTCCAATGATAATGACATAAGAGAAACTGGCGGTCATACAACCAATCATTTTGTAGTAGAAGGGGTCCTGAAGTGTGTCATTGAATAAGTTGACCAATTCTTTTTCAGACAATGGGGGTTGCACCTGAACTGCTAACTGCCACCATCGTTGAGCATATTGTTTGATGGTCTCATCTCCTTTTAAGCCATGTTTTGGAGCTGTATTTTGTCAGGTGCCATCTCCAAATTATACTTGTACTGTTTTAGGAATGCATCCGCCATATCTTTCCATGAATGGATATGTGTCCGTTCCAGTTGAGTATACCAGTTGGCGGCTGCCCCAGTTAAGCTATCTTGGAAGAAATGGACAAGCAGCTTATCCTCGTGAGCACAGGCAGCCATTCTTCTGCAGTACACGACCAGGTGGTTCCTCTGGCAACTAGTTCCTTGATATTTCTCGAATACCAGAACCTTAAATTCAAGAGGAATGACCACATCTGGGACCGGGCACAAATCGAATGCATCTCTAACATCATATGCACCCTCTTCTATTGCTTGAATCCTTTCCTCTAGGACTTTCCACTTTTCAGTATCCTTATTAGAAGGATGGCTTGGGTATTCCCCTAGCATATGGTGAGGACGAGAAGATGGTATGTATATGGAGTGAGGTCCTTGGGTGAACATAGGATTCGTTCCCCCAATAGCTATTTGGTAGGCCTGTGGAGTGGTGTTTAGAGGTAGGTTATGTGTTTGGGTTTGTGTTTGGTTGGATAAGGGTGCATGCCCATGAGGATACCCATAATGAACTCCTTCGGTTGGTGGAGGTATGGTTAGTGGTGAAGTGTTTTGTTGATTGAAGCCAGGAGGACATAATGGGTCGATCGGTTCTCCCGAAAGGGATTCCCTTACATTATTTTTCTTTGACAGTTGGATGGCCTCCATTAGCTTGGCCATCTGTTCCTTCAGTGTCTTGACCTCATTTCTTATTTCCTCGTTTTGCCTTTCTAGCTCATCCATGATTCTTGATTGTGCACGGGTCCTATAAGGATATCGAGGAAGCTGTCTTTCTCCAATTTTTCTGTTAAAGTTTAAAAATTAATTTTGAAAAACAGTTTGAATGCGAAAATCATGAGTGATAAAAATATTGGTACTTTAATGAGTATGAAAATAAAAAGGTATGAAATGATTTTTTAAATCCTTTCTTAATAATAAATTTATTTAATGACATGAATGAATGAATGAATGCATGTTATGCGCAAATAATTTTAAGCAATTTGAACCTTGACTGTTTCGAAAATCATTGAGAGTTACTTTCTTGTTTTTTTTTTACCAATTTTATGATTTTTATGAATTCTGGTGTTTTTTATTTTGTTAGAAAACCTTTGGTTTTGTTTGAAAAATTTTTGCTAAATTTTTTCTAAAAAGCATTCTTTAGGTTTTCGAAATTTCGTTTCCTCCCTTTGGATCTTTTTATATTTTCTATGTTTTCAAATTTATTTTTCTAATTTTTCCTAGGATTTTCTTCTTCTATTTTGATTTTTCTTGATTTTTATTTGTTTGTATCTTCTTTTACTTGATTTTTCTTTTTTGATTTTGTATCTCCCCAATTTAAGATTTCAACTCCCCTTCGCCACTTCAGATGATTAAATTTAAATAAATGTCTGTGCACAGCCTGTGAACCATGTATCATGAAAGGGGTATGTGCCCTCCTTGCCTTTCTGTTCCATACCTGTCCTAACAGGTCATTCCATGATTCTTTGTCTGTCTTGACAAACCATCTTTTTCGCCTATCTTAACAGGCCACTACTGTTTTTTCCTGTCTTAACAAGCTGTTTTTCCTACATCGCCTGTCTCTACAGGTCTCATTCTCATTTCACCTTCACATTCCCTGTTTTAATAGGTATGCCTCATTACTTCCTTGCCTGTCGTAACGGGCCATGGCTGTATCTTACCTGTCTTAACAGGCTCTTTTCATTCTAGTTTGTCTATGCAGCAGGCTTACGTCTTTCTTGTCAACAGGACATCAAACAGGTTTAAATTCTGTCTGCCTTTCTTAATAGGTTTGCATTCATCCTGGCAATAGCAGGATTTCATTTGCATCTTTCCCGACAACAGCGGGACCTCATTTGCATTTTTCCTGTCAACAACAGGACATCAAGCATGTTTAAATTCTGTCTGCCTGTCTTAACAGGTTTGCATTCATCCTGGCAACAACAGCATTTCATTTGCATTTTTCCCAGCAACAGCGGGATCTCATTTTCATTTTTCCTGTCAACAACAAGATATCAAGCATGTTTAAATTCTATCCGCTTATCTAAACAGGTTTCCATTCATCCTGGCAACAATAAGATTTCATTTGCATCTTTCCCGGCAACAGTGGGACCTCATTTGCATTTTTCCTGTCAACAATAGGACATCAAGCATGTTTAAATTCTGTCCACTTGTCTTAACAGGTTTGCATTCATCCTGGCAACAGCAGGATTTCATTTGCATCTTTCCCGGCAACAGCAGGACCTCATTTTCATTTTTCCTGTCAACAACGGGACATCAAGCATGTTTAAATTCTGTTCGTCTGTCTTAACAGGTTTTGCATTCATCCTGGCAACAACAGGACTTCACGTGCATCTTTCTTGGCAACAGCGGGACCCCATTGGCATTCCCTCTTCTCAACAACAGGATCATCACCAAGTTTCTTTTTCTGCATTTTTGGCCTATAGTGTCAGGCCACCATCAAGGATACTTTTCTATGTTTTGGCCTATAGTGTTAGACCACCATCAAGTTTACTTTTCTGCAGTCCCGGTCTATATTGCCAAGCCTTGCATTTATAATTTTCTACACTCAGGCCTATACTGCCAGGCCTTGCATGTTTAATTTTCTACACTTCCATCCTATACTGTCAGGCCTTGCATGTTTAATTTTCAGCACTCCGGCCTATGATGTCAGGCCTTGCATGTTTAAATTCTAGTACTTTCGGCCTATACTGTTAGGCCTTGCATGTTTAATTTTTTGTACTCCGACCTATCCTATCAGGCCTTGCATGTTTAATTTTTTGCACTCTCAGCCTATATTGTCAGGCCTTGCATGTTTAATTTTCTACACTCCTAGCCTATACTATAAGGCCTTGCATGTTTAATTTTTTGCACTTCCAGCCTATACTGTCAGGCCTTGCATGTTTAATTTTCTGCACTCCGGTCTATACTGTCAGGCATTACATGTTTAATTTTCTACACTTCCGACGTATACTATAAAGCCTTGCATGTTTACTTTTCTGCACTTCAGGCCTATGCTGTCAGGCCTGACATGTTTAATTTTCTACACTTCCGGCCTATACTCTCAGGCCTTGCATGTTTAATTTCCACATCTTTGACCTATGTTGTTAGGCCTTGAATTTTAATTTTCTTGCACCCCAGCCTATAATGTTAGGCTTTGAATGTTTAAATTTATGCATTCCCGACCTATGATGTCAGGCCTTGCATCTTTGATTTTCCACCTTGCTGCCAATAAAGATCAAACCCATGGCTTTTTTTATCTTTTACCTCGGGCATAATTTGTTCAGGTCTTTACTCATTTCTTACTGTGATAATCTAGAAACTGATTTGTTATATTATCTGGTAAGAAAATGCGTAAAGGGGGGCAAACTGTAAACACCGAATTATGTCTGAGGATTCAAAACCAAAAATAAATTATTATTTTTTGCCAAAAGTTGATTTAGTATAAAATAGTTCAAAAAATCAAAATAAAAGTAATGGCGAAAAATAAAACAAATGAAATAAATAAATAAAAACATAAAAAAAAGAAGAAAAAAGAAAAGAAGGGGAAAAAATAAGAAAAGAGAAAAAGGAATCCCACACAAAATAAAATAAGAATTCCAAAAAAAGAAAAGAAAAAAGAAAAAATTCTCTTATGCGGGAAAGAAGTCCCACATTGGACAAGGAGGACTTCTGTAATCCCTCCTCGTTTTATATAAGGAGAGGTCTTTCACCAAAATGAGGGGGAGGAGAAGCACTTGGAGGCTTATGGGGGATTTTTAGAATTTTCGAAGGGAGGGCCTAGGAGACTCTTTACCTCTGCCTTCAATTCATCCCTTGGCCTCCATGGAACCAGTTCTTCATCACCTTCCAATGGAGGTTAGATTCGACTTTTATTCCGCTTAAGTTTCTTGCTTGTTCTCGGATTTCCGAGTTTATTTTCATCTCTATTTTTCATTTTGAATTTTGAATTGTCAAATGGTCTTCGATTTTGATGATTTTTGTTGCATTCTCTTCTTCTTTCTCTCTAGTTTCTGGAATGATATTATTTGCCTAATTTGGATCAGAAATGAAATTTATATCCCTTGATTACCGAAGCATGTTCCTCCTGGTGCGCAAATGAACCTAGCTTGTTTGATTTGTGCATAACTTGCTCATTTTTTGTTGGATTTATGTCAAACTTGTTTTGTTTGATTCCTATGATCCATATCTTTCAATTTATTGGTTTTAATTTTTCAGATCTAAAAAAAGTTATTTTTGAAAAATTTTGAGATTTTAATTTTTCAGATCTAACAAAAATTATTTTTGAAAAATTCTGAGATTTGAATCCAAATTTTGGGGCCAAAATCTCTTGTGTTCTTGAGGTTCATCTTCGTCTCTGTTTTTGTTTCCGTTTTTAATCAGACAAATGATCTCCGATTTCAATGATTTTTACTGTGTTCTCCTTTTCATTTTCTCTAGTTTCTAGAATCATATTATTTGTCTAATTTGGATCAAAAATGAAATTTATATCACCTAATTACCGAATCATGTTCGTCCTGGTGTTCAAATGAACCTAGCTTGTTTGATTTGTGCATAACTTGCTCATTTCTGGTTGGATTTATGTCAAACTTAATTTGTTTGATTCCTATGATCCATATCTTTCAATTGTTTGGTTTTAATTTTTCATATCTAACAAAAAATATTTTTGAAAAATTCTTAGATTTGAATTCAAATTTTGGTGTCAAAATATCTTGTATTCTTAAGGTTCATCTTAGTCTCTGTTTTTCATTTTCGTTTTTAATTGGTCAAATGATCTCTGATTTGGGTGATTTTTGTTGTGTTCTCTTTTTCTTTCTCTCTAGTTTCTAGAATGATATTATTTGTCTAATTTGGATCTGAAATGAAATTTCTATCTCTTGATTACTGAAGCATGTTCGGAATTCTTTTCCTTAATTTCGAATCAAGCCAAGTTTATTTTAAATCAAGGCCAATTCAAGCCTAAAATTCAAATCAAGTTTATTTTATTTTAAATCAAGTCCAATTCTTTTCAAAAAATTCAAATCAATTTTATTTTATTTGAAATCAAGTCCATTAATAATTCTTAGTCTCATGCAATGAACTTTAAATACGAACTGATAGCTTTTTCTGTTGTTCAGTCTTTAGAGATTCATTTGGGTCCTAGTGCAGCCTTAGTTGTCTTGGACCCTATGCATATGTGGACTAAGAATCTCTTGTAAATAATAAAATATTTTATAGCAACATTGTTTTGAGAATCCCCTTTGAAGAAAATGCCGTTTTAATAATTCCAAGTCTCATGCGATGGACGCTAAATAGGAACTAGTAGTTTTTTCTGCTGTTCAGTATTTAAAAATTCATATGGGTCCAATGCAGCCGTAGTTGTCTTGGACCCTGTGCATATGTGGACTGAGAATCCCCTTTTTAGAAAATACCGTTTTAATAATTCCAAGTCTCACACGATGGGCTCTAAATACGAACTGGTAGCTTTTTCTATTGTTTGGTATTTAGAGATTCATATGGGTCCCAGTGCAGCCGTTGTTGTCTTGGACCCTGTGCATATGTGGATTGAGAATCCCTTTTTAGAAAAGTCATTTTGCAACCCCTAGTCTCACGCGACGAGCTCAAAACACGAACTGGTAGCTTTTTCTGTTGTTCGATGCTTAGAGATTCATATGGATCACAGTGCAGCCGTAGTTGTCTTGGGCCCTGTGCATATGTGGATTGGGAATGCGCTTTTTAAAACAAAAATAAAAACTCGTTTTGCAACCCCTAGTCTTACATGACGAGCTTTAAACAGGAACTGGTAGCTTTTTTTGTTGTTCGATGTTTAGAGATTCGTATGGGTCCAAGTGCAGTCGTAGCTGTCTTAGGCCCTGTGCATATGTGGGTTGGGGAATGCGCTTTTTAAAACAAAAATAAACTCGTTTTTCAACCTCTAGTCTCACGCGATGAGCTCTAAACACGAACTGGGAGCTTTTTCTGCTGTTCGATGTTTAGAGGTGCATATGGGTCAGAGTACAGTCGTAGTTATCTTGGACCCTGTGCATATGTGGACTAAGAATTATGAAAAAATATCGAAATTACTCTCAAAATCATCTTTCTTTTCACACTGAAGGTCAAGCCTTCACACTAGAACTACGTAAGCCTTGAGTTTCCCATTGTACCGGGGAATACATAGGAGCAGGATTAGGTCCTGTCAGGCTAGCCCCCATCAACCTATTTATTTTCACATTAATTGAGGGATCAAACAATTTTCAAAAAATCGCACACTCAGTTTAAGGGTATCATTTTTCGGAACGGGCGAGAGGGGTGCCTAACACTTTTCCCACTCATAATCGACTCCCGAACCTAAATCTCTTCCTCGAGTTAAGGTTTTTCCAAATACTTTTCCTTTAAATAAAAATTTGGTGGTGACTCCACTTAATCAAATAAAATTTCATTTTAAAATTTTAGTGAGTTCGTTGTCTCGTCGGAATTACGATTGCGACATACATGATTCCTAGAGAGCCAATCCATTCCTAAAATTATATCCAATTTAGCCAAAGACAAAAAGATAAAATCTTGATATCTTTGATAGAGGGAAGAATATTTACACAGTTGTTCAAATCTGGAAATGTATTTCGCCACCTTCATGTTCCCTTATTGCAAATAAAGGAACTCAGCGTCCTTCGTATCACACACTGATTACACGAAATACTTCTCATAAAATCCTCCTTGAATACTTCCTAAGTGATGGGGTTCTAGCCAGCTTCTAACAATCTTCTATCACTTATCCATCAGAATTCAACATCAACTTCTAGCATATAGGTAGCATAAGTTTTCTTTTGTTCTTCATTGCAGTCTATGAATGCAAATATTTTCTCTATGGCCTTAATCCATTCATCGTCCTTATCTGGGTTCATGGATCCCCTAAAGCTTGGTGGGTTCACCTTCCAGAACTCTGCAAACCTGTGACGATATGATTTTACTGCACAAGTGTTTGTAGTACCCCCTATTCTTTGATTGCCTATCCATCATGCCTTGTATGGAGTTTCTATATCTCTGAGGGTGGTGCTCAAATCTGCTGGTACTTCTTTATCTTATGCATTTCTAGTGTGGCCTCTACCTTGCCTTACCTCTGTTATTGATTCCTAAACACACATGCATAGAAATTGAGATGATCAAGTTCAATACTGAAATCAAGCATGTCATTAACCATTCTTATAAAGCATAAGGCAATCATACACTCAAATAACTAACTAGATTCAAAGCATGCCTTTTAATCCTAATGCAGAGAACATACACATGCTCTAGAAGAATAGTCAAACCATTCTCAAACTCCTTAAGGATGAACTGCTTTGATACTATAATCTAACACCTTAAAAATGAAGTTCATTTTTAAGCTTATGTCATACACATGATTTCATTATTAGACTATTACTTCATTATGCGGAATCTTTTAGAAATTACTATGATGAAAATACGGTAAGTTTTTTTTTTTTTTATAAAACACCTTAGTTGATTAACCTCTACAGGTAACATTAGATAACATTTCACACATACACACTTCTGCATACAAAACAACATCCTAAAACAATATTCAATATCCAAAAAATGAAAAATATTTCAAACTTTTTCTACTAACTGTAAACACAAATTTCAGTCCACGGTGATCTTAAATTGAGGAACCAGAAAACCAAATAGATATGTTAATGCCTAAAGCAATAAAAGTGAAAAAATAAAATAAAAATAGATAAACGAACAAACAAAAATAAAAGATAGGAACAAAATATTGATAAAGGAATAGGGTGGTTAGTTAGAAAAGGTTAGTTTAGTGAAACCATGGTTAATAAACACTGACTAGGGGCGGTTAACGGAGAAGAAAGCTATAAAATAGGAATCCTGGAGGAGGTTCAGTTTTTTTTGGAAAAAAGACGAAGATCGATTGTCAGGAAGAAGAATCCCTCTCTAAACTTCTTGCAATTTTCCGATTTCGTCAAGTTTTTCAGCAATTGATCACCGTTTGCGGGAGATTTTGGGAAGTTGAGCTGGTTTCTTTGGATACTTCTCTGTAGCAAGTAGAATCGCCGCACTCTGTTTCATATTCGGGTTTAGTAATAACTGCACAGGTTCGTCACTTCTAGGTTTTCTTCGGGCTTTTCTAAATCGGAAATGTACTTGAACTTGATTAGAATTTGTTTGATCCCCTGTGATAACCAAAAGCAATGACATCACATGCATTAATTGACGAATTTTGCATTGAGTTATAAAGCTTTCTGATATACATGCTCAATGTGGGTAAACTCCATTTGTCTTAGACTATTCCCAGTAAAAGGAATTGTAAATGATGATGTAGAACATGCCGCATGCCGCTGCGGAGGATCTTCTGGTGCATTGTGATCGATTGAATCATAAAATCGTTTTGAAAATGCAAATAGATCTCTATATGCTGCTAGGACTTTTAGCTAAGTAAACTCGCATAATCTGCCAAGATATGACTGTGATAGTTATGGCAGCCTTGTGCCTTGGTTTGAAAATATAGACACCTCACTAGATTATTGATGTTGTGTTAGTTCCGTGGATAAGTAGCTTGGATAAATACAAAAGCAGTTTTGGCCTGTAAAGAAACATTGTATAAGAAAGTTTATAAGCTTGCCTAAATATTTAGTCAATAAGGCCTGTTAGGGGACCTCCATTCATATACTCAAAAGTATGACATATACTGTAATAAATGAACCATCCTGCATATTAAGATATCTTCTATGGATTGACTTGATTCCCCAAATTCGTGCTCTGATCCTGGTCTGGAAGGGGTCACCTGCCTGGAGCAGACTATTAATGTCTTGACCTGTAACAGACATAACATAAGCTCCTCAAAATTCATGGAACCTCTGGTAAACTGGTATGTGAAACCAACCTACATCGTTCTGTATGACCTACTCTCGAACCCTGAGCTTGAGACCAGGCACCTGAGTCTTGAGTCTAGTTAGGATTCTAGACATAGAGACTTGACCTTATGGGGTAGCAGCTAGGTAGGAGTCTTCTGTCATGCTGCATGAATCCCCAACAGACCCTCCACTAGTGAGTTTTGCTGTTCTTGATTTATAGTTCATGAGACAACCCCCATCTAGCATGAATAATTTAAAATTGCAGAAATATACTAGAAGCTGGTAGTGTCTATGGTTAGGCATGAGTAGAACAAGTTTGTTATAGCATGATCATTAATGTTTTTCTAGCCTAGTATACCAACACTTAAATACCAAAATTGTTTCTAGGCTAGGAAAGGCATCTAAGAACATGCAAATATCTGAAAGCTGACCTGTGTAACTTTTAATATGCTCCTTAAGTTACAGCTTTCCACAGCATGCTCAAAATAACTTGTTCCTAAGCCTCATCCCTTTAGGAATATCACAGAGACATGGTGAATAGGTCAAGCACATCCAAACATCGTCAGTGATAGGCATGAACCTTTAGGGAGTGGGTCTGCCAGGGCCTTTATGACATGATGTGGGAAGCCTAAAAGCAACTTGAATAAGGCAAACCACTTCTACCAAACCTTAAAATCAACCAAGTCACATTCTGCCTAAACTACAGAACCCTGAATAAGATACAAGACAGGTGACTATGGAACAGTCCTAGAAGGACCACAACATCACCTTTAGTTCAAAGCCTAACAGCTTGAAGTTGGCCAGGGTAGTTAGTTCAGTGTCTCGCCATAGGTTCTTGGAATATTGATCTAAGCTTATAGATCTGTTCTTGACCTCTAACATACCTATTCTAATTCTTCATCTTCCCATGAACTTTAGGAGAACCTGATACTGATTCATAATAGATTCACAAAAGCCTCCTAGTCCTCTAATTTGAGTCACTAAAGCCAAAACCAGATCAGGCCTCTGATACAGGCTTAGAAACCTTTTCCTTGATTAGCATAAGGTGCCTACACAATTGATTCCAGATTGGAGGTAGGGTTAAGGTCTAAAAATGTTCTTGGGGACCTGTCACCTTATTGTATGAACTTCTAGCAAATTGTTGTGAGGTATTAGCCTGCAAAATGAGTCAAGGAACCTGCCATAAACCCACTTTTAATAAATGATTTAACTTCCAGAAATTGGGACTGTGGTTTTGGATCTAGAAACTTGCAACATCTATAAGCCAACTCCTGATGACCTGACTTGATGCCCTAGGAGTTGAATTCTAATTTTGGCCTAGAGGCCTGAAATTCTCTGAGTAACTTTTGATGAACTGATACCTAGGTTTAAACCCTGATTCTAGGCCAGAAAATTTCCAGCTGGAATGAACCATCCACTGATAAACTGACGTCTAAAAGCACTCAGATCCACCATAGGGGTTTCTGTCAAGAAAATGTGAACTATAAAGATTGGTTTTGGACTGGGAAAGCAGCCAGGAACTCACCAAGGCTAGAAAAACCAGCTTAGACAATATTCTAGTTATCTCCACCAACTTCTATTAAATTAATTCAGGTCCAATACCCTACCCGTTAATCTCAAAATAGAAAGTAAACTGTTCTACAAAAAGCCCCAAAACAGGAGCCAAAAATCGAACGCATCTGTAGAAATTTTGCATATTATCACTTCTGCTGCGAGTGTCTGTGACAACCAAAAGCATGACAACAAGCTCGTCTCCAGGACTTACACTTCAAGTCCATGAATCTGCTATTGTCCCATAGAAACTGCTCTCAAAATGGTTCCTCACGTCAATCCTGAAATTGTTCAAGGATAGGTCTGGACCCTGAAAACTAACTATCCAAATTCAAGCCAAAAATCTCAGGTTTATTTCTAGCATAAAGGCATAGGTGGAAGTCTAATACCCTGCGGCCTAACACCTTTGCACCAATCCGGAAAACTGCGGATTAAAAGGGACCATTTCTGTGCTTTCAGTCCCTTGCATCAAGCCTAGTGACTCATCCCCTGTTCCCAAATTAGCAGTTTAGGTTCCAAACTACTCTAATCATAGTAACTTAGACCTTGGTAGGACCAATTGGTTATTTTAGATTCATTCTTGACCTTGTTACCTAGCGGCAAAGTCGGAAAACAAGCAGGAGCATGAGGCTGATAAGCAAAGAATTGGAGATGAGATTCCAATCTGCGATAGTCTGGTTCACAGTAAATCATTAACATTAGAAAAAGATGAGTCAGCCTGCCAGCAGAGATAGTGGTAGACCTAGCCATGGGATATGCATCAATGTTCCTTGGGTTAGCAGCAGGTAGAAAGACATTCAAAGACAAAAAAATCTTTCATGACAATGAACCTGTTTATGCAGACTCTGTGCCTAGCTAACCCAATAGAAAACCAAAATATCAGGACCCTAGATTTATTTCTAATTGGAGATCAGCTCATGATTTTGAAAAAGTAGGGGAATCCTGTTACCTCAGATGCAAACCAAAGCTATGAACTTGAACTTGCCTTACTAGTAGATGCAGTAATAAAAAAAAAAGCAAAGCAATTTTGTGAAACTAACCTTGGCAAAAGGAATATACCCAACAACCTCTGGTTCTTCAATCTGAAACTCAGAACCTGGGACCTAATATGGGTCTGTAACAGATTTGTAGAAATCCCCTCCAACTTCGACTTGAGTCCCAAATTTGAGACTTAGTTCTAATCTCATTCCATGCGCTGACTATCTACATAAACCTCTAATCTAAGACCTTGTGCTTAACTCCTGATCTTGATCCGGGAATTTTCAACTGATTTGGATAGGCTATTGATAGACTGATCTGTGAGACATGCCTAAGAGTCCTTTAGCCCTTTATATAAATTCCTTTTGAATTGATGCAAGATTGGGAGAGCTGATGTTGTATTAGAAAATGTCTAGGATCCTGCAACTTGCCTAAGTCAAATTATAGAAAATTAACCTGTGAAATCCCCTACCTTCCTTCCTAAGTTTTGTTAAATGGATTCTGGTCTATGAAATGCACCCAGGAGCCCTCTACTTCTCTGGACCACTTATTAATGAGCTGCTTTGGAATCTGTAGCTCAAAACCAAGTTATAGGCCACAACATCGTCCCAAAGCTTGTTACATCTCTACACAAAGTAAGGCCTGTTTGCAAAGGTCTACAGCCATAAGGCAAGGGTCAGTAGCCTGGTCTAGAACAGTGTCAGATATGAGATTCCTAAAAATCACGATTTTCAATAAACTCCTATAAAAACGTCCGTTTTTGAACTTTCCGAAATTCATGCAACGGGTTCTAGCGCGAACGAGTAGCATTCCCTACCGTCTCGTGTTTTAATTCGTGCGGATCCAAATACAGCTTACGACGATTAAGATCTTGCAAGCAGGGATTTCTGAAAGCCACCATTTTCAATAAATTCCTATAAAAACGTCCGTTTTTGAACTTTCCGAAATTCATGCAACGGGTTCTAACGCGAACGAGTAGCATTCCCTACCATCTCGTGTTTTAATTCGTGCGAATCCAAATACGACTTACAACAATTTGGATCTTGCAAGCAGGGATTTCTGAAAATCACCATTTTCAATAAATTCATATAAAAGCTTTTGTGTGGAATTTTCCGAAATTAGTACAACGGGTTCTAATGCGAATGAGTAGCGCTCTCTACCATTTCGTGTCTTAACTCATGCGGATCCAAACACGGCTTACGACGGTTTGGATTTTGCAAGTACTTGATTCATGAAAGTCGCTGTTTCTTAACTCTTTTCATAAAATCAATTTTCATCTAAAATCACTCTTTATTCTTTTAGAGATCAAGTCTCTTAACCAGAACTACGTAGCCTTGAGTTTCGCATTGCACCCGGGAATACGTAGGAGCAGGATCAAGTCCTGTCAGGCTATTTTCCATGAACCTATTTATTTTCTATTCTTTTTAAGGGATCAAATAGTTTTCAAAATATCACAAACTCAGTTTAAGGGTACCGTTCCTTGGAACGGGGGAGTAGGGTGCCTAATACCTTCCTTACTCGTAACTGACTCCCGAACCTAGATTTTCTTCCTCAAGTTAGGGTTTTTCCAAATGTTTTCCCTTAAAATAAAATTTGGTGGCGGCTCCACAATCAAAATAAAATTCTTTTCAAAAATTTAGCGAGTTCGTCGTCTTGTAATTACGGTTATGACACTAATAAAATCCATTTCACCGACCTCAAAAATTACTTCAACATGGTTGCTTCTTTCAATAACAAAAGAGAATAAGATGAAATACCTTACTTATCTCACCTTTTTTTCCAAAATCCAACAACATCTAAAACCAAAATACACCCTTTCTTAGACTTCAAAATCCAAACAATTTGGATAACAAATTCTCACATCCAACTACAAAGAACTTCAAGCCCAATAAAATATTCATAAAGGAAAGACAAACACCTACATCCACTTTCAACCCCAACCAAAAATATATAAAAGGAACACCAAAACCTACACCCAACCATAATACAAAAAAGAAAAAAAAATCTCTAACTCCTAGATCAAAGAATCTTACCAGGAGCACTATGGGAAACAGAGATGTTCATCAAGACCAAATTCCAGGTTAACGGGTTAACAGAAATAGAGATAATCAAGACCAAACAAATTTTTAGTCAAAAAATAAATTAATAAAACATGAAAAGGTAAGAAACATTTTCTACCCTTGACCTTGCCACATCAATCAAATGGAAATAAATGTATACACTATTTATATGTTTGAGTTTGATAAGTAAAAATAATAAAATAAAATGATGGTTCCAAAGAAACAAAACATAATTAAAAATAAATAAATAAAAATATAACTACTCAGATGAGCGCAAGCTCAACATGAAAGTTTAATTTGGTTAAATTAAAATATTTAAATTTATTAAAATTTTAGTTTTATTATCTAAATGTTACATTATTTTAAATATGTTGAGAGCAATTCATTTTGACGGAAACAATTTGGCATGATTTACAATGTTTTCTCCTTTACACCTGAGAATTTTAAAAGTTCTTTTTATCTTTTTAATTTTTAATTTTATTTTAATGTTTGTGGTTCGATATTTTTTACTAGAAAAATTATATATATATATATAGATATATTTATAAAAATATTAATTCAAACATTAAATTAATAAATTATTTTTTATATCATATTTATAAAATTTAATTGATAGTTAATATTTTATTATATAATTTTATTTAATAAATATTAAAAAAATATATTATTTATTAAAATAAAATTTTATAATAAAATATTAAATAATAAAATTTAATAATTGAACAATTAAATTGATAAGATTATAAAATAGATATTAAATAAAGTAATTTTAACGTTGATTATTTTATGTTTAAAATAACTTGATTATTATTATTATTATTACTATTATTATTATTATTATTAATATATAAGATTATAAACACTTTAATATGATATTAATTTTTAAAAATAAAAAATAAATTTAATTAAAATATTTTTAATTTTTAATCATAAATTTAAAAGTGCTTTTAGTATAAATTATTTTTAATAAAAATTAACAATATATAAACTAGTTTTCATATATTTATCAAATAAAATTAAAAATAATATTTTTAATATTTTTAAATAATTATTAAAATTAATTTCTTTAATAAAAGTGTGTGTAAAATCTTACTAATGATTTTTCTTTTAAGATTTATTTTGTCATACTCCTTTTAAGACTTTGACTGAAATGTCTTGGAAATCATGAGCAACTTTACGGTTTTATCGAGGGAAATGTCTAAAAAAGTTTGAGTGAACTACCTTTTAGTCCTTGAACTTGTTATGAAAATTCAGTTTAGTCCCTGAAAGACGTAAATTAACTCGTTAGTCCCTGACTTTGTTAATCGTGATTCACGTTAGTCCTTGCCCCCAATTATTGTTAACGACGTGCTGACTTGTAACGTTAAATGCCACGTAGGAAGCCCATGTGTCATAAAACGACGTCGTTTGAATAAATATGACAGTTATGGATATGGTTTTAACATCAATTGGAGGGAAACATATTTTGTCTTGTTGGCCGTTGTCACTGTCTCTGTTTTATAGTGCACAAAACCATCGTCTTTGTCATTTTCTCTGGTTTACAGTGCAAAGAAGCAACCAATTCCAGCAAACGAGGTTTGATTATTTTCTACAACAATGGACCAGGTATTTACCCTATTATTCAACCCTTATATATGTTTTACTGTAAAAATAAATAGTGGGTAAGTTGGGGTTAGGGTTTTTAGTGAAAAAGAACATTGTTTTGGACGTTTCTTTTGAAAAAATTGAAAAATTTTGGGGCACATTTGACCTTCTGCCACTTTTGGGTTGAAATGTCGTTTTAGGGTGTGAGAAATGTGGGTATTCACATGTGGTCCCTAATTTGTAGGTATGACGAAATGTGAATATTTAATACATGCGGTCCCTAATCATAGTATTTTAAAATAATGCATTTATTATATGTGGTCCCTCATTGTGAAGTGATTTTGTCTTACTTGATGCAGTATTTGACTTTTTTTATTCATCATAGTGGGAATTTTATTAATAATGGTGGAGTGGTGAAGTATAAATGGGGAAATGTTGAGATATGGGAGGATTGTGATGAGGACACATTGGATGTTTTTAGTTTTAAAAAGTTTGTTGCAAGTCTAGGATATCTAATTGTTAAAAATGTATATTGGTTGAATCCGACATTGAAATTTCGTGATGGTCTTCGCATTTTGGAACTTGATGTTGATTTGCTAGATATGGTACAGGTAGCCAAAAAAATGGTAGAAAAATGGATATATATTTTGAACATTTAGTCAATGAAGTTGTAGATATGGAAGTATTGTTAAAAATTGCTAAGGAAGGTGAAGAAGGTGCTGAATTGGAAGGACAAGAACGTGCTGAATTTGAAGTTGGAGAGGGTGGTAGTGGACATGATCCTGATTTTATACCAGTAGATGATGCTACTGATTTTCACTTTGATGTTGACTTGGAGTGTGGTGAAGGTAGAGAGGAAGAGGGTGGAGAGGGTGATGGTGTTGAGGGTGGAGAGGGTAATGGTGATAAGGGTGGGTAGTCTGAAAGTGAGTGTGAAGAAGTTGATATGTTGGGTGGTCATGAGACAGGTGAGAAAGATGATGGTGGGGCTGGAAATGAGGTTCATGATGGAGGTGTTGGTGTTATGAGAGAAAGAAAGACCTATATGACTAGGGGGCAAACAAAAAGGGCGGCAGAATCTGTGGGTACAATTTCTACAAAGAAGGTAGCACGAAAGCCAAGACAAAAGTCAAAAGCAGCACCAAAATCAAAACCAACACCAAGCCCAAAGCCAGCAAAAGGAAAATAGCAAAAAGCAAAAGGGACACCTAAAAAGAAAGTAGGAGGTCAAAGTAGTAAGAAAGTTGTTGATAAAGGAAAGGGTAAAGTTGTAGTTGAAGAAGAGGAAACAAGTGATGAAGAAGAAATTAACTTTGTGCCACATGATACGTCTGATGAAAGTGAAAGTGGATGTTCATGGCAATTAGAAGAAATGAAGACTCCCCACAATAGTGATGATGAAGATGGAGAAAAGGAGACCTATCCACAATGGAATGAAGATTTAGTTTTTGGCCATATTAGATTAGAACTTGGAATGGAATTTACAACCATTGAATCATTTAAGAAAGATGTAAAGGAGTACACAATTCAACTGGGTAGAGTAGTCTCCTGGGCAAAAAATGACAAAACAAGAGAAAGAGCAAAGTGTGATGAAAAAACCTACTCATGGAAAATTTACTGCAGCTATAGTAATGTCTTCCACTATTTTCAAATTAAAACATTTAAATCTGAACATACTTGTGGGAGAGTATTTAAAAATAAACAAGTATCATAGAGTTGGGTCATTAGGAAATTGGTGAAAAAACTGAAAAAGGACAAGGATATGAAGGTAAGTCACACTATTGATTACTTCAAGAAAAAATTTGGAGTTCATCTTAATAGGACTAAAATATGGAGGTCTGTGAAGAAAGGCAAAAATATCTTGCAAGGGACTGAGGAGGAACAGAATTGTTAAAGTGGAACCCAGGTTCTACTGTGAAAATGGAAACAATCCCTCAAGTAGAGGGTCCTCCAGTATTTCGTACATTGTATATATGTCTTGCTGGATGCAAGAAAGGGTTTAAAGATGGATGCAAGCCATTGATTGGCCTTGATGGAGCTTTCCTCAAAGGTTATTATGGTGGGCAGTTGTTGTCTGCTGTTGGTCAGGATGCAAACAATCACATATGGGTTATTGCCTATGTTGTGGTTGATGTTGAAAACAATGAGAATTGGAGATGGTTCTTGGAACTATTACATGAAGACCTAGGGGACCATGTTCAGTATGGATGGAACTTCATTTCTGACATGCAGAAGGTACATAAGTTTCCATGCAAATGTTGCACGTAAATATAGATTCTGTATATATAGCCTGTGTAGTAACTGAAATATTAATAAGGATAACTGTGGAAAATTTTTAATTACATAAGGACCAATATGAAACAAACTATTCCTTTCAAAAGGGTAATATGTGAGGTACTGATTTGATTGCATATTATAGGGTTTGAAATAAGCTTTACAAGAAGTAATGTCTGGAGCCCTCCACAGATATTGTGTCTCGCATGTATGGAAAAATTTCTCTAAGCAATGGAAGGATAAGGAGCTGAGAATGTTACTGTGGGAATGTGCTAGATCAACTGAGCCTCACCAGTTCCACAGGAATATGAACTCATTGCAGATAACAAACCCAAAAGCTCATGATTATTTGGCTGAAAAGCCAAAGAGTCTTGGAAAAAAACTTATTTCTCACCATGGTCAAAAGTGGAAAACATATGCAATAATAATTGTGAAGTATTTAATGCCAAGATAGTTTCAACCAGGGAGAAGTCAATCATAAGCATGCTGGAGGAAATAAGAGTGCTAATCTTCAACAGTATAACAACAAATAAGCTCAAATTGGCTCACCACATTAGCCACTGACCACCAATTCAACAAAGTCGACTTGAAAAACTTAAAAAAGAATCAAATAAATGGACTACTACATGGTCAGGTAATGTTTAGGATTCGGTATGTCTTTCATATTGTCTTTTTTGTTTGTTGTTACATGGGCACATAAGATTATTTATATCTAATGTGTTTGCTATTACATGACTTACTTACAATGTAGGAGATGATGATGGACATAACTTTGAAGTCCAATCCTGGCCAATAAAAGTAGTTGTAAATCTTGGTATCCAAAGTTGCACATGTTGTTTTTGGGAACTAATAGGTTAATGTCTAAACTTGTCACTAATTTTCAAGTGCATTGTGTTTAACTTTCATCCCTACCATGCTGCAGGTATGCCTTGCATGCACGCCATAGCAGCTATTGTTTACAAGAATGAGAGACCTGAAGACCATTGTCATGCTTGGCTGACAATGGCCTCATACCAAGCCACTTATGCTAACCATATCGAGGCATTGCTGGGGCAAGACTTCTAGGATCGCACAGACCAAATCCCACCTGTTCCACCCAAAATCAAGAAGAAGGTTGGGAGGCCAATAAAAACAAAGAAGAAAAGAAATTAATGAAGAACCTGTTAACCCAACCAAACTTAAAAGGAAGATAAAAGAGGTCAAATGCAGTGTTTGTGGTGATACTAACCATAACAAACAAACCTACCTGGTGGCGAAAAGGAAAAGGTTGGCACATTTAAGTGCTGGTTCAGCTGCTGCATCAGATGCTGGTGCTTACGCTGCTGCCCAAAAGGGTGATGTTGGTTCCTCTCATGCTGCCTCTCATGCTGCTGCCCAAGGGGGTGATGCTGGTTCCTCTCATGCTGCTACCTAAGGGGGTGAAGGTAGTGCCTCTAATGCCCAAGTTGGTTCTGTTAATGCTACTGCTATAGTGCAAGATGAAATAGTCTTCTCTGAATCACAACCCCCACCTAGAGATGAACAATCACCTAGAATGCTACCAAGACCTAAATTACCTATTAAGAAGAATTTAGCAAACCAAACCCCTTAGGCAGAGAACAATCATCTTCTGCAGCAAAGGTGGGACCAATTCATGCTGAAAAACCTGCCTAACATAGTCCACCACCAAGTGATCCAAATGCAACAATTGGTGATTCCACCAAACCATCAAAGTTTATGCCAACTCCAACTTTTACCCAGCCAAGTACTTAATACATATGTACATGTTTTTTATGAGACCTATTTGGTCAAATTGAATATTCTATGTAATGTATTTTGTTGACACTTGTAATGGTTTTTTTGGGATTACATCACCTAACACTTGTTAATTCTTATTATCACCTTTTATGTATGCAATTCAGTTTTTCATTTACAATATTTGAGGTTTCAAAATAGTCCTCACGTTCTCTGCAGAATATGCTCTTTGCTGTAACTTACCAAAATAGGTTATGACTCCCACAAGGTCACAAGCTGTTTTTTGCTTATTTCAATCAGCTCCTTGCCGTAACTTACCAAAATAAACTCTTTTTTGCTTATACATGAGTCTTTATTAGAAAGGAACAAAAAAAGAAAAACAGAAATTTGTACATATGCTTATGTCATATTTGCATCTTATATTAACTTCTGTAACAATGAGCAGAGTGGTAATTGTGTACACGTGCTTATAGTGTCAACTGTCAAACAATTTTCTCAGCTATGACCTTGTTGTAGCAAAGGATCCTAATTGAAAAAGGTTGTACTAGGAACACATTTTTGTTTCTTAGTTTCAGTTCTTTATTTACAATTACTCATACTTGTTTTTGGTAATTATTCACTAATTGTAATACATTATTTGAGGTTTCAAAACAGTCCTCACATTCTATGCAGAATAAAGGTTTCAAATCTTAAGTTATTCAAGCATGGTTCCCCAAACAATGTGCAGAATAATTTGAATGACATAAAAATAAATTGTACTCCAAACAATCCTCAAATTCATAAATCTCCACTTCAATACATAACACATTAGTATTTCAACACAAAAGGATAACACTAAAATTACATAAACTAAGCTGCTACTTTAGTTATTAAAATTAAAACCCAAACAAAATGCAAGCACAACTATTATAAACCCCAACCCCAAATATACTATTACATGTAATCTCCTCACTTCCATATCTAACTCATCAATCTTCTTTGATATTTTCTTCCATTCTTCATGATTACATTCAGCACCATTCATTATTGATGTAACTTCATACTCCTCCCTAGTAGTCAGATTATACCACATGAAAAACTCACACCTTTCTTCCACCTATATACACCATGAACAATGTTAAAACATCTTTACAAAATTACACCAACACAAAACTTTAAGTATATTAAATCATATTACCTTTAGTTTTGGATATCCATAGAAAAGCTTTCCAGGATTCCTTGTAAAGGTTGAAACCTGTATAACAGCTTTGTATTTGCATAAGCATCTCACTTGCTCATTTCCCTTTTGAATACTTTGTGACATTCTTGAGCCTCCAGTGCGTATAGACATTCTTGATTTTCCTCCAACAATGTTGGGTCTCACTTTAGTTTTCCCAGTCACCTCAATTTTTCAATTGCAAAATTAGGGTTTCAGATTAGGAAGTTTTTTGTAAACTCTGAACATTTTAAATAATGAAGATGACGATGACGTGCACAAGATACCATTCAGGTCTGTTAAACAAGTTCAACGACGTCGTTTTATGATACATGGGCTTCCTATGTGGTATTTAACGTTACAGGTCAGCACATCCTTAACGATAATTGGGGGTAAGGACTAACGTGAATCACAGTTAACAAAATTAGGGATTAACAGGTTAATTTACGTCTTTCAAAGATTAAACTAAACTTTCATAACAAGTTTAAGAACTAAAGAGGTAGTTCACTCAAAGAAGTTTGATTTGTTAGCCATAATTAAACTTCTGGAGTAGCCAATACTGAATGTTGCGAAAAAGCTCATTTGAATTCTTTTTAATATAATCATCATTAAATATTTTAATTATATTTTTAAGTTATATTTTAAATTAAAATCATCTTCATAAATTAGAAAAACGAAAATAGATATAATAATAAAAGAGAAATTTTATTTTCTTTCAATCCATTATTTTTACATAAAACTAGATATTAATAATAAGCATAAACGCTTAACATCTATAAAAACATATGCACTCGTTTCGAAAATTTCGCTGTCCAGTTGCTCTGGCTCCATATTTGTTGCGACAATCTTTCTTACATTTACTACTGCTCGTACAATCATATTTATTATTTAGGAAAAAAAAATAAAGATTAAAATAAATATAAAATTAAAAATAAATTATTTAAATAGAATAAAAAAATAAAAAATATTAATAATATAGTTTTTTATTTATATAAATTTTAAAAATATTTTTTAATTTTAAAAATTAATTTTATTATTATATTTTTTATTGATATAATATTTATTTTTTTAATTTTTAAAAATTATTTAATAATTTAAAATAAAAAATTAACCCCTCTTTACTTGAGGGGGAGAAATAATTTTATAGATTGCAAAAAAATTAATTTCTTTCTTTATATAAAATAAATATAAGTAAGTGAAGGTAGAAAAATAAAATGCATATAAATTTTAAAAATAAATTTTTTTCTTCTTAATATTTTTTATTAAACAAAATATAAAAAAAGTTATTTAAAAACAACACAAATTTTAAAAACTCGGTAAACTTGAATTAGTTAACAAGATTGAATATCGAGTCAAAAAACTTAACATACCAATGCTACCAATGGAAAGAACAATCAGAACAATCAGAACTAAAGAAATAGTCTTCATCTTTGATTTTATAGAAAATTTCACCTAATAGATTGGATCTTGACTAATGAGTTGATATGATCCTCCACTCAAGGATATATTATATACTGAACGTATTTAATGCTCATTAAATATGTCTATTTTTTATAATATATATATATATATATATATATATATATATATATTGAATCAATTTATTTTAAAAATAGTTTATTATTTTTTGTTTTATTTAATAGTTTTTAATGATTAAATTTTATAAATTTATTTATTAAAAATATAATATTTATAAAATTTTATAAAAATTAATATTTTATTAATTAAATTTAAATTAATATATTAAAAAAAATTTATTTATTAAAATAAAACGATATAATAAAATATTATATATTTTTTAAAATTTTATCTACATAATTTATATAATAAAATTATAAATTAACAATTGAATAGATAAAATTTAATTATTAAAAAAATATTAAATAAAATAAATTATATATATATAATAAATTAATACGATGTTATACTAAAATATATATTTTCGAAGGTATTTAATGTTCTTTAAATATGTTTATTATTTATTATATCATGTTATACTAAACCATATATTTTTGAAGGTAATTAATGCTCTTTAAAGATGTTTATTATATATATATATATATATATATATATATATATATTAAATTTTGGATATTTTTATTGTAAAAAATTATTTATTATTTTTCTTGTTTTTATTTGTTTGTGATTTAATATTTTTTATAAAAATTAAAAAGTAATTATTATTTACAATAAATTAAAATTATTATATAAGTTTATATTATATTTTATTAGTTTTTTAACAACAAATATATTTTTGTAAATTTCCAAAGAGATAATTGGAAAAGAATATATTTTAAAATTGTGAAAAATAAAAATAAAAAGCAATAAAGGTATGAAAATAAAATAAAAATATAAAGTTTTTGGAATTGATAAAAAATATTAAAATAAATTTTTTAATTAAGATATTTTATGTTTATTGAGTCGATAATATGTTTAAAAATAAATAAAATCAAATTGAAATTTACTAAATTTAATATAATAGTATACATAATATTTAAGAGAAATAAAGAAAGATATTTAATTTTGTAGAAATCATATAAATATGAAATATTAGATATAAAAAAATGTTAGGATCTGTTTATTATTGAAAAATATTTTTTATTTTTTTTTATTCTTTTACATAGGAAACAGAAAAAATAAAAAATTGTTATTTTCTGTTTTTATTTTTATTTTTTAGTACAAAATTTAAAAAAATAACAATAGAATAAAAATAATGTAATATTTTATAAATAAAAATAAAAATAAAAAATAATTTTTAAAAATAAATAAATCTTTATTAGTTATATTATTTTTTAAATTTAACATTTGAAACGAGAAAAATTAAATTATTTTAAGAGTAATTTATATTAAAATTAATTTATTTAATACATCTTTTTATTAATTGAGTTTTATTATTTTAACTTTTAAATTAATAGATTTTATTGTGTAAATTATATTTATAAAATTTTTTAAAATTTAAAAAAGATTTAATTTTTTATTCTATAATATTAGTTTGATATATAGTAGAATAGCTATATTATTTTATAAAATAAAATTATATAATTAAATATTAAATTTTTTAAAATTTTATAAATATTATTAAAATAATAAAATTTATTAATTTAATAGTTTAATTAGTAAAATTTAATCGTTTAAAACTATAATTATTATATATATATATATATATATATATAAAAGTTTAAGATATATTGATTTTTTAATATAAAAGGAAAGACCTATATATAAAAGCTTAAGACACATTAATTTTTTAATACAAAAGTTGTTGAACAATATATGATATCGTTGCTACGAAGACGTGGAAAAGTGAATCTAAAATTAAAAATATGAGTGAAAATAAAAAAAATAGTGACTATATTATTTATGATGATTATCTATAGATTTTGACACATACTTTACATATGTTCTTAGAAATTTAGAAATATTTGCCACCATAGTAACAAAATTTGATAAAGTGTCAAATGTGTATTTTTTTATAGTTGTTTTTTTTTTCTCATCTAATAATATGAATGAACAATCTTGAAGAACATGGAAACGTGTAGGATGGATAATCATATAAATAGATTATAAATAGATACATGTGTTTTTTTTTCTTCATGTTTTCTGTTTATTAAGTTTTAGTTATATATTGTTCAAAATGGTTACTCTTTTCTCAAAGGTCATAGGTTATAAAGAAATTAAAATATTTTAATATTTTTGTAGCGTGAAGCCTTATTGTTTATCTTGTACAAAACTACAATTCCAAACTATTGAATTTCGAATGTTGAATTTTAAAAACATTATGTAAAATTTTGAAAATTATGTGGATTTCAAACATTTAATAATTTTAATTGATCATATAATATTATGAAATTAAGGTAAAAACTTCAATCTCACGGTGTGACGTATGATAGTGTAAGAATATTTTATCAATGGTTAAATAGCATCAATTAATTTCATATATCATATACTTTGGTGCTTATTAGAACTTTCAAAACTAGAAATATATACTAGATAAAAAAATACTATTTATATCAGTTATTATAAATTTTTTATATTAATTTAAAAATTAGTATAAAAAACGTAAAAAATTATGATAATTTTTTATTATATCAATTAAAAAATGAAATAAAAATTAATATTTTATAGTGATTAGTGTTATAATCAATGAAAAATTTAATTTTATACCTCAATTATGTAAGTTAATTGATCTAAAAACTATTAAATTTTATGTCAATTTAAAAATAATCAATTCAATAATAATAAAAAATATATATAAAATATTTGATAATTTTAACCGTTAAAATTTTTAAAATGCATATAAAAAGTAAAACATAAAACAATATAAACCTTTGAAAATTTCTTCTGCAAAATACAAATATATTAGATGATATGTTATAAAATTAAGCAATTAATATTCATATTAATGTAAAAATGAGATTTTATAACAAGCTTTTATGTTAATTTTAAAACAAGATGGTGATATTTTTATAATTAATGACTTAAAATATTACATTAATTGGTATGTAAGTTGATGTAAAAATTATTTTTTACTTCAATTGTTAATTTAATTAATGTAAAAATAGTTTTTATATTGATTCAAATATTGTAGAATGTACAAGTTTTTACATCGGTTCTAATTTTAATGATGTAAAAGTATTAAATATTTTGTATATTACTCTTTCTAACATTATGCTTTCGTCGTCATTCATACAAAATAGTAAAATTTTGAAGTGCTCATCCACACACAGTGAAGTTCAATGTTTCTCCATATTGTAAAGTTTGGTATACCTCCACATTATTCATACGAATACCTAATGGTCATTTATTCTGATAAATTTCACTATTCCTTCACCATCCTTAAGTTCTCTCATTCATGTGAATTTTTTGAATAAATTGTACTAAAACAAACTTCACCTTCCGCTCTGCACTTTCACATTGTCATTTTACTCTTAGTTGCTAATTCATGCCTTAAGTAACTTGAACTTTCTTGATTTTGCACTCTATTTCATGTTAACTGTATTTTGTATTTTGATGGTTATCTTGATTTATATAAATTTAATTTCTTGCTTGAATGTTCCTCCTTTCATATAATTTACATAATATTTTTATCAATTTGATGACATATTCCTATATTATGTACCTGATGATATTCCAACAGAACACAAATTTTGTAGAAAAATTTAGTATCACACTTCACTCATTCTATTCTATTAAAAATATAATTTTATACATTATTATTTATCCTTTGAACCTAAAAAATATAAAACTAAAATGTAGCTTTGACAAACAAGCACTTCAAGAACAAGTTTTTTTTTTTAGGAATTGATGAACTATGTTGTATTTGGTTAATGAAAAAACTTAAATATAGCTTCTTTTTTAATTTAAAAGAGAATATAATTTCAATATTTTTTTCATTTATTATACTACTTGCACGTACAAAATAATAATTCTATAACAAGTTTTTAAACCAGTTAACCCATATAAAAAATATGCTATACTTATAATTTAGAGATAAGTTTTTAAATCGATTATTAAAAACCAATATAAAAAAATATATTAAAAATTATTTAAAAATTAAAATGATGTAAATGATAGATTTTACATCGGTTATACTTAAAACTGACTTAAAAAAGAAGACATTTTAGATTATTACTGAATTTTTTCTCTCATTTCTCAATACAAATGCTCGATCTCGGAATAATCTTTGATTGTTTCCATTCATCATCCTTTGCATGATTTCAAATAATTGCATCTTGTTCAACTATCAAAAATCACAACATACTTGAATCCAAATCCTTAACTGTGCGATGTTGTCTCCATCACTGAAGATCTCAAATTCTCTCTTTTTTCGTCGTTGTCAATGTCGCAACATCAGATCTACAAGGTTATGATAAAGAATAGCATGAACATAGTGATGCTGATTCGAATATGTAAAAATGGTTTTAAGGTGACTTGATGGTGATAAAGAAACAGAGATCCAAATAAAAGTATACAAGTACGACAAAATTTCCTTTTAACAATTTCTCCATGTAATTGAATTTGTTCCCTATTGGAGTGAGAATTATAGAGCATTTTTATTGGCATCTAATAAATTACTCAGATCTTATTTTCTTTTGAAAATTTTGAAGGTCTCAGCTTGTCAATGAATAACATATTCTTTTGTGCAAAGACAACTATCATTCTCATGAATATTCTATATCTTGCTCATTAATTTCTAAATTTTATGACATAGCCATAATTTCCTATTTTATTACTTTGCAGGCTTGGAAAATCCGAAGGTCCCTTAGACTTGAGTGATAATCTTCTATGGTGATGACAACATTCTTTTTTGTTTGGATAAGCTTTTATCTCTAAAATTTCTATATTTATCATCCATAGGCTATATATATAATAATAGTATTTTTTATACTATAATAATAATAATAATAATAACTAGCATTAAAATTAATATTATTTTTATCATGTAAACGTTTATTTTCTTAATTTTTGGTACTATTTCTTTTTAAATTTTCCATGAATTCATTCCAAAACCTCGAAATGAATTGGACTCAGATCTTCATATTAAAGATATCTTAACTTTTCAATTTCCTTATTGTGGAATATTGATTGCTTCAAGCCATATACTTGTAACAATCTATACCTTGTAGGTTTATGCTCCACATTGAAGAATCACGAGGTCCTTGACTTGTCTTTCAACAACTTCAATGATGGTGATATTGCATTTGCTCTTGGTTGGCTTTCATTCCTCAAGTATTTAAATTTTGGATTTTTAACAAAATTCCTTCAAGATCCATACTTAGTATGTGTCGCATCTGTCGCAACCGTAATTCCGACGAGATGACGAACTAGTTAAAATTTTGAAATTGAATTTATTTTGATATGTGTGGAGTCGCCACCAAATTTTTATTTAAGGAAAAAAGATTTGGAAAAACCCTAACTCGAGGATGAGATTTAGGTTCGGGAGTCGGTTACGAGTGGGGAAGGTATTAGGCACCCCACTCGCCCATTCCAAAAAACGGTACCCTTAAACTGAGTGTATGATTTATCGAAAATAGTTTGATCCCTTTAACTAGAGTGAAAATAAATACTTGATGGAGGTTAGCCTGACAGGACTGGATCCTGCTCCTACGTATTCCCCGGTGCAACGGGAAATTCAAGGCTTACGTAGTTCTGGTTTGATTTGAAGGCTTTGACCTTCAAAAATGTTTAAAAGGATGTTTGAAAAGTGTTTGAAGGCTAGACCTTCGGAACTACTTGGAATATAACATTTGAAAATGACTTAATTGTTTTGAAAATATTTTAAGGAGAATCCTTAGTCCACATATGCACAAGATTCAAGACAACGAACGTGATCTTGAGACATGGCTTCAATTATTCGAGGCGTTCTAGCATTCCTCATGATTCGTCTGATGGCTTAGCTGGTGGCTCAGTTGTTGACGCGAGGAATGTACGTGATGGGATGGCTCAATTTGTAACCAAGTGAAGGCGCAACATAGGAGGGAGATGCCTTTCAAACAAGGCAGGCTGCGGTGCGTAGGGGGTCAAGGAATGCATGTGACATCGCACAAATTTTCAAGAATCCATATAGAATTTGAGCGACGCTAGACGAACCTGACTCATGAACACCATGGCTGAACATGGAGGATACCTTCACTATAGTTGTACAATGTGGGTAGCCATTTGGAATCAGGGCTTGCTACTACTAGTAATAGTCATAGCTGTTAATGCTGGTGTAGTCGAGCTATAGAGGGCATCCCTCAGAGTGCCACTATCACAATTAACTATCATTCTCCATAGGTCAAATTTTCAGGATACAGCATGGAAAACAAGGGCTTATACAGGGTTTGACCATTCTTGACTAAACAAAGATAATTTGTTCTATTCATCACATCTTTGATTTATAGTTTCGGGGCGGATAAGTTTTCCACGAGCCATGATATATATAGAGACAGATTCTCATCTATCTTCGATGCCATCGAGCCAGAATAACCAACCATGTTCCAACTTGCATGGATGTTCAACCTTGCATCTTGAAATCAAGGTTTCATGCATGGCTTGTCTCCATATACGGCCTCCATTTCTTTTTAAACATTACAACATGTTCAACCCACTACATCTCCATGAATAATGGTATGAATCAGACCTGGATATACAGTGACAAATGCTCATATAAATATGGAATCTGAGTTCTAGGGCAATATGCATAGTCATTCATGCAAGAATTGGAGGAAGTCACATGCAGTATTTCGACTAACGCCCAAAATATTATCATGCCTAAATTCGAGGCACTGTTCCTGGAGCATAAATTCCAGGACCCACAGATGCATGCATTTATGGGGCAATCTCTGACTACGGATAATAACATGATTGCATAAACTACAAAAGAAACTAAATTTGAATACTAACCTTAGTGACGTTGGCCGCCTAAGATGCTTTCAACGTGGTAGGTTTTGGCTTTTACCTTTCGTCTTCTCCCTCCTCTTTCTTGACGTGAATTTTTATTCTCCTCCCTCTTTTTCCAATGAATCCTTCTTTTGCTTTGACTCCTAGAGGATCTGTTTGTTAAGTTTTTGCTTGTGCCTCTCTTTTCTTCCAAGCCTTCGGAGATGTCTCTACCTTCTCTTTACAAGAAGAATCCCCCTGGAGCTAACAGAACGACTGAACCTTTATGTCAATATCCTCTTTTTTCCCTCGTAGACGCCTCCAGAGTGCCCTTTCTCTTCAAGGTCAAGAAGTCCCATTCTTCCCTCCTCTGGTGCTACTCCCCTCAACCAGAGAAAAAATAATATCCCTCAGCCTTCAACCAACCCCCTCCAATGCCTAGACACGGTGTTAGAGAGGCCAAGAAATGGATCGCATGCTCTACCAAACTCCTCTCAAACGCTGATGTTATATCTGGGAATCTTGACGAGCCACCAATATTTCTTGAGCTTCCTAGGTCTCCTCCTTGATACTCAGGGAGAAAGTCCTCCCCGCAAAATCTTCCTCTGTGTGCTTTTTTTCCAGAGTTTTTTTCTCCTTCTCAAGATACTTTTGAAGCTTTCGTTCTTGTCTCCTTCACCCCCCAGAAGTCTCTCTCCAAAAAATCCCCCCCTCTCTTTTCTTTGCCTAACCCTTTTTGTTAGTTTCTTCTTAGAAAAACTTTCTTTTATTATTATTCGTTTTTCTTTTTTCCATTTCAGCTTTTCCTTTTATTTTAGTTGTTTTCTATTTTGTGTTATTTTTTTTTGTTTTTTTATTTTTTTTTATTTTTTTACTCATTATTTATTTATTTCCTGTTTTATTTTTCTCTTCTTTTTCCTCAAATTCAATTTTTAATTTTTCAATTTCTGTTTTACTATATTTTTGTTTTTTTTTTAAATTATATATTTTTCTTTCTTTTATTATTAGTTTTTATTATTTATTTTATTTTTAATTTCAGTCTTTTCTTTATTTTTTGATTTTGATTATTATTTAAAATTTGTTCTCAATTCTGTGTTTTTTTATTTTTTCTATTTTATTAATTCTGATTTTAATATTTGTTAATATATATTTTTTCATTTTCTCTTTTTTGGCTTCTTTTTTTTTTACTTTTATTTTTTACTTTTGTTTTATTATTATTTTTTTTATTTCTTAATTAATTGTAATGATTGGGAGCATCGGAAATGGATGTTTACCGTATGCTACTCTACTTATTATAAATCTAGACCTTGATGCAAGTATATATGCATCTGGACCTTTATGTATAGCAAACCAAACATGTTTCAATTCAGCTTTATGATTGGACATAAGAGTGAGGTAATTGCTTATGTATTCATTACTATCATCCAAATCCTAACAATTTCTGTTACAACATTAGCTTATTCAAACTTGTAAAACTTAAGTTTGGTGTGATTTATAATTGAAATGTAGTTGCAGATTTCAAGTTTGTTCCTTTTCTATGTTTTTTCCGTCCTTGACCTAACCTACACTTTGTAATTTATTTCAGGTTTGTATGTGTTCTTGCACTGTTTGCAGATCTCAAATCTAATCCTATTGGACTCTATTGTTGCTTGAAGTTACAGGGCTAAAGCTTCAAAGTTACAAGGTTGAAGCTTTGAAATTTTTTGATACCTATCATACATTGATGAAGGTGCGTAGATTTGAATAAATTTTGTATTTATCAAATTTTACTCTAATCTTTGTGTTATGTGTTTATTTTGGACAACGTGTTGTGTGTTTGTTTGAACTGTGTTAATTGAGAGAGCATATATATAAGCAGCAGTATTTATGAAACAAGCAAATGAAGGCAGCATAAAACAACATAGTCAAAAGAGTTGGACTGCAAATTTAAAAGTCTAGACTAAAATTGACACCAAATCACCGAAGTCAAGACTAGCATTTGTGAGAAAGCATTACGTACATTCTTGGATTATGGTTCTCATATCTCTTAACTTTAATGCAAGTGTACATACATGTTAATCAACCATTAATATCTTAAAATTTTGTGATTAAATAATACTATATGATTTAATATTTTATTGTTGATAAAACATTAGTGCAAATTAATTTAAATATATTTTTAAATTAATTTTTATAATAAATTTATGTTAATGAATGTGTTTTTATTATTCATCTTCTTCACTGAAATTAAGTTTTAACTTTATAGTTTGTTCAATTAACTTTTCTACTTAAGATGAATTTACTAATTTAATTTTTGAAAGTATTTTTATATACTACTAAACTGTATCAGTTCTAGCTATCCACTGATTCAGTTTGGTTAGATTTCAAGAGATGCCATCAAGATTCTATTGTCAAGTGTTGTCAGCAAATAGTGATACCAAGCTGGTAAAAAAGGAAGTTTCTCATGGAGCTTGCGATTATCTATTCAAACCTATCAAAATAGGAGGACTGAAGAAAATTTGATAGCATGAAGTTTGATTGAAAGGAGAATAACAAAGCCAACAACTAAGAGAAGTTTGTATCATTTCTTTAACACGCATTACAAATATTTAATTCAACATAATAATTAATAGGTTTTAATGAATTGTAAGAGGATGGAGATATTATATAAAATTAATTTTTAAAATGTAAAATTTTGATATTCTAAATTTATTTTTATATATATTTTAAAAAATAAAGACGGTTAAATTTATTATAAATTTTTTTATTTTTTATATTTATTAAATTGATTATTTTGTTAATCAATATAATAAATTAGTTTTTCTATATTAATTAGATGAAATAATTAATATAAAAATTTAATTTTTTATATTAATTAAGTTTAGAATTGATGTAATTCGTAAAGCTTGTAATCGATATATAAAATAATTTTTTTTACATTATTTTAGTTGATAACTAATATAGAAGGTAAAAAATAACTAACATAAAAAATATTTTTTCACCGGTATTGTTTACACTATAAAACTTCACAACCCAAGCAATTGGTTAGGAAATTACAACAAAACCAATGCATATAGGCTATTGCCCTTAATTTAGCCTCTATGTATTAGCAAACTTCCTAAGATATAAGATTGTGTGAATGGCACTTCCCTTACTAACACTATAACGTGTTGCAACATTTATTGTAAATTGAAACTAGATAAACTTTTTGATGTTGTTATAAACACATTTTCCCCAGCTTAAGATTGTGATTGATGATGCAAAATTGTCATCTAATATAATAATATCTAAGTATTCTTTATCCATTTTACTGCTTTGAATTCCCATAGGAAGTCCAATATCAACTTTCTTGGGTACCGATGCATCATTTGTGCCATTATTGATGACAGAAACTACATGATCTTTTTGTTTTCGGCATTGAACTTTTAAAAGTTGATTAAAAAGACAAGAGTTTGCCATTATATATATTTTTTCATTTTATTCAATCTCTTTGTGCAGTGTCATAACCACAATTCCAATAAGATGTCAAACTCGCTAAAATTTAAAAAATGATTTTTTATTTGATTAAGTGGAGCCGCCACCAAATTTTTATTTAAGGAAAAAAGATTTGGAAAAAACCCTTACTCAAGGATGAGATTCAGGTTCGGGAGTCGGTTACGAGAGTGGGAAGGTGTTAGGCACCCCACTCGCCTGTTCCGAAGAACAGTACCCTTAAACTGAGTGTGTGATTATTTAAAAATAGTTTGATCCCTTAATTAATGTGAAAATAAATAGGTTGATGGAGGTTAGCCTGATAGGACTTTGATCCTGCTCCTACGTATTTCTCGGTGCAATGGGAAACTCAAGGCTTATGTAGTTCTGGTGTGAAGGCTTGACCTTCTGCAGTGCTTTAAAAGGGGTGGGGTTGTTCGAAAAGATTTTTTTTTTTGGAGGAATCTTTAGTCCACTTATGCACAAGGTCCGAGGCAGCTACGGCTACACGGGGGCTTATACAAACTTCTAAACATCGAACAGCAGTAAAAACCGCTAGTTTCTCGTTTAGAGTTCATTATGTGAGGCTATTGATTCCAAAAGCATTTGAAAGACTAGTCTTTATTTTTGGAGACACCTTCAATCCACTCGTGCACAAGGTCCGAGGCAGCTAAGGCTGGACGGGGGCCTATACAAACCTCTAAACCTCGAACTGTAGTGAAAATCGCCACTTTCCCGTTTAGAGTTCATCGCGTGAGACTATTGATCCCAAGACCTTTTGAGAAGAATTTTATTTTTAGAGGAACCTTCAGTCCACTAATGCACAAGGTCCGAGGCAGCTAAGGTTGCACGGGGGCCTATACGAACTACTAAACATCGAACAGCAGTGCAATCCGCCAGTTTCCCGTTTAGGGTTCATTGCGTGAGACTATAGATCCCAAAGCATTTTGAAAAAAGTTTTATTTTTTGGAGGAACCTTCAATCCACTCATGCACAAGGTTCGAGGCAGCTAGGGCTGCATGGGGGCCTATACGAACTTCTAAATATCGAATAACAGTGCAAACCGCCAGTTTCCCATTTAGGGTTCATTGCGTGGGACTATAGATTCCCAAAACCTTTTGAGAAGAGAAATGGGCTTGATTTGAAATAAGAAGTGGATTTGATTCGAAATTTAAAGAGAAGAATGAAACTTGTTTTGATTGGAGAAAAAAAAATTGGACTAGATTCAAAACTTTGAGGGGATGCATTAAATTTGTTTCGAACGTGAAGCTAACTTGATAAAAGAAAAGTTATGGAAAGGAATCAAAAATCTTGGATTAAAACTTGAGAAAAAGGATTGAAACTTGAAGGATGGTATTAATTTTGATTTGAACTAGAAAATGAATTGAAATAATTTTGGCTTGAGAGAAATGAATTTTATTCGTATTTGAGGAAAAAAAGAAAAAAAATTATTTGAATTTCAGTAAAAGAATTTTATTTCTCTTGAAAAAAGGACTCGATTGGGACTTTAAGAAGTGAATTGAGTTGGATAAATGAACTTGATCTAGAATGGGTTTGATTCAAAATTCCCTCGTCTTGAATGGACAAAGTCTATGTTGGATCGGATCCTGTAAGAATGTGGGCTTTTAATTGCACGGCCCAGCCTTATTCTCGAGCGACTTGTTTTAGATCGAACATGACCCTATACTGGGCTTTTAGTTGCATGGATTTAGGCGTGGCCCAACTTTATTCTTGAAAGACCTGCTTTTGATCAGGCATGGCCTCACATGCGCAAAATGGAGGATTTCATGGGAAACATCCTCGGCTGGGACTCGAACCCAGGGGCGAGACGTTGTGGGCAAACAGCAGCGCCACTAGACCATGCCTCTAGTTGGATCTTTGGTCGCTCCAATCAACATTTAAGCATACCCCTTTGGGACGTGAGAATTGCATGCAATGCATGGGACTTACGAGACATCCTGATCACCAGCCCTCGTCTATAACCCCTAAATCACTTCCAAAGAATTCACAATGAGTTTGATGTGCGGCCATCTATTCCCAGGAACCACATAGCACAACTGCCAACCTAAACAGCAGGGTGCCAGAGGATATTCAGGCCCAGCTTCTGCGAATGGCCAAGTGATAGTTACTGGCTCATGGTACCTTCATACTTGGACTGATCGTGTTTGAATTCTACCGACCATCTCCACGTGATAACAATGACTGGATCACTGGAGACGAGTAGCAAGGATAACTTATACCCCTCAAGTTAGACTTTATACATGCTTTATAGTCATAAAAGTGCACCCTGTACGTGGGCTACACGGGGTACTTCCTTCCCCTCAAGTTAGACTTTATACATGCTTTATACATGCTTTATAGTCATAAAAGTGCACCCTGTACGTCAACTGAAATTTTGATACCCATATACATGAACCAACGATAAAGCCATGCAAGTTTCTTGATCCCTGTATCCATGCAAAAATCAATCATGTTCAAGTACCTCCCATGTGACCGCTCGACGTAGTCTATTCACTTGATATAGGATCAGGTTTTGGGTCTCTTGATAATGAATAATAATCTGCACTTCTTAGGGAGACAAAGTAACTACCAGCCCTCCAAGATGCCTTCCAAGTGACTAACATATGAGTCTATATTGGCCATCACGCCAACCTGGAAGAATGAACTTACCTGTGATTCCATCAATGCTGCTTGCTTATAGAAAGATTCTTTATAAACGAATGGTTAGCATCTTCCAGGCCCTTATCCTACATATGATGGAAGTTTTCTAAGAACACAGATTATACACTGATACTCGAGGAAAGTTCGGGGTCTCAACATTAACCATTTTAAGCAGAGAATCATCTCATGATTCCAACTGCCCGCTTATTGGACTTATCCACTAACTAAGAGCAATAATAGGATGCTAGGTCTTCTAATTCTTGTTGAATTTGTGCCTTGATACCTTCTAAGGATACATGCGATTGTCTTGCTAGAGAAGGTTGGGAGTACATCACCATTCATGGCTATGTGATTGGATCAGTACTTCGGGTGCACATGAATAGATGCATATGGATTTATCAATCGGCTAGGTGCATTCATGGGATGCTAGACTCTCTGGTTACCATAGAGTGTGCATGTGAGACTTCCAATCTTGTGAACCAGGTTAGAACCACTGGTTCGAACTCGGTCTCGTAAACTAGATCAGAACCATGAGTTCGTATAAGTGGATGTATATGAGCTCGGTCAGGTCATGCAAATGGGTGTTAACCAAGACTCCTCACGTTCGTTGTGACCCGAAGATTTCAACCCAAGATTAACTACCAAATTCATATGCCTACATTTCTTTAAATGCTACTTTGATTGAGCTCAGTGAGTTGTATGAAGCCAAGATCATTACCAGTACGTGATCATGATGGGACCGAAGCAAGTTAACTCAACCAGTTCACATGGATTTCTCGTTGTCATCCATGCATGTAAGATGAGTCTTTTCCTTCGCGGTAGAAGATGATCAAGATGAATCAATTCATCAATGAAAATACTAGAGGAACGTGAATGGAAATGATCTTTTGCATGGCTTCTCCAAAGTCTGCTTTTCTGGCCCATGTGAAAGAACGTTCCCATTGGGTTCGAACAATGCAAGTGCGCTTCCAGGGGTCAAGGTTCCTCTCCAGGAGTTTGGGTAGTTCATGTTGCATGCAAACATACTCCACCACAACTGGTGTCTTTGAGAGGAAGACCTGGAGCAACTCCTGTTACTGATATTGACCAATCCTCATGGGGTTTCGAAGATGAGAAGCCACAACAGGGATCTAGCGATCGGCCATCCTCTCCGTTGTATCGAACTTCTGCATATGGTAATTGCTTAACCATCTCTTGCTCATGGTGAAGAGACTCAGAATTATAGAGCGTCCTCCAAATGTATGCAAGCGGCTCAAAAATCATAGCATTGTTCGTAATTTAGCTTTTCTACCGCATCCGGACAAGGTATGTTCAATGTGATCCATGCATCCATTGATGAGGTGATGAAAAAATAATATACTAAAGACCGAACTAAACTTATATTTCTTTACATGATTCGGCCTCTAAAACATAATGCATGTGCAGAGATACAGACATGGAGGTAATAAGAATTCTATGGTTTTAATCACGAAGCGCATGAATGGAAACAAACCTGATAGATTTAGACGCAAAAACTCCTTCTCTCCATTCACCAAGGTTGGCCTTTCTTTATGCTCCGTCTCCCTTCCTTTGAGGAACCACGCGCTCCGTTTCGCTCGTACCTCAATTTTCCCCAAGCCTCTGAAACTATCTTGGCTCCTTCTCTCCAAGCAAAACTCCCACAGAGAAAGAGAAGGAGAAGGAGAAAAAGAGGGAGCCGAGGAAAAAGAAGGAGAAGAGGAACTAGAAGGAGAAGACCCCCCAGAAGTTTTCTCTGTTTTATATCTGTTATTCTGTTTTCATTTTTCTGTTATTCTGTTTTTTCAGATTTATTTTTATTATTTCCCTCTTTTATTTTTACTAATTTTCCTTTTTATTATGTTTTCAGATTTCTTGTTTTTTTATTTTTATTTCCAGTTTTTTATATTTATTATCTTTTCCATTTATTTTTTGTTTAATTATTTTCTCTTTTTTGTTTTAATTAATTAATTAATTATTATTATTATTTTTAGTTCAGATTTTGTTTATATACATTTTTATTTGATTATTCATTTATTTTTATTTTTCAGATTTTACCCTTTTTTGTATTTTTCTTCTTGATTTATACTTTTTCTTTTTTCTTTGTTTTTCTTTATTTTTTGTTTTTTCTACTTTCTCTTTTCTGTTTTTCTTTTTTTCTGTATTTTTTTGTTTTTTTTCTGCTTTCTCTTTTCTGTTTATTCAATTCTATTTCTTTTTTTTTTCTGTACTTTTTTGTTTTTTCTGCTTTTTGTGTATTATTTTTTCTTCTTGATTAATTTTAGCAATTGGGGCCTGAGACATAATTGAGTGTTTACATGTAATTATAAAATTCTTCTCTTTTAATCACTGCTCAATTGTGTCCTTATTAGGCCTAAGTATGCCACATTCGATTATTATAGCCTTTGTAGTGAAAACATTGCCACCTATGATCATTTTCGTATTTACACCAGCAAGTTGGCATGACTTTATAATGTATTTAACCTTGAATAACATGGATCCTTAATATCAATAAATTCTAGCAAGGTTAAGTTATTGTCCTTCACCATTGTGTTTCCTCTTTCATCTTCAAGCTCTTGTTTATCAACCTTTTTTTAATCTTCTGAGATCTTAAAAAAATAATATTTTGTCTATCAAGATAGATTTTCTTTGTATATTTTCACTTTTTTTGTTAATGCTGGTAGGATTTGAATAGGATCATTTTTATCATACCCCTAATATAAAGAGCTCTATTTAGGATGAATCTCATAACCAATGTATTTCAAATCAAATTTCTTTACAAGTTCACCATAATAAGTTTCAACTGCCCAAGTAGTACCAAGATGAACCATTTGAATAAACATACAATCAGGTCTTAAGAATTGAAAATGTGTCATAGCTGCTCCATGATATCTGATCATGACATCACTTGTATTGAGTGCCCTATAAATCTTTGCCAATTTTGTTGTTCTGTCAAGTTTCAACATTGGCACCAAGAACCCAATTTTCTTTGCAATCTTCACAAGCAATTTCTCATTAGTTATAGCTCTTGATCCATTTCTAAAGAGAATAACCAACTTAGACTTCTTTCTTGGATTCTCTTATGCCTGTTGGTTAATATACTCCTATTGTGCTTCCCTCTCCGCATCTTTAATCAAGACCCCAATCCTAGGCCACTAAGCTTGATAAAATATGTTTCTAAAAATAACAATACTCCTGTTACCCTCCATAAATGCAAAATCCACAATTAGTTCATCATGGATTCTAAGACCGATAATGGCTTGTGAGAAGCAATGTGTTTTGTTATCTACTTTAAAATCAATTGGTTAAAACTTTGATAAATGAGAAAGGATGTCTCCATACATCATAATCCACCAATTATGATACTTAAGAATCACAAACACAACCCTCTTATTGAAATGTTGTGAAGTGATGCTCCTTGACACTGCTAAAGTTCTATACTAGCTCCTGAATCTATTCAATATCAAGCCCCATAATATTGAAAGCTTTGTTGGCTTGTATTGTTAAAAATATCATGTTTTTATAGTTGGTCAGATGAAGATATTTTTCATATTGTAACTAAAATTTTTTGGCATTTCATTCATCAACAAATCAAGAGTTCAAAAATGCTACTCATTAACACTTTAAATAAAATTTACATAGCTTACCTTATATGTTTTAAGGGAAAAAATTAAAATGCTTTAAGTAGCCATTAAGGTTATTTTCATGATAGTCTATTTCAATGTCACTGCAGAACTATAAAAGTTTCGTTTTAATAGTTGGTCACTAGCTTTGTTCCAAAAGTTGATTAAATAAATACAACAAAAACATAATGTGCTCATTTATCATTTTATGACATTGTGTTATGTTATCCACCACATTCCTGTTTACCTCTATTTTTAATAATGGTTATATATTTTATATTCAGGCTAATCGTAGCTTCTTTTAAAAAGCTTAAGTTTCCCCTTTTAATGTCTAGTTCAGATTATTATATCTAAGATAGAAGTTATGAATTTAACTCTGGTTTAAGATAAAAAATTAGGTTTGAGTAATGGCCATTAAGTTTCTTGAATGGTATTGGATCAATGTAGCATTGCAACATTCTCTTTTCTTTTATGTTCCCTATATTGTATTTCGATTTTACTTTATTACATGGTCAATAATAGCTCTATCCTTTCAGCTTGGTTTATATGAAATTTTTGTTGTTCCCGATGTTTATTTTGCTGCTTGTTTACTTTCTACTCATGTTATTTGACAACTTCTATGATGAACATAGACAACAATACAATTCCCCCGATTCCAGAATGGCATCATCAGAGAACTTCCTCAATTCTAAAATGTAGTCATTGGAGGATTTTATTTGGAACCATCCAAAATAACTTAAATGTATTAGTTTTTAGTTTATATTAATTCTACGGTTTGATGATCTATTGCAAATAATTATTCTGTTATCTTATTCAATGACATATCATGAAATGTTGTTTATAAAAGAATGGTTGATGGTGGTGTACTTATAGGATACGTCACATATCTAAAATGTATTGTCTTCTCATAGCACACATTGAAATAATGATATAATAACTACGCCTTGTTCGACACATAACTAATTCAAGAACTAAAGAAAATTATTCTTCATTCAATTTGGATAAATACTCATTTGCAACCAAAATAATTTCTTCCCCCATGCTAATAATCATTGCCTATTAGCTTGAAGAAAATTCTAGCAACTTCGAAACATACCAAATCATGCTCTCTACAAAGCCATAATATTATTCTCTATGCGTACGCGAAGCAATGCTTGCTCTATTTCCTCAAATGTACATCTTGTTTAATAGAAAGACAGATATTTCTTGCTCATTATCAGACAATTATTTATTCACAAACCCTGTGGGGCTAATAGTTTTTGTTTCCCATCTCATGGAAAACCCTTTTCACTCCGCTTAGCCCTACCCCCTAGGGGTATTTTAGTGATAGGTTCTATAGGAACTGGATAATCCTATTTGATCAAATACCTAGCAATAAATTTGAGGATTTTTTTATTGATCAGGGTGAGGACGAGCTTGTCGATGGTAATGATATTGATGATTAATCCGGGGAGGGAAAGTCGTCCCCTCTACTGATCGAACCCTCAGTTCGGGGGTAGACACTTCTCCTTATGACACTATATGGCCTAAGAACTTCATTTATTCCATCCAAAATTTGTACTTTGACAACTTGGCATACAATTCCTTACCCTTAAGGATCTTTAGGAAAATTCTAAGGTGTTCTTCATGCTTCTCTCCTGTCTAAGAATAGACGAGGATATCATTTATAAATACAACTACAAACTTATCTAGGTAAGGTCTAAAATTTGGTTCATGTGGTCCATGAATTTGCAGGAGCATTAGTCAATCCAAATGACATGACTATGAACTTATAACAATCATAATGGGTTCTAAAGGTTGTCTTAGGGACATCTTCATCTCTTAATCTAATTTGATGGTAACCTAATCTCAAATCAATTTTTGAGAACGCTACAAATCCTCTCAATTGGTCCAATAAATCATCTATCCTAGGTCGTGGGTATTTATTCGTAATGATTACTTTTATTCAACGCTTGTAATATACATAGAACCTCATACTCCTATCCTTCATCTTTACAAACAATACTAGAGCTCCCTAAGGTGTCATACTTGGTTGCACAAACTTCTTAGCTAGCAGCTCCTCAAACTGAGTTTTCAACTCAGCTAACTCAACTAGTGACATTATATATGAAGTTATGGATATAGGTCCAGTTCCAGGTACTAATTCTATCGAGAATTTAGTTTCTCTTATAGGAGGAAATTGAGGGATATCTTGACGCAAGAGCGAAAGTCTATAGGGTCGCTTCTGTAACTGGATAACCAGCACTGAAAATCATCATAGACAAACTTTGGATTTGCGATCGCAGGTAAGATCAGTACAATTCTATAATTTCTTACCTCAATTCGTAAAAAGGTGTATACTTTAGTGTGGCTCGAGGCATCTTCTCTACCCCTTCTTACCCTAAAAAAGCAGGGTCACCTTGCATCCTTCGAGATACTCTTACTACAAGAATTTCCTCAATTTTCTGCTTCATTTCAACCTCACTAGTAAAAAGGAGAACATATCCTTACCTTTCACTCCTATTACTACTTAAACTAAGCGAGTTCAAAAGTAGTTCTATATTTTTAACAGAATCATTAATAAGAGAGAAAACAATAGATTTATTCAAACAGTCAATATATACATTGTCGCAACCGTAATTTCGACGAGACGACGAACTAGTTAAAATTTTAAAAAGGAATTTTATTTGATCAAGTGGAGTCACCACCAAATTTTTATTTGAGGGAAAAAGATTTGGAAAAACCCTAACTTGAGAAAGAGATTTAGGTTCGGGAGTCGGTTACGAGTGGGGAAGGTGATAGTCACCCCACATGCTCATTTCGGAGATCGGTACCCTTAAACTGAATGTGTGATTTTTTGAAAAATTTTTGATCCCTTTAATTAGAATGAAAATAAATAGATTGATGGAAGATATCTTGACAGGACTTGATCCTGCTCCTACGTATTCCATGGTGCAATGGGAAACTCAAGGCTTACGTAGTTCTGGTTTGAAGGCTTAACCTTCGGAGAAGCTTGAAAAAGAACTATTTGAAAATGAATAGGGTGTTTTGAAAATATTTTAAGGAGAATCCTTAATCCACATATGCACAGGATCCAAGACAACTACGGCTGCACTAGGGTCCGTATGAATCCTAAGCATCGAATAATAGAAAAAGCTACCAGTTCATGCTTAGGGTTCATCGCGTGAGACATAGAGATTCTAAAACGAGTTTTTTATTTGTTTAGAGTCATCCTTAATCCATATATGCACAAGATGCAAGACAACTACGACTGCACTTGGAACCATACGAATCTCTAAACATCGAACAACAGAAAAAAAAACTACCAGTTCGTGCTTAGAGCTCGTGGCATGAGATAAAGAATTGCAAAAGGAGTTTTTTTATTTGTTTAGAGGCATCCTTAATCCACATATGCACAAGATCCAGGACAACTACGACTGCACTTGGACTCATATGAATCTCTAAACATCGAACAATAGAAAAAGCTACCAGTTTGTGGTCAGAGCTCGTTGCGTGAGATTAAGAATTGCAAAACGAGTTTTTTTATTTGTTTAGAGGCATCCTTAATCCACATATGCATAAGATCAATGACAACTACGGCTGCACTTGGACCCATACGAATCTCTCAACATCGAACAGCCGAAAAACCTACGAGTTCCTGTTTCGAGCTCGTCGCGTGAGACTAAGGGTTGCAAAACGAGTTTTCTAAAAAGGGGATTCTCAGTCTACATATGCACAGGGTCCAAGACAACTACGGCTGCACTGGGACCCATATGAATCTCTAAATACTGAACAGCAGAAAAGCTACCAGTTCGTATTTAGAACCCATCGTGTGAGACTTGGAATTATTAAAATGGTATTTTCTACAAAGGGGATTCTCAAAACGATGTTGCTTTGAAATATTTTATTATTTACAAGGGATTCTTAGTCCACATATGCATAGGGTCCAAGACAACTAAGGCTGCACTAGGACCCATATGAATCTCTAAATACTGAACAGCAGAAAAAGCTACCAGTTCGTATTTAAAGGTCATTGCGTGAGACTTAGAATTACAAATGGACTTGATGTCAAATAAAATAAACTTGATTTGAATTTTATGAAAAGAATTGGACCTGATTTAAGATAGAATAAACTTGATTTGAATTTTAGGCTTGAATGGGACTTGATTTAAAATAAAATGAACTTGATTTGAAATTTAGGCTTGAATTGGACTTGATTTAAAATAAACTTGACTTGATTTGTAATTAAGGAAAGGAGAAATTTTCGTTTTTTCTTTCCTTTTTTGGAATTCTTATTTTATTTCATGTTGGATTCTTTTTTCTCTTTTCTTATTTTTTCCTCTTTTTCTTTTTCCTCTTCTTTTCTTTTTTCTTCTTTTTTTATGTTTTTATTTATTTATTTCATTTGTTTTATATTTTCCATTACTTTTATTTTGATTTTTTGAACTATTTTAGACTAAATCAAATTTTGGCGAAAAATAAAATAATTTATTTTGGGTTTTGAATCCTCAAACATAATTCGGTGTTCACAGTTTTCCCCTCTTTACTCATTTTCTTACCAGATAATATAAGAAATAAGTTTCTAGATTATCACGGTAAGAAATGAGTCAAGACGTTAACAAATTATGTCCGAGGTAAAAGATAAAAATTGCCATGGGTGCGATCTTTATTGGCAGCAAGGTTTGAAGATGTAAGGGAGTTGAATGATGCTTTCGGGGTATCGGGAAAGTTTCGGGCTTGATCGAAAACTTAGGAATCCTTGCCTTGATAAATTGGAGCATGGTAGTTCAAATGTTGAAATTTTGGATGAGCTTTGGAAACCTTGAGTAATAAGCCGACATGCTTAAATATGCAAGGCCTGATATGGTAGGCCAAAATGTGGAAATTTGAAAAACAGTGCCTGATTAGGCTAACAGAAGGGAAAACAATGGCCTGTTAAGATAGGCAAAGTGAACTGAAAAACCCCTGTTAAGACAACAATGGAGGAAAATGGCCTGTCAAGACAAGCAAAGCAAGATGGAAGCGACCTTTTAAGAGAGGTGAGGATGCAGAAATCAAAATGCGAGGGTTGACATCATAGGCCTGCGTGTGGAAAGTCAAACATGCAAGGCCTGACATCATAGGTCGGGAATGTAGAAATTTAGTTATGCAAAGCCTAACATTATAGGCTGGGGTCCAGGAAAATTAAAATGCAAGGCCTGACAACATAGGCCGAAGATGCGAAAATTAAACATGCAAGGCCTGACAGTACAGGCCAGAAGTTCAGAAAATTAAACATGCAGGGCCTGACAGTATAGGCTGGAAGTGTAGAAAATTAAACATGCAAGACCTAACAATATATGTTGGGAGTGCAGAAAATTAAATATGCAAGGCCTGACAGCATAGGCCTGGAGCGTAGAAAATTAAACATGCAAGGCCTGACAGTATAGGTTGGAAGTGCAAAAATTAAACATGCAAGGCCTAACAGTATAGGCCTGGAGTGCAGAAAATTAAACATGCGAGGCCTGACAGCATAGGCCTGAAGTGCAGAAAATTAAACATGCGAGGCCTGACAGTATAGGCCGGAAGTGCAGAAAATTAAATATACAAGGCCTGACAGTATAGGTCGGAAGTGCTGGAATTTAAACATGCAAGGCCTGACAGCATAGGCGGGAAGCGCAGAAAATTAAACATGCAAGGCCTGACAGCATATGCCGGGAGTGCAAAAAATTAAATATGCAAGGCCTGACAGCATAGGCTGGAGTGCAAAAAATTAAACATGCAAGGTCTGACAGTATAGGCCAGAGTGTATAAAATTAAACATGCAAGGCCTGATAGTATAGGCCGGGAGTGCATAAAATTAAACATGCAAGACCTGACAGTATAGGCCTGGAGTGCAGAAAATTAAACATGGAAGGCTTGACAGCCTAGGCTAGAAGTGCAGAAAATTAAACATCCAAACCCTGACAGCATAGGTCGGAAGTGTAGAAAATTAAACATGCAAGGCCTGACAGGATAGGCCGGGAGTGCAGAAATTTAAACATGCAAGGCCTAACAGCATAGGCTGGAGTGCGAAAAATTAAACATGCAAGGCTTGACAGTATTGGCCTGAGTGCAGAAAATTAAACATGCAAGGCCTGACAGCAGAGGCCGGAAGTGCCGAAAATTAAACATGCAAGGCCTGACAGTATAGGCCGGAAGTGCCGAAAATTAAACATGCAAGGCCTGACAGTATAGGCCGGAAGTGCTGGAATTTAAACATGCAAGGCGTGACATCATTGGCCAGAGTGCTTAAGATGTGAGATCTTGTTAAGACAGGAGCGGGAAGGAATGGCCAGTTAAGACAGGAAAAATGAAATGAAGAAAGTCCAGTTAAGACAGGCCACGAAAGGCAACCTATTGAGACAGGTGATACAAAGATGGCTTGTTAAGACAGGCAAGGTAAGAAACGTGTTGATACAGGTAATGCAGAAATGGCCTGGCAGGGCACGCAAGGGAAGGAACTTGTTGATACAGGTAATGCAGAAATGGCCTGGTAAGGCCAGAATGAAACATGCCTGTTAAGACAGGTCATGTAAAAATGAAATGAAAATAGATCTGTCAAGACATGTAATGTAGAAGTGGCCTGTTTAGACAGGCAGACAAAGATGATGGATAACTGTTAGGATAGACAAAGAGACGAAGAGGATGGAATGACCTGTTAGGATAGGTAGGGAAGAGAATGGTCTGTTAAGACGGGCAAACAGGTATAAAAGAAATGTCCTGTTAAGATAGACAAAAATAGAATGACCAGTGAAGACAAGTATGGAGACATAAAAGTGATGACCTGTCAAGGCAGGCAACAGAGTGAACTGTGAAGACAGGTATCAAACATGATATGATGTCTCCCGAGAACACAGGTTGATTGCCTGATGTTTGAACAAGTAAGGAGGAATCAGTTGTTTTGAACAACATTACTTGAAGATTGTTTATCTTGAATTAATTTAAAACTTGCTAATTTTTCCTTGAAGGGTTTCAAGAAATTGATAATTATTTTCTTTTGAAGAAACTTGGGCAAACAATTTTTCCCCAGTTTAGAAGATTTTGACAATTGAGGAATGCCTCAATTTGAAAGGATTTTGGGCAAAGATCTTCACCCCAGTTTGTATTGATGAGATTGAGGATTGTTTCAATTTGAATTTTTCTGGGCAAATGCTTAGCCCCAGCTTGAATTTCCTTTTTTGAAATTGAGGATTTCCTCAATTTGAATTTTTCTAGGCAAACATTTTCCCCAGTTTGGATTTTTCTTTTTGAAATTGAGGGTTGCCTCAACTTGAATTTTTCTGGGCAAGTGTTTGCCCCCGTTTGAAGATTTTGACAAATAGGGGACTGCCCCAAACTTGAATTTTCTGGGCAGACGTTTGTCCCAATTTTGATCTTGATTTTTCTTTTAAAATTGAGGATTGCCTTTATTTGAAATGATGTGGGAAAACATCTTTGCCTCAGTTTGGACCTTGATTTTTCCAGAAATCGGGAGCTGCACCAATTTGTCTTTTCTAGGCAAGCGTTTGCCCCAGCTTTGAATCTTGATATGAAGTCAAGGATTTCCTCAATTCGAAATTTTATTTTATTTTATTTTTCATTTTTCATTTTATTTTATTTTGGGCCAGTGTTTGCCCTAGTTTGATTTTTTTGAAATTGAGGATTGCCTGAATTTTAACTTTTATGGGAAAACGTTTGCCTGAGTTTGACTTGAGGATTGTCTTAATTTGAATTTTTTAGGGCAAGCATTTGCCCCAATTTTGATTTTGTTTTGAAAATGAGGATTGGCTCAACTTGAATTTTTCTGGGCAAATGTTTGCCTCAGTTTGGATTTTCTTTTTGAAATTGAGGATTGCCTCAATTTGAATTTTTTCTGGGCAAGTGTTTACCTCACTTTATATTTTCTTTTTGAAATTGAGGATTCCCTCAATTTGACTTTTTTCTAGGCAAGTGTTTGCCTCGGTTTGGAATTTTTTTTTGAAATTGAGGATTGCCTCACTTTGACTTTTTCTAGGCAAGTATTTGCCCCAGCTTTGGATTTTCTTCTTGAAATTGAGGATTGCTTCAATTTGAATTTTCTGGGCAAACGTTTACCCTAGTTTGAAGTTTCTTTTTGAGATTGAGGATTGGCTCAAATTTGAATTTTTCTGGGCAAACGTTACCCTAGTTTGAATTTTCTTTTTGAAATTGAGGATTGCCTCAAATTTGAATTTTTCTGGGCAAACGTTTGCCCTAGTTTGAATTTGCTTCTTTTTTTAAAAAAATAATAATCAAGGATTACCCCAATTTTAATTTTCTTGGCAAATGTTTACCCCAGTTTTGATCTTGATTTTTTTTAGAAATCGGGGATTGCCCCAATTTGAATTTTCTGGGAAAATGTTTGCCCCAGTTCTGAAATTTTTAGAAGTCTTGCTAATTATAAATGGTTTGGGCAATTTGCCCTGGTCTTGATGCGATGTTCGAATGAGATGCTTGAATAAATGCAAGAGGATGAGATGTTTTATCTTAGTTATTGTGTTTTGATGCTTGAAATGATTATTTAATGAAATGGATGTTATGGGATGAATGCATACCATGAGATGGTTTTTTTTTTAAAAAAACTTTTGTTCCTCTTAATTTTTTATTTTTCTTCGACATTTTCTTTCCTCGACAACCTTATAGTTGGTATAAGGGGAATCAAGATTCAGGATGAGTTGGACTAACTTTGTTTCTTGGTTTCTTGGTCAGCTTTGAAAATTTCCTTCTCAAGATCTTTGAGACCCAACAATGGTCAGCATCATTGAATAAGACACACTTCTTTTCTTTTGGCAGCATTATGGTTGGTAGGAGGATGACTCTCTAGAAACAAACGTGCCGTGTTGCGATGATTGAGGATTCATCCGATTTGTCATGACTTTTCAAAATTAATCTTTTTATTTTTACACTTTTCACATTTCTTTTTAGCATGTGCACCATTGAGGTGTGCCAAGTGATTTTGGATGGTCAACGGGAGGAAATGAAGAATTTTGCAAGTAATGTTTAAGGTATTATACCTGAGAGGAAAGGGCAAAGAATATTGGTTTGATTGCCCAAATGGCACCTTTTTGGTGAAAAATGCCAATGCTGCTTTTCATAATCTTGATTGTCAAATTAACCAAACTTGAGAAGTGGCAAAAAATTTTGCCCCAGTTTTAGGAAGACATGAGGTGCAGGAATGTCAGATTGTACTGGGATTCTTGGTTGGTTGACCTTAATTTCTTCTTGGGTTGTTCTTTTGAGTTTTCAACCTAGTAGGTCCTTTGTTCGCCCTAACTTTTGCCTAGGCTACCTTTGCAAGTTTTTGACCTAGCGGGCTTTTTTTTGTGTGCCCTAACTTTTGCCTAGGCCGCCTTTGAGGGTTTCTGACCTAACAGGCTTTTGTTTTTGTGTCCTAAATTTTTCCTAGGTTGTTCTTTGAGGGATTTCAACCTAGCGGGCCTTTTTTTCTTGTTTGTGCCCTAACTTTTTCCTAGGTCTTCTTTGAGGGTTTTTGACCTAATGGGCTTTTGTTTTTGCGCCCTAAATTTTTCCTAAGCCGTCTTTGAGGAATTTCAACCTAGCGGGCTTTTTGCTTGTGTGCGCTAACTTTTGCCTAGGCGGCCTTCAAGAGTTTTCGACCTAGTGAGCTTTTGTTTTGATCCAACTTTGTCTGAATTGTTCCTGAAATTTTAATCTAACAAGACTTTTCCAGATCATGACTCTGTTGATTTATCTTTTGACCCTACTTTTTCTTGGATTATTTTTTATTTTAATCCAACGGTTTTTCCTTCTCTTTTTCTTGAATTTTGACCTTGATTTTGCTTGGATTATTTTTTGATTTTAATCCAGCGGGTTTTTGTTCTTCTTGAATTTTGAATTTTGACCCTGATTTTTTCGGGACTATTTTTTATTTTAATCCTGCAGGGGTTTTTTCCTTTTTCTTGAATCTTAACCTTGATTTTTCTTGGATCATTTCTTGATTTTAATCTAGCGGGCTTTCTTTTTCTTTTTATTTTTGACTGATCAGATCTCCTTATTGGGTCTTGCTTGGACTGTTTTGACTTTCAATTCAACGGATCTATTTTGCATCCCTAATTTTCCTGGATTTGAACTTTGGTCCAGCAGGATATTTTTATTTGACAAAACATTTTATTGATTTTGGGATCACAGTGGATGGTCTATTTGGAATCCCTGGTTGGATTCTACTTTATTATGTTTCCTCATTTGGTTTTCTCTTTGAGTTTGATTAATCAGACATTCAAAATTATTTATTAAAACATTGACATTATCACCATCAGGTATTTATTTGTTTGGATATAGAATGAGTGGCGGGTTAAATGATGATAAGAATGGAAAGTTCAAGAAGTAAAGCTAACATGGTAAGGTACATGCTCAAGAAACATGAAAAATGTAAATTTTGTATTTCCCATTGAGATTTATTTACAAATGATTGATTTTGAAAAGTATGAAAAATCCTAGATGACTTTCCTTGATTTCCTTGACCTGGCTCTTTACAAGGCACCTTATTATACTGCTCAAATTTCTTTCAGCTAGCTGACAGGACCTCATCGTTCGGCAATGGATTATTTTCTGTATTAGGAGCGAGTTTCCCAAAATCTAGCCACTTAGCATCAATCAGGCTTTGCACCTTACGCTTCAGAACCTGGCAATTTTCTGTTGAATGACCAATGTATCCCGCATGGTAGTCGCATTTGGTGTTTGCGTCATACCATTTAGGATATGGTGGTTCTTGAGGTTATAGAGGATAAGGAGCGACCAACGAGTTTTGAATTAATTGAGGTAGTAGTTCAGTGTAGGAGATTGGAATAGGGTCGAATTGGACAAGTTTCTTCTCCTTTTTCTGGCTTTGGCTAGGACTCTGGCTTATGGCTTATGTTTGGGCCGTGTATGGTGTTGGTGATCGGGTTTGCATTGGATAGTTATAGGTGGGAGGGTAAGGTGTTTGGTAGGCGGTAGCGTTGTAAGGATATGGTGTATAAGGTGTATATGGTGATGGTTGCAAGCCAGTTGGTCCGTAAGGTGCCATCAGAGGTACTTACTGTCCTTGACCAAAAGCCGCATTATAAGTCTCCCTTATCTTCTTCTTTCTAGATCCAATGGGAGTATTAACCGTCCCTACGGACTTATGTACGATCTTTCCACGACGCATGCCACCTTCAATCCTTTCTCCAATGATAATGACATAAGAGAAACTGGCGGTCATACTACCAATCATTTTGTAGTAGAAGGGGTCCTGAAGTGTGTCAATGAATAAGCTGACCAATTCTTTTTCTAACAACGGGGGTTGCACCTGAACTGCTAACTCCCGCCATCGTTGAGCATATTGTTTGATGGTCTCATCTCCTTTTAAGCCATGTTCTGGAGCTGTATTCTGTCAGGTGCCATCTCCAAATTATACTTGTACTGTTTTAGGAATGCATCCGCCAAATCTTTCCATGAATGGATATGTGTCCGTTCCAGTTGAGTATACCAGTTGGCGGCTGCCCCAGTTAAGCTATCTTGGAAGAAATGGACAAGCAGCTTATCCTCGTGAGCACAGGAAGCCATTCTTCTGCAGTACACGACCAGGTGGTTCCTCTCGCAACTAGTTCCTTGATATTTCTCGAATTCCAGAACCTTAAATTCAGGAGGAATGACCACATCTGGGACCGGGCACAAATCGGATGCATCTCTAACATCATATGCACCCTCTTCTATTTCTTGAATCCTTTCCTCTAGGACTTTCCACTTTTCAGTATCCTTATTAGAAGGATGGCTTGAGTATTCCCCTAGCATGTGGTGAGGACGAGAATATGGTATGTATATGGAGTGAGGTCCTTGGATGAACATAGGATTCGTTTCCCCAACAGCTGTTTGGTAGGCCTGTGGAGTGGTGTTTAGAGGTAGGTTATGCGTTTGGGTTTGTGTATAGGTTTGTGTTTGGTTGGATAAGGGTGCATGCCTATGAGGATACCCATAATGAACTCCTTCGGTTGGTGGAGGTATGGTTAATGGTGAAGTGTTTTGTGGATTGAAGCCAGGAGGACATAATGGGTCGATCGGTTCTCCCAAAAGGGATTCCCTTACATTATTTTGCTTTGACGGTTGGATGGCCTCCATTAGCTTGGCCATCTGTTCCTTCAGTGTCTTGACCTCATTTCTTATTTCCTCGTTTTGCCTTTCCAGCTCCTCCATGATTCTTGATTGTGCACAGGTCCTATAAGGGTGTCGAGGAAGCTGTCTTTCTCCAATTTTTTTGTTAAAGTTTAAAAATTAATTTTGAAAAACAGTTTGAATGCGAAAATCATGAGTGATAAAAATATTGGTACTTTAATGAGTTTGAAAATAAAAAGGTATGAAATGATTTTTGAAATCCTTTCTTAATGATAAATTTATTTAATGACATGAATGAATGCATGTTATGCGCAAATAATTTTAAGGAATTTGAACCTTGACTATTTCGAAAATCATTGAGAGTTACTTTCTTGTTTTTTTTAGCAATTTTATGATTTTTATGAATTCTGGTGTTTTTTATTTTGTTAGAAAACCTTTGGTTTCGTTCGAAAAAGTTTTGCTAAAATTTTTCTAAAAAGCATTCGGATGATTCAATTCAAATAAATGCATGTGCACAGCCTATGAACTATGTATCAATTCTAAAAAGCATTCTTTAGGTTTTCGAAATTTCGTTTCCTCCCTTTGAATCTTTTTATATTTTCTATATTTTCAAAATTATTTTTCTAATTTTTCCCAGGATTTTCTTCTTCTATTTTGATTTTTCTTGATTTTTATTTGTTTGTATCTTCTTTTACTTGATTTTTCTTTTTTGATTTTGTATGTCCCCAATTTCAAATTTCAACTCCCCTTCGCCACTTCGGATGATTCAATTCAAATAAATGCCTGTGCACAACCTGTGAACCATGTATCATGAAAGGGGTATGTGCCCTCCTTGCCTTTCTGTTCCATACCTATCTTAACAGGTCATTCCAAGCTTCTTTGTCTGTCTTGACAAACCATCCTTTTCGCCTGTCTTAACAGACCACTGCTGTTTTTGCCTGTCTTAACAAGCTATTTTTCCTACATTGCCTATCTCTAGAGGTCTCATTCTCATTTCACCTTCACATTCCCTGTTTTAATAGGTATGCTTCATTACTGCCTTGCCTGTCGTAATGGGCCATGGTTGTATCTTACTTGTCTTAACAGGCTCTTTTCATTCTACTTTGCCTATGTAACAGGCTTACGTCTTTCTTGTCAACAGGACATCAAACATGTTTAAATTTTGTCTGCCTGTCTTAATAGGTTTGCATTCATCCTGGCAATAGCAGGATTTCATTTGCATCTTTCCCAACAACAACGGGACCTCATTTGCATTTTTCCTGTCAACAACAGGACATCAAGCATGTTTAAATTCTGTCCGCCTGTCTTAACAGGTTTGCATTCATCCTGAAAACAACAGGATTTCATTTGCATCTTTCCCAGCAACAGCGGGATCTCATTTTCATTTTTCCTATCAACAACAAGATATCAAGCATGTTTAAATTCTATCTGCTTGTCTTAACAGGTTTCCATTCATCGTGGCAACAACAAGATTTCATTTGCATCTTTCCCGGCAATAGTGGGACCTCATTTGCATTTTTCCTGTCAACAATAGGACATCAAGCATGTTTAAATTCTGTCCACTTGTCTTAACAGGTTTGCATTCATCCTGGCAACAGCAGGATTTCATTTGCATCTTTCCCGGCAACAGCGGGACCTCATTTGCATTTCTCCTGTCAACAACGGGACATCAAGCATGTTTAAATTCTGTTTGTCTATCTTAACAAGTTTTGCATTCATCTTGGCAATAACAGGACTTCACGTGCATCTTTCCTGGCAACAGCGGGACCCCATTTGCATTCCCTCTTCTCAACAACTGGATCATCACCAAGTTTTTTTTTCTGCATTTTTGGCCTATAATGTCAGGCCACCATCAAGGATACTTTTCTACGTTTTGGCCTATAGTGTCAGACCACCATCAAGTTTACTTTTCTGCAGTCCCGATCTATACTGTTAGGCCTTGCATTTATAATTTTCTGCACTCAGGCCTCTACTGTCAAGCCTTGCATGTTTAATTTTCTACACTTCCGGCCTATATTGTCAGGCCTTGCATGTTTAATTTTCTGCACTCCAGGCCTATACTGTCAGGCCTTCCATGTTTAATTTTCAGCACTCCGGCCTATGATGTCAGGCCTTGCATGTTTAAATTCTAGCACTTTCGGCCTATACTGTCAGGTCTTGCATGTTTAATTTTCTACACTCCGGCCTATCCTGTCAGGCCTTGCATGTTTAATTTTCTGTACTATCGGCCTATACTATCAGGCCTTGCATGTTTAATTTTCTACACTTCTGGCCTATACTATAAGGCCTTGCATGTTTAATTTTCTGCACTTCTGGCCTATACTGTCAGGCCTTGCATGTTTAATTTTCTGCACTCCCAGCCTATACTGTCAGGCCTTGCGTGTTTAATTTTCTGCACTTCTGCCCTATACTGTCAGGCCTTACATGTTTAATTTCATGCACTCTCGGCCTATACTGTCAGGCCTTTAATGTTTAATTTCCTGCACTCCCGGCCTATACTGTCAGGCCTTACATGTTTAATTTTCTACACTTTTGACGTATACTGTCAATCCTTGCATGTTTACTTTTCTGCACTTCAGGCCTATACTGTCAGGCTTGACATGTTTAATTTTCTACACTTCCGGGCTATACTCTCAGGCCTTGCATGTTTAATTTCTGCATCTTCGACCTATGTTATCAGGCCTTGAATTTTAATTTTCTTGCACCCCGGCCTATAATGTTAAGCTTTGAATGTTTAAATTTTTGCATTCCCAACCTATGATGTCAGGCCTTGCATGTTTGATTTTCCACCTTACTACCAATCAAGATCAAACCAATGGCTTTTTTTATCTTTTACCTCGGGCATAATTTGTTCATGTCTTTACTCATTTCTTACCATGATAATCTAGAAACTAAATTCTTATATTATCTGGTAAGAAAATGAGTAAAGAGGGGCAAACTGTAAACACCGAATTATGTCCGAGGATTCAAAACCGAAAATAAATTATTTTTTTTCACCAAAAGTTGATTTAGTCTAAAATAGTTCAAAAAATCAAAATAAAAGTAATGGAAAAAATAAAACAAATGAAATAAATAAATAAAAACATAAAAAAAAGAAGAAAAAAGAAAAGAAGAGGAAAAAATAAGAAAAGAGAAAAAGGAATCCCACACAAAATAAAATAAGAATTCCAAAAAAAGAAAAGAAAAAAGAAAAAATTCTATTATGCGAGAAAGAAGTCTCACATTGGATAAGGAGGACTTCTTTAATCCCTCCTCTTTTTAGATAAGGAGAGGTCCTTCACCAAAATGAGGGGGAGGAGAAGCACTTGGAGGCTTATGGGGGATTTTTAGAATTTTTGAAGGGAGGGCCTAGGAGACTCTCTACCTCTGCCTTCAATTCAGCCCTTGGCCTCCATGGAACTAGTTCTTCATCACTTTCCAATGGAGGTTAGATCCGACTTTTATTCCGCTTAAGTTTCTTGCTTCTTCTTAGATTTCCGAGTTTATTTTCATCTCTATTTTTCGTTTTCAATTTTGATGGCTCAAATGGTCTTCGATTTTGATGATTTTTATTGCGTTCTCTTATTATTTCTCTCTAGTTTCTGGAATGATATTATTTGTCTAATTTAGATCAGAAATGAAATTTATATCACCTGATTACCGAAGCATGTTCGTCCTGGTACGCAAATGAACCTAGCTTGTTTGATTTGTGCATAACTTGCTCATTTCGGGTTGGATTTATGTGAAACTTGTTTTGTTTGATTACTATGATCCATATCATTCAATTTATTGGTTTTAATTTTTCATATCTAACAAAAATTATTTTTGAAAAATTCTGAGATTTGAATCCAAATTTTGGGGCCAAAACCTCTTGTGTTCTTAAGGTTCATCTTCGTCTCTGTTTTTGTTTCCGTTTTTAATCAGCGAAATGTTCTCCAATTTCAATGATTTTTACTGTGTTTTATTTTTCATTTTCTCTAGTTTCTGGAAGAATATTATTTGTCTAATTTGGATCCGAAATGAAATTTCTATCTCCTGATTATTGAATCATGTTCCTCTTGGTGTGCAAATGAACCTAGCTTGTTTGATTTGTGAATAACTTGCTCATTTCTGGTTGGATTTATGTCAAACTTATTTTGTTTGATTCCTATGATCCATATCTTTCAATTTTTTGCTTTTAATTTTTCAGATCTAACAAAAAATATTTTCGAAAAATTCTTAGATTTGAATTCAAATTTTGGCGTCAAAATCTCTTGTATTCTTAAGGTTCATCTTAGTCTTTGTTTTTCATTTTCGTTTCTAATTGGTCAAATTATCTCTAATTTGGATGATTTTTATTGTCTTCTCTTTGTCTTTCTCTCTAGTTTTTGGAATGATATTATTTGTCTAATTTGGATCTGAAATGAAATTTCTATCTCTTGATTACTGAAGCATGTTCGTAATTCTTTTCCTTAATTTCAACTCAAGCCAAGTTTATTTTAAATCAAGTCCAATTCAAGCCTAAAATTAAAATCAAGTTTATTTTATTTTAAATCAAGTCCAATTCTTTTCAATAAATTCAAATCAAGTTTATTTTATTTGAAATCAAGTCCATTAATAATTCTAAGTCTCATGAAATGAACTTTAAATACGAACTGATAGTTTTTTCTGTTGTTCAGTATTTAGAGATTCATATGGGTCCTAGTGAAGCCTTAGTTGTGTTTGACCCTATGCATATGTGGACTAAGAATCCCTTGTAAATAATAAAATATTTTATAGCAACATCGTTTTGAGAATCCCCTTTGTAGAAAATTTCGTTTTAATAATTCCAAGTCTCATGCGATGGACTTTAAATACGAACTGGTAGCTTTTTCTGTTGTTCAGTATTTAAAGATTCATATGGGTCCGGTGTAGCCGTAGTTGTCTTGGACTCTGTGCATATGTGGACTGAGAATCCCCTTTTTAGAAAATACCATTTTAATAATTCCAAGTCTCACGCGATGGGCTCTAAATACGAACTGGTAGCTTTTTCTACTGTTCGGTATTTAGAGATTCATATGGGTCCCAGTGCAGCCGTTGTTGTCTTGGACCCTGTGCATATGTGGATTGAGAATCCCTTTTTAGAAAAGTCGTTTTGCAACCCCTAGTCTCACGCGACGAGCTTGAAACACGAACTGGTAGCTTTTTCTGTTGTTCGATGCTTAGAGATTCATATGGGTTACAGTACATCCGTAGTTGTCTTGGGCCCTATGCAATGTGGATTGGGAATGCGCTTTTTAAAACAAAAATAAAAACTCATTTTGCAACCTCTAGTCTTACATGACGAGCTTTAAACACGAACTGGTAGCTTTTTCTATTGTTCAATGTTTAGAGATTCGTATGGGTCCCAGTGCAGCCATAGTTGTCTTAGGCCCTGGGCATATGTGGGTTGGGGAATGCGCTTTTTAAAACAAAAATAAACTCGTTTTGCAACCTCTAGTCTCACGCGATGAGCTCTAAACACGAACTGGGAGCTTTTGTTGCTGTTCGATGTTTAGAGGTGCGTATGGGTCCCAGTACAGTCGTAGTTATCTTGGACCCTGTGCATATGTGGACTAAGAATTATGAAAAAATATCGAAATTACTCTCAAAATCATCTTCCTTTTCACTCCGAAGGTCAAGCCTTCACACCAGAACTACGTAAGCCTTAAGTTTCCCATTGTACCAGAGAATACGTAGGAGCAGGATCAGGTCCTGTCAGGCTAACCTCCATCAACCTATTTATTTTCACATTAATTGAGGGATCAAACAACTTTAGAAAAATTACACACTCAGTTTAAAGGTATCATTTTTTGGAACGGGCGAGTGGGGTGCCTAACACCTTCCCTCCTCGTAACCGACTCCCGAACCTAACTCTCTTCCTCGAGTTAAGGTTTTTCCAAATATTTTTCCTTCAAATAAAAATTTGGTGGTGACTCCACTTAATCAAATAAAATTTCTTTTTAAAATTTTAGTGAGTTCGTTGTCTCGTCGGAATTACGGTTGCGACATACATGATTCCTAGAGAGCCAATCCATTCCTAAAATTATATCCAATTCAGCCAAAGACAAAAAGATAAAATCTTTATATCTTTGATAGAGGGCAGAATATTTACACAGTTGTTCAAATCTGGAAGTGTATTTCGCCACCGTCATGTTCCCTTATTGCAAATAAAGGAACTCAGCGTCCTTCGTATCACATATTGACTACACAAAATACTTCTCATAAAATCCTCCTTGAATGTGATGGGGTTCTAGCCAGCTTCTAACAATCTTCTATCACTTATCCATCAGAATTCAACATCAACTTCTAGCATATAGGTAGCATAAGTTTCCTTTTGTTCTTCATTGCAGTCTATGAATGCAAATATTTTCTCCATGGCCTTAATCCATTCATCGTCCTTATCTGGGTTCATGGATCCCCTAAAGCTTGGTGGGTTCACCTTCCAGAACTCTGCAAACCTGTGACGATCTGATTTTACTGCACAGGTGTTTGTAGTACCCCCTATTCTTCGATTGCCTATCCATCATGCCTTGAATGGAGTTTCCATATCTTTGAGGGTGGTGCTCAAATCTGCTGGGACTTCTTTATCTTATGCATTTCTAGTGTGGCCTCTACCTCACCTTACCTCTGTTATTGATTCCTAAACACACATGCATAGAAATTGAGATGATCAAGTTCAATACTGAAATCAAGTATGTCATTAACAATTCTTATAAAGCATAAGGAAATCATACACTCAAATAACTAACTAGATTCAAAGCATGCCTTTTAATTCTAACGCAGAGAACATACACATGCTCTAGAAGAATAGTCAAACCATTCTCAAACTCCTTAAGGATGAACTGCTTTGATACTATAATATAACACCTTAAAAATGAAGTTCATTTTTAAGCTTATGTCATACACATGATTTCATTATTAGACTATTTCATTATGCGGAATCTTTTAGAAATTACTATGATGAAAATACGGTAAGTTTTTTTTTTATAAAACATCTTAGTTGATTAACCTCTACAGGTAACATTAGATAACATTTCACACATACACACTTCTGCATACAAAACAACATCCTAAAACATTATAATCTAAAACAATATTCAATATCCAAAAAATGCAAAATATTTCAAACTTTTTCTACTAATAAAATCCATTTCACCGACCTCAAAAATTACTTCAACCCAACCATAATACAAAAAAGAAAAAAAAAATCTCTAACTCTTAGATCAAAGAATCTTACCAGGAGCACTATGGGAAACAGAGATGTTCATCAAGACCAAATTCCAGGTTAACAGGTTAACAAAAATTGAGATGATCAAGACCAAACAAATTTTTAGTCAAAAAATAAATTAATAAAACATGAAAAGGTAAGAAACATTTTCTACCATTGACCTTGCCACATCAATCAAATGGAAATAAATGTATACACTATTTATATGTTTGAGTCTGATAAGTAAAAATAATAAAATAAAATGATGGTTCCAATGAAACAAAACATAATTAAAAATAAATAAATAAAAATATAACTGCTCAGATGAGCGCAAGCTCAACATGAAAGTTTAATTAGCTTAAATTAAAATATTTAAATTTATTAAAATTTTAGTTTTATTATCTAAATGTTACATTGTTTTAAATATGTTGAGAGCAATTCATTTTGACGGATACAATTTGGCATGATTTACAAGGTTTTCTCCTTTACACCTAAGAATTTTAAAAGTTCTTTTTATCTTTTTTAATTTTTAATTTTATTTTAATGTTTGTGGTTCAATATTTTTTACTAGAAAAATTATATATATATATATTTATAAAAATATTAATTCAAACATTAAATTAATAAAATTTAATTTTTATATCATATTTATAAAATTTAATTGATAGTTAATATTTTATTATATAATTTTATTCAATAAATATTAAAAAAACATATTATTTATTAAAATAAAATTTTATAATAAAATATTAAATAATAAAATTTAATAATTTAACAATTAAATTGATAAGATTATAAAATAGATATTAAATAAAGTAATTTTAACGTTGATTATTTTATGTTTAAAATAACTTTATTATTATTATTATTATTATTATTATTATTATTATTATATATAAGATTCTAAAAACTTTAATATGATATTAATGTTTAAAAATAAAAAATAAATTTAATTAAAATATTTTTAATTTTTAATCATAAATTTAAAAGTGCTTTTAGTATAAATTATTTTTAATAAAAATTAACAGTATATAAACTAGTTTTCATATATTTATCAAATAAAATTAAAAATAATATTTTTAATATTTTTAAATAATTATTAAAATTAATTTCTTTAATAAAAGTGTGTGTAAAATTTTACTAATGATTTTCTTTTAAGATTTATTTTGCCATACTCCTTTTAAGACTCTGACTGAAATGTCTTGGAAATCATGAGCAACTTTACAGTTTTATCGAGGGAAATGTCTAAAAAAGTTTGAGTGAACTACCTTTTAGTCCTTGAACTTGTTACGAAAATTCAGTTTAGTCCCTGAAAGACATAAATTAACTCGTTAGTCCCTGACTTTGTTAACCGTGATTCACGTTAGTCCTTGCCTCCAATTATTGTTAACGACGTGCTGACCTGTAACGTTAAATGCCATGTAGGAAGCCCATGTGTCATAAAACGACGTCGTTTGAATAAATATGACAGTTATAGATATGGTTTTAACATCAATTGGAGGGAAAAATATTTTGTCTTGTTGGCCGTTGTCACTGTCTCTGTTTTATAGTGCACAGAACCATCGTCTTTGTCATTTTCTTTAGTTTACAATGCAAAGAAGCAACCAATTCCAGCAAACGAGATTTGATTATTTTCTGCAACAATGGACCAGGTATTTACCCTATTATTCAACCCTTATATATGTTTTACTGTAAAAATAAATAGTGGGTAAGTTGGGGTTAGGGTTTTTAGTGAAAAAGAACACTATTTTGGATGTTTTTTTTTAAAAAAAATTGAAAAATTGTGGGGCACATTTGACCTTGTGCCACTTTTGGGTTGAAATGTCGTTTTAAGGTGTGAGAAATGTGGGTACTCACATGTGGTCCCTAATTTGTAGGTATGACGAAATGTGAATATTTAATACATGTGGTCCCTAATCTGAATAGTATTTTAAAATAATGCATTTATTATATGTGGTCCCTCATTGTGAAGTGATTTTGTCTTACTTGATGCAGTATTTGACTTTTTTTATTCATCATAGTGGGAATTTCATTAATGATGGTGGAATGGTGAAGTATAAATGGGGAAATGTTGAGATATGGGAGGATTGTGATGAGGACACATTGGATGTTTTTAGTTTTAAAAAGTTTGTTGCAAGTCTAGGATATCTAAATGTTAAAAATGTATATTGGTTGAATCCAACATTGAAATTTGGTGATGGTCTTCGCATTTTGGAACTTGATGTTGATTTGCTAGATATGGTACAGGTAGCCAAAAAAATGGTAGAAAAATGGATATATATTTTGAACATTCAATCAATGAAGCTGTAGATATGGAAGTATTGTTAAAAATTGCTAAGGAAGGTGAAGAATGTGCTGAATTGGAAGGACAAGAACGTGCTGAATTTGAAGTTGGAGAGGGTGGTAGTGGACATGATCCTGATTTTATACCAGTAGATGATGCTAGTGATTTTCACTTTGATGTTGACTTGGAGTGTGGTGAAGGTAGAGAGGAAGAGGGTGGAGAGGGTGATGGTGTTAAGGGTGGAGAGGGTGACGGTGATAAGAGTGGGCAGTCTGAAAGTGAGTGTGAAGAAGTTGATATGTTTGGTGGTCATGAGGCAGGTGAGAAAGATGATGGTGGGACTGGAAATAAGGTTCGTGATGGAGGTGTTGGTGTTATGAAAGAAAGAAAGACTTATATGACTAGGGGGCAAACAAAAAGGATGGCAGAATCTGTGGGTACAATTTCTACAAAGAAGGTAGCACGAAAGCCAAGAAAAAAGTCAAAAGTAGCGCCAAAATCAAAACCAACACCAAGCCCAAAGCCAACAAAAGGAAAACAGTAAAAAGCAAAAGGGACACCTAAAAAGAAAGTAGGAGGTCAAAGTAGTAAAAAAGTTGTTGGCAAAGGAAAGGGTAAAGGTGTAGTTGAAGAAGAGGAAACAAGTGATGAAGAAGAAATTAACTTTGTGCCACATGATACTTCTGATGAGAGTGAAAGTGGATGTTCATGGCAATTAGAAGAAATGAAGACTCCGCACAATAGTGATGATGAAGATGGAGAAAAGGAGACCTATCCACAATGGAATGAAGATTCAGTTTTTTTGGCTATATTAGATTAGAACTTGGAATGGAATTTACAACCATTGAATCATTTAAGAAAGCTGTAAAGGAGTACAAAATTCAACTGGGTAGAGTAGTCTCTTGGGTAAAAAATGACAAAACAAGAGCAAGAGCAAAGTGTGATGAAAAAACCTGCTCATGGGAATTTTACTGCAGCTATAGTAATGCCTTCCACTGTTTTCAAATTAAAACATTTAAATTTGAACATACTTGTGGGAGAGTATTTAAAAATAAACAAGCATCACAGAGTTGGGTTATTGGGAAATTGGTGAAAAAACTGAAAAAGGACGAGGATATGAAGGTAAGTCACATTATTGACTACTGTCACAACCGCAATTCCGACGAGACGACGAACTCGCTAAAATTTTGAAAATAGAATTTTATTTTGATTAATGTGGAGTCGCCACCAAATTTTTATTTAAGGGAAAAAGATTTGGAAAAAACCCTGACTCGAGGAAGAGATTTAGGTTCAGGAGTCGGTTACGAGTGGGGAAGGTGTTAGGCACCCCACTCGTCCGTTCCGAAGAACGGTACCCTTAAATTGAGTGTGTTTTTTTGAAAATTGTTTGATCCCTTAATTAATGTCAAAATAAATAGATTGATGGAGGTTAGCCTGAAAGGACTTGATCCTACTCCTATGTATTCCCCGGTGCAATGGGAAACTCAAGGCTTACGTAGTTCTGGTTTGTGAAGGTTTGACCTTCAAAGGTGTTTAAAGGGAATGTGATATTTTGAAAATATTTTCGTTTTTTGAAAGGACCTTTAGTCCACTCATGCACAAGGTCCGAGGCGGCTGTGGCAGCACGGGGACCCATACGAGGTACTAAATGTTGAACAACAAGTGAACTACCAGTTCCCCATTTAGAGCTCGTTGCGTGAGACCGGAGATCCCAAAATATTTGAAAAAATAATTTTATTTTGATTATAATAAAGGTAAGAAGAGAAAGGACTTGATATAAAAAGGGAACTTGCTTTGAAGTGATTTTGGCTGAGTTTTAGGGAATAAAGGTAAGAAGAGAAAGGACTTGATATAAAAAGGGAACTTGCTTTGAAGTGATTTTGGCTGAGTTTTAGGGAATGAACCTTGACTTAATCGAGGATGAGCTTGACTCGAATTTGATAACCTTGAGGGAAGGCATTTGAAGTTCATTTGGTAACTTCGGAGGAGGAGAGTTAAATTCAAAGTTTAAATTAATTTTGTTTGAAGAATTTATTTGGGCAAAGAATTTGATTTTGAAGAAATCTTGTTTGAAAGTTGGGGAAGTAGAGGGGTCTAATGGAAAGTTTAGGGATCAGATTCTAATTATGAAGAATTAGGGGGAGAAATTCTAATTGTAAAAAGTTAGGGGGAAAAATTCTAATTATGAAAAGTTAGGGGGTGAAATTCTAATTATGAAAAGTTACAGGTGAAATTCTAATTACGAGATTTTTAGGGGTTAACCTGCACTTAAAGGAAGTTTTGGGGGTCAGATTGGAATTATGAGATTTTTAGGGGTTATTTACAATTAAGGAAAGTTTTGGGGATCAGATTGGAATTGTAAGATTTTCAGGGGTCATTTTGCAATTAAGGAAAATTTTGGGGATCAGATTGAAATTAGGGAAGGTCTAAGGGTCAGTTTTGAATTATGGAAATGTTCATCTTCAAATATAGCAAAATGTTACCCTTGGGGTTCAAAGGGAGGACAATGGGGGTGGCAAGCGCGTGCCTAACCACTAGACTATGTCGTTGGTTGAGTATTCTAATACTTTGAACATTTAAAAACAAACACGTTGCCAAAGACATGCGTCTTCCTGTGTAAACTGCATGGGTTCTTTCTTTCCAAACGTTCATGGGGTCCCACCCCTGCAGTTATTTTACTCCACCTTTTGGCATGCGATCATGCTCACAAGCAGAACCGAATTTGCATACAAAACCTTGCTTTCTACCTGGAATTTAGGCAATAAAATGGTTTCTAACCTATGGCCCCAAATTTTAATTACTTAGGTTCTCTCTGATCGGCTTCAACCACGAACGAGGAAGTTATCTCATGGCATGTATCCTTTTTGCAAAAAAACTAAAGCTTCCAATCAATTTTTTTCATCTCCGTAGCATAGCCTATCACGTGAAGACTTTTGCTTCCTTGAGTATTGGTGTTCACGTCTGCTGCATGGAAGTCGATCGTGACTTTGGGCTGCCAGCCTTGTGAGTATGGGCACATGCTAACCTCTTCAGAGAGGGGGTAATATGACCTTGACAAGGAAGCCATTACTAGAGGTAACCACTATGCGCTTGTGGCTTTCGCTTGGCAGCAGTTGTATAGCGATGCATGTAATGATAAAGATGGGTTCGCACAGTTTTGGTGGCTCCGTTTCATTCTTCATTTAAAGACCAGCTCCTCTGCATGATTTAGCAAGCCCCCGTATTCTTATTTGAGAGTCTCCAATCATCTGTTGTAGCTACTTGAGTGCATGTTAGGTTAGGATCGAGCAAGCTACGAGCTTCGACGTTGAAGTTTATGCCACGAACCACTTGACTTGTAACTTTCGTTCCAGGCATATCGTTTGATATATAGTAGAATAGCTATATTATTTTTTAAAATAAAATTATATAATTAAACATTAAATTTTTAAAAATTTTCTAAATATTATTAAAATAATAAAATTTATTAATAAAATAGTTTAATTAGTAAAATTTAATCGTTCAAAACTATAATTATTATATATATATATATATATATATATAAAAGTTTAAGATATATTAATTTTTTAATATAAAAGGCAAGAGTTATATATAAAAGCTTAAGACACATTAATTTTTTAATACAAAAGTTGTTGGACAATATATGATATCGTTGCTACGAAGACGTGAAAAAGTGAATCTAAAATTAAAAATATGAGTGAAAATAAAAAAATATCTTATTTAATGCAAAGTGACTATATTACTTGTGATGATTATCTATAGATTTTCACACATACTTTACATATGTTCTTAGAAATTTAGAAATATTTGCCACCATAGTAACAAAATTTGATAAAGTGTCAAATGTGTATTTTTTAATAGTTGTTTTTTTTTCTCATCTAATAATATGAATGAGCAATCTTGAACAACATGGAAACATGTAGGATGGATAATCATATAAATAGATTATAAATAGATACATGTGTTTTTTTTTTCATGTTTTCTGTTTATTAAGTTTTAGTTATATATTGTTGAAAATGGTTACTCTTTTTTCAAAGGTCATAGGTTGATAAAGAAATCAAAATATTTTAATAATTTTGTAGCGTGAAGCCTTATTGTTTATCTTGTACAAAACTACAATTCCAAACTATTGAATTTCGAATGTTGAATTTTAAAAACATTATGTAAAATTTTGAAAGTTATGTGGATTTCAAACATTTAATAATTTTAATTCATCATATAATATTATGAAATTAAGGTAAAAACTTCAATCTCACGGTGTGACGTATGATAGTGTAAGAATATTTTATCAATGGTTAAATAGCATAAATTAATTTTATATATCATATACTTTGGTGCTTATAAGAACTTTGAAAACTAGAAATATATACTAGATAAAAAAATATTATTTATATTAGTTATTATAAATTTTTTATACTAATTTAAAAATTAGTATAAAAAAGGTAAAAAATTATGATAATTTTTTATTATATCAATTACAAAATGAAATAAAAATTAATATTTTATAGTGATTAGTGTTATAATCAATGAAAAATTTAATTTTATACCTCAATTATGTAAGTTAATTGATCTAAAAACTATTAAATTTTATGTCAATTTAAAAATAATCAATTCAATAAAAATAAAAAATACATATAAAATATTTGATAATTTTAACCATTATAATTTATAAAATGTATATAAAATGTAAAACATAAAACAATATAAACCTTTGAAAATTTCTTCTGCAAAATACAAATATATTAGATGATATGTTATAAAATTATGCAATTAATATTCATATTAATGTAAAACTGAGATTTTATAGCAAGCTTTTATGTTAATTTTAAAACAAGATGGTGATATTTTTATAATTAATAACTGAAAATATTACATTAATTGGTATGTAAGTTGATGTAAAAATTAGTTTTTACTTCGATTGTTAATTTAATTAATGTAAAAATAGTTTTTACATTGATTCGAATATCAATTGATGTAGAATATACAAGTTTTTACATCGGTTCTAATTTTAATGATGTAAAAGTTTAAATATTTTGTAAATTACTCTTTCTAACATTATACTTTCGTCGTCATTCATACAAAATAGTAAAATTTTGAAGTGCTCATCCACACACAGTGAAGTTCAATGTTTCTTCATATTGTAAAGTTTGGTGCACCTCCACATTGTTCATACGAATTCCTAATGGTCATTTATTCTGATAAATTTCACTATTCCTCCACCATCCTTAAGTTCTCTCCTCATTCATGTGAATTTTTTTGAATAAATTGTACTAAAACAAGCTTCACCTTCCGTTCTTCACTTCCACATTGTCATTTTTAATTCATGCCTTAAGTAACTTGAACTTTCTTGATTTTGTACTCTATTTCATGTTAACTGTATTTTGTATTTTGATGGTTATCTTGATTTATATAAATTTATTTTCTTTCTTGAATGTTCCTCCTTTCATATAATTTACATAATATTTTTATCAATGTGGTAACATATTCCTATATTATGTACCTGATATTCCAACAGAACACAAATTTTGTAGAAAAATTTAGTATCACACTTCACTCATTCTATTCTATTAAAAAGAAAATTTTATACATTATTGTTTATCCTCTGAACCTAAATAATATAAAACTAAAATGTAGCTTTGACAAACAAGCACTTCAAGAGCAAGTCTTTTTTAGGAATTGATGAACTATGTTGTATTTGGTTAATGAAAAAACATAAATATAGCTTTGTTTTTAATTTAAAAGAGAATAAAATTTCAATATTTTTTTCATTTATTATACTACTTGCACGTACAAAATAACAATTCTATAACAAGTTTTTAAACCAGTTAATCCATATAAAAAATAAGCTATATTTATAATTTAGAGATAAGTTTTTAAACCGATTATTAAAAATCAATATAAAAAATATATATTAAATTATTTAAAAATTAAAATGATGTAAATGATAGATTTTACATCGGTTATACTTATAAAGACGTTTTAGATTATTACTGAATTTTTTCTCTCATTCCTTAATATAAATGCTCGATCTCGGAAAAATCTTTGATTGTTTCCATTCATCCTTTGCATGATTTCAAATAATTGCATCTTGTTCAACTATCTAAAATCACAACATACTTGAATCCAAATCCTTAACTGTGCGATGTTGTCTCCATCACTGAAGATTTCAAATTCTCTCTTTTTTCGTCGTTGTCAATGTCGCAACATCAGATCTACAAGGCTATGATAAAGAATAGCTTGAACATAGTGATGCTGATCCGAATATGCAAGAATGGTTTTACGGTGACTTGATGGTGATAAAGAAACAGAGATCCAAATAAAAGTATACAAGTACGACAAAATTTCCTTTTAACAATTTCTTCATGTAATTGAATTTGTTCCCTATTGGAGTGAGAATTATAGAGCAACTTATCTTCCATCCACATCAAAAACATTTTGATTGGCATCTAATAAATTACTCAGATCTTATTTTTTTGAAAATTTTGAAGGTCTCAGCCTGTAAATGAATAGCATAGTTTTGTGCAAAGACAACTATCATTCTCATGAATATTCTATACCTTGCTCATTATTTTCTAAATTTTATGATATAGCCATCATTTTCTATTTTATTACTTTGCAGGCTTGGAAAATCCATCATTTTCTATTTTATTACTTTGTAGGCTTGGAAAATCCGAAGGTTCCTTCACTTGAGTGATAATCTTCTATGGTGATGACAACATTCTTTTTTGTTTGGATAAGCTTTTATCTCTAAAGTATCTATATTTATCATCCACATTGAGGCTATATATATAATAACAACATTTTCTATACTATAATAATAATAATAACTAGCATTAAAATTAATATTATTTTTATCATGTAAGCGTTTCTTTTCTTAATTTTTGGTACTATTTTTTTTAAAATTTTTCATGAATTCATTCCAAAACCTCGAAATGGATTGGACTCAGATCTTCATATTAAAGATATCTTAACTTTTCAATTTCCTTATTATGGAATATTGATTGCTTCAAGCCATATACTTGTAACAATCTATACCTTGTAGGTTTATGCTCCACGTTGAAGAATACGAGGTCCTTGACTTGTCTTTCAACAACTTCGATGATGGTGATATTGCATTTGCTCTTGGTTGGCTTTCATTCCTCAAGTATTTAAATTTTGGATTTTTAACAAAATTCCTTCAAGATCCATACTTAGTATGTGTCTCATCTGTCGTAACCGTAATTCCGACGAGAAATTGAATTTATTTTGATATGTGTGGAGTCGCCACCAAATTTTTATTTAAGGGAAAAATATTTGGAAAAACCCTAACTCGAGGATGAGATTTAGGTTCGAGAGTCGGTTACGAGTGGGGAAGGTATTAGGCACCCCACTCGCCCATTCCGAAGAACGGTACTCTTAAACTGAGTGTGTGATTTATCGAAAATAGTTTGATCCCTTTAACTAGAGTGAAAATAAATACTTGATGGAGGTTAGCCTGACAGGACTGGATCCTGCTCCTACGTATTCCCCGGTACAATGGGAAATTCAAGGCTTACGTAGTTCTGGTTTGATTTGAAGGCTTTGACCTTCAAAAGTGTTTAAAAGGATGTTTGAAAAGTGCTTGAAGGCTTGACCTTCAGAACTACTTGGAAAATAACATTTGAAAATGACTTGATTGTTTTTAAAATATTTTAAGGAAAATCCTTTGTCCACATATGCACAAGATTTAAGACAACTACGACTGCACTGGGATCCATACGAATTCCTAAACCCAGAATACCAGAAAATGCTTAGGATTCGTCGCGTGAGACTTAGGAATCTTAAAATGAAGTTTTATTAATTTGCCAAAAGGATTCTTGGTCCACATATGCACAGGGTCCAAGACAACTACGACTGCACTTGGGACCCATATGAATTTCTAAGAAGTGAACAACAGAAAAAGCTACCAGTTCGTGCCTAGGGTCCATTGCGTGAGATCTATAACCCAAAGAATTTAATTTTAAAAATAATTGAGAAGAGAATTGGATTTGATTGAAAACAAACTTGATCTTGATTGGAAATGAACTCGATTCGATTGAAATTTGATGAAAGAATTTGAACTTGATTTGCAAATTTTGAGAGAAAGAATTTACGGAAAATTAAACTTGATTTTAGTTTGAACAATCGAGAAGAAATTAAACTTGTTTTGGGAAAAGGTTTAAAATTATTAAGAAAAAAGGAATTTGATTTATTCAAAAGAAAGGATTGAAATTAGTTAAAAAGAATTTGATTTTAAACAAAATAAAAGAGAAAAATATTTTTGGTTGGGGCTAATTTGTAATTGGGGAGTTTGTGACAGAATTGGAATTAAATGGAAAGGTGGAGGGCATGTCTGTAATTTGATATTTTAGAACAAAATTGGAATTAATGGAATGCTCAGAAGGCACAAGCCATATATATATGTTTTAGGGGGCCTCCTTTTCCAACGTCTCATTGTCTTTTTACCAGCAAAATTATCAAAATGGGAATCGAACCCATGTCACTGAATTAAAGACGCCACCCTTGACCACCAGGCTAAACATTGGATTTATGTAATAACCCACGACTTGAAATATAAGCGAAGTGTGTGGATTTTGCAAAAAGGCTTTGTCGTGACTTATTCTGTTGCTAATGTGGCTCCGACGATTTTGCATGTGAAACTCCCATGATGGGGAGCAGCAGAGGCTTGACCTGTTTTCTTGCTGATTCCAGAATTACAGAGGCCCAATATGATATTGTAACCAAGTGAAGGCGCAACATAGGAGGGAGATGCCTTTCAAACAAGGCAGGCTGCGGCGCATAGGGGGTCAAGGAATGCATGCGACATCGCACAAATTTTCAAGAATCCATATAGAATTTAAGCGATGCTAGACGAACCTGACCTATGAACACCATGGCTGAACATGGAGGATACCTTCACTATGGTTGTACAATGTGGGTAGCAATCTGGAATCAGGGCTTGCTACTGCTAGTAATAGTCATAGCTGTTAATGCTGGTGTAGTCGAGCTATAGAGGGCATCCCTCAGAGTGCCACTATCACAATTAACTATCATTCTCCATAGGTCAACTTTTCAGGATACAGCATGGAAAACAAGGGCTTATACAGGGTTTGACCATTCTTGACTAAACAAAGATAATTTGTTCTATTCATCACATCTTCGATTTATAGTTTCGGGGCGGATAAGTTTTCCACGAGCCATGATATATACAGAGATAGATTCTCATCTATCTTCGATGCCATCGAGCCAGAATAACCAACCATGTTCCAACTTGTAAGGACGTTCAACCTAGCATCTTGAAATCAAGGTTTCATGCATGGCTTGTCTCCATATACGGCCTCCATTTCTTTTTAAACATTACAACATGTTCAACCCACTACATCTCCATGAATAGTGGTATGAATCGGACTCGGATATACAATGACAAATGCTCATATAAATATGGAATCTGAGTTCTAGGGCAATATGCATAGTCATTCTTGCAAGAATTGGAGGATGTCACATGTAGTATTTCAACTAACGCCCAAAATATTATCATGACTAAATTCGAGGCACTGTTCCTGGAGCATACTGGACTTCTCGAACTCATGACTCCAACCCTTAACCAGGACCCACAAATGCATGCATTTATGGGGAAATCTCTGACTACGGATAATAACATGATTGCACAAACTACAAAAGAAACTAAATTTGAATACTAACCTTAGTGACGTTGGCCGCCCAAGATGCGTTCAACGTGGTAGGTTTTGGCTTTTACCTTTCGTCTTCTCCCTCCTTTTTCTTGACGTGAATTTTTATTCTCCTCCCTCTTTTTCCAATGAATCCTTCTTTTGCTTTGGCTCTTCGAGGATCTGTGTGTTCAGTTTTTGCTTGTGCCTCTCTTTTCTTCCAAGCCTCCGGAGATGTCTCTACCTTCTCTTTACAAGAAGAATCCCCCTGGAGCTAACAGAATGGCTGAACCTTTATGTCAATATCCTCTTTTTTTCCTCGTAGACGCCTCCAGAGTGCCCTTTCTCTTCAGGGTCAAGAAGTCCCCTTCTTCCCTCCTGTTTTATTTTTCTCTTCCTTTTTCTCAAATTCAATTTTTAATTTTTCAATTTCTGTTTTACTATATTTCTGTTTTTTTTAAATTATATATTTTTATTTCTGTTATTATTAGTTCTTATTATTTATTTTTAATTTCAGTCTTTTCTTTATTTTTTGATTTTAATTATTATTTAAAATCTATTTTCAATTCTATTTTTTTTATTTTTTCTATTTTATTAATTCTAATTTTAATATTTGTTAATATGTATTTTTTTATTTTCTTTTTTTTGGTTTTATTATTATTATTATTATTTTATTTTTTAATTAATTGTAACGGTTGGAAGCTTCAGACATAAATGGATGTTTACCGTATGATAGTTTACTTATTATAAATCTAACCATGATACAAGTATATATGCATCTGAACCTTTATGTATAGCAAACCAAACATGTTTCAATTCAGCTTTATGATTGGACATAAGAGTGAGGTACTTGCTTATGTATTCATTACTATCATCCGCATGAACATGAATATAGAATGTAGTAAAAAATTTATCTCAAGGCTCAACTCTATGATCGATAGAACACAAAAAAATATAACAATAACTAAATAGGCTGAAAATTATAAAAGCATTTAAGTAGGCTATGCATGCCACATTTACACATGTCAAGTAATTCAGCCAAGTATATTAATCACAATGAAATTTATAAACAAGATCCATGTGAAATATTTTGAATGAGTCTTGCTTTTCTATTTCTATTTTCAAATTAGAAAACACATTTATATTTGCTGACATACCTACAACAATGGGTAGGATATAATCTCCATCACAAGAAATTCTGAGAAAAATTATGGGGTTCTGAAAACGTTGGTGTGCTTTAAAATTCCTTAATATAAAACACTTTGTACGTGAATTCTCTTGGCCTCTTTTTTTTTTTTTTCTGTTACAACATTAGCTTATTCAAACTTGTAAAACTTAAGTTTGGTGTGATTTATAATTGAAATGTAGTTGCAGATTTCAAGTTTGTTCCTTTTCTATGTTTTTTCCGTCCTTGACCTAACCTACACTTTGTAATTTATTTCAGGTTTGTATGTGTTCTTGCACTGTTTGCAGATTTCAAATCTATTCCTATTGGACTCTATTGTTGCTTGAAGTTACAGGGCTAAAGCTTCAAAGTTACAAGGTTGAAGCTTTGAAATTTTTTGATACCTATCATACATTGATGAAGGTGCGTAGATTTGAATAAATTTTGTATTTATCAAATTTTACTCTAATCTTTGTGTTATGTGTTTATTTTGGACAACGTGTTGTGTGTTTGTTTGAACTGTGTTAATTGAGAGAGCATATATATAAGCAGCAGTATTTATGAAACAAGCAAATGAAGGCAGCATAAAACAACATAGTCAAAAGAGTTGGACTGCAAATTTAAAAGTCTAGACTAAAATTGACACCAAATCACCGAAGTCAAGACTAGCATTTGTGAGAAAGCATTACGTACATTCTTGGATTATGGTTCTCATATCTCTTAACTTTAATGCAAGTGTACATACATGTTAATCAACCATTAATATCTTAAAATTTTGTGATTAAATAATACTATATGATTTAATATTTTATTGTTGATAAAACATTAGTGCAAATTAATTTAAATATATTTTTAAATTAATTTTTATAATAAATTTATGTTAATGAATGTGTTTTTATTATTCATCTTCTTCACTGAAATTAAGTTTTAACTTTATAGTTTGTTCAATTAACTTTTCTACTTAAGATGAATTTACTAATTTAATTTTTGAAAGTATTTTTATATACTACTAAACTGTATCAGTTCTAGCTATCCACTGATTCAGTTTGGTTAGATTTCAAGAGATGCCATCAAGATTCTATTGTCAAGTGTTGTCAGCAAATAGTGATACCAAGCTGGTAAAAAAGGAAGTTTCTCATGGAGCTTGCGATTATCTATTCAAACCTATCAAAATAGGAGGACTGAAGAAAATTTGATAGCATGAAGTTTGATTGAAAGGAGAATAACAAAGCCAACAACTAAGAGAAGTTTGTATCATTTCTTTAACACGCATTACAGATATTTAATTCAACATAATAATTAATAGGTTTTAATGAATTGTAAGAGGATGGAGATATTGTATAAAATTAATTTTTAAAATGTAAAATTTTGATATTCTAAATTTATTTTTATATATATTTTAAAAAATAAAGATGGTTAAATTTATTATAATTTTTTTTATTTTTTATATTTACTAAATTGATTGTTTTGTTAATCAATGAAATAAATTAGTTTTATATTAATTAGATGAAATAATTGATGTAAAAATTTAATTTTTTACATTAATTAAATTTAGAATTGATGTGAAAAATAATTTTTTACATTCGTTAAACTTGTAATCGTGTAATTGATGTAGAAAATATTTTTTTTATATTGTTTTAATTGATAATCAATATAGAAGGTAAAAAATAACTGATATAAAAAATATTTTTTTACTAATATTGTTTACACTAAAACTTCACAACCCAAGCAATTGGTTAGGAAATTACAACAAAACCAACGCAAATAGCCCATTGCCCTTAATTTAGCTTCTATGTATTAGCAAACTTCCTAAGATATAGGACTGTGTGAGTGGCACTTCCCTTACACTACACCTACAAAGTTAATAGCAAGTGTTGCAACATTTATTGTAAATTGAAATTAGATAAACTTTTTGATGTTGTTATAAACACATCTTCCCCACCTTAAGATTGTGATTGTTGATGCAAGATTGTCATCTAATATAATAATATCTGAGTATTCTTTATCCACTTTACTACCTTGAATTCCTATAGGAAGTCCAATATCAGCTTCTTTGGGTACTGGTGCATCATTTGTGCCATTACTGATGATAGAAACTACATGGCCCTTTTGTGTTCGGCATTGAACTGTTAAAAGTTTATAAAAAAGAGAGGAGCTTGCCATCACATAGATTTTTTTCATCTTATTCAATCTCTTTTTAGGTGTGTAGTGTCGCAACCGCAATTCCAATGAGACGGCGAACTTGCTAAAATTTAAAAAATAATTTTTTATTTGATTAAGTGAAGCTGCCACCAAATTTTTATTTAAGGGAAAAAGATTTGGAAAAAACTGTTACTCACCTGTTCTGAAGAACAGTACCCTTAAACTGAGTGTGTGATTATTTGAAAATAGTTTGATTCCTTAATTAATGTGAAAATAAATAGGTTGATGAAGGTTAGCCTAACAGGACTTTGATCCTGCTCCTACCTATTCCCTGGTGCAATGGGAAACTCAAGGCTTTTGGAGTTCTGGTGTGAAGGCTTGACCTTCTGCAGTGCTTTAAAAGGGGCGGGGTTATTCGAAAATATTTTTATTTTTATTTTGGGAGGAGCCTTTAGTCCACTTATGCACAAGGTCCGAGGCAGCTACAGCTACACGGGGGCCTATACGAACTTTTAAACATCGAATAGCAGTGAAGACCGCCAGTTTCCCGTTTAGAGTTCATTGCGTGAGGCTATTGATTCCCAAAGCATTTGAAAGAGTCTTTATTTTTGGAGGAACCTTCAGTCCACTCGTGCACAAGGTTCGAGGCAGCTAAGGCTACACGGGGGCCTATACGAACCTCTAAACCTCGAACGGTAGTGAAAACCGCCACTTTCCCATTTAGAGTTTATCGCGTGAGACTATTGATCTTAATACCTTTTGAGAAGAATTTTATTTTTAGAGGAACCTTCAGTCCACTCATGCATAAGGTCCGAGGCAGTTAAGGTTGCACGGGGGTTATACGAACTACTAAACATCGAACAACAGTGCAATCCGCCAGTTTCTCGTTTAAGGTTCATTGAGTGAGATTATAGATCCCAAAGCATTTTGAAAAGAGTTTTATATTTTGGAGGAACCTTCAGTCCACTCATGCACAAGGTCTGAGGTAGCTAGGGCTGCACGGGGGCCTATACGAACTTCTAAACATCAAATAGCAGTGCAAACCGCTAGTTTCCCGTTTAGGGTTCATTGCGTGAGACTATAGATTCCCAAAACCTTTTGAGAAGAGAAATGGGCTTGATTTGAAATAAGAAGTGGATTCGATTCGAAATTTAAAGAGAAGAATGAAACTTATTTTAATTGGAGAAAACGAATATGACTAGATTCAAAACTTTGAGGGGATGGATTAAATTTGGTTCAAACATGGAGATAACTTGATAAAAGAAAAGTTATGGAAAGGAATAAAAAATCTTGGATTAAAACTTGAGAAAAAGGATTGAAACTTGAAGGAAGGTATTAATTTTGATTTGAATTAGAAACTGAATTGAAATAATTTTGGCTTGAGAGAAATGAATTTTATTCGTATTTGAGGAAAGAAAGAAAAAAAACATTATTTGAATTTCAGTAAAAGAATTTTATTTCTCTTGAAAAAAGGCCTCGATTGGGACTTTAATGAATTGAGTTGGATAAACGAACTTGATCTCGAATGGGTTTAACTGGAATTGGAGCTTGAATTGAAGTAAAACAGACTCGATTTTAGAGATTTGAGAACTCAATTTAAAATTTATTTGCCTTGGGTATTGGAGAAGAAAAGTTAAGTTTGATTCAAAATTCCCTCGTCTTGATTTATGCTCGAATGGACAAAGTCTATGTTGGATCGGATCTTGTAAGAATGTGGGCTTTTAATTGCATGGCCTAGCCTTATTCTTGAGCGACCTGTTTCAGATCGAGCATGACCCTATACTAGGCTTTTAGTTGCATGGATTTAGGCGCGAATGTGGGATTTTAATTGCACGACCTAGCCTTATTCTTGAGCAACCTGTTTCAGATCGAGCATGACCTTATACTGGGCTTTTAGTTGCACGGATTTAGGCGCGGCCCAACTTTATTCTTGAACGGCCTGCTTCTGATCAGGCATGGCCTCACATGCGCAAAATGGAGGATTTCATGGGAAACATCCTCGGCTGGGACTCGAACCCAAGGGAGAGACGTTGTGGGAAAACATCAGCGCCACTAGACCACACCTCTAGTTGGATCTTTGGTCGCTCCAATCAACATTTAAGCATACCCCTTTGGGACGTGGGAATTGCATGCAATGCATGGGACTTATGAGACGTCCTGATAACCAACCCTCGTCTATACACAATGAGTTTGACGTGCGACCATCTATTCCCAATGAGTTTGACGTGCGACCATCTATTCCCAGGAACCACATAACACAACTGCCAACCTAAACAGCAGGGTGCTTGAGGACAGTCGGGCCCAGCTTCCGTGAATGGCTAAGTGATCGTTACTGGCTCATGGTACCTTCGTACTTGAACTGATCGTGTTTGAATTCTACCAACCATCTCCACGTGATAACAATGACTGGATCACTCAAGACAAGTAGCAAGGACAACTTATACCCCTCAAGTTAGACTTTATACATGCTTTATAGTCATAAAAGTGCACCCTGTACGTGGGCTACATGGGCTACTTCCTTCCCCTCTCTTTAATTATGCATCACACGATGATCCCGAGCACGTTGTTTGGCCATGTACTTTCGATCTTCCAAGGCCATTCCAGCGATGCTTCCACGAGAATCCTTCAGTGCTCACATATGGCCATATGTCCTCTCTTGTAGTTGGAGCTTTCGCACTGGTTTGTTACTGGCTCTGTCTGAGCCAATGCATGACTACATGATCGACCATGTTTGACATAGGGAATGTGAACGTGCACAAAGTCTTCAAGGATTGGGTCCTATGGCTCAAGTATGGCTACAACAATCATAACTCTTTGGATTTGATAGAAACGCGACTGTGATAACGCTGTGACTCGGGTGCAATGGTCACGTGGTGGTCTGCATGCCTAAGATTCTTAGAATCTCTCGCTGCTAATATTTTCCAAGTTGACGAACTCTCAGACGTCAGGTTAGATCCCCTCCTTTATACTCTTGATCACGTACACGATAATATTGGCATGAATCAGAATTCCTATGGCACATATGATCTTCAACTGAAATTTTGATACCCATATACATGAACCAACGATAAAGCCATGCAAGGTTCTTGATCCCTATATCCATGCAAAAATCAATCATGTTCAGGTACCTCCCATGTGACCGCCCGACGTAGTCTATTCATTTGATATAGGATCAGGTTTTGGGTCTCTTGATAGTGAACAATAATCTGCACTTCTTAGGGAGACAAAGTAACTACCAGCCCTCCAAGATGCCTACCAACTGACTAACATATGAGTCTATATTGGCCATCACGCCAACCTGGAAGAATGAACTTACCTGTGATTCCATCAATGCTGCTTGCTTATAGAAAGATTCTGTATAAACGAATGGTTAGCATCTTCTAGGCCCTTATCCTACATATGTAGGAAGTTTTCTAAGAACACAGATTATACACTGATACTAGAGGAAAGTTCGGGGTCTCAACAGTGACCATTTTAATCAGTGAATCATCTCATGATTCCAACTGCCCGCTTATTGGACTTATCCACTGACTAAGAGCAATAATAGGATGCTAGGTCTTCTAATTCTTGTTGAATTTGTGCCTTGAGACCTTCTGAGGATACATGCGATTGTCTTGCTAGAGAAGGTTGGGAGTACATCATCATTCATGGCTATGTGATTGGACCGGTACTTCGGGTGCACATGAATAGATGCATATGGATTTATCAATCGGCTGGGTGCAGTCATGGGATGTTGGACTCTCTGGTTACCATAGAGTGTGCATGTGAGACTTCCAATCTTGTGAACCAGGTTAGAACCACTGGTTTGAACTCAGTCTCGTAAACTAGATCAGAACCATGGGTTCGTATAAGCAGATGTATATGAGCTCAGTCAGGTCATGCAAATGGGTGTTAACCAAGACTCCTCACATTCATTATGACCCGAAGATTTCAACCCAAGATTAACTACCAAAATCATATGCCCATATTTCTTTAAATGCTACTCTGATTGAGCTCAGTGAGTTGTATGAAGCCAGGATCATTACCAGTATGTGATCATGATGGGACCGAAGCAAGTTAACTCAACCAGTTCACATGGATTTCTCGTTGTCATCCATGCATTTAAGATGAGTCTTTTCCTTCGCGGTAGAAGACGATTAAGATGAATCGATTCGTCAATGAAAATACTGGAGGAACGTGAATGGAAATGATATTTTGCATGGCTTCTCCAAAGTCTACTTTTCTGGCCCATGTGAAAGAACGTTCCCACTGGGTTCGAACAATGCGAGTGCGCTTCCAAAGGTTAAGGTTGCTCTCCAGGAGTTTGGGCAGTTCATGTTGCATGCAAACATACTCCACCACAAGTGGTGTCTTTGAGAGGAAGACCTGGAGCAACTCCTATTACTGATATTGACCAATCCTCATGGGGTTTCAAAGATGAGAAGCCACAACAGGATCTAGCAATCGGCCATCCTCTCTGTTGTATCAAACTTCTGCATATGGTACTTGCTTAACCATTTCTTGCTCATGGTGAAGAGACTCAGAATTATGGAGGTAATAAGAATTCTATGGTTTCAATCATGAAGCGCATGAATGGAAACAAACCTGATAGATTTAGATACGAAAACTCCTTCTCTCCATTCGCCAAGGTTGGCCTTTCTTTATGCTCTGTCTTCCTTCCTTTGAGGAACCACGTGCTTCGTTTCGCTCGTACCTCAGTTTTCCCCAAGCCTCTGAAACTATCTTGGCTCCTTCTCTCCAAGAAGAACTCCCACAGAGAAAGAGAAGAAGAAGGAGAAGAAGAAGAAGAAGAAGAAGAAGAAGAAGGAGAAGAAGAAGAAGAAGAAGAAGAAGAAGAAGAAGAAGAAGAAGAAGAAGAAGAAGAAGAAGAAGGACAAGAAGAGGGAGCCGAGGAAAAAGAAGGAGAAGACCTCCCAGAAGTTTTTTCTTTTTTATATCTGTTATTCTGTTTTCATTTTTCTGTTATTCTTTTTTTTTCAGATTTATTTTTATTATTTCCCTTTTTTATTTTTACTAATTTTCCTTTTTATTATTTTTTCATGTCTTTTTCTTATTTTTATTTCCAGTTTTTTATATTTATTATCTTTTCCATTTATTTTTTGTTTAATTATTTTCTATTTTTTGTTTTAATTAATTAATTAATTATTATTATTATTTTTAGTGTAAATTTTGTTTATATACATTTTTATTTGATTATTCATTTATTTTTATTTTTTAGATTTTACCCTTTTTTGTATTTTTCTTTATATCTTTTCTTCTTGATTTTATACTTTTTCTTTTTTTTTCTTTTTTTTTCTGCTTTCTCTTTTCTGTTTATTCAATTCTATTTTTCTTTTTTTCAGGATTTTTTTTGTTTTTTTTCTGCTTTCTCTTTTCTATTTATTCAATTCTGTTTTTCTTTTTTTTTCTGTACTTTTTTGTTTTTTCTGCTTTTTGTTTATTATTTTTTCATCTTGACTAATTTTAGCAATTGGGGCCTCGGACATAATTAAGTGTTTACATGTAGTTATGAAATTCCTTTCTTTTAATCACTGCTCAATTGTGCCCTTATTAGCCCTAAGTATGCCACATTCGATTATTATAGCCTTTGCAGTGAAAACATTGCCACCTATGATCATTTTCATGTTTACACCAGCAAGTTGACATGATTTTATAATGTTTTTAACCTTGAATAACATGGATCCTTAATATCAATAAATTCTAGCAAGGTTAAGTTATTGTCCTTCACCATTGTGTTTCCTCTTTCTTCTTCAAGCTCTTGTTTATCAACCTTTTTTTAATCTTCTAAGATCTTAAAAAAATAATATTTTATCTATCAAGATAGGTTTTCTTTGTATATTTTCACTCTTTTTGTTAATGCTGGTAGGATTTGAATAGGATCATTTTTATCATACCCCTAATATAAAGAGCTCTATTTAGGATCAATCTCACAACCAATGTATTTCAAACCAAATTTCTTTACAAGTTCACCATAATAAGTTTCAACTGCCCAAGTAGTACCAAGATGAACCATTTGAATAAACATACAATCAGGTCTTAAGAATTGAAAATGTGTCATAGTTGCTCCACGATATCTGATCATGACATCACTTGTATTGAGTGCCCTATAAATATTTGCCAATTTTGTTGTTCTGTCAAGTTTCAACACTGGCACCAAGAACCCAATTTTCTTTGCAATCGTCACAAGCAATTTCTCATTAGTTATAGCTCTTGATCCATTTCTAAAGAGAATAACCAACTTATACTTCTTTCTTGGATTCTCTTATGCCTGTTGGTTAATATACTCCTATTGTGCTTCCCTCTCCTCATCTTTAATCAAGACCCTAATCCTAGGCCACTAAGCTTGATAAAATATGTTTCTAAAAATAACAATACTCTTGTTACCTTCCATAAATGCAAAATCCACAATTAGTTCATCATGGATTCTAAGACCGATAATGGCTTATGAGAAGCAATGTGTTTTGTTATCTACTTTAAAATCAATTGGTGAAAACTCTGATAAATGAGAAAGGATGTCTCCATACATCATAATCCACCAATTATGATACTTAAGAATCATAAACATAAACCTTTTATTGAAATGTTGTGAAGTGATGCTCCTTGACATTGCTAAAGTTCTATACTAGCTCCTGAATCTATTTAATATCAAGCCCCATAATATTGAAAGCTTTGTGGGCTTGTATTGTTAAAAATATCATGTTTTAATAGTTGGTCAGACGAAGATATTTTTCATATTGTAACTAAAACTTTTGGCATTTCATTCATCAACAAATCAAGAGCTTACCTTATATGTTTTAAGGGAAAAAATTAAAACGCTTTAAGTAGCCATTAAGGTTATTTTCATGACAGTCTATTTCAATGTCACTGCAGAACTATAAAAGTTTCATTTTAATAGTTGGTCACTAGCTTTGTTCCAAAAATTTATTAAAGAAATACAACAAAAACATAATGTGCTCATTTATCATTTTATGACATTGTGTTATGTTATCCATTACATTTCTATTTACCTCTATTTTTAATAATGGTTATATATTTTTATATTCTGGCCAATCGTAGCTTCTTTTAAAAAGCTTAAGTTTCCCCTTTTAATGTCTAGTTCAGATTATTATATCTAAGATAGAAGTTATGAATTTAACTCTGGTTTAAGATAAAAAAATTAGGTTTGAGTAATGGCCATTAAGTTTCTTGAATGGTATTGGATCAGTGTAGCATTGCATCATTCTTTTTTCTTTTATGTTCCCTATATTGTATTTCGATTTTACTTTGTTACATGGTCGATAATAGCTCTATCCTTTCAGCTTGGTTTATATGAAATTTTTGTTGTTCCCGATGTTTATTTTGCTACTTGTTTACTTTTTGCTCATGTTATTTGACAACTTCTATGATGAACATAGGCAACAATACAATTCCCCCGATTCCAGAATGGCATCATCAGAGAACTTCCTCAATTCTAAAATGGAGTCATTGGACGATTTTATTTGGAACCATCCAAAATAACTAAAATGTATTAGTTTTTAGTTTATATTAATTCTATGGTTTGATGTTATATTGTGAATAATTATTCTGTTATTTTATTCAATGACATATCATGCAATGTTGTTTATAAAAGAATGGTTGATGGTGGTGTACTTATAGGATAAGTCACATATCTAAAATGTATTGTCTTCTCATAGCACACATTGGAACAATGATATAATAACTACGCCTTGTTCGACACATAACTAATTCAAGAACTAAAGAAAATTATTCTTCATTCAATTTGGATAAATACTCATTTGCAACCAAAATAATTTTTTCCCCGCATGCTAATAATCATTTCCTATAAGCTTGAAGAAAATTCTAGCAACTTCGAAACATACCAAATCATGCTCTCTACAAAGCCATAATATTATTCTCTATGCGTACGCAAAGCAATGCTTGCTCTATTTCCTCAAATGTACATCTTGTTTAGTAGAAAGACAGATATTTCTTGCTCATTATCAGACAATTATTTATTCACAAACCCTGTGGGCCTAATAGTTTTTGTTTCCCATCTCATGGAAAACCCTTTTCACTCCGCTTATCCCTACTCCCTAGGGGTATTTTAGTGATAGGTTTTATAGGAACTGGATAATCCTATTTGATCAAATACCTAGCAACAAACTCCTATGTTCCTTTCATTACAGTATTTATGAACAAGTTCCTGAAGAATAATTTTGAGGATTTGTTTAGTGATGAGGGTGAGGACGAGCTTGATGATGGTAATGATATTGATGATTCATCCGGGGAAGGAAAGTCGTCCCCTCTACTTGTGACACTATATGGCCTAAGAACTTCATTTCTTCCATCCAAAATTTATACTTAGACAACTTGGCATACAATTCCTTACCCTTAAGGATCTTTAGGAAAATTCTAATGTGTTCTTCATGCTTCTCTCCTGTCTAAGAATAGACGGGGATATCATTTATAAATACAACTACAAACTTATCTAGGTAAGGTCTAAAATTTTGTTCATGTGGTCCATGAAATTGCAGGAGCATTAGTCAATCCAAATGACATGACTATGAACTCATAACGATCATAATAGGTTCTAAAGGTTGTCTTAGGGATATCTTCATCTCTTAATCTAATTTGATGGTAACCTAATCTCAAATCAATTTTTGAGAACGCTACAAATCCTCTCAATTGGTCCAATAAATCATCTATCCTAGGTCGTGGGTATTTATTCTTAATGATTACTTTTATTCAATGCTTGTAATATACATAGAACCTCATACTCCTATCCTTCATCTTTAAAAACAATACTAGAGCTCCCCATGGTGACACACTTGGTTGCACAAACTTCTTCGCTAGTAGCTCTTCTAACTGAGTTTTCAACTCAGCTAACTCAACTGGTGACATTCTATATGAAGTTATGGATATAGGTCCAGTTCCAGGTACTAATTCTATCGAGAGTTTAGTTTCTCTTATAGGAGGAAATTGAGGTATATTATGACGCAAGAGCAAAAGCCAATAGGGTCACTTCTGTAACTGGATAACCAACACTGAAAATTGTTATAGAAAAACTTGGGATTTGCGATCTCAGGTAACATCAATTCAATTCTCAAATTTCTTACCTCAATTCGCAAAAAGGTGTATACTTTGTTATGGCTTGAGGCATCTTCTCTACCCCTTCTTACCCTAAAAAAGCAGGGCACCTTGCGTCCTTCGAGATACTCTTACTATAGGAATTTCCTCAATTTTCTGCTTCGTTTCAACCTCACTAGTAAAAAGGAGAACATATCCTTACCTTTCACTCCTATTACTACTTAAACTAAGTGAGTTCAAAATTAGTTCTATATTTTTAACAAAATCATTAATAATAGAAATAACAATAGATTTATTCAAGCAGTCAATATATACATTGTCGCAACCGTAATTCCGACGAGACGATGAATTAACTAAAATTTTAAAAAGGAATTTTATTTGATTAAGTGGAGTCACCACCAAATTTTTATTTGAGAAAAAAATATTTGGAAAAACCGTAACTTGGAAAGAGATTTAGGTTCGGGAGTCGGTTACGAGTGGGGAAGGTGTTAAGCACCCCACTAGCCCGTTTCGGAGATCGGTACCCTTAAACTGAGTGTGTGATTTTTTGAAAACTTTTTGATCCGTTTAATTAGAATGAAAATAAATAAATTGATGGAAGATAGCCTGACAGGACTTGATCCTGCTCCTACGTATTCCCTGGTGCAATAGGAAACTCAAAGCTTACGTAGTTCTGGTTTGAAGCCTTGACCTTTGGAGAATCTTGAAAAAGGAGTATTTGAAAATGAATAGGGTGTTTTGAAAATATTTTAAGGAGAATCCTTAATCCACATATGCACAGGATCCAAGACAACTGCAGCTGCATTAGGGTCCGTATGAATCCCTAAGCATCGAACAGTAGAAAAAGCTACCAGTTCATGCTTAGGGTTCATCGCGTGAGACTTAGAGATTCTAAAACGAGTTTTTTATTTGTTTAGAGTCATCCTTAATCCACATATGCACAAGATGCAAGAAAACTACGGCTGCACTTGGAACCATACGAATCTCTAAACATCGAACAGCAAAAAAAGCTACTAGTTCGTGCTTAGAGCTTGTTGCGTGAGATTAAGAATTGCAAAACGAGTTTTTTTATTTGTTTAGAGGCATCCTTAATCCACATATGCGCAAGATCAAAGACAACTACGGCTGCACTTGGACTCATACGAATCTCTAAACATCGAACAGTAGAAAAAGCTACCAGTTCGTGCTCAGAGCTCATTGCGTGAGATTAAGAATTGCAAAACAAGTTTTTTTATTTGTTTAGAGGCATCCTTAATCCACATATGCACAAGATCCAAGATAATTATGGCTTCACTTGGACCCATACGAATCTCTAAACATCGAACAACAGAAAAAGCTACCAGTTCGTGTTTCGAGCTCGTCGCGTGAGACTAGGGGTTGCAAAACGAGTTTTCTAAAGTGGGGATTCTCAGTCCACATATGCACAAGGTCCAAGACAACTACGGCTGCACTGGGACCCATATGAATCTCTAAATACTGAACAATAGAAAAAGCAACCAGTTTGTATTTAGAGCCCATCGTGTGAGACTTGGAATTATTAAAATGGTATTTTCTACAAAGGGGATTCTCAAAACGATGTTGCTTTCAAATATTTTATTATTTACAAGAGATTCTTAGTCCACATATGTACAGGGTCCAAGACAATTAAGGCTGCACTAGGACCCATATGAATCTCTAAATACTGAACAACAGAAAAAGCTATCTGTTCGTATTTAAAGTTCATTGCGTAAGACTTAGAATTACAAATGGACTTGATTCCAAATAAAATAAACTTTATTTGAATTTTAGGCTTGAATTGGACTTGATTTAAAATAAACTTGATTTGATTTGTAATTAAGGAAAAGAATTGTGAACATGCTTCAGTAATCAAGCGATAGAAATTTCATTTCAGATCCAAATTACACAAATAATATCATTCCAGAAACTAGAGGGAAAGAAAAAGAGAATACAATAAAAATCACTGGAATCAGAGATCATTTGACCAATTTAAAATGAAAATGAAAAACAGAATTGAAGTTGAACCTCAAGAACATAAGAGTTTTTGGCGCCAAAATTTGAATTCAAATCTTAGAATTTTAGAAAATATTTTTGGTAGATTTGAAAAATTAAAACTGACCAATTAAAAGATAGGAATAATAGGAATAAAAAAAAACAAGTTTGACAAAAATATAACAAGAAACGAGCTAGTTATGCACAAATCAAACGAGCTAGGTTCATTTGCACACAAAGACGAACTTGCTTCAATAATCAGGTGATATAAATTTCATTTTAGATCCAAACTAGACAAATAATATCAATCCAGAAACTAGAGAGAAATAAAAATAGAACACAACAAAAATCATGGAAATCGGAGATCATTTGACCAATTAAAAACAAAAACGAAAAATAAAGACGAAGATCAACCTCAAGAACACACGAGATTCTGGCACAAAAATTTGGATTTAAATCTCAGAATTTTTCGAAAATATTTTTTGGTAGATATGAAAAATTAAAAACCAATAAATTGAAATATATGGATCATAGGAATCAAACAAAATAAGTTTGACATAAATCCAACCAGAAATGAGCAAGTTATGCACAAATCAAACAAGCTAGGTTCATTTTTGTACCAAGACAAACATGCTTCGGTAATCAGGTGATATAAATTCCATTTCAGATCCAAATTAGACACATAATATCATCCAGAAACTAGAGGGAAATATGAAGAGAACGCAACAAAAATGATCAAAATCAGAGATCATTTGACTGATCAAAATTGGAAACAAAAAATAGAGACGAAGATGAACTCGGAAATCCGAGAAGAAGCAAAGAAACTTAAGCGGAATAAAAGTCGGATCTAACCTCCATTGGAAGGTGATGAAGAACTGGTTTCATGGAGGCCAAGGGCTGAATTTAAGGCAGAGGTAGAGAGTCTCCTAGGTCCTCCCTTCGAAAATTCTGAAAATCCCTCCTAAGACTCCAAGTTCTCCTCTTCCCCCCTCATTTTGGTGAAGGACCTCTCCTTATATAGAAGGAGGAGGGATTAAAGTGGTCCTCCTTGTCCAATGTGGGACTTCTTTCCCACATAGGAGAATTTTTCCTTTTCTTTCCTTTTTTGGAATTCTTATTTTATTTGATGTGGGATTCTTTTTTCTTTTTTCTTATTTTTTCCTCTTTTTCTTTTTCCTCTTCTTTTCTTTTTTCTTCTTTTTTTTATGTTTTTATTTATTTATTTCATTTGTTTTATTTTTTCCATTACTTTTATTTTGATTTTTTGAACTATTTTAGACTAAATCAGCTTTTGGCTAAAAACAAAATAATTTATTTTGGGTTTTGAATCCTCGGACATAATTCGGTGTTCACAGTTTGCCCCTCTTTACTCATTTTCTTACCAGATAATATAAGAAATAAGTTTCTAGATTATCACGGTAATAAATGAGTCAAGACGTTAACAAATTATGTCCGAGGTAAAAGATAAAAACTGCCATGGGTGCGATCTTTATTGGCAGCAAGGTTTGAAGATGTGAGGAAGTTGAATGATGCTTTCTGGGTATCGGGAAAGTTTCGGGCTTGACCGAAAACTTAGGAATCCTTGCCCTGATAAATTGGAGGATGGTAGTTCAAATATGGAAATTTTGGATGAGCTATGGAAACCTTGAATAATAAGCCGACATGCTTAAATATGCAGGGCCTGATATGGTAGGCCAAAATGTGGAAATTTGAAAAACAGCGCTTGATTAGACTAATAGAATGGAAAAGAATGGCCTGTTAAGATAAGCAAAGTGAACTGAAAAAGCCTTGTTAAGACAGCAATGGAGGAGAATGGCCCGTCAAGTCAAGCAAAGCAAGATGGAAGCGACCTTTTAAGAGAGGCGAGGATGCAGAAATCAAAATGCGAGGGCTGACGTCATAGGCCTGAGTGTGGAAAATCAAACATGCAAGGCTTGACATCATAGGTTGGGAATGCAGAAATTTAATTATGCAAAGCCTAACATTATAGGCCGGGGTCCAGGAAAATTAAAATGCAAGGCCAAACAACATAGACCGAAGATGTATAAATTAAACATGCAAGACCTAACAGTACATGCCGGAAGTTCAGAAAATTAAACATGCAAGGTTTGACAGTATAGGCCGGAAGTGTAGAAAATTAAACATGTAAGGCCTGACAATATATGTCGGGAATGCAAAAAATTAAATATGAAGGTGTGACAGCATAGGCCTGGAGCACAGAAAATTAAACATGCAAGGCCTAACAGTATAGGCCGGAAGTGCGAAAATTAAACATGCAAGACCTGACAGTATAGGCCTGGAGTGTAGAAAATTAAACATGCGAGGCTTGACAGCATAGGCCTGAAGTGCAGAAAATTAAACATGCGAGGCCTGACAGTATAGGCCGGAAGTGCAGAAAATTAAATATACAACGCCTGACAGTATAGGTAGGAAGTGTTGGAATTTAAACATGCAAGGCCTGACAGCTAGGGATGGAAGTAGGCCGAGCCGAGCTAGGCTTTGAATGTTTAAGCCTGTCCTGTTTAAAAATTTTGAGGCCTAAGTCTGGGCCTATTACCTGTTAAAGGCTTTTTTTTTCTGTCAAGGCCTGGCTTGATTTAAAGCCTACAAGGCCTGTAAGCCTGTTTAAAAGTCTACATTACAAAAAAATCAATAAATAAACTTAAAGCCTATATAAATAATTAATTAAAAAATCTTGCAAATTTAAAGCTTACAAGATAAAAAGGCTATTAAATAGGCCTAAAATATATATATATATATATATATATCATGTAAATAAAATTAAAATAAATATTATATAAATATAATATATTAAAATAAAAATAAATATATAATATATAAATATAAATAGGCCCCTGAATAGGTTAAAAAGGCTTTTTTATAAGCCTAGGCCTGACTTGTTTATCTAAAAAGGCTTTTTAACAAGCTTGAGCCTATCTATTTATTAAACGAGCCGAGCTTAACTAGGCTTTAAACGAGTCGAGTCGTAAGCCCCTGTCGGACGGTCTTGTTCACTTCCATCCCTACTGACAGTATAGGCCGAAGTGCAGAAAATTAAACATATAAGGCCTGACAACATAGGCCGGAAGTGTAGAAAATTAAACATGCAAGGCCTGACAATATAGACCGGAAGTGTAAAATATTAAACATGCAAGGCCTGACAGCATATGTCGGGAGTGTAAAAAATTAAACATGCAAGGCCTGATAGCATAGCCGGAGTGCGAAAAATTAAACATGCAAGGTCTGACAGTATAGGCCGGAGTGCAGAAAATTAAACATGCAAGGCCTGACAGTATAGGCCAGAGTGCAGAAAATTAAACATGCAAGGCCTGACAGCATAGGCCAGAGTGCAGAAATTAAACATGCAAGGCCTGACAGCCTAGTCCGGAAGTGCAGAAAATTAAACATGCAAAGCCTGACAGCATAGGTTGGAAGTGTAGAAAATTAAACATGCAAGGCCTGATAGGATAGGCCGGGAGTGCAGAAAATTAAACATGCAAGGCCTGGCAGCATAGGCCGGAGTGCGAAAAGTTAAACATGTAAGGCTTGACAGTACAGGCCTGAGTGCAGAAAATTAAACATGCAAGGCCTAACAGCATAAGCCGGAAATGTAGAAAATTAAACATGCAAGACCTGATAGTATAGGTCGAAAGTGCTGGAATTTAAACATGCAAGGCCTGACATCATTAGCTAGAGTGCTGAAGATGTGAGATCTTGTTAAGACAGGAGTGGGAAGGAATGACCTTTTATGATAGGAAAAATGAAATGAAGAAAGTCCAGTTAAGACAAGCCACGAAAGGCAACTTGTTGAGACAGGTGATACAGAGATGGCCTGTTAAGACAGGCAAGGAAAGAAACTTATTGATACAGGTAATGCAGAAATGGCCTGGTAAGGGCAGAATGAAACATGCTTGTTAAGACAAGTCATGTAAAAATGAAATTAAAAGAGATATGTCAAGACATGTAATGTAAAAGTGGCCTGTTTAGACAGACAGAGAAAGATGATGGATACCTATTAGGATAGACAAAGAGACGAAGAGGATGGAATGACCTGTTAGGATAGGTAGGGAAGAGAATGGCCTGTTAAGACAGGCAAACAAGTATAAAAGAAATGTCCTGTTACGATAGACAAAAATAGAATGACCTGTTAAGACAAGTATGGAGACATAAAAGTGATGAATTGTCAAGACAGACAACAAAATGACCAGTGAAGACAGGTGTGGAACATGATATGATGTGTCCCGGGAACGCAGGTTGATTGCCTGATGTTTGAACAAGTGAGAAGGAATCAGTTGTTTTGAACAACATTACTTGAAGATTGTTTATCTTGAATTAATTTAAAACTTGCTAATTTTTCCTTGAAGGGTTTCAAGAAATTGATAATTATTTTCTTTGGAAGAAACTTGGGCAAACAATTTTGCCCCAATTTAGAAGATTTTGACAATCGAGGAATGCCTTAATTTGAAAGGATTTTGGGCAAAGATCTTCACCCCAGTTTGTATTGATGAGATTGAGGATTGTCTCAATTTGAATTTTTCTAGGCAAATGCTTAGCCCCAGCTTGGATTTCCTCAATTTGAATTTTTCTGGGCAAACATTTGCCCCAGTTTGGATTTTTCTTTTTGAAATTGAGGGTTGCCTCAACTTGAATTCTTTTTGGCAAGTGTTTGCCCCCGTTTGAAGATTTTGACAAATAGGGGATTGCCCCAAACTTCAATTTTCTGGGCAAACGTTTGGCCTAGTTTTGATCTTGATTTTTCTTTTTAAAATTGAGGATTGCCTTTATCTGAAATGATGTGGGAAAACATCTTTGCCTCAGTTTGGACCTTGATTTTTCCAGAAATCGGGAGGTGCCCCAATTTGTCTTTTCTGGGCAAGCGTTTGCCCCAGCTTTGAACCTTTATATGAAGTCAAGGATTGCCTCAATTCGAAATTTTATTTTATTTTATTTTTTTTTTATTTTAGGCCAGTGGTTTCCTTAGTTTGATTTTTTTTTAAATTGAGGATTGCCTCAATTTTAACTTTTCTAGGCAAACGTTTTCTCAAGTTTGAATTGAAAATTGTCTTAATTTGAATTTTTCAGGGCAAGCATTTGCCCTAGTTTTGATTTTGTTTTGAAAATGAGGATTGCCTCAACTTGAATTTTTCTAGGAAAATTTTTGCCCCAGTTTGGATTTTCTTTTTGAAATTGAGGATTGCCTCAATTTGACTTTTTTCTGGGCAAGTGTTTACCTCACTTTAGATTTTCTTTTTGAAATTGAGGATTGCCTCAATTTGACTTTTTTCTAGGCAAGTGTTTGCCCCGGTTTGGATTTTTTTTTTAAATTGAGGATTGCCTCACTTTGACTTTTTTCTAGGCAAGTATTTGCCCCAACTTTGGATTTTCTTCTTGAAATTGAGGATTACTTCAATTTGAATTTTCTGGGAAAACGTTTACCCTAGTTTGAATTTTCTTTTTGAGATTGAGGATTGCCTCAAATTTAAATTTTTCTGGGCAAACGTTTGCCCCAGTTTAAATTTTCTTTTTGAGATTAAGGATTGCCTCAAATTTGAATTTTTTTGGGCAAAAGTTTTCCCTAGTTTGAATTTGCTTCTTTTTTAAAAAAAAAAAAATCAAGGATTGCCCCAATTTGAATTTTCTGGGAAAATGTTTGCCCCAGTTTTGAAATTTTTAGCAGTCTTGATAATTATAAATGGTTTGGGCAATGTTCGAATGAGATGCTTGAATAAATGCAAGAGGATGAGATGTTTTAACTTATTTATTGTTTTTTGATGCTTGAAATGATTATTTGATGAAATGGATGTTATGGGATGAATGCATACCATGAGATGGTTTTTTTTAAAAAAAACTTTTGTTCCTCTTAATTTTTTATTTTTCTTCGACATTTTCCTTCCTCGACAACCTTATAGTTGGTATAAGGGGAATCAAGATTCAGGATGAGTTGGACTAACTTTGTTTCTTGGTTTCTTGTTCAGCTTTGAAATTTTCCTTCTCAAGTTCTTTGAGACCCAATAATGGTCAGCATCATTGAATAAGACACACTCCTTTTCTTTTGGCAGCATGATGGTTGGTAGGAGGATGACTCTCTAGAAACAAACGTGTCGTGTTGCGATGATTGAGGATTCATCCGATTTGTCATGACTTTTCAAAATTAATCTTTTTATTTTTACACTTTTCACATTTCTTTTTTAGCATGTGCACCATTGAGGTGTGCCAAGTGATTTTGGATGGTCAACGGGAGGAAATGAAGAATTCTGCAAGTGATGTTTAAGGTATTATACTTGAGAGGAAAGGGCAAAGAATATTGGTTTGATTTCCCAAATGGCACCTTTTTGGTGAAAAATGCCAATGCTGCTTTTCATAATCTTGATTGTCAAATTAACCAAACTTGAGAAGTGGCAAAAAATTTTGCCCCAATTTTAGGAAGGCATGAGGTGCAGGAATGTTAGATTGTACTGGGGATTCTTGGTTGGTTGACCTTAATTTCTTCTTGGGTTGTTCTTTTGAGCTTTCAACCCAGCAGGTCCTTTGTTCTCCCTAACTTTTGCCTAGGCCGCCTTTGCCGGTTTTCGACCTAGCGGGATTTTTTCTTGTGTGCCCTAACTTTTTCCTAAGCCGCCTTTGAGGGTTTTCGACCTAGCGGGCTTTTGTTTTTGTGCCCTAACTTTTTCCTAGGCCGTCCTTTGAGGGATTTCAAGCTAGCGGGCCTTTTTTGCTTGTTTGTGCCCTAAATTTTTCCTAGGTCGCCTTTGAGGGTTTTTGACCTAACGGGCTTTTGTTTCTGCGTCCTAAATTTTTCCTAGGTTGTCTTTAAGGAATTTCAACCTAGCGGGCTTTGTGCTTATGTCCGCTAACTTTTTCCTAGGCCGCCTTCAAGAGTTTTCAACCTAGCGAGCTTTTGTTTAGATCCCAATTTTGTCTGAATTGTTTCTGAAATTTTAATCTAACAAGACTTTTCCTGATCATGACTCTTGATTTATCTTTTGACCCTACTTTTTCCTGGATTATTTTTTATTTTAATCCAGCGAGTTTTCCTTCTTCTTCCTTTTCTTGAATTTTGACCCTGATTTTGCCTGGATTATTTTTTATTTTAATCCAGCGGGTTTTTGTTCTTCTTGAATTTTGAATTTTGACCCTGATTTTTTTGGGACTATCTTTTATTTTAATCCTGCGGGGGGGTTTTTTCCTTTTTCTTGAATCTTAACCCTGATTTTGCCTGGATCATTTCTTGATTTAATCCAGTGGGCTTCCTTTTTATTTTTATTTTTGATTGATGAGATCTCCTTATTGGGTCTTGCTTGGACTATTTTTACTTTCAATTCAGCGGATCTATTTTGCATCCCTAATTTTGCTTGGATTTGAACTTTGGTCCTGCAGGATATTTTTATTTGACAAGACACTTTCTTGATTTTGGGATCACAATGGATGGTCTATTTGGAATCCCTGATTGGATTCTACTTTATTCTGCTTCCTCATTTGGTTTTCTCTTTGAGTTTTATTAATCAGACGTTCAAAATTATTTATTAAAGAATTGGCATTGTCACCATCAGGTATTTATTTGTTTGGATATAGAATGAGTGGCGGGTTAAATGATGATAAGAATGGAAAGTTCAAGAAGTAAAGCTAACATGGTAAGGTACATGCTCAAGAAACATGAAAAATGTAAATTTTGAATTTCCCATTGAGATTTATTTACAAAAGATTGATTTTGAAAAGTATGAAAAATCCTAGATGACTTTCCTCGATTGCCTTGACCTGGCTCTTTACAAGGCACCTTGTTATACTGCTCAAATTTCTTTCAGCTAGCTGACGGGGCCTTATGATTGAGCAATGGATTGTTTTCTGTATTAGGAGCGAGTTTCCCAAAATCCAACCACTTAGCATCAATTAGGCTTTGCACCTTACGCTTCAGAACCTGGCAATTTTCTGTTGGATGACCAATGTATCCCGCATGGTAGTCGCATTTGTTGTTTGCATCATACCATTTAGGATATGGTGGTTCTTGAGGTTTTAGAGGATAAGGAGCGACCAACGAGTTTTGAATTAATTGAGGTAGCAGTTCAATGTAGGAGATCGGAATAGGGTCAAATTGGACAGGTTTCTTCTCCTTTTTTCTGGCTTTGCTTAGGACTCTGGCTCGTGGCTTGTGTTTGGGCCATGTATGGTGTTGGTGATTGGGTTTGCATTGAATAGTTATAGGTGGGAGGGTAAGGTGTTTGGTAGGCGATAACGTTGTAAGGATATGGTGTATAAGGTGTATATGGTGATGGTTGGAATCCAGTTAGTCCATAAGGTGCCATCAGAGGTATGTACTATCCTTGACCAAAAGCCGCATTATAAGTCTCCCATATCTTCTTCTTTCCAGATCTAATGGGAGTATTAACCGTCCTTGCGGACTTATGTACGATCTTTCCATGACGCATGCCACCTTCAATCCTTTCTCCAATGATGATGACATCAGATAAACTGGTGGTCATACTACCAATCATTTTGTAGTAGAAGGGATCCTGAAGTGTGTCAATGAATAAGCTGACCAATTCTTTTTCAGACAACGGGGGTTGCACCTGAATTGCTAACTCCTGCCATCGTTGAGCATATTGTTTTATGGTCTCATCTCCTTTTAAGCCATGTTCTGGAGCTGTACTCTGTCAGGTGCCATCTCCAAATTATAGCTGTACTGTTTTAGGAATGCATCCACCAAATCTTTCCATGAATGGATATGTGTCCGTTCCAGTTGAGTATACAAGTTGGCGCCTGTCCCAGTTAAGCTATCTTGGAAGAAATGGACAAGCAGCTTATCCTCGTGAGCACAGGCAGCCATTCTTTTGCAGTACGCAACCGGGTGGTTTCTCGGGAAACTAGTTCCTTGATGTTTCTCGAATTCCAAAACCTTAAATTCAGGAGGAATGACCACATCTAGGACCGGGCACAAATCAGATGCATCTCTAACATCATATGCACCCTCTTCTATTTCTCGGATCCTTTCCTCTAGGACTTTCCACTTTTCAGTATCCTTATTAGAAGGATGGCTTGGGTATTCCCCTAGCATGTGGTGAGGATGAGAAGATGGTATGTATATGGGGTGAGGTCCTTGGGTGAACATAGGATTCGTTCCCCCAACAGTTGTTTGGTAGGCCTGTGGAGTGGTGTTTAGAGGTAGGTTATGTGTTTGGGTTTGTGTATGGGTTTGTGTTTGGTTGGATAAGGGTGCATGCCCATGAGGATACCCATAATGAACTCCTTCGGTTGGTGGAGGTATGGTTAATGGTGAAGTGTTTTGTGGATTGAAGTCAGGAGGACATAATGGGTCGATTGGTTCTCCCGACAGGGATTCCCTTACATTCTTTTGCTTTGAGAGTTGGATGGCCTCTATTAGCTTGGCCATCTATTCCTTCAGTGTCTTGACCTCATTTCTTAGTTCCTCGTTTTTCCTTTCTAGCTCATCCATGATTCTTAATTATGCAGGGGTCCTATAAGGGTGTCGAGTAAGCTGTCTTTCTCCAATTTTTCTGTTAAAGTTTAAAAATTAATTTTGAAAAACAGTTTGAATGCGAAAATCATGAGTGATAAAAATGTTGGTAATTTAATAAGTATAAAAATAAAAACGTATGAAATGATTTTTGAAATCCTTTCTTAGTGATAAATTTACTTAATGACATGAATGAATGAATGAATGCATGTTATGCGCAAATAATTTTAAGGAATTTGAACCTTGACTATTTCGAAAATCATTGAGAGTTACTTTCTTGTTTTTTTTTTTAGCAATTTTATGATTTTTATGAATTCTGGTGTTTTTTATTTTGTTAGAAAACCTTTGGTTTCGTTCGAAAAAGTTTTGCTAAAATTTTTCTAAAAAGCATTCGGATGATTCAATTCAAATAAATGCATGTGCACAGCCTATGAACTATGTATCATGAAAGGGGTGTGTGCCCTCCTTGCCTTTCTATTCCATGTCTGTCCTAATAGGTCATTCCACGCTTCTCTTGACAAACCATCTTTTTCGCCTGTCTTAACAGGCCACTGCTGTTTTTTCCTGCCTTAACAGGCTATTTTTCCTGCATCGCCTGTCTCTACAGGTCTCATTCTCATTTCACCTTCACATTCACTGTCTTAACAGGTATGCCTCATTACTGCCTTGCCTGTTGTAACAGGCCATGGCTATACCTTACCTGTCTTAACAGACTCTTTTCATTCTACTTTGCTTGTCCAGCAGGCTTACGTCTTTCCTGTCAATAGGACATCAAGCATGTTTAAATTTTTTCTGCCTGTCTTAATAGGTTTGCATTCATCCTGGCAATAGCAGGATTTCATTTGCATCTTTCCCAACAACAGCGGTGTAGACACCCATTTATGTCTGAGGCTTCCAGTTGCTAGATTAATTAATTAACCCTAAAGTAGGTATTAGATTCAACAGAAAACAAGTGAGATATAAACAGAAAAACAGCTAGCAGAAGAAGACGATAAAGCAGGAGGAAATAAGTAAAATTAAAACAAAAAATACTAAAAGGAAATAAGAAAAATATGAAAAATCAAAAAAGAATATTTTTTAAAATTTGAAAAATTAATGAAAATTTCAAATAAAAATAAATAAATTAAAATCTAGAAAAAAGAAATAAAAAATTAAAACTTGGAAAAAGAAATAAAAATACAAAATTTGGAAGAAATAAAAAAAAATTAAGTAAAATCTGAAAAATAAAAAAAATTAAATTCAAATTTGGAAAAAATAAGTAAAAAATTAAAATCTGAAAAATAAAAAAAAATTCAAATCTCGAAAAAATAAATAAAAAATTAAAACCTGCAAAAAAGAAATAAAAGATAAAAATCTAAAAAAAATTAAATAAAATCAAAAAATCAAAAATTTGAAAAAAAATCTAAAAAATATAAAAATCAAAAATCTGGAAAAATAAAAATTAAAAATGTGTAAAAATTAAAAAGAAAAAGTCTGAACATTAAAAAATAAAAGAAAATTCAAAATCTGGAAAAATTAAAGAAAAAAGAGAAATTTGAAAATTAAAGAATTAAAAATCCAAAAAATTAAAAATCTGAGAAATTAAAAGTAAAATCTGAAAAATAATAAAAATTATTATTATTAATTAAAAAAAATTAATTAAAATCTGGAAAAAAAAAAAGAAAAATCCAAGAGGGAAAGGAAAGGCAAAAAGGAAATGGCCTATAAAAGGAGATGAGACAAAGATTTAGGGGTTCTTTTTTGGCTGGATTTTTAGAAAAAAGCGGGAAAGCTTTCGAAGGGACTTGCTCTGCTTTCTCTGGAGATTCCGACAAGAATAGGAGTGGTGGCAACACGGCATTCAGGTGAGGTTCTGAGGAGAAGCGAAACAAGACCGTCGTGAACCGCGCGCATACAGGTTAGCCATACTTTCTCCCTAAGAGCATCCAAATTAAAATTATTTCCTGATGCAAATGTAAGCCTTAATTGATTACCTAGAAAATCGCATGATGAGAATCGGCAAATTGAAATCACGATCGGATATAAACGCTGTGTCTATGCATTAGGTGTTTGAACAATGTTCGTAGAGAACTCGAATATAGAACTAGGCACAGACCGAGATGCTCATAGTTACAATTATAATTCTGCATCTATAAAGTTAGGCGACATTCAGAGGCGGATTACGCCCTGTCTCGTCCAGTTTCAGCCGGTTAACGGACGAAGAAGCCAAGATGCAAGCAGCGGCGAACGCCTGGCACTGCCATCGGCGTGGCGGCCGTCGACTCCGGGATCGCGTCGAGAGCCGGATCCACATCCTGTTGTTAATTGCGACCTTGGCTTCACACTCACACACACACTTTCTCTGAAATCTTATCTTTCCGGATTTCGTTTTGCTTTGCTTTTGTAGCCATGGTGCTCTTCAATGTTTCGCGCGTAGAGACCACTCCCTTCGATGGCCAAAAGCCTGGAACCTCTGGTCTCCGCAAGATGGTGAAAGTATTTGTGCAACCTCATTACCTTCACAACTTTGTCCAGTCAACATTCAATGCATTAACTGCAGAAAAAGTTAGGGGTGCAACTCTAGTTGTATCTGGTGATGGTCGTTATTTTTCAAAGGATGCTATTCAGGTTATAACTAAAATGGCAGCAGGAAATGGAGTAAGACGTATTTGGGTTGGTCTAAATGGATTGCTTTCAACTCGTGCAATATCTGGTGTTATTCGTGAAAGAGTTGGAGCTGATGGAGCCAAGGCAACAGGTGCATTTATACTAAGAGCTAGTCACAATCCTGGTGGCCCTCATGAAGATTTTGGATTAAATATAACATGGAAAATGGTGGACCTGCACCAGAGGGAATTACTGACAAGATATATGAAAACACAAAAACAATTAAGGAGTACTTGATTGCTTCTGGTCTACCAGATGTGGATATTTCCACAATTGGTGTTTCAAACTTTATAGGCCCAGAAGGACCATTTGATGTCGAGGTGTTTGATTCAGCAAGTGATTATATAAAATTAATGAAGTCAATGTTTGATTTTGAATCTATCAGGAAACTGTTGTCATCTCCTAAATTCACATTCTGTTATGATGCACTACATGGAGTTGTTGGAGCTTATGATAAACGTATCTTTGTGGATGAGCTTGGGGCACAAGAAAGCTCTTTACTGAACTGTACACCAAAGGAAGATTTTAGAGGAGGACCCCATGCAATAACCCCCATGCATGGCAACGTGGGTCCCACAAAAAAGGGAGAAAAGGAATTTCATCGTTAAAATTACAAAACCGCCCCTAAGACTTCCCATAATCACCATTTTACCCCTCACTCTTAAAATTACAAAACCACCCCTCACCTTTCCAAAAAGAACATTTTGCCTCTCACTTTTTCAAAAAGACTATTTTACCCCTCATTTTTTCAAAAAGACCATTTTGCCCCTCACTCTTCCAAAAAGACCATTCTGCCCCTCACTCCCCAAAAATTCTATAATTGCTAATAAATCCCCAAAAATTTCCATAATTAAATAATAACCAAAAATTTCCATAATTCAACAATAACCCCGAAAATTTCCATTATTCAAAAATAACCCAAAATTCCCCTTAACAACAATTAAGACCTCAAATTTTCCACGATTCCAATTGTACCCCCCATACTCCCCCGAAGTTCAAACAAAATTTCCTCCTATTCAAGAATCAAGCTCTTGGTCTAAGAGTCAAAATTAATTCTCTCTTTTAACCCTCTTTTCAAAAAAATAAAATTCCTTTTAAATATTTTGGGATTCTTGGTCTCACGCAACAGGCTCTAAACGAGGAACTGGCGATTCACTTGGTGTTCAGTGTTTAACAGTCTATATAGGCCCCCGTGCTATTGTAGCTGCCTCGGGCCTTGTGCATGAGTGGACTAAAGGTCCTTTCAAATAAAAAGCTCTTTTTCAGATATTTTGGGATCCTTGGTCTCACGCAATGGGCTTTAAATGGGGAACTAGCGGTTCACCTGCTGTTCAACGTTTAGTAGTCTGTATAGGCTTCCATGCTACCATAGCCGCCTCGGGCCTTGTGCATGAGCGGACTAAAGGTCCTTCCAAATAAAAATCTCTTTTTTAGATATTTTGGGATCCTTGGTCTCACGCAATGGGCTCTAAATGGGGAACTGGCGGTTCACCTGATGTTCAACGTTTAGTAGTCTATATAGGCCCCCGTGCTGTCGTAGCCGCCTCGGGTCTTGTGCATGAGTGGACTAAAGGTCCTTTCAAAAATAAAAAGCTCTTTTTCAAATATTTGGGGATCCTTGGTCTCACGCAACGGGCTCTAAACGAGGAACTAGCGGTTCACCTGTTGTTCAACGTTTAACAGTTTGTATAGGCCCCCATGCTGTCGTAGCTACCTCGAACCTTGTGCATGAGTGGATTAAAGATCCTTTCAAAAAATGAAAATCTTCTCAAAATATCATTTCCTCTTTGAATACCTCTGAAGGTCAAGCCTTCACAAACAAGAACTACGTAAGCCTTGAGTTTCCCATTCCACCGGGGAATACGTAGAAGCAGGATCAAGTCCTGTCAGGCTAACCTCCATCAAGTATTTATTTTCATGCTAATTAAAGGGATCAAACCATTTTCAAATAATCACACACTCAGTTTAAGGGTACCGTTCTTCGGAATGGGCGAATGGGGTGCCTAACACCTTCTCTATTCGTAACCGACTCCCGAACCTAAATCTCATCCTCAAGTCAGGGTTTTTTCAAAATCTTTTTCCCTTAAATAAAAATTTGGTTGCGGCTCCACATTAATCCAAAAAATATTTCATTTTCAAAATTTTAATGAGTTTGTCGTCTCGTCGGAATAACGGTTGCAACAAGCGGGACCTCATTTTCATTTTTCTTGTCAACAACAAGACATCAAGCATGTTTAAATTCTGTCTGCCTGTCTTAAAAGGTTTGCATTCATCCTGGCAACAACAGGATTTCATTTGCATCTTTCCCAGCAACAGCGGGATCTCATTTACATTTTTCCATTCAACAAGATATCAAGCATGTTTAAATTCTGTCCGCTTGTCTTAACAGGTTTCCGTTCATCCTGGCTACAGCAGGATTTCATTTGCATCTTTCCCGGCAACAGAGGGACCTCATTTGCATTTTTCCTATCAACAACAGGACATCAAGCATGTTTAAATTTTGTCCGCTTGTCTTAACAGGTTTGCATTCATCCTGACAACAACAGGATTTCATTTTCATCTTTCCCGGCAACAGTGGGACCTCATTTTCATTTTTCCGGTCAACAATGGGACATCAAGCATGTTTAAATTCTGTCCGCCTGTCTTAACAGGTTTTGCATTCATCCTGGCAACAGCAGGACTTCACGTGCATCTTTCCTGGCAACAGTGGGACCCCATTTGCATTCCCTCCTCTCAACAACAGGATCATCATCAAGTTTTTTTTTATGCATTTTTGGCCTATAGTGTCAGGCCACCATCAAGGCTACTTTTCTACATTTTGGCCTATAGTGTCAGACCACCATCAAGTTTACTTTTCTGCACTCCCGGTCTATATTATCAGGCCTTGCATTTTTAATTTTCTTCACTCAGGCCTATACTGTCAGGCCTTGCATGTTTAATTTTCTGCACTCCCGACCTATACTGTCAGGCCTTGCTTGTTTAATTTTCTGCACTTTCGGCCTATAGTGTCAGGCCTTGCATGTTTAATTTTCTGCACTCTCGACCTATAATGTTAGGCCTTCCATGTTTAATTTTAAGCACTCCGGCCTATGATGTCAGGCCTTGCATGTTCTAATTCTAGCACTTCCGGCCTATACTGTTAGGCCTTGCATGTTTAATTTTCTACACTCCGGCCTATCCTGTAAGGCCTTGCATGTTTAATTTTCTGCACTCTCGGCCTATACTATCAGGCCTTGCATGTTTAATTTTCTGCACTTCTGGCCTATACTATCAGGCCTTGCAGGTTTAATTTTCTGCACTCCCGGCCTATATTGTCGGGCCTTGCATGTTTAATTTTCTGCACTCCGGCCTATCCTGTCAAGCCTTGCATGTTTAATTTTCTGCACTCCCAGCCTATACTTTCAGGCCTTGCGTATTTAATTTTCTGCACTTCTGCCCTATACTGTTAGGTCTTGCATGTTTAATTTTCTGCACTCCCGGCCTATATTGTCAGGCCTTGAATGTTTAATTTTCTGCACTCACGGCCTATACTGTCAGGCCTTGCATGTTTAATTTTCTACACTTCCGGCTTATACTGTCAAGCCTTGCATGTTTACTTTTCTACACGTCAGGCCTATGCTGTCAGGCCTGACATGTTTAATTTTCTGCACTTCCAGCCTATACTCTCTGGCCTTGCATGTTTAATTTCCGCATCTTCGACCTATGTAGTCATGCCTTAAATTTTAATTTTCTTGCACTCCGACCTATAATGTTAGGCTTTGAACGTTTAAATTTCTGCATTCCTGGCTTATGATGTCAGGCCTTGCATGTTTGATTTTCCACCTTGCTGCCAATAAAGATTGAACCCATGGCTTTTTTTATCTTTTACCTCGGACATAATTTGTTCATGTCTTTACTCATTTCTTACCGTGATAATCTAGAAACTGATTTCTTATATTATCTGGTAAGAAAATGAGTAAAGAGGGGCAAACTGTAAACACCGAATTATGTCCGAGGATTCAAAACCAAAAATAAATTTATTTATTTTTCGCCAAAAGTTGATTTAGTCTAAAATAGTTCAAAAAAATCAAAATAAAACAAATGAAATAAATAAATAAAAACATAAAAAAAGAAGAAAAAAGAAAAGAAGAGGAAAAAATAAGAAAAGAGAAAAAGGAATCCCACACGAAATAAAATAAGAATTCCAAAAAACGAAAGAAAAAAGAAAAAATTCTCTTATGTGGGAAAGAAGTCCCACATTGGACAAGGAGGACTTCTTTAATCCATCCTCCTTCTATATAAGGAAAGGTCCTTCACCAAAATGAGGGGGAGGAGAAGCACTTGGAGTCTTATGGGGGATTTTTAGAATTTTCAAATAGAGGGCCTAAGAGACTCTCTACCTCTGCCTTAAATTCAGCCCTTGGCCTCCATGGAACCAGTTCTTCATCACCTTCCAATGGTGTTTAGATCCCACTTTTATTCCGCTTAAGTTTCTTGCTTCTTCTCGGATTTCCGGGTTCATTTTCGTCTCTATTTTTCGTTTTCAATTTTGATCGATCAAATGGTCTTCGATTTTGATGATTTTTGTTGCGTTCTCTTTTTATTTCTCTCTAGTTTCTGGAATGATATTATTTGTCTAATTTGGATCAGAAATGAAATTTATATCGCCTGATTACCGAAGCATGTTTGTCCTGGTCTGCAAATGAACCTAGCTTGTTTGATTTGTGCATAACTTGCTAATTTCTGGTTGGATTTATGTCAAACTTGTTTTTTTTATTCCTATGATCCATATCTTTAAATTTATTGGTTCTAATTTTTCAGATCTAACAAAAATTATTTTTGAAAAATTCTGAGATTTGAATCCAAATTTTGGCGCCAAAATCTCTTGTGTTCTTGAGGTTCATCTTCGTCTCTGTTTTTGTTTCCATTTTTAATCAGTCAAATGATCTCTGATTTCGGTGATTTTTACTGCGTTCTATTTTTCATTCTTTCTAGTTTCTGGAATGATATTATTTGTCTAATTTGGATCCGAAATGAAATTTCTATCTCTTGATTAGTGAATCATGTTCGTCTTGGTGCGCAAATGAACCTAGCTTGTTTGATTTGTACATAACTTACTCATTTCTGGTTGGATTTTTGTCAAACTCTTTTTGTTTGATTCCTATGATCCACATCTTTTAATTGTTTGGTTTTAATTTTTCAGATCTAACAGAATATTTTTGAAAAATTTTGAAATTTGAATTCAAATTTTGGCGTCAAAATCTCTTGTATTCTTGCGGTTCATCTTTTTCTCTGTTTTTCATTTTCGTTTTTAATTGGTCAAATGATATTATTTGTCTAATTTGGATCTGAAATGAAATTTCTATCTCTTAATTACTGAAGCATGTTCGCAATTCTTTTCCTTAATTTCAAATCAAGACAAGTTTATTTTAAATCAAGTCCAATTCAAGTCTAAAATTTAAATCAAGTTTATTTTATTTTAAATCAAGTCCAATTATTTTCAAAAAATTCAAATCAAGTTTATTTTATTTGAAATCAAGTCCATTTATAATTCTAAGTCTCATGCAATGAACTTTAAATACGAACTGATAGCTTTTTCTGTTGTTCAGTATCTAGAGATTCATATGGGTCCTAGTGCAGCCTTAGTTGTCTTGGACCCTGTGCATATGTGGACTAAGAATCCCTTGTAAATAATAAAATATTTTAGAGCAACATCGTTTTGAGAATCCCTTTTGTAGAAAATACCGTTTTAATAATTCCAAGTCTCATGCGATGGAGTCTAAATACGAACTGGTAGCTTTTTCTGCTCTTCAGTATTTAAAGATTCATATGGGTCCGTGCAGCCCTAGTTGTCTTGGACCTTGTGCATTTGTGGACTGAGAATCCCTTTTTTAGAAAATACCATTTTAATAATTCCAAGTCTCACGCAATGGGCTCTAAATACGAACTGGTAGCTTTTTCTACTGTTCGGTATTTATAGATTCATATGGGTCTCAATGTAGCCGTAGTTGTCTTGGACCCTGTGCATATGTGGATTGAGAATCCCTTTTTAGAAAACTCGTTTTGCAACCCCTAATCTCACGCGACAAGCTCGAAACACGAACTGGTAGCTTTTTCTGTTGTTCGATGCTTAGAGATTTATATGGGTCACAGTGCAGCCGTAGTTGTCTTGGACCCTATGCATATGGGTCCCAGTGCAGTCGTAGTTGTCTTAGGCCCTATGCATATGTGGGTTGGGGAATGCGCTTTTTAAAACAAAAATAAGCTCGTTTTGCAACCCCTAGTCTCATGCGATGAGCTTTAAACACGAACTAGTAGCTTTTTCTGTTGTTCGATGTTTAGAGGTGCGTGTGGGTCCCAGTACAGTTGTAGTTGTCTTAGACCTTGTGCATATGTGGACTAAGAATTATGCAAAAATATCGAAATTACTCTCAAAATCATCTTCCTTTTCACTCCGAAGGTCAAGCCTTCACACCAGAACTACGTAAGCCTTGAGTTTCCCATTGTACTGGGGAATACGTAGGAGCAGGATTAAGTCCTGTCAGGCTAACCTCCATCAACCTATTTATTTTCACATTAATTAAGGGATCAAACAATTTTCAAAAAATAACACACTCAATTTAAAGTTACCGTTTTTCGGAACGGGCGAGTGGGGTGCCCACCTTCCCCACTCGTAACCAACTCCCGAACCTAAATCTCTTCCTCGAGCTAGGGTTTTTCCAAATATTTTTCCTTCAAATAAAAATTTGGTGGCTACTCCACTTAATCAAATAAAATTTCTTTTTAAAACTTTAGTTAGTTTGTCATATCGTCGGAATTACGGTTGCGACATACATGATTCCTAGAGAGCCAATCCATTCCTAAAATTATATCCAATTCAGCCAAAGACAAAAAGATAAAATCTTGATATCTTTGATAAAGGGCAGAATACTTACACAGTTGTTCAAATCTGGAAGTGTATTTCTCTACCGTCATGTTCCCTTATTGCAAACAAAGGAACTCAGCGTCCTTCGTATCCCATACTGACTACACAAAATACTTCTCATAAAATCCTCCTTGAATACTTCCTTAGTGATGGGGTTCTAGCCAGCTTCTAACAATCTTCTATCACTTATCCATCAGAATTCAACATCAACTTCTAGCATATAGGCAGCATAAGTTTCCTTTTGTTCTTCATTGCAGTCTATGAATGCAAATATTTTCTCCATGGCCTTAATCCATTCATCGTCCTTATCTGGGTTCATGGATCCCCTAAAGCTAGGTGGGTTCACCTTCCAGAACTTTGCAAACCTGTGATGATCTGATTTTACTACACAGGTGTTTGTAGTACCCCCTATTCTTCGATTGCCTATCCATCATGCCTTGTATGGAGTTTCCATATCTCTGAGGGTGGTGCTCAAATCTGCTGGGACTTCTTTATCTTATGCCTTTCTAGTGTGGCCTCTACCTCGCCTTACCTCTATCATTGATTTCTAAACACACATGCATAGAAATTGAGATGATCAAGTTCAATACTGAAATCAAGCATGTCATTAACCATTCTTATAAAGCATAAGGCAATCATGCACTCAAATAACTAACTAGATTCAAAGCATGCCTTTTAATCCTAATGCAGAGAACATACACATGCTCTAGAAGAATAGTCAAACCATTCTCAAACTCCATAAGGATGAACTGCTTTGATACTATAATCTAACACCTTAAAAATGAAGTTCATTTTTAAGCTTATGTCGTACACATGATTTCATTATTGGACTATTACTTCATTATGCGGAATCTTTTAGAAATTACTATGATGAAAATACAGTAAGTTTTTTTTTATAAAACATCTTAGTTGATTAACCTCTACAGGTAACATTGGATAACATTTCACACATACACGCTTCTGCATACAAAACAACATCCTAAAAAATTATCATCTAAAACAATATTCAATATCCAAAAAATCCAAAATATTTCAAACTTTTTCTACTAATAAAATCCATTTCACTGACCTTAAAAATTACTTCAACATGGTTGCTTCTTTCAATAACAAAAGAGAATAAGATGAAATACCTTACTTATCTCACCTTCTTTTACAAAATCCAACAACATATAAAACCAAAATACACCCTTTCTTAGACTTCAAAATCCAAACAATTTGGATAAAAAATTCTCACATCCAACTACAAAGAACTTCAAGCCCAACAAAATATTCATAAAGGAAAGACAAACACCTACATCCACTTTCAACCCCAACCAAAAATACATAAAAGGAACACCAAAACCTACACCCAACTTCAACCCAACCATAATACAAAAAATAAAATAAAAATCTCTAACTCCTAGATCAAAGAATCTTACCAGGAGCACTATGGGAAACAGAGATGTTCATCAAGACCAAATTCCAGGTTAACGGGTTAAAAGAAATAGAAATGATCAAGACCAAAAAAATTTTTAGTCAAAAAATAAATTAATAAAACATGAAAAGGTAAGGAACATTTTCTATCCTTGACCTTGCCACATCAATGAAATGGAAATAAATGTATACACTATTTATATGTTTGAGTCTAATATGTAAGAATAATAAAATAAAATGATGGTTCCAAAGAAACAAAATATAATTAAAAATAAATAAATAAAAATATAACTACTCAGATGAGTGCAAGCTCAACATGAAAGTTTAATTAGCTTAAATTAAAATATTTAAATTTATTATAATTTTAGTTTTATTATCTAAATCTTACATTGTTTTAAATATGTTGAGACCAATTCATTTTGACGGATACAATTTGGCATGATTTACAATGTCTTCTCCTTTACACTTGAGAATTTTAAAAGTTCTTTTTATCTTTTCTAATTAATTACTTTTATTTTAATGTTTGTGGTTCAATATTTTTTACTAGAAAAATTATATATATATATATATATAAATATTAATTCAAATATTAAATTAATAAATTTTATTTTTTATATCATATTTAAAAAAATTTATTGAATAAATATTAAAAAATATATATTATTTATTAAAATAAAATTTTATAATAAAATATTAAATAATAAAATTTAATAATTTAACAATTAAATTGATAAGATTATAAAATAGATATTAAATAAAGTAATTTTAACGTTGATTATTTTATGTTTAAAATAACTTGATTATTATTATTATTATTATTATTAATATTATTATTATTATTATTATTATTATTATTATTATATATAAGATTCTAAACACTTTAATATAATATTAATGTTTAAAAATAAAAAATAAATTTAATTAAAATATTTTTAATTTTTAATCATAAATTTAAAAGTGCTTTTAGTATAAATTATTTTTAATAAAAATTAACAATATATAAACTAGTTTTCATATATTTATCAAATAAAATTAAAAATAATACTTTTAATATTTTTAAATAATTATTAAAATTAATTTCTTTAATAAAAGTGTGTGTAAAATTTTACTAATGGTTTTTCTTTTATTTATTTTGCCATACTCCTTTTAAGGCTCTGACCGAAATGTCTTGGAAATCATGAGCAACTTTACGGTTTTATCGAGGGAAATGTTTAAAAAAGTTTGAGTGAACTACCTTTTTAGTCCTTGAACTTGTTACGAAAATTCAGTTTAGTCCCTGAAAGACGTAAATTAACCCATTAGTCCCTGACTTTGTTAACCGTGATTCACGTTAGTCCTTGCCCCCAATTATTGTTAACAACGTGCTGACCTGTAACGTTAAATGCCACGTAGGAAGCCCATGTGTCATAAAACAAAGTCGTTTGAATAAATATGATAGTTATAGATATGGTTTTAACATCAATTGGAGGGAAAAATATTTTGTCTTGTTGGCTGTTGTCATTGTCTCTGTTTTATAGTGCATAGAACCATTGACTTTGTCATTTTCTCTAGTTTACAGTGCAAAGAAGCAACCAATTCCAGCAAACGAGGTTTGATTATTTTCTGCAACAATGGACCAGGTATTTGCCCTATTATTCAACCCTTATATATGTTTTACTGTAAATATAAATAGTGGGTAAGACGAAATGTGAATATTTAATACATGTGGTCCCTAATCTGAATAGTATTTTAAAATAATGCATTTATTATATGTGGTCCCTAATCTGAATAGTATTTTAAAATAATGCATTTATTATATGTGGTCCCTCATTGTGTAGTGATTTTGTCTTACTTGATGCAATATTTGACTTTAGTTATTCATCATGGTGGGAATTTTATTAATGATGGTGGAGTGGTGAAGTATAAATGGGGAAATGTTGAGATATAGGAGGATTGTGATGAAGACACATTGGATGTTTTTAGTTTTAAAAAGTTTGCTGCAAGTCTAGGATATCTAAATGTTAAAATTGTATATTGGTTGAATCCGACATTGAAATTTGGTGATGGTCTTCGCATTTTGGAACTTGATGTTGATTTGCTAGATATGGTACGGGTAGCCAAAAAAAATGGTAGAAAAATAGATATATATTTTGAACATTCAGTCAATGAAGTTGTAGATATGGAAGTATTGTTAAAAAATTCTAAGGAAGGTGAAGAAGGTGCTGAATTGGAAGGACAAGAACGTGCTGAATTTGAAGTTGGAGAGGTGGTAGTGGACATGATCCTGATTTTATACCAGTAGATGATGCTACTGATTTTCACTTTGATGTTGACTTCAAGTGTGGTGAAGGTAGAGAGGAAGATGGTGGAGAGGGTAATGGTGTTGAGGATGGAGAGGGTGATGGTGATAAGGGTGGGCAGTCTGAAAGTGAGTGTGAAGAAGTTGATATGTTTGGTGGTCATGAGGCAGGTGAGAAAGATGATGGTGGGGCTGGAAATGAGGTTCGTGATGGAGATGTTGGTGTTATGAAAGAAAGAAAGACCTATATGACTAGGGGGTAAACAAAAAGGGCAGCAGAATCTGTGGGTACAATTTCTACAAAGAAGGTAGCACGAAAGCCAAGACAAAAGTCAAAAGCAGCACCAAAATCAAAACCAACACCAAGCCCAAAGCCAACAAAAGGAAAACAGCAAAAAGCAAAAAGGACACCTAAAAAGAAAGTAGGAGGTCAAAGTAGTAAGAAAGTTGTTGATAAAGGAAAGGGTAAAGCTGTAGTTGAAGAAGAGGAAACAAGTGATGAAGAAGAAATTAACTTTGTGCCACATGATATGTCTGATGAGAATGAAAGTGGATGTTCATGGTAATCAGAAGAAATGAAGACTCCCCACAATAGTGATGATGAAGATGGAGAAAAGGAGACTTATCCACAATGGAATGAAGATTCAGTTTTTGGCCATATTAGATTAGAACTTGGAATGGAATTTACAACCATTGAATCATTTAAGAAAGCTATAAAGGAGTACACAATTCAACTCGGTAGAGTAGTCTCCTGGGTAAAAAAGGACAAAACAAGAGCAAGAGCAAAGTGTAATGAAAAAACCTGCTCATGGGAAATTTACTGCAACTATAGTAATACCTTCCACTGTTTTCAAATTAAAACATTTAAATCTGATTATACTTGTGGGAGAGTATTTAAAAATAAACAAGCATCACAGAGTTGGGTCATTGGGAAATTGGTGAAAAAACTGAAAAAGGACAAGGATATGAAGGTAAGTCACATTATTGATTACTTCAAGCAAAAATTTGGAGTTCATCTTAATAGGACTAAAATATAGAGGTCTGTGAAGAAAGCCAAAAATATCTTGCAAGGGACTGAGGAAGAGCAGTATGCAAGATTATGGGATTATTGTGCTGAATTGTTAAAGTGGAACCCAGGTTCTACTGTGAAAATGGAAACAATCCCTCAGGTAGAGGGTCCTCCAGTATTTCTTGGATTGTATATATGTCTTGCTGGATGCAAGAAAGGATTTAAAGATGGATGCAGGCCATTGATTAGCCTTGATGGAGCTTTCCTCAAAGGTTATTATGGTGGTCTGCTGTTGGTCAGGATGCAAACAATCACATATGGGTTATTGTCTATGCTGTGGTTGATGTTGAAAACAAGGAGAATTGGAGATGGTTCTTGGAACTATTACATGAAGACCTAGGGGACCATCTTCAGTATGGATGGAACTTCATTTCTGACATGTAGAAGGTACATAAGTTTGCATGCAAATGTTGCACGTAAATATAGATTCTATATATATAGCCTGTGTAGTAACTGAAATATTAATAAGAATAACTGTGGAACATTTTTAATTACATAAGGGCCAATGTGAAACAAACTATTCCTTTCAAAAGGGTAATATGTGAGGTACTGATTTGATTGCATATTACAAGGTTTGAAATAAGCTTTACAAGAAGTAATGTCTGGAGCCCCCCATAGATATTATGTCTGGCATGTATGGAAAAATTTCTCCAAGCAATGGAAGGATAAGGAGCTGAGAATGTTACTATGGAAATGTGCTAGATCAACTGAGCCTCACCAGTTCCACAGGAATATGAACTCATTGCAGATAACAAACCCAAAAACTCATTATTATTTGGCTGAAAAGCCAAAAAAGTCTTGGAAAAAAGCTTATTTCTCACCATGGCCAAAAGTGGACAACATATGTGTAAACACTCAATTATGTCTGAGGCCCATTTTAAGTCAATTAATGGATAAACCTAAATTAAAAAACTTCAAGAATTTCAAAATAAACATAAAACAGAAGAAACTGAAAAGAAAATAAAAATAAAAAAAGGATAACAAGAAGACTATTAATAATGAGAAAAAATAGATTTAAAGAAAAAAAAAACAAAATCTGAATATATATATAAACCTGGAAGAAAAGAATGAAAAAAAATAATAAAATCCAGAATTGTAAAAAAATAATAAATCTGAATATATATAATGAAAAGATAAAATCTGAAAAATAATAAAGAATTGTAAAATCCAGAAAATAAAAAAATAATAAAAAGATAAAATCTGAAAAATAGTAAATAAAGTCCAGAAAAAATAATAATAAAAAATTAAAATCTGAAAGAAAAATTATTATCAGAATCAAAATGAAAAGGAACTAAATACAAATTAAACAAAAAAAAAACAAAAAAAAATAAAAATAAAAATTCAGAAAAATTTATTAATTAGAACTAAAATATTTTGAAGAAATAGCAAAATATATATGTGAAAGAAAAGAATCTAAGAAAAATGAAAATTTTCAATTAAAAAATTAAAAACTGAAAAAAAAAATTAAAACAAAAAAATCTTGAAATTAATAAAATCAGAAAATTTTGAAATAACAAATGAAAGTCTAAAAATACAATAAATAGATAAATAAATAAAATAATTAAAACTAAAAAAAATAAAAACAAAAAAAAACGAAAAATAAAAATCAATTAATTAATCAAAAAATAAAGCAAAAACAAGGATTAAAAATCAAAATGAATAAAATCCTGAAAAATGAAAATAAAAAAAAATCAAATAAATAAAACAAAATTTTTACAGAAAAGAACAAAAGAAAGGGGCGGAAGAAGACAAAATGGAGGAAAATCAAAAGCAGAAGAAGGGAAAAGCAGAATATACAATATAAAAGGGGTACTGAGGCTTAGAAACAGGGGTTAGGAAATCGTCTTTTTGAGAGCCACATTTAAAAAGAAGATTCGAAGGGAGGAAGAGGAGATTTTCCAGAAGTGCAAGTCGCGATCTCCATCAATCCAAGCGCAAAACACCGGCTGGAGCTGCAGGTTGGTTACTTCCTGCCATGTCTTAAATTTAGATTTACTTGATACATAAACACCCATCAAGAATTGAGGGATTTCAATAAAATTAACGCTGCATGCCTTGCTGGGAATCAAGAATGGGGAAATTTCAATGAATAATGATGCTAATGTTGTATGCTTTGCTGAGAATCAAGAATGGGGAAATTTCAATGAATAATGATGCTAACGTTGTATGCTTTGCTGGGAACCTTAGGGAGTTTGCAATGTTAACGTTGAGGAGCAAGAATCGAGTAGGATCTTGGCATTGATAGAATAAGACATAGTGTTATAGGAAGGAGAGGCACTAGAGGTACAGTCAAGATCGATCCGCATGATTGCCCATTACGATGCATGATAGAACCTTGACGTTGGTCTGTGAACGTTGATCACAGGAAGATGAAATTGATGCTAGATGGTGTCTTCTTCGCCCTTTCCTTAGCAACTTGAATAGGCACAAAATTAAGTATAACTTAAATTTCTAGAAAATCGCGTGATAAAGACAAGAAGGGGTGCTCTTCCCCTAATAAAGAAATAAGATCCTCTGTTTTAGGTTGATAAGTCTTATAATAGAAAGCTCACTGATAACTAGAATGTGCCAATCCAAGCTTTCACTCCTGCTTCTTATGTCTGTAGCATCGTATAGCACCTGGATGGGGGGTTAGTAACCAAGTTAGGGAATAACCGGTTGGGTGTTGATCAGCTGAGGAACTGAGGCCGAATCCAAAACGGGGTTTGACAGTAATTGAAACTTGAGAGGAGTCACATGGGGATGGCGTAGTTGCAACAGCGAGTACAAAAGGATTTAAGTCTCATTGACCATCGCATCCGAAAGAAGCATAGTAGCTAGATTTAGGAGATATGTGGAATAATCCCCTCAGTCCTCCCTCTTGTACTTCCTTTTGGATTTTCCAGTTTCATAACAATGGTTAGGGGGAATCGAGAACTGGTCATGGGTAGAATAGGATACACCTTTCTTTAAATATGGTCTTGACGTTGGGGAGTAGAACGTGTGTTCAAAAACGAATAGCTAGTTTCGTTCGAGAATGATTCTCTAGCCCAAGCGAGGGAGTGCGTTAACCAAAGTGAATCTGGTGTACCCCCTAAGAGTCGAGTGGTTGGAAGGTGTAGATATCCTTGGACATTATCTGAATTAGAGTAAATAACACCTTCCTTACAATACCAACGCATACACCTAATCTGAAAGGGTCACGACCAGTAGACGTTTCGACGTCTAATATATCATGCTAAGGAGCGAGTCTCCATGCTTAAGCAAGTATGTATATGATCCCATCTGTTGAACCACTCTGTTTGCGTTAAGACACGCCCAAATCATAAGGAATTCTCAGGCCAGTCATAGTGATATAGCATTGGACTTCAACCCATGCAGTTAGACAAACCAGGCAAAAATTCATTCGCCTTCCATCATGCCACAGTGTACCAGGGGCATTCAGTATAGTTAGCCTACGCAATCCTGCTATAATAGAATCCTAGGAGGGGCCGTACTTGCTTCTGTTCTGACAAGAATCCCATAGTCCAGTGTTCTACGAGCTCGGGTGTGTGAAAGAATCCCATAAGCCAGAGAAGGAAGTCGACCAAATACTCTCCAGTACGTCATGCAAGGCCCATGCAAGAGGGGAAACCTTTAAATAAACATGGGAGCCTTATAAGCCATGCATGTCTGAAATAGGGGGAGGTTCATCCTAGAACTATACATAAAACTGGTAAGACAAGAATCACCAAAGTGGGATATGGCTAAGTGGTTAGTGTGCTATGTAAATACCCCACGTTCTGGGTTCGATTCCTTGGGGTGATTTTTTAAAAGGTTTATAACAATGCTGATTCATGGTCGTCAAATAATAAAACTACTCTAATGCCCCTGATCATCCACAATGTCCTCAGAAAATAAATAAAAAATTTTCAGAAAATAAAAAAATTCCCAAAAATTAAGAAAATAAATAAATTTTTTTTAGAAATTAACAAAAAATTTTCAAATTTATAGAAATTAAGAAAATAAATAAATAATTTCCAGAAATTAAGAAAATTAACAAAAAATTTTAAAATTTCCAGAAATTAATAAAAAATTTAAAATTTCCAGAAATTAATAAAAAAATTCAAAAATTCCAGAAATTAATAAAAATCCTATAATTCATAAAAATTTCAAAATTCCTAAAAATTTCATAAAATTTCAAAATCCCCAAATAATTCATGAAATATTAAATTCCTTATTTGATAGACTCCCCCCAAATTTCTAATAATTACTTGCGACTTGCCCTTTTTTATTCATCGGTTTCAAAAAAAATAAAAAAAAAATAAAATTTTGTTTTGCAATTCTTAATCTCACGCGACGAGCTCTAAGCACGAACTGGTAGCTTTTTCTGTTGTTCGGTATTTAGAGAATTGTATGGGTCCAAGTGCAGCCGTAGTTGTCTTAGGCCTTGTGCATATGTGGATTAGGGTTGTCATTCCCTTTTACAAAATAAAAAAAAACCTTACTCGTTTTATTCATCCTTTTTTCAAAAAATAAAATTTTGGTTTTGCAATTCTTAATCTCACGCGATGAGCTCTAAGCACGAATTGGTAGCTTTTTCTGCTATTCGTTGTTTGGAGATTCGTATGGGTCCAAGTGCAGTCGTAGTTGTCTTGGGCCCTGTGCATATGTGGATGAGGATTGCTCTTCTAAAAACAATTTTCAAAATAATCGAGCTATTTTCAAAATATAACCTTTCAAGTGGCTCCGAAGGTCAAGCCTTCGGACACTTTTCAAACATTCCTATAAACATTTTGAAGGTCAAGCCTTCAAATCAAAACCAGAACTACGCAAGCCTTGAGTTTCTCATTGCACCGGGGAATACGTAGGAGCAAGATCAAGTCCTGTCAGACTAACCACCATCAAGTATTTATTTTCACTCTAATAAAAGGGATCAAATCATTTTCAAATAATCACACACTCAGTTTAAGGGTACTGTTCTTCGGAATAGGCGAGTGGGATGCCTAACACATTCCCCACTCGTAACCAACTCCCGAACCTAAATCTCATCCTCGAGTCAGGGTTTTTCCCAAATATTTTTCCCTCAAATAAAAATTTGGTGGCGACTCCACGTAATCAATAAAAATTCATTTTCAAAAATTTTAGCGAGTTCGTCGTCTCGTCGGAATTACGGTTTCGACAATATGCAATAATAATTGTGAACTATTTAATGCCAAGATAGTTTCAGCTAGGGAGAACTCAATCATAAGCATGCTGGAGGAAATAAGAGTGCTAATCTTCAACATTATAACAACAAATAAGCTGAAATTGGCTCGCCACATTAGCCACTTACCACCAATTCAGCAAAGTCAACTTGAAAAACTTATAAAAGAATCAAATAAATGGACTGCTACATGGTCAGGTAATGTTTAGGATTCAGTATGTCTTTCATATTGTCTTTTGTGTTTGCTGTTACATGGGCACATAAGGTTATTTACATCTAATGTGTTTGCTGTTACATGACTTACTTACAATGTAGGAGATGATGATGGACATAAGTTTGAAGTCCAATCCTGGCCAATAAAAGTAGTTGTAAATCTTGGTATCCAAAGCTGCACATGTCGTTTTTGGGAACTAACAGGTTAGTGTTTAAACTTGTCACTAATTTTCAAGTGCATTGTGTTTAACTTTCATCCCTACCATGCTGCAGGTATGCCTTGCATGCACACCATAGCAGCTATTGTTTACAAGAATGAGAGAGCTGAAGACCATTGTCATGCTTGGCTGACAATGGCCTCATACCAAGCCACTTATGCTAACCATATCGAGGCATTGCCAGGGCAAGACTTCTAGGATCGCACAGACCAAATCCCACCTGTTCCACCCAAAATCAAGAAGAAGGTTGGGAGGCCAAAAAAACAAAGAAGAAAAGAAATTAATGAAAAACCTGTTAACCCACCCAAACTTAAGAGGAAGATAAAAGAGGTCAAATGCAATGTTTGTGGTGATACTAACCATAACAAACATACCTGCCTGGTGGCGAAAAGGCAAAGGTTAGCACATTTAAGTGCTAGTTCTGCTGCTGCATCATATGCTGGTTCTTTTGCTGCTGCCCAAAAGGGTGATGTTGGTTCCTCTCATGCTGCCTCTCATGTTGTTGCCCAAGGGGGTGATGCTGGTTCCTCTCATGCTACTACCCAAGGGGGTGAAGGTAGTGCCTTTGATGCCCAAGTTGGTTCTGCTGATGCTACTGCTATAGTGCAAGATGAAATAGTCTTCTACCCATTTGAAGATGAACAATCACCTAGGATGCTACCAAGACCTAAATTACCTATTAAGAAGAATTTAGCAAACCAAACCCCTCAGGAAGAGAACAGTCATCTTCTGTAGCAGAGGTGAGACCAATTCATGTTGAAAAACCCGCCCAACACAGATCACCACCAAGTGATCCAAATGCAACAATTGGTGATTCCACTAAACCATCAAAGTTTATGCCAACTCCAACTTTTACCAAGTCAAGTACTTAATACATATGTACATGTTTTTTGTGAGACCTATTTGGTCAAATTGAATATCCTATGTAATGCATTTTGTTGACACTTGTAATGGTTGTTTTTGGGATTACATCACCTAACACTTGTTAATTCAGATTATCACCTTTTATGTATGCAATTCAGTTTTTCATTTACAATATTTGAGGTTTCAAAACAGTCCTCACGTTCTCTGCAGAATATGCTCTTTGCTGTAACTTACCAAAATAGGTTATGACTCTCACAAGGTCACAAGCTGTTTTTTGCTTATTTCAATCAGCTCCTTGCCATAACTTACCAAAATAAACTCTTTTTTGCTTATACATGAGTCTTTATTAGAAAGGAACAAAAAAAGAAAAACAGAAATTTGTACATATGCTTATGTCATATTTGCATCTTATATTAACTTCTGTAACACTGAGCAGAGTGGTAATTGTGTACACGTGCTTATAGTGTCAACTGTCAAGCAATTTTCTCAGCTATGACCTTGTTGCAGCAAAGGATCCTAATTGAAAAAGGTTGTACTAGGAACACATTTTGTTTCTTAGTTTTAGTTCTTCATTTACAATTACTCATACTTGTTTTTGGTAATTATTCACTAATTGTAATATATTATTTGAGGTTTCAAAATAGTCCTCACGTTTTATGCAGAATAAAGGTTTCAAAACTTAAGTTATTCAAGCATGGTTCCCCAAACAATGTGCAGAATAATTTGAATGACATAAAAATAAATTGTACTCCAAACAATCCTCAAATTCATAAATCTCCACTTCAATACATAACACATTAGTATTTCAACACAAAAGGATCACACTAAAATTACATAAACTAAGCTGCTACTTTAGTTATTAAAATTAAAACTCAAACAAAATGCAAGCACAACTATTATAAACCCCAACCCCAAATATACTATTACATGTAATCTCCTAACTTCCATATCTAACTCATCAATCTTCTTTGATATTTTCTTCCATTCTTCATGATTACAATCAGCACCATTCATTACTGATGTAACTTCATACTCCTCCCCAGTAGTCTAATTGTACCACATGAAAAACTCACACCTTTCTTCCACCTATATACACCATGAACAATGTTAAAACATCTCTAAAAATTTACACCAACACAAAACTTAAAGTATTTTAAATCATATTACCTTCAGTTTTGAACATCCACAGAAAAGCATTCCAGGATTCCTTGCAGAGGTTGAAGCACGTATAACAGCTTTGTATTTGCATAAGCATCTCACCTGCTCATTTTCCTTTTGCATACTTTGTGACATTCTTGAGTCTCTAGTGCGTATAGACATTCTTGATTTTCGTCCAACAATCTTGGGTCTCACTTTACTTTTCCCAATTGCCCCAATTTTTCAATTGCAAAATTAGGGTTTCAGATTAGAAATTTTTGTTAAACTCTGAACATTTTAAATGATGAAGATGACAACGACGTGTACAAGATACCATTCAGGTATGTTAAACAAGTTCAACGACGTCGTTTTATGACACATGGGCTTCTTAAGTGACATTTAACGTTACAGGTCAGCACGTCGTTAACGATAATGAGAGCAAGAACTAACGTGAATCACGGTTAACAAAGTCATGGACTAACATATTAATTTACGTCTTTAGGAACTACATTGAACTTTCATAACAAGTTCAAGAACTAAAGAGATAGTTCATTCAAAAAAATTTGATTTGTTAGCCATAATTAAACTTATCGAGTAGCCAATACTAAATGTTGCGAAAAAACTCATTTGAGTTGTTTTTAATATAATCATCATTAAATATTTTAATTATATTTTTAAGTTATATATTAAATTAAAATCATCTTCATAAATTAAAAAAACAAAAATAGATATAATACTAAAAGAGAAATTTTATTTTCTTTAAATCCATTATTTTTACATAAAACTAGATATTAATAATAAGCATAAACGCTTAACATCTATAAAAACATATGCACTCGTTTCGAAAATTTCGCTGTCCAGTTGCTCTGGCTCCATATTTGTTGCGACAATCTTTCTTACATTTACTACTGCTCGTACAATTATCGTACAGCTTGGCACGACACTTCGGATCTGCCTCTGCTACTTTGAGTGGTCCGTCATTTTCTATATCACACGCAAACATACAATAATGTTTTATTTCATTCGAATAAAATGAAAATTAGGAAAAAAAAAATAAAGATTAAAATAAATATAAAATTAAAAATAAATTATTTAAATAGAATAAAAAAATAAAAATATTAATAATATAATTTTTTATTTATATAAATTTTAAAAATATTTTTAATTTTAAAAAATTTAATTTTATTATTATATTTTTTATTGATATAATATTTATTTTTTTAATTTTTAAAAATTATTTAATAATTTAAAATAAAAAATTAACCCCTCTTTACTTGAGGGGGAGAAATAATTTTATAGATTGCAAAAAAACTAATTTCTTTCTTTTATATAAAATAAATGTAAGTAAGTAAAGGTAGAAAAATAAAATGCATATAAATTTTTAAAATAATTTTTTTTCTTCTTAATATTTTTTATTAAACAAAATATAAAAAAAATTTATTTAAAAACAACACAAATTTTAAAAACTCGGTAAACTTAATTTTGTTAATTGAATATCGAGTCAAGAAACTTAACATACCAATGCTACCAATGGAAACAACAATCAGAACAATCAGAACTAAAGAAATAGTCTTCATCTTTGATTTTATAGAAAATTTCACCTAATAGATTGGATCTTGACTAATGAGTTGATATGATCCTCCACTCAAGGATATATTATATACTGAACGTATTTAATGCTCATTAAATATGTCTATTTTTTATAATATATATATTGAATCAATTTATTATAAAAATAAGTTTATTTTTTTTTATTTAATATTTTTTAATGATTAAATTTTATAAATTTATTTATTAAAAATATAATATTAATAATATTTTATTAAATAAATTTAAATTAATATATTAAAAAAGATATATTATTTATTAAAATAAAACAATATAATAAAATATTATATATTTTTTAAAATTTTATCTACGTAATTTATATAATAAAATTATAAATTAACAATGGAATAGATAAAATTTAATTATTAAAAAATATTAAATAAAATAAATTATATATATATATAATAAATTAATACGATGTTATACTAAAATATATATTTTCGAAGGTATTTAATGTTCTTTAAATATGTTTATTATTTATTGTACCATGTTATACTAAAACATATATTTTTGAAGGTAATTAATGCTCTTTAAAGATGTTTATTATATATATATATATATATATATATATATATATATATATATATATATATATTAAATTTTGGGTATTTTTATTGCAAAAAACTATTTATTATTTTTCTTGTTTTTATTTGTTTGTGATTTAATATTTTTTATAAAAATTAAAAAAGTAATTATTATTTACACTATATTAAAATTATTATATAAGTTTATATTTTATTTTGTTAGTTTTTCAGAAATTAATATATTTGTCATGAGTAAAGATATGATAAAAAATAATAAATATTATTGTAAATTTCCAAAGAGATAATTGAAAAAGAATATATTTTAAAATTGTGAGAAATAAAAATAAAAAGCAATAAGGGTATGAAAATAAAATAAAAATATAAAGCTTTTGGAATTGATAAAAAATATTAAAATAAATTATTTTAATTAAGATATTTTATGTTTATTGAGTCGATAATATGTTTAAAAATAAATAAAAATAAAATTGAAATTTACTAAATTTAATATAATAGTATACATAATATTTAAGAGAAATAAAGAAAGATATTTAATTTTGTAGAAATCATATAAATATGAAATATTAGATATAAAAAATGTTAGGATCTGTTTATTATTGAAAAATATTTTTTATTTTTTTATTTTTATTCTTTTACATAGGAAACAGTAAAAATAAAAAATTGTTATTTTCTGTTTTTATTTTTTTTTAGTACAAAATTTTAAAAACAAACAATAGAATGAAAATAATGTCATATTTTATAAATAAAAGTACAATTTTTTTTTAAAAAAATAAACAAATCTTTATTAGTTATATTACTTTTTAAATTTAACATTTGAAACGAGAAAATATAAATTATTTTAAGAGTAATTTATATTAAAATTAATTCATTTAATACATTTTTTTTATTAATTAAGTTTTATTAGTTCAACTTTTAAATTAATAGATTTTATTGTGTAAATTATATTTATAAAATTTTCTAAAATTTAAAAGAGATTTAATATTTTATTCTATAATATTAGTTTGATATATAGTAGAATAGCTATATTATTTTTTAAAATAAAATTATATAATTAAATATTAATTTTTTTAAAATTTTATAAATATTATTAAAATAATAAAATTTATTAATTTAATAATTTAATTAGTAAAATTTAATCTTTCAAAATTATAATTATTATTATATATATATATACATATAAAAGTTTAAAATATATTGATTTTTTAATATAAAAAGAAAGACCCACTAAAAAAGGAAAATTTTTTGGCAGATATTTTCTAGGGGTCTTAAAAAACCGCCACAAAATTTATAATTTTTTATATTTTATTTAAATGTAACAAATTTTTATAAATATACAGTATAATTTATTATTTTAATTTTATTTTTTTATTTTTTTTTCATTTCCAGTTGGTTTCTGACCAAGTACGTTCAACATTTCCTCTTTCAGCTTTTTTCCCGTTAAGATTTTTCTCCTTCTTCGTGATGGCAGGGTCAAACATTGAGAAAGAGTCCATTGCTGTCCAGTCATAATTAATAGGAGTAGTTCCGATTCAGCTCAATCAAATTTTAAAATTTCACCCTGGCCTTGTGGTACCTTGCTATCCTCTGTTGGTAAGTAACCATTTTGAACCGAGCTTGCTTTCTTAACTCTTAAATTAGGTCGAAGTTATCTTCTTTGATATTATGATATTGCAGTGATCCAATCGGAGCATAGCGCGGAGTATAGTGAGCATAGCGCGGAGCATAGCGCGGAATATAGTGAGCATAGCGCGGAGCATAACGCGGAGTATAATGCTGAGCACATTTTGAGCGTAAAGCATTACGGAAGCACATCATCAACATTTAGAGTGGTATATCAGAGAAGGTACGACTACTTGTAGCAATTCAATACTAAATCCAATTTTGATTGAGTTATAATGCTGGATGTAGTTTCTTCCATTTCTTTAAAATTATGATTGGTAGGTTCTGATTGAGTTATAATGCTGGAATTTAAACCAGATTTTTTATTTTTGGTTTGGAAACCTTTTACCATGTAAATTAGTTTGATGATCTGTTTTCAATAGCCTTTTCTTCAAATGTGTGTGCCGCACATTTTTTATTTCATTATGAGTTCTTCTGGATAATTTTGCTACAATTCCTGGACACCTAAAAATAAGAATCAAAGAATGATTAATTTATATTCATGAAATAATTGCACGAGATTCACGTTCAGTTTGTTTATTGTAGTGAATCAGAAAATAGAAAAAGTTTACATAAGCCATTGAACTGCTGCTCTCACTTCATATGTTTTTAATGTTGATATTTCCACATATGTATTAAGTGGAGTCTACTCCCCTCTCTTCTCTACCTTTTTGCATTTTCTATTCTCAAGTAAGTGTTTTTCATTCGGGTTGTTAAGCATAAGGTATTTTGTTTCTGGGAATTGAAGAACCCCAACACTCTGATGAAGTATTAAGTCTAGTGGTGTTTATGAAAACGAACAGTGTTGCAAGCTATCCTGACTCCTGCCTGACTGCACTAGATTAGCTTTGTTATATCTTTTGTTCATTGCTTTACTTCTCAGGAAGTTGCTGAATCTGTTAAGGAAGACTTTGGCAGCATAGATATCCTTGTGCACTCACTTGCCAATGGACCAAAGGTACTGTAAATACAGTAACAAGCATTAAAGTTTCTGTAAATACACTTGCCCTGGCTTTAAGAAGCAGTTAACTCTGTTATAGGTCACCAAACCATTGTTGGAGACATCTCGGAAAGGATACCTTGCTGCATTATCTGCATCTAGTTACTCCTATGTTTCTTTACTCAAGCATTTTCTTCCAATCTTGAACCCAGACATGCCCCATATCTAACCAGGCTTCCATTATATTGTTTCCTACTTTGGCTTATCATTTTATTTTTCACTTTTCTGATCTGTTTCTAGGTGGATCTTCAATCTCTCTGACATACATTGCTTTAGAAAGGATCATTCTGGGGTATGTTGGTTATGCCTTGAAAAGTCCTTATGATTCCATGTTTCATAAATTTAGACTGACAATATTATGATCTGAATGATGATACATATATGGTGGTGGTATGAGTTCTGCAAAAGCTGCACTGGAAAGTGATACACGAGTAAGCTTCAACCTTTCTGCCCCTGAAAACTCACCATTTCACCAAGCTTTGATGTGCTTCATTTTTAGTGGTCAGTGTATTTCACTTGTCCCTGGATTTTTAAAATTACATCATAAATTTATGCCTTTTCAGGTGCTTGCTTTTGAAGTGGGAAGAAAGCGCAAAATTAGAGTAAATACTATATCCGCTGGTATTGGCAACTTCTCTTTGTTATCTAAATTAGTTTGTCTGATCTCCTCATTTGTTTAATGGGCCCTGATTTGCCATAATTTAACGCGGAAGACATGGTGGCAAAGAGAAATTGGTGTCTTGCTTTATTTGTGACATTTTGATCAAATGGAAATAGTCTGAAGAATTTGAATTTTATCCCATGGTGTGCAATATTCTATCAAATGCTCTGGATATCTTGTATTTGTTAAACAAATGCTGGGACCATTTGTGGTTACATATTAGCTGTTCATCTGGACACCTATACTTGTGGACTTGGTTTGAATTTTCTCCCAATCATCTTACTGTCAATGCCATATTATTAGCTAGCTCTATGTAAACTGTATCCTTGACTGGTACCAAATGGTTGAATGGCACTTTATTCAGCTATATTGGTACTGTGTTTATAATTAGCATGAATTCAATCCTCTCTAGGTTTGAATGAAGTGACATCTTATAGTTCCTTCTAGATTATGAATCTTTGGGCTATTATATTATGATAAGGGAAAAGAGAGAGAGAATGGAGGAGGTAGGGACCAAAGTAGAAGCCACGTAAACAAAGTTATAGTAGTGCTGTTTGTTGGAAGAGAGAACAACTCATAGTATGCAATGAATAGGGGAAATATGCAACGTCCATGTCCATAATATATATAGGGGACAAGTGACAAAATTATTTTTTAAGATTAATTTAACCGATTTTAAATAAGATGTAGTGAATTTTAGATATATAGAATGGAACTTGAAGGCTGATATATTAACAATATTTGTAATTTTGATATTGACTTAAGACTAATGTGTAGTATGCGAATAATGGAAACAGATATGTGCTCGTCGAAGTGCGCGCAGAGATGCGCAAAAGCTGGGATGAAGGACAGATGCATGAGGTTCTGTGGGATATGCTGCAACAAATGTAAGTGTGTGCCATTTGGGACTTATGGCAACCAGCACGAGTGTCCTTGCTATAGGGACTCGAAGAATTCCAAAGGAAGGCCCAAATGTCCTTAATACTCAAACTTTGAACCTTCCATTCACTCACTACCCTGCATGCATCTCCACTGGGGACCCTTTGTTAGTTATTTAAGTTTTATTATATAGAGAGAACCAATTTGGTCACAGTTGTTGAATCGGGTGTGTGCTGTGTATGATCAGAGTGGGAATAAACCAGGGGTACTTCTTGTACTTTTTTTTAACTTGCTCTGTCTTAATTTGGTTCTGTGGTTAGTTAATAAAAGTCACACTTTGATTCTTAATATCGTATTTGTTTCTAAATTAAATTATGAACTTTTTTTTTTTCTCAGCTTAAACATTTTACTAGTTATTGTTTTCGTTTGTATATGTTTCCTTAAGTTGGTATTCTTTCATTTTTCTTTATTTGTCATCTTAAAAAATTAAGATAATATTTTTATTTTTATTTTTAAGATAACATTTTTATTATATTCTTATTATTCATACAAAATAAATTGAAGATATAATAGAAAGTTATATAATTTTTAATACAAATAAAAATAATAATTTATTTAAATAACTTTAAATGATAGATAAAAAATTATAGACAGAATATTATTTTTAAATATATATACATATAATATCTTAATTATAGTAATTAATTTTTAAATATATTTAAGCTAGGTAAAAATAATCCATTGATAATTATCATTTTTATTTTATATAAGAAATTATAGAATATACATTTATTTTTAATTAATAATTTTTGAAATATTTGTTACCACAAGATTCTGGCAGTTTTATTTTAGAAACCGCCTCTAATATATTAAATTTAAAATAAAAATTCTGACAGTTTTTTTATATTTCTGGCGGTTAGAAACCGCCACTAAAATTTATTCATCATTTTCGGTGGTCATGCCCGCGGTTACTTAAAAATTGCCACAAAACTTTTGTGACACTAGGAAAAGTAGCGGTTTTTAAAAACGCTGGTAACAATATTTGTGACGGTTAAAAACCGTCAGAACATTTTTGTATAACCGTCACAAATTATACATTTTGTTGTAGTGACGTATATATAAAAGCTTAAAACACATTAATTTTTTAATACAAAAGTTGTTGGACAATATATGATATCGTTGCTATGAAGACGTGGAAAAGTGAAACTAAAATTAAAAATATGAGTGAGAAATAAAAAAAATATCCTATTTAATGCAAAGTCACTATATTATTTGTGATGATCATCTATAGATTTTCACACATACTTTACATATGTTCTTAGAAATTTAGAAATATTTGCCACCATGGTAACAAAATTTGATAGTGTTAAATGTGTATTTTTTTTATAGTTGTTTTTTTTTCTCATCTAATAATATGAATGAGTTTGAACATTGAATTATGTCTTAGGATAAATTTAAAATAAAAAATAAACCATTTTATTTTTTAGTCTAAAATTAAAAAATAACAAAAAAATAGAAAAATAAAGAAAAATAAATTTTTAGTTAAGAATTTAGTTAGAAAGTTCGTTGGATTAGTTAATGACAGTTAAGAATTAGTTAGAGAAAAAAGAAAAAAAAGAAAAAAAATAAAATGAAAGAAAAATAAAAATAAAGAAAATAATAAAAAGAAAACAAAAAAGAGAAAAATCAAAAAACAAAATGCCGAAGTCCCGCCAAATTTTTCCCTTTCTTTTTTTGAAATTTTATCTATAAATAGGGACTTTAATTTAGTTCAAGGGGCTTCTTCACTTCTAAAATTTCAGAATTTCTAAGGAGGGAGAGAGAAATGAGCACTTTGAGTCATTGAAAGAGGATTTTCAGATCTCTTCTAAGAGGAGCACCTAAGAGACTCTTTACTACTACATCCAATTCAGCACCTCCTTCACCTCCATAGAACCAGTTATTCATCACCTTCCAAGGTGCTATCAAGTGGCATTCAAGAACATCAATGGAGGTTAGATCCAGCTTCTATTTCGTCTAATTTTCTTGCTTCTTCTCGGATTTCCGAGTTCATCTTCGTCTCTGTTTTCATTTTTATTTTTGATCGGTCAAATGATCTCCAATTTCCGTGATTTTTGAGTGTTCTCTTTGTCTTTCTCTCTAGTTTCTGAAATGATACTATTTTTCTAATTTAGATCTGAAATGAAATTTCTATGGCTGGATTACTAAAGCCTGTTTGTCCTGGTGCGCAAATGAACCTAGCTTGTTTGATTTGTGCATAACTTGCTCATTTCTGGTTTCATTTTTTTCAAATTTGTTTTGTTTCATTTCTATAATCCATATCTTTCATTTTTTTGGTTTTAATTTTTCAGATATACCAAAAAATATTTTCAAAAAATTCTGAGATTTGAATTCAAATTTTGGCGCCAAATTTTCAAGTTCATTCTCGTCTTTTTTTTTTGTGTTAATTTTTGATCTGTCAAATAATCTCTGATTTTGGTGATTTTTGATGTGTTCTCTTCTTCTTTCTCTCTAGTTTCTAGAATGATATTATTTGTCTAATTTGGATCTGAAATAAAATTTCTATGGCCGAATTACTGAAGCATGTTTGTCCTGGTGCTTAAATGAACCTACCTTGTTTGATTTGTGCATAACTTGCTCATTTCTGGTATGATTTTTGTCAAACTTGTTTTGTTTGTTTCCCATGATTCGTATATTTCAATTGATCAGTTTTAATTTTTTAGATCTCTGAAAAAATATTTTTGAAAAATTCTGAGATTTGAATTCAAATTTTGGCGCCAAAATTTGTTGTGTCTTTGAAGTTCTTTAGTAGATCTTGTTCTTTTAACCTTGTTTAGGTATTATTTTTCATGTGTTGATCCTTCTATATGTATTTATTTCTTATTTGTTTGTGTTTGTATGTCCTCCTTTGAAAAAAAATTCCTAAGAGTGCATGACCATGTGCATGCATCCTATATGCTAAGTCTGGCCTAAGTGATGGATGATTAAGTCATTAAACCTAAAGAGTTAAGTGTATGCTTGAATTGAATAAAAAAAACACTTAACTCTTACCTTTGAACCTTATGACCTAAGCTGAATTGGAGGCAATTGAACAAGGAACATCAATGGAGGTTAGATCCAACTTTTATTCCGCTTAATTTTCTTGCTTATTCTCGGATTTTCAAGTTCATCTTCGTCTCTATTTTCGATTTCTTTAAATTTGTGCAACGAATTCCAATACTAGCAAGTAGCATTCTCTACTGTTTCATATTCTAGTTTGTGCGAATTCAAACACGGCTTACAACGGTTTGAATTTTGCGAGCACGTCTGTTTCCAAATGGTTGTTTTTCTAAAAACGTCTGTTTTAATTTCTCCTAAACTGTGCAACAAATTCCAATACGAGCAAGTAGCATTCTTTACTGTTTCGTATTCTAATTCATGCAAATTCAATCACGACTTACGAAGGTTTGAATTTTGCGAGCACGTCTGTTTCCAAATCGTTGTTTTTTCTAAAAACATCTGTTTTAATTTCTCGTAAACTGTGCAATGAATTCCAATACGAGCAAGTAGCATTCTCTACTATTTCGTATTCTAGTTCGTGCAAATTCAAACATGGCTTACGACGGTTTGAATTTTGCTAGCACGTCTGTTTCTAAATTGTTGTTTTTTCTAAAAACGTCTGTTTGAATTTCTCCTAAACTGTGCAACGAATTCCAATACAAGCAAGTAGCATTCTCTACTGCTTCGTGTTTTAATTCGTGCAAATTCAAACACGGCTTACGACGGTTTGAATTTTGCAAGCACATCTATTTCCAAAAATCATTGTTTTCTTAAAAGCGTCTGTTTTAAATTTTCATCAATTGTGCAACGGATTCTAATACGAGCAAGTAGCATTCTCTACTGCTTCGTGTTTTAATTCGTGCAAATTCAAACACTGCTTATGACGGTTTGAATTTTGCAAGCACACCTGTTTCCAAAAATCATTATTTTCTTAAAAACGTTTGTTTTAATTTTTCATCAACCGTGCAACAGATTCTAGTACAAGCAAGTAGCATTCTCTACTGCTTCGTGTTTTAATTCGTGCAAATTCAAACACGGCTTACGACGGTTTGAATTTTGCAAGCACACCTGTTTCCAAAAATCATTGCTTCCTAAAAAACGTCTGTTTTAATCTTTCTTAAACTGTGCAACGGATTCTAACACGAGCAAGTAGCATTCTCTACTGTTTTGTGTTCTAATTCGTGCAAATTCAAACACGGCTTACGACAGTTTGGATTTTGGAAGCACATGATTTGATGAAATCATTGCCTTCACTAATGTGTCCAAACAATCACCTTTTACCCAAGGTTACCGTTTTATCTAGAGATCAAGTCTCTTGACGAGAACTACGTAGCCTTGAGTTTCCCATTGCACCAAGGAATACGTAGGAGCAGAATCAAATCGTGTCAGGCTATTTTCCATAAACCTATTTATTTTCTATTATATTTTAAGGGATCAAATAGTTTTCAAAATATCACACACTCATTTTAAGGGTACCGTTCTTTGGAACGGGTGAGTAGGGTGCCTAATACCTTCCTTACTCATAACCGACTCCCGAACCTAGATTTCTTCCTCAAGTTAGGGTTTTTCCAAATGTTTTCCCTTAAAATAAAATTTGGTGGCGGCTCCACTATCAAAATTAAATTCTTTTTAAAATTTTTACCGAGTTCGTCGTCTCGTCGTAATTGCAGTTACGACAGATGGTGACTCCACTGGGAAATTTTGGAGAGTTAAGCCCTGTTTCAAATTGAGTGTATAAATGCATGTTGATCCCTTTTCTATTTATTCAAATGTTGTAATTTATTTCTTATATTCATGATAATTCAAGTTTGTATGTTTCTCACCATAGGGTAGAAGGCATATATATATATATATATATATATATATATATATATATTGTGTTTAAATTGCAGGTTATTCCACACATTGTAGTCCTACATGCATAACATGAGTGGGGTCCTACACCTGGGTTTGAGCGAAACCTAGGACTAAAGGGGTCAAGTGGTGTCACTTGGGATGCACGTCCCGTTTGGCTATCACGAAAACCCCAGCTAGAGTGCATCTTTTCTTGGTGCCTTATAGCTAGTAGCGTTCTCTACGGTTGTAGCAAGCACCAGGAATTAGAACTTGGCTCTAGTGACCTTCATAACCTTTAGGATTACAAACCACCTTGTGTGAGAAGCATACATCAGACGACCTTAAGCCTATGTCACACATCACCTCACTCAAAACACCAAAAAAGACATTTATTTTGAATAACCACAAAAATGCGAAGATTTAAAATTGATTTTAAATTAAAAAAGCAAAAGAAAATTAGAAACTAAAAATGAAGGAAAAAATAGACTTGACATATAAAATCAGAAAATCAGGAAAATTCAAAAAAAAAATTTCTCAAACTAATGAGTTAAACTGGGGAAAATTTTTGTCCAAACTAATTCAAATTGAAATTAAAAAAAGAAGAAGAAAGAATTAGAAAATTAAAAAAAATATATAATAGAAAAAATAAAAATAGCTTCTAAAATTAATAGTTTAAAATGAAAATTTGAAAATCTAATAAAACAATTTCTCATTCAAAGAGGGAGGAAATTTTGAAAAATCCAAAGAAAAGAAAAAAGAAAATTTGAACGAAAATCTAAAATATTTTTTAACAAAATGAAAAATACCAAAAGTTGCAAAAAGTAAAAATACTAAAAATCCAAAAAAGATGCCAAAATAAATAAAGTAACAGATCATTTAAATGATCAACTTTCAAATCTCCAATTGTTTGTGCATTCCAACATACATTCATTCATTCATCAAATGACTTTATCGTTAAAGGTCATCTCATACTTTCTTTATATTAATACTCATTAATGTTTTTATCACTCATAATGTTTCACTGATATTCTTGTAATAATTAATTTAACAAAAAATTGAAGAAAGACAATTTCCTTCATACCCAGAAAAAAATTTCGAAAAAAAATCAAAAAATCAAAAATCAAGAAATCAATTTTTGCTGGAAAAGAGTAAACCCAAATATTGAAGAGACCATTTGATCATTCCAAAAGATGGTCAACGTTTAAATCTATAAATTATTTATGCATTTCAAAACACTACATTTATTGAATAAATTTATCATCGAAAAAAGAGAAATTTTGAAAACTATCTCATATCTTTTTCATTTCATACTCATTGAAGCATTGATATTCATGCAGTCATCAGCTTATCAAAATTAATTTCAAATTTTACAAAAAAATAAAAATTAAAGAAAGATAGTTTTCTCGGCATCCTTATAGGACTCGTTCCCAATCAAAGATCATGGATGAGTTGGAAAGGAAAAACGAAGAGCTGAGAAATGAGGTGAAAACTCTGAAAGATCAAATGGCCAAACTGATGGAGGCTACCCAATCGTTAAAACAGAAGGACATAAGGGTGTCCTTTCCAGAGGAACCAGTTGGCCCATCATATTCTTCTGGCTACAATCCACCAAACCCTTTACCATCGACCATGCCTTCACAAACTGAGTGGGTCCACTATGGGTTCCCTCATGGGCATGCACCCCCATTCAGCCAAACACAAACCCAAACACAAAACCTACCTTCAAACCCTACAGCTGGAACAGACACATATCCTTTCATGGAGGGACCTAGCTGATGCCTTTCTGAAGCAGTACAAGTATAACCTGGAGATGACTCCTGACAGAACTCAGCTCCAGAATATGGCCAAGAAGGGAGAGGAGACCTTCAAGAAATACGCCCAAAGATGGAGGGAGTTGGCTGCTCAAGTACAACCTCCCTTGTCTGAGAAAGAGCTGGTCAGTATGTTCATCGACATACTCCAAGATCCTTTCTATGACAAGATGATCAGTGGTATGACTGTTAGCTTCTCTGATGTTGTCATCATTGGAGAAAGGATTGAAGGTGGCATGCGCCGTGGAAAGATTGCGCATAAGCCTACAGGGGCAGTCAACGCTTCCACCGGATCGGGAAAGAAGAAGGCAGACGAAGCTTATAATATGGCTTCTGGCCAAGGCCAATGCACTCCACAGGTGGCACATTATGGTCCAGCCAATTACCAACCACCACCATACACACCCTATATACCATATCCTTATATCGCCACCACCTACCAAACACCCTACCATCCTACTTACAACTATCCAATGCAAGTCCGACCACCAACACCATACACGACCCAAACACAAGCCACGAGCCAAAACCCTGATCAAAGCCAGAAAAAAGAGAAGAACCCTATCCAATTCGACCCTATTCCGATCTCCTACACTGAGCTGCTACCTCGCTTAATTCAAAACTCACTAGTTGCTCCTTATCCTTTAAAGCCTTAAGAACCACCATATCCTAAATGGTATGATGCAAACACCAAATGCGATTACCATGCAGGGTTCATTGGTCATTCCACAGAGGATTTCCTAGCACTGAAGCGTAAAGTACAAAACTTGATCGATGCAAAATGGCTGGATTTTGGAAAGCTTGCTCCTAACACTGATAACAATCCATTGTTGAATCATTAGAGCTCATCAACTAGCTGAGAAATAGGAGCAGCACAATGAGTTTCCTTGTACAAGCTGATATGCCGAGGAAAATCATCCAAGATGTTTCATACTTTTCAAAGTCAATCTTTTGTAAATAAATCTTAATGAATAATTCAAAAATTACATTTTTCATGTTCCTTAGGCATATGTTTTACATTATTGGCTTTACTTCTTGAAAGTTTCCATTCTTTTCATCATTCAACCCACTTCCTATCCTACACCTAAACAATCAATACCTGTTGGTGACAACATCAGTGCTATAATAATTAATTTTGAACGTCGGATTAATTAAAATCAAGGAGAAAAATTAAATGAGCAAGCAGAATAATCAAAATCCAACTAGAGATTTCAAATCTCCATTCAAGGAACACTTCTAATAGGAGTAACAAATATCCAACTGGATCGAAAGTTCAAATCCAGGAAAAACATAGGGATGCCAAATAGATCCACTGAATTGAGAATCAAAATGGTCCAGGAAAAATTAGGGTTAAAATCCAAAATTCAAGAAGAAGAGAAACCCGCCGGATTAAAAGCCAAAATAATCCAGGCAAAAGTAGGGTTAAAATTCAAAAAATAAATCGACGAAGTCATGATCAGAAGAGGTCTTACTGGATTAAAATTCCAAAAACAATTCAGGCAAAATTAGGATCAAAATAAGGGCCCGCTAGGTCGAAAACCCTCAAAGGGCGGCTTAGGCAAAAGTTAGGGCATACAAAAGGCCCGCTAGGTCAAAAACCCGCAAAGGCGACCTAGGAAAAAGTTAGGGCATACAAAAGGCTCGCTAGGTCAAAAACCTGTAAAGGTGGCCTAGGCAAAAGTTAGGGCACAAAAGGCCCGCTAGGTCGAAAACCCTCGAAGATGGCCTAAGCAAAAGTTAGGGCACACAAACAAAGGTCCGCTAGGTCGAAAACCCTCAAAGGGAGGCTTAGGCAAAAGTTAGGGCAAACAAAAGACCTGCTGGGTTGAAAAATCAAAAGAACAACCTAGGCAAAATTTAAGGTCAACCAAGAATCCCAATACAATTTGACATTTCTGCATCTCATATTTTCCAAAACTCGGGCAAAATTTTTGCCACTTCTTAAGTTTGGTTAATTTGACAATCAAGATTATGAAAAGCAGCATTGGAATTTTTCACCAAAAGGTGCCATTTGGGAAATCAAACCAACATCCTTCGTCCTTTCCTTTCAAATATACTACCTTAAACATCATTTGCAAAATTCTGCATTTCCTTCCATAAATTATCCAAGATCACTTTGCATACCTCAAAGGTACACAGGCCAAAAAGGAATGTGAAAAATGTAAAAATAAAAAGATAAATTTTGAAAAGTCATGACAAATCGGATGAATCCTCAACCATTATAACATGGCATGATTATTCCCAAAAAGTCATCCTCCTGCCAGCCATAACGCCGCCAAAATAAAAGGAGTGTGTTTTATTCAATGATGCTGACCACCGTTGGGTCTCAAAGATATTGAAAAAGAAAAATTTCAAAACCGACCCAGAAGCCAAGAAACAGAGTCAGTCCAGCTCATCCTGAATTTTGATTTCCCTTATACCAACTATAAGGTTGTCGAGAAAGGAAAATGTTGAAGAAAAATAAAAAATGGAGCCTTAAAGCCTTTTTAAACCATCTCATGGCATGCATTCATCCCATAGCATTCATTTCATGGTATTCGACCAAATAATCATTTAAAACATCTCGTCCTCTTGCACTCATTCAAGCATTACATAAGCATCTTGTCATTCAAGGATCGCATTTCAAACTTTTTCCAAAAGTGATAAAATTGGGGCAAGTTGTCAATCGCCCAAACCAATAGTAATTTAATATAAAAACTGGGGCAACCATTTGCCCAGAAAAATTCAAATTAAGGCAATCATCAATTTTAGAAAAGATTCAAACTAGGCAAAACATTCGCCCAAGAAAATTCAAACTGGGGCAAACATTTGCTGAAAAAGTCGAATTAGGGAAATCCCAATCTCTGAAATTTTCTACAATCAAACTGGGGTAAACACTTGCCCAGAAAATTTCAAATTGAGGCAATCCTCAATTTCAAAAAGAAAAATTCAAAATAGGGGCAAACATTTGCCCAAGAAAATTCAAATTGAGGCAACCCTCAATTCCAAATCAAGATTGAAACTGGGCCAAACATTTGCCTAGAAAAATTCAAATTGAGGAAATCCTCAAATTCAAGAAGAAAATTCAAACTGGGGCAAATGTTTGCCCAGAAAAATTCAAATTGAGACAATCCTCAATTTCAAGAAGAAAATTCAAACTGGGGCAAACGTTTGCCTGGAAAAATTCAAATTGAGGCATTCCTCGATTGCCAAAAATCTTCTGAACCGGGGAAAAATGTTTGCCCAAGTTTCTTCAAGAGAAAGTAATTATCAAATGCTTAAAAAAAAACCTTTGAATTCAAGGTAGAATTAGAAATTTATTTTAATTCAAAATAAGTTGTTCAAATCATCTGATAAAGCAATTTACATCACTTCTCATCTGTTCAAACATCAGGAAATTTGCCTGCGTTTTAGGACATACCGTGATCCTAACAAGGAATTTGTTGCTATTCTCATATCGTCCTCCACACCTGTCCTAATAGGTCATTTCTACTTTGTCTGTCTTAACAGGCCATCCTTTCCAGTTAGTCATTTTCATTTCATTTCATTTTTCCTGTCTTAACAGGTCACTTCTGCATTACTTGTCCTAACAGGTCTCTCTTCACTTCATTTATACATCACCTATCTTAACAGGTCCTTTTTATTCTACCATGCCTATCTTAATAGGTCGCTTCTCCATTACCTGTCATAACAGGTCTCTCTTCATTTCATTTTTATATCACCTGTCTTAACAGGTCAATTTCATTCATCTTTGCCTATCTTAACAGGCCACTTCTGCATTATCTGTCCCAATAAGTCTCTCTTCATTTCATTTTTACATCACTTGTCTTAACAGGTCCTTTTCATTCTACCATGCTTGTCTTAACAGGCCACTTCTGCATTACCTATCCTAACAGGTCTCTCTTCATTTCATTTTTACATCACTGTCTTAACTGGTCATTTTCATTCATCTTTGTCTGTCTTAGCAGGTCTCTTTTCATTTCATTTTTGCCTTACCTGTCTTAACAGGTATTTTTCATTTTACCATGCCTGTCTTAACAAGCCACCTCTGCTTTACCTGTCTGAACAGGTCTTATTCTCATTTCACCTTTGCATTGCCTACAATAATAGGTTTCATTTTACCATACCTGTCTTAACAAGCCATTTGTACAATACCTGTCTTAACAGGTCATTTTTCACTTCGCCGGTCTTAACAGGCCATTTCTACATTGCCTGCTTTGACAGTCTTGCATCTTCCCTGTCAACAATAGGACCTTATTTGCATTCTTCCCAGCAATAGTGGGATCTCATTTGCATTCTTCCCCGCAACAGCGGGATATCAAGTATTTTTAGTTTTCTTACATTTTTCCCGGCAACAGCGGGACATCAAGCATGTTTAATTTCTTGCATCTTCCCGGCAACAGCAGGAAACCAAGCACGTTTACTTTCTTGCATTTTTCCCGGCAACAGCGGGACCTCATTTGCATTCTTCCCGGCAACAGCGGGACATCAAACATGTTTAATTATCTTACATTTTTCCCGGAAACCGCGGGACATCAAGCATGTTTAATTTCTTACATCTTCCCAGCAACAACGGGGAAATCAAGCACGTTTACTTTCTTACATTCTTCCCGACAACAGCGGGACGTCATTTGTATTCTTCCCAGCAACAACAGGACATCAAACATGTTTAATTTTCTTACATTTTTCCTGGAAACAGCGGGACATCAAGCATGTTTAATTTCTTGCATCTTCCCGGCAACAGCGGGAAATCAAGCACGTTTACTTTCTTGCATTCTTCCCGGCAACAGCGGGATCTCATTTGCATTCTTCCCGGCAACAACGGGGCATCAAACATGTTTAATTATCTTACATTTTTCCTGGCAACAGCGGGACATCAAGCACGTTTAATTTCTTGCATCTTCCCCAGCAACAACGGAAAATCAAGCACGTTTACTTTCTTACCTTCTTCCCGGCAATAGCAGGACCTCATTTGCATTCTTCCCGGCAACAACGGGACATCAAACATGTTTAATTTTCTTACATTTTTCCCGGCAACGGCGGGACATCAAGCATGTTTAATTTCTTGCATCTTCCCGGCAACAACGGGAAATCAAGCATGTGTACTTTCTTGCATTCTTCCGAGTAACAGCGGGACCTCATTTGTATTATTCCAGGAAACAGTGGGACATCAAACATGTTTAATTTTCATGCATTTTTCCTGGCAACAGTGGAACATCAGGCGTTGCATTTTAATTTTCTGCATTTTGGCCTATCACATCAAGCCCTGCATGTTTAAATTTCTGTCCAGCCTATCACTTACGGCGCTACCTTTTAATTTTCTGCATTTTGGCCTATCACATCAGGCCTTGCATGTTTAAATTTCTGTCTAGCCTATCACATCAAGCGCTGCATTTTAATTTCTGCATTTTGGCCTATCACATCAGGCCTTGCATGTTTAAATTTCTGCCCAGCCTATCACATCAGGCGCTGCATTTTAATTTTCTGCACTCTGGCCTATCACATCAGGCCCTGCATGTTTAAATTTCTTTCCAGCCTATCACATCAGGCGCTACATTTTGATTTTTTGCATTTTGGCCTATCACATCAGGCCCTGCATGTTTAAATTTTTGTCCAGCCTATCATATCATGCGCTGCATTTTAATTTCTGCATTCTTGCCTATAACATCAGGCCCTGCATGTTTAAATTTCTGTCCAGCCTATCACATCAGGTGCTGCATTTTAATTTTCTACACTCTAGCCTATCACATCAGGCCCTGCATGTTTAAATTTCTACCCAGCCTATCACATCAGGCGCTGCATTTTAATTTTCTGCATTCTGACCTATCACATTAGGCCCTGCATGTTAATTTCCTGCATTTTGGCCTATCACATCAGGCCCTGCATGTTTAAATTCTTGTCCAGCCTATCACATCAAGAACTGCATTTTAATTTCATGCATTCTAGCCTATCACATAAGGTCTCGCATGTTTAAATTTCTGTCCAGTCTATCACATCGGGCACTACATTTTAATTTTCTGCATTCTGGCCTATCAGATCAGGCCTTACATTTTAATTTCCTGCATTCTGGGCTATCACATAAGGCCCTGCATGTTTAAATTTTTGTCCAGTCTATCACATCAGGCACTGCATTTTAATTTTCTGCATTCTGGCCTATCACGTCAGGCCCTGCATTTTCATTTCCTGCATTCTGGCCTATCACATAAGGCCCTGCATGTTTAAATTTTTTTCCAGCCTATCACATCAGGCACTGCATTTTTATTTTCTGCATTTTGGCCTATCACACAAGGCCCCTACATTTTAATTTTCTGCATCTTGGCCTGTCACAAAAGGCCCTAACATGTTTATTTTTCTACATCTTGGCCTATCACACAAGGCCCCAACACGTTTATTTTTCTGCATCTTGGCCTATCACACAAGGCCCCAACACGTTTATTCTTTTACATCTTGGCCTATCACACAAGGCCCCAACACGTTTACTTTTCTGCATCTTGGCCTATCACACAAGGCCACTGCATGTTTAAATTTTTGCATCTCGGCCTATCACATAAGGCCTCTGCATGTTTAAATTTTTGCATCTTGGCCTATCACAGAAGGTCCCAGCACGTTTATTTTCTGCATCCTGGGCTATTCAGGCCCCTACACGTTTACTTTTCTGCACCTGGCCTATTCAGACCCCAGCACGTTTACTTTTCTGCATCTTGACCTATTCAGGCCCCTACACGTTTACTTTTCTGCATCTTGACCTATTCAGGCCCCTACACATTTACTTTTCTGCATCCTGGCCTATTCAGGCCCTAACACGTTTATTTTTCTACACCTTGGCCTATTCAGGCCCTAGTACGTTTACTTTTCTGCATTCTGGCCTATTTAGGCCCCAACACGTTTACTTTTCTACATCATGACCTATTCAGGCTCCAACATGGTTAAACTTTTGCATCCTTACCTGTCTTAACGGGCCATTCTCCTTCATTCTTGTCTTAATAGGTCTTTTTCAGTTTACTTTTCCTATCTTAACAGATCATTCTTTTCCATTTTGTTAGCCTAATCAGGCTCTGTATTCCAAATTTCCACATTTTTGCCTACCGTATTAGGCCCTGCATATTTAAGCCCATCAGCTCATTACACAAGGCTTGCAAAACTTATGCAAAATTTCCACATTTGAACTACCATCCTCCAATTTATTAGGGCAGGCATTCCTAAGTTTTCGGTCAAGCCCGGAACTTTTCTGGTACCCCGGAAGCATCATTCAACTCCCTGACATCTTCAAGACTTGCCAATAAGGCTTGCACCCATGCCAGTTTTTATCTTTTACCTCAGACAAAATTTGTTCACTTCTTTACTCATTTCTTACCATGATAATCTAGAAACTTGTTTCTTATATTCTCTGGTAAGAAAATGAGTAAAGAGGGGAAAACTGTGAAGACTGAATTATGTCCGAGGATAAATTTAAAACCCAAAATAAATCATTTTGTTGTTTATTGAGTCGATAATATGTTTAAAAATAAATAAAAATAAAATTGAAATTTACTAAATTTAATATAATAGTATACATAATATTTAAGAGAAATAAAGAAAAATATTTAATTTTGTAGAAATCATATAAATATGAAATATTAGATATAAAAAATGTTAGGATCTGTTTATTATTGAATAATATTTTTTATTTTTTATTTTATTCTTTTACATAGGACACAGTAAAAATAAAAAATTGTTATTTTTTGTTTTTATTTTTATTTTTTAGTACAAAATTTTAAAAACAAACAATAGAATGAAAATAATGTAATATTTTATAAATAAAAGTAAAAAAAAATTTAAAAAATAAACAAATGTTTATTAGTTATATTATTTTTTGAATTTAACATTTGAAACGAGAAAATATAAATTATTTTAAGAGTAATTTATATTAACATTAATTCATTTAATACATCTTCTTATTAATTGAGTTTTATTAGTTCAGCTTTTAAATTAATAGATTTTATTGTGTAAATTATATTTATAAAATTTTCTAAAGTTTAAAAGAGATTTAATATTTTATTCTATAATATTAGTTTGATATATAGTAGAATAGCTATATTATTTTTTAAAATAAAATTATATAATTAAATATTATATTTTTTAAAATTTTATAAATATTATTAAAATAATAAAATTTATTAATTAATAGTTTAATTAGTAAAATTTAATCTTTCAAAACTATAATTATTATATATATATATATAAGTTTAAGATATATTGATTTTTCAATATAAAAGGAAAGACCTATATATAAAAGCTTAAGAAACATTAATTTTTTAATACAAAAGTTGTTGGACAATATATGATATCGTTGCTACGAAGACGTGGAAAAGTGAAACTAAAATTAAAAATATGAGTGAGAAATAAAAAAAAACATCCTATTTAATGCAAAGTGACTATATTACTTGTGATGATCATCTATAGATTTTGACACATACTTTACATATGTTCTTAGAAATGTAGAAATATTTGCCACCATAGTAACAAAATTTAATAGTGTGAATGTGTATTTTTTCATATTTGTTTTTTTTTTCTCATCTAATAATATGAATGAGTGTGAACACTGAATTATATCCGAGGATAAATTTAAAACCAAAACTAAATGATTTTTGTTTTTTAGTCTAAAATAAAAAAATAACAAAAAAATAGAAAAAGAAAGAAATATAAATTTTTAGTTAAGAATTTAGTTATAAAGTTAGTTGGATTAGTTAATGACGGTTAAGAATTAGTTAGAGAAAAAAAGAAAAAGAAAATGAAAGAAAAATAAATTTTTAGTTAAGAATTTAGTTAGAAAGTTAGTTGGATTAGTTAATGACGATTAAGAATTAGTTAGAGAAAAAAGAAAAAGAAAAAGGAAAAAAAATAAAATGAAAGAAAAATAAAAATAAAGAAAATAATAAAAAGAAACAAAAAAGAGAAAAATCAAAAAACAAAAGGTCGAAGTCCCGCCAAATTTTTCCCTTTCTTTTTTCGAAATTTTATCTATAAATAGGGATTTTCATTTAGTTCAAGGGGCTTCTTCACTTATAAAATTTCAGAATTTCTAAGGAGGGAGAGAGAAATGAGCACTGAGTCATTGAAAGAGGATTTTCAGATCTCTTCTAAGAGGAGCACCTAAAAGACTCTTTACTTCTACATCCAATTCAGCACCTCCTTCACCTCCATAGAACCAGTTATTCATCACCTTCCAAGGTGCTATCAAGTGGCATTCAAGAACATCAATGGAGGTTAGATCCAGCTTCTATTTCGTTTAATTTTCTTTCTTCTTCTCGGATTTCCGAGTTCATCTTCGTCTCTGTTTTCATTTTCATTTTTGATCGGTCAGATGATCTTCGATTTCCCTGATTTTTGTTGCGTTCTCTTTTTCTTTATCTCTAGTTTCTGGAATGATATTATTTGTCTAATTTGGATCTGAAATGAAATTTATATGGCTGGATTACTGAAGCCTGTTTGTCCTGGTGCGCAAATGCACCTAGCTTGTTTGATTTGTGCATAACTTGCTCATTTCTGGTTTCACTTTTGTCAAATTTGTTTTGTTTCATTCCCATAAACCATATCTTTCATTGTTTTGGTTTTAATTTTACAGATATACCAAAAAATATTTTTGAAAAATTCTGAGATTTGAATTCAAATTTTGGCGCCAAATTTTCGAGTTCATTCTCTTGTGTATTTGAAGTTCTTTTGTAACTCTTGTTCTTTTAACCTTGTTTAGGTATTATTTTTCATGTGTTGATCCTTCTATATGTATTTCTTTCTTATTTGTTTGTGTTTGTATGTCCTCCTTTGAAAAAAAATTCCTAAGAGTGCATGACCATGTGCATGCATCCTATATGCTAAGTCTGGCCTAAGTGATGGATGATTAAGTCATTAAACCTAAAGAGTTAAGTGTATGCTTGAATTGAATAAAAAAAACACTTAACTCTTACCTTTGAACCTTATGACCTAAGCTGGATTGGAGGCAATTGAACAAGGAACATCAATGGAGGTTAGATCAACTTTTATTCCGCTTAATTTTCTTGCTTATTCTCGGATTTTCAAGTTCATCTTTGTCTCTATTTTTTATTTCTTTAAATTTGGGCAACAAATTCCAATACTAGCAAGTAGCATTCTCTACTGTTTCATATTCTAATTTGTGCGAATTCAAACACGGCTTACGACGGTTTGAATTTTGCGAGCACGTCTGTTTCCAAATCGTTGTTTTTTCTAAAAACGTCTGTTTTAATTTCTCCTAAACTGTGCAACAAATTCCAATACGAGCAAGTAGCATTCTCTACTGTTTCGTATTCTAATTTCTGCAAATTAATTGGTGATTCTTATTTAAGGGGACAAATCCATTAGTATGTTATAAAATATATGAAGAAGAAAATGAAGAACATAGGTGTGATTTTTTTGAATTTTGTTTCGTTGGAATAGATATGATGTAAAGGGCATTAGAAGAATAGAGGGAAATTCTTTTGAGCCTAAATTTTCGTTTCCATTTCTCGATTTCTTTAGAGTGGGGCAACATTGATTGGTTGTCAACGGGAAAAGTTAAGTGCAACTTCTCTACAGGGAGAGTGGCAAAACTCCATCTTTATTGCCAACCGTATGAAAATTTTTTTATTGGTATCTAATAAATTACTCAGAACTTATTTTTTTTTTGAATAAATTATTCAGATCTTATTTTTTTTTGAAAATTTTGAAGGGTCTCAACTTGTCAATGAATAACATAGTTTTATGCAAAGACCACTATCATTCTCATGAATATTCTATATCTTGCTCATTATTTTCTAAATTTTATGGCATAGCCATCATTTCCTATTTTATTACTTTGCAAGCTTGGAAAATTCGAAGGTCCTTGACTTGGGCGATAATCTTCTTTAGTGATGAAAACATTCTTTCTTATTTGGATAAGCTTTCATCTCTAAAGTATCTATATTTTTCATCTATATATATATATATATATATATATATGGAAAATGAAGTAAAGAATTATGATAAAATAACAAATATTGAAGGAAATAAAATGATGAAAAGAAATCTTACAATTTAGTGAAATATTTGCGAGTATCACAATCTTTTTGAAAGTTTACAAAATATTGAAAGAAACTTGATACATTTGAGGGATTGGTTCTACTTCATCATCCACAATTCTTTCTGGTGAATGAATCAACAGTCTTACTGTCGGAGCAGTTCTTTCATTATCTATATTCATAGCAAAATTTGGATAGCAGTTAAAGAAAATGGGTCCATCATGTAGATTACTTTCTAAGGCTGCTATTATGGTGTCTTCTGGTTGTAATAATCTTTTATCTCTTAAGACTGCCAGAACTGGGAGGTCTACTCCTATTTTGTAATTTGATTTTAATGCTATTTGTATTAATCCTAGATGTATGAATACATATCCCTCTTTCTTGTGTTTTTCTAGCATTTATTTTTCTAAGATCTGTATAGTTGTAGGACATTATGAATAGGACACACTCTAGTTGGGATTTTCATGATAGTCAAATAGGACGTAAGCCCCAAAGTGACACCACTAGATCCTTTTAATCCTAGGCTTCACTCAGACCCGGGTACAGGGCCCCACTCATGATAATGCATGTGTACAATGTATGAAGGGCACACAGATTTTGGATACCTGCAATTGGGGAAATCACAACAGATACATATAAAACAATTTATTATTCATCTATCCTAGGGTTTGCATAATAAATAATTAATCAAACAACAGATATACAAACAGATAACCAAGTCGTGCAAATAAATGAAAAAGGGATCAACACAACATACAATCAAAAAACGGGCTTGACTCTCTAAAGTCCCCAATGGAGTTGCCATCTATCGCAATCGTAATCACAACGAAACGACGAACTTGCTAAAAAATTTATTTTTGATATTGCAGTGGAGCCGCCACCAAATTTTTATTTAAGGGAAAAAGATTTGGAAAAAACCTAACTTGAGGAAGAGATTTAGGTTCAGGAGTCAATTACAAGTGGGGAAGGTGTTAAGCACCTCACTCGCCCGTTCCGTAGAACGGTACCCTTGAACTGAGTGTGCGATTCATTTGAAAACTATTTGATCCCTTTAAAAAATAGATTGATGGAGGTTAGCCTGACAGGACTTGATCCTACTCCTACGTATTACCCAGTGCAATTGGAAACTCAAGGCTTACGTAGTTTTGGTTTGAAGGCTAAACCTTCGGGGGTGTTTGAAAATGAATGGAGTATCTTGAAAATATTTTGAAGAAAGTCTTTAGTCCACCTATGCACAAGGTTCGAGAAAACTACAGCTATACTGGGACCCATACGAATCTATAAACATTGAACAGTAGAAAAAACTACCAGTTCGTGTTTAGAGCTCATCGCGTGAGACTATGAATTTGAAAAAAAAAATTTATTTTGTTAAAAAAAATTCTCAATCCACATCTGCACAGGGTCCAAGACAACTACGGTTTCACTGGGATCCATACAAATCTATAAACATCAAAGAATAGAAAAAGCTACCAATTCGTGTTTAGAGCTCATCGTGTGAGACTAAGAAATGGGAAACGAGTTCTTATTTTGTTTGAGAATCATTCTTAATCCACATATGCATAGGTTCCAAGATAACTACGGCTGCACTGGGACCCATACGAATCTATAAACATCGAAGAACAAAAAGAGCTACCAGTTCATGTTTAGACCTCATCGCGTAAGACTAAGAATTACAAAGCGAGTTTTTATTTTGTTTAAGAAGCATTCTCAATCCACATATGCACAGGGTCCAAGACAACTACGGCTGCACTGGGACCCATATGAATCTCTAAGCATCGAACAACAGAAAAAGCTACCAGTTGATTCATAGAGCTCATCGCGTGAGATTAAGAATTGTAAGACAATTTTTATTTTGTTTTGTGAACACCAATTTCCGTCCGGGAAATTTTAATTAAATCACCAAGGCTAAATTAATGAAAAAGAGAAGAGGGCCAATGAGAAGAAATGCAAAATAATAATAATAATAATAATAATAATAATAATAATAATAATAATAATAATAACCATAATAAATAAAAAGGAAAAAAGAAGAAAATAGAAAGGGGATTGGTCCCCATCCTAATAGGCTAGGGTTAGTTAAGAGTTAGTTAGGGTAGTTAGGGGTTAGTTAGGATGGGTATTTGGTTGGGTTAGTGAAAAACAAAAGGGGTCGAGAGATGACCCTAGCAAAGGAGGGGTATAAAGGGAATTTGGGGGAGAATTTGAAGAAAACTTTTTTTTTGGCACGAACAGGATTGAGAATACAGAGGTATAGAGGAAGAGAAGATTTCAAGCGGATTTTAGGGAATTTTGAGAGGAAATTGGTGGGATTTCTCTAGGAAGCAGGAAGATTCTTCGTCATCGGTTCTCTTGACTCTGCTCTAGGCTTTCAAGAGACTCTCAAAACCTCAGGAAGAGACTCATGTTCTGGTTCCTTTGAATTCGCCTCAAATCTTTCACTGCTCTGGGAGAAATTTTTTTGGCTCGAAGTTGATCTAGTCTTGTTCACTATCCACCACAATTTCAGTGGAAATTTCTTGACAGAAGCTTGACCTATTCACGCGGTTCTGCTGAAGTTGAAAGTATTGAGTTCTCCTGGAAGAAGAATTGGACTCCTTTTCTTCGTCTCTCTAATTTTTTGGACGCTTAACTTCCACGCTCCTTGAAAGCCTCTTGCATTTGATCCGCAGTGCTTTCAGTAGGAAGAAATCCACACGAATTCCATTTTTGTGAATTCTGGAATTGATTCGAAGTTCTGTAAGACATACTTCGTTTCAGGTTAGTAAATTTCACCAATTCTGTGTTAGCATAGCATTTTTCTGAAATTTTAAGGATGAATTTACTCAAGGAAGCTTAATATATCTTAGCATATTGCCACGGTGGTATGTGCGTGCCTGCTGTTGCTCTGTTTGAATCATGTTTTGAAATCATTCAATTAAAAGCTTAGCGTTGCAGGAATCGAAATCGATTGATTCATAGGATAGTCATTGTTTGGTGATTATTTGAAATACATCTGTAATCCATAATAGACCATTTTGCCCAAGTAGAGTTGACAATTTAACATCAGCAGGATTATCGTACCACTAAGCTTTCAATTCATGTCTGAACTAGGAGTTGAAAAGCAGTATCAAAACCCAAATATAGTGAAAAATCTCTGGTCAGTAGAAGGAGTAAACCTGAACGCAGAAAAACAGAACACACAATAGAATTAAAATAGCTTTAACCTGAGTGGATGTTTTTAGTGAGTAAGAGTTGGCAGTTTGAGGAAATCTGTCAAAAATAAATATGTGATGGAGTATTGATCCTTAGCCTATGGCAATATGAGTTCCATAGTAATGGCATGAGAATCCTTGATCATGGTGACTCATTAATGCAGCCAAACTGATAGGGAAATAGTTGATCTCTGTAAGGAAGCTTAATGATTACAAATAGGAGCAAATTAGGAAATGAATTGCCTGTTATAAAGTATGATAGGCAGTCCTGGACTAACAATTGAAGGTCTAGCATTTGTAATCGTAGTAGCCAATGCAGGGCCAGGAGTAAACATCCTACCAGGACAGACAAGTACTATGATGAACTCAAAAGCACATTCTGGGGAGAATTTAGAAAATGACAGACTATTATTATTAAGTTTGCTCCTACAGGGGCTATGTATCAGTGTTCTGATAGCCTATTTTAGAACTTCCAGATCCTGTTAAACCACATATAGACCCTAATAAATGTTCTTGGGTTGTGTAGAATTCCAGGAACCTCTAAAGGGGAAGTATGAGATAAGTGATTAACCTGACATATTTGAACTGATCACAAAGCATAGAAGGGAGCTGTGATGTGTTTGTTGACGGGCGGAAATCTGTCACATTTGAATTTGTTCTAGCAGCTTGCAGGTATATTATAAAATTGGCTAAGTTTGGTCTGAACACGACTGGGAAACCTTGTACCTACTAATGACCAATCCCTGAACACTAGTCCTAACTAGGGAGCTCCAAAGGCTGACATCTCCTGGTGCTGGACCAGGACATAGATCGTTGGAGGCCTTATGCCCCTAAATGTGAATTACCAACTGATGGCTCATGAGTTTTGACTCATGCTTTGAATTCCCGAGTCTATACTCTTCTGACTAATCCTGTGGTTAATTGGTTCAAATGTAAGAGGCTGATCCTGACCCATTGGTCCTAGTTTGCAGATAAGCTGGAATGGGATTTTGAGTCTCATAGTGTAATCCTGGTCTATGACAAATGTGCAGCAGTTGCAGTAGACCAGAACCCCCATATTTATTTCTGGTTAGGCCTGGTAAAAATCCTGTTGAGCTCACAACTGAGCAAGGCAATTTATCTCCTAATTAAAGGCTTAAACAGAGCAAGGCCTTGTAATTGTAGATTTGGAATTTACTGGTTCTGTGCCTGGTCACAGGTCATACCTTATGACTTGAATCAGGTGATGGCATAGGGTAAAGTCTTGTTACATGTCTGATTTATTTTACCTTGGTAATAGGCCTGTAACTTATTAATTAGGAGAGGCAGTAAAGCAGGGAGTCTAGACACATTAACATAGGCTCCAAAATGATGACATAGCCAGCTCTTGCCATTGCTCACTATGCTGTTGTAACTGAATTGATGTAGGATTAGCCTCACTAAGGCTTATTAATATTTAAGCAGTAGGTTAAATGTTGGAGGTCCAGAGTAGTAGGATGATGTAAGAATTCATTGTCTTGGTTCCTAAATTGTGAATCTGAACACTGTAACTTCAGAGTAAAGGATGACATGAGGGTCTAGCCTGCAAGGTATAAATGCTAAGGCAGGGGGAGGATTAGGCATCCTGTACAAGAAAAATATCCTAGCAGAGTTAGTCGGGTGCAAGGATAGAATCTCAATTTGATCCTAAAAACTACACTCAGTGGAATGTCTAATACATGCTAGACTTTTATTTTGTTTTACCTTGCACTTGCTTACTGGAACACTTGATCAGTATTCTGATAATCCACCTAGAGTTGCTAAGGCCAGATGTTGATATAGAGTGTTGTTCCTCATAGTCCAGGATCACCAAATATTAATGGTTAAGTTCCAGCTCTTGTGCTGCAAGGTCTAGGTGCCCACCTTGATAATTTTTAACAATTAGGAGAGGCAGTAAAGCAGGGAGTCTAGACACATTAACATAGGCTCCAAAATGATGACATAGCCAGCTCTTGCCATTGCTCACTATGCTGTTGTAACTGAATTGATGTAGGATTAGCCTCACTAAGGCTTAATAATATTTAAGCAGTAGGTTAAATGTTGGAGGTCCAGAGTAGTAGGATGATGTAAGAATTCATTGTCTTGGTTCCTAAATTGTGAATCTGAACACTGTAACTTCAGAGTAAAGGATGACATGAGGGTCTAGCCTGCAAGGTATAAATGCTAAGGCAGGGGGAGGATTAGGCATCCTGTACAAGAAAAATATCCTAGCAGAGTTAGTCGGGTGCAAGGATAGAATCTCAATTTGATCCTAAAAACTACACTCAGTGGAATGTCTAATACATGCTAGACTTTTATTTTGTTTTACCTTGCACTTGCTTACTGGAACACTTGATCAGTATTCTGATAATCCACCTAGAGTTGCTAAGGCCAGATGCTGATATAGAGTGTTGTTCCTCATAGTCCAGGATCACCAAATATTAATGGTTAAGTTCCAGCTCTTGTGCTGCAAGGTTTAGGTGCCCACCTTGATAATTTTTAACTGTTCGGACCTAGGCTAATGCTGCTTTCGGTATAATCCCTTCTGGTCCTAAGATTCATAAACAATTCCAGTTAAGATATTTATACAAGCACCAAGTCTGCTTTGGGTTTAAAACCATACCCAACTCTGAAATAGTCTAGGTTCTGAAGTTGTTAAAACAGGAGTTTGAATTCACTTCTTAAACCCATAAAAGGCTTTTGATCGGATAGGTATATAGAAATAGCAGATCAGTAGGCAGCCAAGCAAAATATCAGAGAATGTGAATGGGGGTTAATCAACTTTAACCCTGAATAAAAAAAACTTAGTTAGAGAATGGCACTAAAATTAGTAGTTTTAATAAACAATCTGAACTGTACCAAAAGTTGAAAACTTATAGCTGATGGGGTATTTCTGACTAAGAACAAAGTTGCTGGGTTAAGGAATCTCCTGGATTGGATGTGGGAATGCAGTTCACACCATGACTCCCAAATAATTAGGCAAGCATGTGACACGTGCAAACATAAATAGGCAAAGGTCTAACTTGCAGTTTCACTATTAGTGGCATCAAGGGTAATCTTAAAAGTCTCGTGCCATGACCCCTCAAATAACTTTTGGAAGTCCTAAAGACCTCTTTAAATTCCTTCCTGCTAAGTATCTTTTCAAGTTTAACTCTTTAAAAAACTCTAAAAGACCCAAGATCTCACGCAATGAGTTCCAAAGTTAAAAGTGCAGCGTACCCTGTCTTTTGATGTTTGGAGAATCATATGAGTCGTCGTGCAACATTCGCTTGCCTTCGACTCTGTGCATGTGGATTAAGGATCTTCCTTTTCAAACTTTTTCAAAACTATTCCTTTTCTTCAAAATATAATTTTTAAAAGTTCCAAATGACCCAAGATCTCACGCAATGAGTTCCAAAGTTAAAAGTGCAGCATACCCTATCTTTTGATGTTTGGAGAATCATATGAGTCGTCGTGCAACCTTCGCTTGCCTTCGACTCTGTGCATGTGGATTAAGGATTTTCCTTTTCATACTTTTTCGAAACTATTCCTTTTCTTCAAAATATAATTTTTAAAAAGTTCCAAATAACCCAAGATCTCACGCAATGAGTTCCAAAGTTAAAAGTGCAGTATACCCTGTCTTTTGATGTTTGGAGAATCATATGAGTCGTCGTGCAACCTTCGCTTGCCTTCGACTCTGTGCATGTGGATTAAGGATCTTCCTTTTCATACTTTTTTCAAAACTATTCCTTTTCTTCAAAATATAATTTTTAAAGTTCCAAATGATTCAAGATCTCACGCAATGAACTCCGAAGTTGAAAGTGCAGCATACCCTGTCTTTCGATGTTTGGAGAGTCATATGGGTCGCCGTGCAACCTTCGCTTGCCTTCGACTCTGTGCATGTGGATTAAGGATTTTCCTCTTCATACTTTTTCAAAACTATTCCTTCTCTTCAAAATATAATTTTTAAAGTTCCAAATGATTCAAGATCTCACGCAATGAACTCCGAAGATTGAAAGTGCAGCATACCCTGTCTTTCGATGTTTGGAGAATCATATGGGTCGCCGTGCAACCTTCGCTTGCCCTCGACTTTGTGCATGTGGATTAAGGATCTCCCTTTTAATCTCCCTTCAAAATACCCCTTTTCTACTAAAGTAATTTTCAAAACCAGAACTATGTAGCCTTGAATTTCCCATTGCACCAGGGAATACGTAGGAGCAGGATCAAGTCCTGTCAGGCTATTTTCATACAAACCTATTTATTTTTATTATATTATATTTAAGGGATCAAACAATTTTTAAAGAAAATCACACACTCAGTTCAAGGGTACCGTTCTTCGGAACGGACAAATAGGGTGCCTAACACCTTCCCTATTTGTAACCGACTCCCGAACCTAGAATTTCATCCTCAAGTTAGGGTTTTTTCCAAATGTTTTCCCTTAAAATAAAATTTGGTGGCGGCTCCACATACAATTAAATACATTTTCAAAATTCTAGCGAGTTCGTCGTCTCGTCGGAATGACGGTTGCGACATGTTTAAAAAATGAATTCTCAATCCACATATACACAGGGTCTAAGACAACTACGGCTGCACTAGGACCCATATGAATCTCTAAGCATCGAGCACCAGAAAAAGCTACCAGTTCGTGCATAGAGCTCATTGCGTGAGATTAAGAATTGGAAAACAAATTTTATAGTGTTTAAAAAGGCATTCTTAATCCACATATGCACAGGGTCCAAGACAACTACGGCTGCACTGGGACCCATTTCAATCTCTAAGCATCGAACAGCAGAAAAAGCTACCAGTTCGTGCATAGAGCTCATTGCGTGAGATCAAGAATTGGAAAACAAATTTTTATAGTGTTTAAAAAGGCATTCGTAATCCACATATGCACAGGGTCCAAGACAACTACGGCTGCACTAGGACCCATATGAATCTCTAAGCATCGAACAGCAGAAAAATCTACCAGTTCGTGCATAGAGCTCATTGCGTGAGATCAAGAATTGGAAACCAAATTTTTATAGTGTTTAAAAAGGCATTCTTAATCCACATATGCACAGGGTCCAAGACAACTGCGGCTGCACTGAGATCCATATGAATCTCTAAGCATCGAACAGTAGAAAAAGCTACCAGTTCGTGCATAGAGCTCATCGCGTGAGATTAAGAATTGCAAAATAAATTTTTATAGTGTTTAAAAAGGCATTCTCAATCCACATATGCATAGGGTCCAAGACAACTACGGCTGCATTGGAACCCATATAGATCTCTAGGCATCGAATAGCAGAAAAGCTATCAGTTCGTGCATAGAGCTCATCGCGTGAGACTAAGAATTGTAAACGAATTTTTATAGAAGAAAAAGAGAGAGATCTAGGTCTGGCCCACGGTCGACAGAGATTTGGTTTTTTTGACTTTAATAATAAGAACGCTTGGCTTCATGTGGCAAGAGAATTAATTTTAAATAAAATACATTGGGCTAGACCCAAAAGTGAGAATAAATTCGAATTCCAATCCTAAAGAGGAGTAAAGCTTTACCCAAGAAACCTAGGCTAATTTATAGAATTAATTGCTTGGATTGATTAAGTTTAGAGGCGTGGCCTTTTACGAATAGGCGATGAAGTTTAATTTGAAAATTTAACATGAACCAATGTAGCTTAGGATGGCCTGATTATAGTTAAGGCCATTTAGTAGGTGGTTCGGTATAGACTAGGTGAGGGCTGACCTATTGTCATATCTTGTTCCTCCTCCCAAAATCCAACTTTAGTATATGAAGAATATTTTACATACGCTTAACTAGTCTTTGGGATAGCATTTATTTTAGGTTTAATAACCTTTTCATGCAATGTGGCCTACCGTTAGCGGAGGGGAGGATCCCGATGCAAATTAAAGTGAGGTATTATGCATGCATGTACTTCCTGTTGATTTGAAAAGTCAAAGATCTTGACAAAATTAGTGATAGCATGTGAGAAGTGGTTATAAGTCATTGCGTAATAAATGCAAGGCTTGACTTAATTAGTGATAGCATGTGAGAAGTGGTTATAAGTCATTGCGTAATAAATGCAAGGCTTGACTTAATTAGTGATAGCATGTGAGAAGTTGCTATATATAGTCATAGGAAGTTATGTATCACACCATTGTGAAAGAGAGATTTTTCTAAGAGAGAAAAATTTAGGATTCTTGGGTGTAATTGGGTTGTGGGTAGTGTGAGGTTGTGAGTGTTTTTTGTAAACACAGTGTACAATTTTCTGCTATCAAATTATCTGCAGCAGTCCGGAGACGTAGGCAGTATTGGCCGAACTCCGTTATCAATTTGTGTGTGCAAATATTCTGCATTCTATTTTCTTCTTACTTCCACAAATCTGACGCTACAGAAGAATTTGGAGAAATTTTTCTTAACAACTGGTATCAGAGCGGGTTTGAAATTCTACAATTTTTTAAAAATTGTTAGAAACGAAACGATCCAAAGAAGAAGTCAGATTTGAGTGGGAGTGATGGCTGTAGATGAAGGAAAGGTGAAAATTGAAAAGTTCGATGGTGCGGACTTTGGTTTCTGGAAAATGCAGATCGAAGATTATCTGTACCAGAAAAATATGTATCAACCTCTCACAGGTACAAAGCCGACTGAAATGAAGGACGAGGATTGGGTTCTTCTTGACAGGCAAGCCCTTGGAGTCATCCGTCTGACGTTGTCACGTAATGTTGCTTTTAACATTGCAAAAGAAAAGACCACAGCAGATCTTATGGCGGCTCTTTCCAGAATGTATGAAAAGCCGTCAGCCGCAAATAAAGTTCACTTGATGAGGCGGTTGTTTAACTCTCGGATGACAGAAGGTGCATCAGTAGCACAACATCTCAATGAACTCAGCTTAATCACAACCCAGTTGAGTTCTGTTGGAATCGAATTTGATGATGAGGTACGAGCATTAATAATTTTGTCTTCCTTACCAGAAAGTTGGAATGCCATTGTCACGGCTGTGAGTGGCTCAACGGGAAGCCAAAAATTGAAATGTGATGATGTTCGTGATCTAGTTCTCAACGAAGAGATCCGACGGAAGGAGTCGGGTGAATCTTCATCATCTTCGATATTGCAAACAGAGTCAAGAGGAAGAAGCTCAACTAAAGGAAATGGACGTGGCAAATCAAAGGACAGGAGGTCCAAATCCAAAAATCGTCACTTTCAATCTAAGAAGAATATCGAGTGTTGGAATTGCGGGAAGTCTGGGCACTACAAAAATCAGTGCAAGAGTGCACGAAAGCATCAGGAGACCAAGGACGAGGCAAATGTTACTTCCACCCCTGAAGGAGATGATGCATTGATATGTTCTTTAGAAAGCAAGGAGGAGTCTTGGGTGTTAGATTCTGGAGCATCTTTTCATGCCACTTCACAAAGGGAATTCTTCGAGAACTATGTTCCCGGAAACCTTGGTAAAGTTTACCTTGGTAACAACCAATCATGTGAGATAGTTGGCAAAGGTGTAGTGAAGGTTAAGTTGAACGGGTCTGTATGGGAATTGAAAAATGTCAGACATATTCCCGACCTGACAAAGAACTTAATATCAATAAGCCAGTTGAGCAGTGATGGCTACACAACTGTCTTCCATGGAGACGATTGGAAGATTTCAAAGGGTGCGATGACAATTGCTCGGGGTAAAAAGAGTGGCACTCTTTACAAAACAGCAGGAGCATGTCATTTGATTGCAGTTGCAGCAAATGAAAATTCCAATCTATGGCACCAGAGGCTAGGCCATATGAGTGAGAAAGGGATGAAAATCATGCACTCAAACGGCAAGCTACCAAGTCTTCAGTCAGTAGAAATTGACATGTGTGAAGACTGTATACTTGGAAAGCAGAAACGAGTCAGCTTTCAGAAAGCTGGAAGACCCCCAAAGAAGGAGAAACTTGAGCTAGTTCACTCAGATGTTTGGGGTCCAACTACCGTCCCATCACTTGGTGGGAAACATTACTTCGTGACTTTTATTGATGATCACTCTAGGAAGGTATGGGTATACTTTCTGAAACATAAGTCCGATGTATTTGAGGCTTTCAAGATATGGAAAGCTATGGTAGAAAATGAAACAGGGTTGAAGATTAAAAAGCTCAGAACCGACAATGGTGGTGAATATGAAGACACCAAATTCAAGAAATTCTGCTATGAGCACGGGATCAGAATGGAGAGGACCGTGCCTCGTACGCCTCAACACAATGGTGTAGCTGAGCGTATGAATCGAACGTTGACTGAAAGAGCCAGAAGCTTGCGTGTGCAGTCAGGCTTACCGAAGCAGTTCTGGGCAGAAGCAGTCAACACAGCAGCTTACTTGATCAACCGAAGTCCATCGGTACCATTGGGGCACAAAATACCAAAAGAGGTATGGAGCGGAAAAGAGATAAAACTCTCACATCTTAGAGTTTTCGGCTGTGTAGCATATGTGCACATCAGTGATCAAGGTAGAAATAAACTCGATCCCAAATCGAAGAAGTGCACTTTCATCGGTTATGGTGAAGATGAATTTGGCTATCGTCTTTGGGATGATGAAAACAGAAAGATGATCCGCAGCAGAGATGTAATCTTCAATGAAAGAGTGATGTATAAAGACAAGCTTAACACAAGCGCCAACAATTCAGAGCAGATTAAGCCAACATATGTAGAAGTTGAAGATATCCCAGAAAGTCCCATAGTTGCGAATCCTCGGTCAGAGAATTCAACTAAAGAAAGCAGTGAACAACAGTTTGACACATCAGAGCCTCCTACTCCAACTCCCGTGTTGAGAAGGTCTTCTCGACCTCATGTGCCCAACAGGAGATACATGAACTACATGTTGTTGACTGATGGAGGAGAGCCTGAAGATTACATAGAAGCATGTCAGACCACAGATGCAAACAAGTGGAAACTTGCTATGATAGAAGAGATGAATTCTTTGATCTCCAATCAGACATGGGAATTAGCTGAATTACCCATGGGAAAGAAGGCACTTCACAACAAATGGGTGTATCGGGTGAAGGAGGACTATGATGGCTCAAAGAGATACAAAGCCCGACTAGTTGTCAAAGGATTTCAGCAAAAGGAAGGAGTTGATTACACTGAAATCTTTGCTCCAGTTGTGAAGCTCAATACTATCAGGTCTGTCTTAAGTATTGTTGCCAGTGAAGAGCTCTATCTTGAGCAATTGGACGTGAAGACGGCGTTTCTTCATGGAGATTTAGAGGAAGAGATTTACATGCACCAACCTGAAGGATTCTCAGAAAAAGGAAAGGATAATATGGTGTGCAGATTAAAGAAGAGCTTGTACGGCCTGAAACAAGCTCCAAGACAGTGGTATAGAAAGTTTGAAAGCTTCATGCACAAGGAGGACTTCCAGAAGTGCAATGCTGACCACTGTTGTTTCTTCAAGAGATATAAGTCCTGTTATATCATATTGCTACTTTATGTCGATGATATGTTAGTAGCAGGTTCAGATATGAACGAGATTAAAAATCTCAAGATGCAGTTGTCAAAAGAATTTGACATGAAGGACTTGGGTATAGCAAAGAAGATTCTTGGAATGCAAATCACGAGAGATAAGAAAAGAGGAATTTTGCAGTTATCTCAGGCAGAGTACATCAACCGTATCTTGCAAAGATTCAATATGGACAAGGCCAAACCAGTTAGCACACCTTTGGCTAGTCATTTTCGCTTATCTAAGGATCAGTCCCCTCAGACGGAGGAAGAAAAAGACTTTATGGCTAAGATTCCATATGCTTCAGCCATAGGAAGTTTGATGTATGCAATGGTCTGTACTCGACCAGACATTGGCCATGCAGTGGGAGTTTTAAGCAGGTTTATGGCAAATCCAGGAAAAGCTCATTGGGAAGCAGTCAAATGGATTTTAAGGTATCTACGAGGCACCATAAAAAGGTGTCTGTACTTTGGCAAAGGAGAATTAAAAGTACAAGGCTATGTAGATGCAGACTTCGGAGGTGAAGTTGATCACCGAAGAAGTACCACCGGTTATATTTTTACTGTTGGCACTACAGCTGTCAGTTGGATGTCACGGATACAGAAGATCGTTACATTATCCACTACAGAGGCTGAGTATGTAGCAGTAACAGAGGCTAGTAAAGAGTTGATATGGCTTCAAGGATTGTTAACAGAGATGGGATTCATCCAAGAGAAGAGTGTTTTACACAGTGATAGTCAGAGTGCAATACATCTGGCAAAGAATTCAGCATTTCACTCTAGAACTAAGCACATTGATATACGTTATCACTTCATCAGATCTCTGCTTGAGGATGAGGTGCTGACATTGGAAAAGATTACAGGAAGCAAGAACCCAGCAGACATGCTAACAAAGGTGGTGACCATTGACAAACTGAAGTTGTGTTCAACTTCAGTCGGCCTGCTAGAATAACAGACCAAAAAAAGACTGCTGTAGTGATCAAAGTGTGAAGACAGATTGAAATCAGTCTTCAAGTGGGAGATTGTTGATTTGAAAAGTCAAAGATCTTGACAAAATTAGTGATAGCATGTGAGAAGTGGTTATAAGTCATTGCGTAATAAATGCAAGGCTTGACTTAATTAGTGATAGCATGTGAGAAGTGGTTATAAGTCATTGCGTAATAAATGCAAGGCTTGACTTAATTAGTGATAGCATGTGAGAAGTTGCTATATATAGTCATAGGAAGTTATGTATCACACCATTGTGAAAGAGAGATTTTTCTAAGAGAGAAAAATTTAGGATTCTTGGGTGTAATTGGGTTGTGGGTAGTGTGAGGTTGTGAGTGTTTTTTGTAAACACAGTGTACAATTTTCTGCTATCAAATTATCTGCAGCAGTCCGGAGACGTAGGCAGTATTGGCCGAACTCCGTTATCAATTTGTGTGTGCAAATATTCTGCATTCTATTTTCTTCTTACTTCCACAAATCTGACGCTACAGAAGAATTTGGAGAAATTTTTCTTAACACTTCCTTCAATGTAACCGTTTCACCCAGTGGGAAGTCGACTCTTGTGGAAAAATGGTGGGGCTGAGACTGGATGGTAACACTTACGGATTGTGTCAACCAGTCCAGATTCCATGCACATCCATAACTTATATTGAAGGGAGCAGCTCCCGTTGGTGTGTTATTTTGCAAAAGTACATATAAGTGTACGCCTAAGGGTCGGCAAGAAATCCTGTGAAAGAGCCCATGAAGATATGCACTCTTTTATTTAGACCTAAGTGTATAACCCTCTTCCATTTTTTTTAAGTGGACGGGCTCATCACGAGAGTTTCCGTAAGCTATCTGTTCATTTCCAACCATTTTCTCAGACAATATGTTCTGGCTGAAACAATTTACGCCTCCAAAACTTCCTTGAGATTCTTATCCTCTTCGGACCTTATCCTATTTTTATTTTCTTGCATGGGATATATTAAATCTTTGATTTCACATCACCCTGCTGATGCATGCATGGGAATGGGTTTCAGCCAATTGACTGTGTCCAATCCCTTAACGCACATCCGTTTGGAGCAAATGCAAATCGGGCACGTTCACTTAATATTTTACACAACAATTCGAGTTGGTTTCTTTGCTTTGGCTTCGTATTGCCTTTAATCGAATGGACACAGAGGTCTATGACTTGCACCTGCATACAGAAACCTTGGCTTGTCGTTTTGTATTCTTCTCTGTAAATGGAATCAGCACCTTGATGCTGATTTATCTTATTCGACTCATTGGAGTAACATGGGTTATCGTTAGCTAGCCTCTCCGCGCCCACTTTTTCGTAGCAATTTCAAGTTCTTGCCACCGAAGGATTGCGTCTTAAAGTCGAAGATGATTGGGAGTACTGCTCTAGTTCCAGGGCCATGTCTCCTTTGGAAGGCATGCATAAGGAGTTGTACGCATTCTAGAGCGATAGGGTTCGCCAAGCTCATACACTTTTCCTGCATAGATTTGCGCTGATGGAACCAACGTAGCCCCCACAACCTTTCAAGACTGACGCTCATAGTGAGGCCCTTCAGATGACGATAGAACTCACAGAAGCTGTCCAAAAAAATTTAGGAATTCATGATGTAATCACCTAGCTAGCGTAGGTGCCCACGCCTTAGATACTGCCCGGATTTTCATTCTGCCTGACCATGTTAATAGGCCATATTCCTTGTACTTGAGTTCCATGCAGTCGACCCGATGCACCAATGTTTCGGTTTCCTGATCTGAATCATGACCTCTATGGACAATGGAAACTTTGGGTGCCATAGTTGATTGAATCGATATGACGGGATGACCAGAAACGCCTCCTCCAGAATCATGTTCAAGTACCAGGATGCAAAGCACAATTGCACCACGATCTCTGGATACTATAAGCTTTTCGGAGGCAAAACATATGAAGGTGCCGCGTCTCACAAGGTAAATTCTCATGGCTTGTTATCTATTGTGGGAGCAGGAAAGAATACCCGAGCGCACCTATTGCCTAGTGAGTGAACACCTAGAGTTGTTTTCTCAGGAAGGAATAACATCATTTCTTGCGAATCCCTTGTATACTAGTTCTGCTAGTGCTTTGGGCCAACGATGTTTTGTGCCTGTTTCAGTGACTATGGAACCCAGCCTCCTCCAAATGTTCGTTTATAAACTGGAGCACTGGAACCCTCTGGGTGCAGCTGAAAGGGAATCTATCCTTCAAACCAAATCCGAACACCAGTGGAAGCATATTACAACAGCATTAAGAAGACCAATTTCCGCTCCCAGGCAGCCCACTCTAGATGGAATTTCAGAATTCCCTAGGACTTCCAGCAATTCTTACGAGATATGATGTACGTTCATTTTTGAGATGGTGGCAACATACTCATCCAAAGCTCAGGAACATAATCTTGCCAATCACTATTGGATCTATTATGGTAGTTTCTGAAAATGTATCTTCCAGATGAGAAAAGTCGATCCCCATGAACCTTAACACACTTTATAAAACGCCAAGTATTGGTCACAACCTAGTTCAGGAGTCTGCTCGTTCGACCCTAGCAACATTCATGCACTCTACTAACTCATGCATACTGCCTAGGGTTGCATTAAAATCACCCTCCATTAATATAGTATTAGAGGTGATTATTTATGTGCGCTGCTGAACCCTGCTTGCTACTCAAGGCTAAATCAAGATCACTTACTATCAATATAGCTTCGGCTTCAATAATTTATGGCCATTTTCACGAACAGAGCATCCATTAGTGAAGTTAACTTCCAGAAACAGAGTATGCGATTTGGGAGAATTTCAATCATTGCTTATCTCTTACAGCTTCCATGCGTTCACTCGTGGAGCAATTCTCCAAGGGCCTGATAATCACATCCTTCCCAAAGGTGTCCATATCGTCATTGATGGGGGCTGGATTTCTACTAATCTTGACTATTATTCAAATATATTTCTTATTAGTGTAAGTGATCACGAGGGTGCCGTATAACCCTGATTCTTTTTTCTTATCCTCGACTTCCTAATCCCGTAGCCACTAAAGGGAAGGAACAAAGTTGTATCGATCACCTTTTCTTGTGCAAAGAAGATACCACATTCGATTACATATCAGTGGGTTCAAGCCATCGCCAATTCAGCTCTACAAGGTTTAATAGAGATTACATGAATCTTGGAGAGCAGGGAAGGGTACTACAGTGCACGCACCAATGGCATTGAATTTTAGGCCCTATGGATCCTAGCGGGTTCGTTCTTTGCTTTTATGGTAAGAAATGGTTATTGAAACTATGCCTTAAACACCTACCAATTGTTACAGAATTTTGCTAGAACAAATTATCACAAAATCTTAGAAGACCAAGAAAATTGATGCATGGATGAGGTACATTAATCAATGTTCAATTTACTACTAACCTGTTGTGGAGTTGGTGTTGAGCTGTAATTCCGTAGATCCATAAGCTTTCTTTCTCTTCTCCTTGCGATCCTTATATGAGAAAATTCGAACCTTATCTTCTCTCCACCCAAAAGGAAGCGAGAATTTTCTTTCTAGGACCTTTCTCAAGAATTTTTTTCAACCCCTTTTTCAATCCCAGGAGTTTCCTTTTATACTCACCTCCTTTGTTTTGCCTACTCTTTTTTTCTCTTTTTTTTATTAATATATATTTATCATTATTTTTTTTATTTTTTATTTTTATTATCATTTCTTTTTAATTAAATTTTTTATTATTTTATTATTATTATTATTCTTATCATCATTTTATTTTTATTATTATATTATTCATTTATTTATTATTATCTTCCTATGTTTATTATTTTCCTTTTATTGTCCTTCCCCTTTTTTATTTTTTATTTTTTCTTATTTTTATTTATTTATTTATTTTATTTATTATTATTTTTTTTATTTATTATTTTTGTTCATTATTATTTTATTTTTATTATTTTTTGTTTATTGTTGTATTTTCCATTTTCATTCATTTGTTTTTTCATTCATTGTTGAATTTGTTGCCGTTCCCGCTTATCTGTTTGCTTTTCTTAATATTTCTATTTTTCTGGTTTTTTTGTTTTTTTATTATTTATTGTTTTTTTGTGTTTTTTGTTTTTTTTGTTTTTTATTTTGGTTTCTATTGTTTAAGTTATTATTCATTTACTAATTAATTTTAACATGGGGTCTCTGACATAATTGGATGTTTACATGTATTTCTCTGTTGTTAAGAGGTCCTAGTACGAAATATTCTAACATATGAGTTTCCTCTTCTGGACTCAAAGACCACCATGATCTTTGTTTGTATATATCTCCTATTTTGATAACCGGGATTGTCCATCTATAGAGTGATTCTTCTATCTCACACTTAACGGACTTCCACTTGTTGAAGCTTCATTTCTATTATTCCTTATTATTATCTGGTTATTATTTCCTAAACTTAACCTACTTAATGATCTTGCTAATCTTGACATTTTTATCTTCTTTTAAAGGTTAATAGTTTTCATGTTTTGGGACCACCAATGCTGACCAACGGGTTTACAGCCTCTCAGGACTTTCTACCGGGACCACACTCCAGGCTGACCAACGGATTAATAGTTCTCACTGCTACACTCTACTACCCCCTCTTAAAAAAGATAAAAATGTAAAGATAGAAGTTCAACAAATAGTGAAGTTTTTGAAACAATAAACCAGAATTATCTTAAAAAAAATATGGATTTCAGAACCCGAAGGCTTTGATTCTTTTATTGCTTTTGGAAAGATACTAATTTCTGGACCGAAATCAAGAAACCATTTTTTAAACCATGTTGGTAATTTTAGAGATATTCCTTTCCTAAACCGTATAAACCACGAATGGGTTATAGGATTTAAGTAAAGAACATCATGCCAAACCTCAATATAATCAAAATAATTATATCGCGGCAGCTCAAATTCTACTGAAAATGTTTTTATACTGGGAAAGGGGTTGGCCCTAATCTTCCAATGAAAAAACATTTTGGATTTTCATTTTTCAGTAGCTAATCTCTTGTTTATTATTTCTATTATGGGTTAATACAACTGATTTGGTATCAACTAATATTTACTCATAAAATTTTCTTGGTTTTTGGGTGCTCTTAGGCACAAAAGTACATTTTGATAGGAAAAATTTGTTGGCAATTTCTTGCGCTAACCATTGAGACCATTCTGGTTCAATGACCATTACTGGAATATTACCTTCTTTGGCAATATAAGCATATTGACCATTATTGTTTTTGAGAGTTTTGTTGAGAGGAGTAAATCTATGGTTAGTGTGAAATATATCTGGGGTGACTGGATTGATTTGTTTGGGTTTTTGTGCTGTTGGTTGAGAAAATGATGGTCGTATATTGGTTATTGATTGGATGGCAGAGGATCCAGCTATAGCTTTACCCCTATCTTGCACAATTTGCTTGAATTTGGATGGCTCACTAGTGGTCTTTTTGTTTTATGGAGGCCCATACTGGTCTAATGTAACTGGTTTACTCATTGTTTCCTTGTAAAAATTATCTTGTTAAAAAATCTGGTAAATGATTTTTTTCTCCTTTGATATGCGAAATATCGAAATCAAAGTTTGAAAGTAATGTTTGCCATCGGGCAAAAATATGTTTTGACACTAAATTTTTAACATCATTCTTTAAAACTTGTGGTGCTGATTTGCAATCAGTTCTTAATAAAAACTTTTTATTAAAAACATTGTCTTAAAATTTTAAAATATTTAAAACGATTGATAAAATCTCTTTTTTAACAGTGGAATACTTTTGTTGAGAGGTGTGCCAAATTCCTAAATGATACTTACTATTTGTTCTTTCTTTGAATTTGGGAGGACTTGTTTTAGAACTCCTCCATATCCTAAATCATTGACATCTGTTTCTATAATTAAAAATCCTTCTGGATGTGGAATACACAAATAGGGTAAATTTTTTACTAAGACCTTTATTTTTTGGATTGTACTTGTCATCTCTTCATTCCATACTGGTGGGTTCTTTCTTAACCTTTTGTACAATGGAGAACACATGGTTCTTATTTCGGGGAGGAATTTTGCTACATAATTTAGGCATATTAGAAATCTCTGTAATTTCTTTTTTATCTTTAATTTCATTTGGAAATTTTTCTGCAAATTCTAATGATCTTTGTACTGGAGTTATGGTTCCTTGAAAGATTTCGTAACCTAAAAATCTTATCCTTGTTTGGAATATACTCATTTTCTTGGCAGAAACTACTAATACATTTTCTTTAATACATCATCTACATAAACTATGGAAAAATCCATATAAGGATAAAATATATTATTCATTATTTCTTGAAATTCACTAGGTGCATTTTTTAATCCTTGTGGCATTACATTCCATTCATAATGCCCAAAAGGTACAACAAACGCTGTTTTATATCTGTCTTCTTCTTTTATGGATATTTGATAATAGCCTGACTTCATGTCAAATTTTGAAAATATATTAGCTTTTGTTAGTCTTTTAATTAAATCTTGTTTATTGGGTAGAGGATATCTAATCCATTTTAATGCTTTATTTAATGGTTTATAATTTATTATTAATCTTGGAGCTCCTCTTTCTTGTTCAGAAGCTTTATTAACATAAAAACCTGAACAACTCCAAGGATATTTTGATTTTCTTATTAATCCTTTTTTGTAGATATTCTTGTAATTCTTTTCTACAGTATTTTAATTGCTCTGCATTCATTTGTATTGGTCGTGCTTTGGTAGAACATATTTTTTTGAAAAATTATCCTCATAAGGTAAAGTTATTTCATATTTTTTTCTATGGTGAAAAGTTATTGGATTTTAATTACAAATTTCTTTTTCTATTGATTCTGAATATTTTTTTATCATTTGTTGTATTTTGGAGATTTTAATTGTTCTTCAATTCTCTTATACCCTATTTATTCATTTAACATTTTAATTTGATTTTGTTTTTTCTCTATCAGATTTACTTCTTTTGATTTTTCTTGTAATAAATTTAATTCCTGTATTTTTGGAGTTTGAATAAATTCAAAAAGTATTGGATTTTCTGGTACTATGTGAGAAACTAGGCCCTCTGCAGTAATTTGAAAGGGATATAATAGTGTTAAAAATGGAGTGCCTAGGATTACTTGGTTAGTCATGTTTTTAACTAATACAGATGATGTATTAAAAAAAAATTCTTTACAAATTTTTGCTTCTGAGAGTTTATAATGTATGTGTAATCTTCCTCCATTTGCTCCTGTTACATTTTCTTGAGTTTTTTCATAGTATCTGGTTGGTACTATTCCTTCTTGGATACAATTTATATTCGCACCTGAATCTATTAATACCCTTAACTTATATTCTTCTTTTCCTATTACTAGTTTAATTTCTATGCACCATTTATGGACTGTTAAAAGAGTTAATAATTCTAAACTAAATATTTATTGTGGTTTAGAAGATTGTACCTGGTATTGAGATTCTATAATTTTCTTTCCTTCTAATTCTAAAATTTTAAATTCTAACTGAAGTAGATTTGTCTTAAGTTCTAAAATTTCTTTTTTAAGTACCTTAATTTCTTCTTGCAACTCTTTTATTCCTATGGTTAAAGTAGGTTGTTTGAATTTTTTTAGCATATATTTTATTTTTACTAGTTGTTATTTTTTTTGGTGATTTTCTTCTTTGGTAACAAGTTCGTTTAATTTTTCAATAAATTTATTTCTTAAAGGAGAATCTTCTAGTTTATTTCTCTCTATATTATTTTATATATATATATATATATATATATATATAATAACAATATCTTTTATACTATAATAATAATAACTAGCATTAAAATTAATATTATTTTTATCATGTAAGCGTTTCTTTTCTTATTTTTTGGTACTATTTTTTTTTAATTTTCCATGAATTCGTTCCAAAACCACGAAATGGATTGGACTCGGATCTTCATATTCAAGATATGCTAACTTTTCAATTTCCTTATTGGTGGAATATTGATTGCTTCAAGCCATATACTTGTAACAATCTAAACCTTGTAGGTTTATGCTTCACGATGAAGAACCAGGAGGTCCTTGACTTGTCTTTCAACAATTTCAATGATGGTGATATTGCATTTGCTCTTAGTTGGCTTTCGTTTTTCAAGTATTTAAATTTTAAATTTTTAACAAAATTCCTTCTAGATCTAAACTTAGTATGCTACTCTACTTATTATAAATCTAGACCTTGATGCAAGTGTATATGCATCTAGACCTTTATGTATAGCAAACCAAACATGTTTCAATTCAGCTTTATGATTAGACATAAGAGTAAGGTACTTGCTTATGTATTCATTACTATCATCCACATGAACATGAATATAGAATATAGTAAAACATTTATCTCAAGGCTAAACTCTATGATTGATAGAACACAAAAAAATATAACAATAACTAAATAGGCTGAAAATTATAAAAGCATCCAAGTAGGCTAGGCATGCCGCATTTACACATGTCAAGTAATTCAGCCAACTATATTAATCACAATGAAATTTATAAACAAGATCCATGTGAAATATTTTGAATGAGTCTTGCTTTTCTATTTCTATTTTCAAATTAGAAAACACATTTATATTTGCTGACATACCTACAACAATGGGTAGGATATAATCTCCATTACAAGAAATCATGAGAAAAATTATGGGGTTTTGATAACGTTGGTGTGCTTTAAAATTCCGTAATATAAAAAACTTTGTACGGTGAATTCTCTTTAGTCTCTATGTATTAGCAAACTTCTTAAGATGTAGGATTGGTGTGAGTGGCACTTCCCCTACTAACATTATAACTACAAAGTTCATAGCAAGTGTTGCAACATAGAAATTCAAATTGGATAAACTTGCTGTTGTTATAAACACATCTTTCCCACCTTAAGACTGTGACTACTGATGCAAAATTGTCATCAAATAGAACAATATCTGAACACTCTTTATCCACTTTACTGCCTTGAATTCCCATAGGAAGTTCAATATCAGCTTCTTTCAGTGCTAGTGCATCATTTGTGCCATCACTGATGACAGGAACTACATGATCCTTTTGTTTTCGACATTGAACCATTAAAAGTTTATTAAAAAGAGAGGATCTTGCCATCACATAGATTTTTTTCTACCTTATTCAATCTAAAAACGTGTGTAGTTATGAAATTCCTCTCCTTCAATCACTTCTCCAATTGTGTCCTTATTAAGCCTAAGTATGCCACATTCGATTACTATAGCCTTTGCGGTGAAAACAATGCCACCTATGATCATTTTCACATTTACACCAGCAAGTTGGCCTGATTTCACAATTGTATTCACCCTTGAACAACATGGATCCTTAATACCAATAAGTCCTAGCAAGGTTAAGTCATTGTCCTTCATCATTGGGTTTCCTCCTTCATCTTCAAGCTCTTGTTTATCAACCTGTTTTTTAATCCTCTAAGGTCTTAAAAAATAATATTTTGGCTATCAAGATAGGTCTTCTTTGTGTATTCCCACCCCTTTTTGTTAATGCTTATAGGGTTTGTTAGAATAGGATCATTTTTATCATACCCCTAATATAAAGAGCTCTTTTTAGGATAAATCTCACAACCAATGTATTTCAAACCAAATTTCTTTACAAGTTCATCATAATAAGTTTCTACTGCCCAAGTAGTACCAAGATGAACCACTTGAATATACATACAATCAAGTCTTAAGAATTGAAAATGTGTCATAGCTACTCCATGATATCTAATCATGACATTACTTATATTGAGTGCCCTATAAATCTTTGCCAATTTTGTTGTTCTGTCAAGTTTCAACACTGGTACTAAGAACCCAATTTTCTTTGCAATCTTCACAAGCACTTATTAGTTATAGCTCTTGATCCACTTCTATAGAGAATAACCAACTTAGACTTCTTCCTTGGATTGGATTCTCTTATGCCTGTTGGTTAATATATTCCTATTGTGCTTCCCTCTCCTTATCTTTAATCAAGACCCTAATCCTAGGCCACTAATTAGTTCATCATGGATTCTAAAATCAATAATGGCTTGTGAGAAGCAATGTGTTTTGTGATCTACTTTCAAATCAATTGGTGAAAAATCTGATAAATGAGAAAGGATGTCTCCACATCATAACCCACCAATTATGATACTTAAGAATCATAAACATAACCCTTTTATTGAAATATTGTGAAGTGATGCTCTTTGACATAACTAAAGTTCTATACTAGCTCCTAAATCTATTCAATATCAAGCCCTCTAATATTGAAACCTTTGTGGGCTTGTATTGTTAAAAATGTCATGTTTTGATAGTTGGTCAGACAAAGATATTTTTCATATTGTAACTAAAACTTTTTTCATTTCATTCATCAAGAGATTAAGAGTTCAAAAATGCTACTCAATAACACTTTAAATAGAATTTACCTAGTTTATCTTACATGTTTTAAGGGACAAAATTAAAATGCTTTAAGTAGCCACTAAGGTTATTTTCATGACAGTCTATTTCAATGCCATTGCAGAACTATAAAAGTTTCATTTTAATAGTTGGTCACCAGCTTCGTTCCAAAAAAATTGATTAAAGAAATACAACAAAAACATAATGTGCTCATTTATCATTTTATGACATTATGTTATGTTATCCACTGCATTCCTATTTACCTCTATTTTTAATAATGATTATGTATTTTTATATTCTGGCAAGTCGTAGCTTCTTTTAAAATGCTTAAGTTTACCCTTTTAATGTCTGGTTCATATTATTATATCTAGGATAGAAGTTATGAGTTTAACTCTGGTTCAAGATAAAAAATTAGGTTTGTGTAATGGCCGTTAAGTTGCTTGAATGGTACTGGATCAATGTAGCATTGCAACATTCTTTTTTCTTTTATGTTCCCAATATTGTATTTCCATTTTACTTTGTTACATGGTCAATAATAGTTCTATCCTTTCAGCTTGGTTTATATGAAATTTTTGTTGTTCCCAATGTTTATTTTACTTCTTGTTTATTTTCTGCTCATGTTACCTCGTCTTTATTTTGACAAATTCTATGATGAACAAAGCAACAATACAATTCCCTCGATTCCAAAATGGCATCCTCAAAGAGCTTCCTCAATTCTTAAATAGATTCATTAGAGGATTTTATTTGGAACCATCCAAAATGACTTAAATGTATTAGTTTTTAGTTTATATTAGTTCTACGGTTTGACACTATATTGCAAATAATTATTCTGTTATTTTATTCAATGACATATCATGCAATGTTGTTTATAAAAAAGGGTTGATGGTGTGTACCTATAGGATACGTCACATATCTAAAATTTATTGTCTTCTTATAGCACACATTAACACAATGATATATAACTACTCCATGTTCGACATATAACCAATTAAAGAACTAAAGAAAATTATTCTTCATTCAATTTGGATTAGTACTCATTTGTAACCAAAATAATTTCTTCCCTGCATGCCAATAATCATTGCCTATTAGCTTGAAGAAAATTTTGGAAACTTCAAAACATACCAAATCATGCTTTTTACAAAGCCATAATATTATTTTCTATGCGTATGTGAAGAAATGCTTGCTCCATTTCTTCAAATGTAGTCGAAGATTCTCATATATGGATGGATTTTATGCCTGGAATTGGTACATCAACTTTCTCCAGATCAACTTGTAAGTATAAAGACTCATGTTTGTGAAGCCTAAAATCCATTCTAATGGCGTTTTCCACTTGTAGCCTATCATCTTGGTTCTTATACACGACTATTTTGAATCCAAAAGAAAGTCACAATGATTATTATCCATTTCAAACAATGAACCGTAAACTTTGACACAAAATTACATAAACACATATAGCATGTAGTATGGAGTAGTATAAATAATAAAAAGATCATTTAAAATGTGTTCGACATGATTATTTCATCAAGTCATATGATATGGTTAACTAAGTTAAACTTGATGGTTAACTTAGTTCATTGAGTGGTTACTAATATAGGAATCAATATTTCATCCCAACTGAGCTTTATAAGACTAAACAACAAGATTACTAACATTTTCACTCTTATTTCATTCCTAATTAAATAAAGGAAACACAAAATAAAATGATGCATGTCTAATTGACCAACAGATTTGATATGGTTAACTTAGTGCAACATGGGGCTAATTTAATTCAATAAATGGTTACTAATGCATGAATCAAGATTTCATGTCCAATTGAGCTTGATAAGACGAAACAATAAGATTCGTAACATTTCACTTTTATTTAATTTCATATTAAAGAAAGGAAACAAAAAATAAAGTGACGAATTTCTAGTTGCCCAATTGATAGAAAATGGTTAACTTAGTGCAACTTGGTGGGTAACTTAATTCATTTTCTGGTTACTGATGCAGGAATCAAGATTTCTTCCCCAACTGACCTTGATAGGAGTAAACAGCAATATTCCTGACATTATCTCTCTTATTTCATGTCATATTAAAGAAAGGAAACACAAAATAAAGTGATGCATGTCTATTGACCAACTGATATGACATGATTAACTCAGTGCAACCTGGTGGTTAACTTAGTTCATTATCTAGTTGTTATGTAGGAATCAAGATTTTATCCCTAACTGAGCTTGATAGGACTAAATGGCAACATTCCTAACATTATAGCTCTTATTTCATGTTATATTAAAGGAATAAAATAAAAAATAAAGTGACATATGTCTAATTGTCCAACAAATATGATACGATTAACGCAATGCAATTTGGTGGCTAACTTAGTTCACTATCTACTTATTGATATAGGAATTAAAATTTTGTTCCCAACTGAACTTGATGGCACTAAAGACCAAGATAGGAATAAATACAAAGATTCTTGGCATTATCACTCCTTATTCATGTCATGTTGAAGTACGAAAACACAAAATAAAGTCACTAATATCTAATTCATAAATAGATATGAGATGGTTAACAATTTCAACCTGGTGGTTAACCTAATTCATTATCTAGTTACTGATGTATGATGAAAAAATTCATACCAAAGTCATTCTTAAAAGGACTAAAGACCAAGGTTCCTTATATTATCACTTTTTATTCATGTCATCTTAAATTAGGTAAACAGAAAATATAGTCACTCCTGTTTAATTCCTCAAATGATCTAAGATGGTAAACTATGTTCAACCTGGTGTTTAACTTAGTTCATTATCTACTTAGTAATGCAGGATGAAAAAATCCATCCCAAAGTGAGCTTTGATAGGACTAAACACCCAGATTCTTGTCATCTTAAATTAAGAAATCACAAAATAAAGTCACTAATGTCATATTCATAAATAGATATGAGATGATTAGCTATGTTCAACCTGGTGGATAACTTAGTTAATTATCTGGTTATTGAAGTATGATGAAAAAATTTGTCCCAAAGTGAGCCTTGAAAGGAATAAAAACTTAAATTCCATATTTTATTACTACTTATTCATGTTATGTTAAAGTAAGTAAATAGAAAACATAATCATGCGATATAATTCCTCAATTGATATAAAATGGTAAACTATGTTCAACCTGGTATTTAACATAGTTTACTATCTTGTTACTATTGCAAAATGAAAAAAATTGTTCCAAAGTGAGCCTTGATAGGACTAAAGAACTAGATTCTTGACATTTATCACTCATTTTTCAAGTCATCTTAAACTAAAGAAACACAAAATAAAATCATTAGTATCTAATTCATAAATAGATATAAGATGGTTAACTATGTTCAGCCTAGTGGTTAACCTAGTTATTTATCTGGTTACTAATGAAGGATGAAAACATTAATCCCAAAGTGAGCCTTGAAAGGATTAAAGACCAATATTCCTTATATTATCACTCTTTATTTATTTCATCTTCAAGTAAGTAAAAAGAAAACTAGTCACTCCAATCTAATTCCTCAACCGATATATGATTGTAAACTATGTTTAACTTGGTGTTTAACTTAGTTCATTATCTGATTACTTATGCAGGATTAAAATATTCATCCCAAAGTGAGCCTTGAATAGACTAAAGACCACGATTTTATATATTATCACTCCTTATTCATGTCATCCTAAAGTAAGTAAACAAAAAATATAGTCACACCCGTCTAATTCCGCAACTGATATAAGATGGAAAACTATGTTTAACTTACTTCATTATCTAGTTACTAATGTAGGATAAAAAAATTCGTCTCAAAGTGAGCCTTGGTAGGACAAAAGACCAAATTTCCAACCATTTATCACTCTTTATTCATGTCATCTTAAAGTAAGCAAATAGAAAATATAGTCATTCAGGTGTAATTTATTAATTGATATGAGATAGTTAACTATGTTCAACCTGGTGGTTAACTTAGTTCAATATCTGATTACTAATGTCAAAGGAAAAAATTTATCCCAAAGTGAGCCTTGATAGTATTAAAGACCAAGGTTCCTTGAATTATCACTTTTTATTCATATTATCTTAAAGTAAGAAAACACAAAATATAGTAACTCATATCTAATTGATGAACTAATATGAGACGGTTAATTATGTTGAACCTGGTGATTAACTTAGTATAATATTTGGTTACTAATGTAGAACAAAAACATTTGTTCCAAAGTGAGCCTTGATAGACTAAGGATTAAGATTCCTAACATTATCACTTTGTATTCATGTTATCTTAAAGAAAGAAACACAAAATATAGTCCCTAACATCTAATTGATGAACTCACATTAGATGGTTAAATATGTTCAACCTAGTATTTAACTTAGTTCATTATTTAATTACCTATGCAGGATAAAAAAATTCATCCCAAAGTAACTCTTGATTAGACTAAAGTCCAAGATTGCTAGCATTAAAACTCTTTATTAAATGTATCTAAAAGTAAGAAAACACAAAATATAGTAATTCATCTCTAATTCATGAACTGATATAAGACGGTTAATTATCTTGGTGGTTAACTTAGCTCAATATCTGGTTCTTGATGTAGGTCGAAAAAACTCAAAATGAGCCTTAATAGTACTAAAGACCAAGATTCTTAACATTATCACTTTGTATTCATGTCATCTTCAAAAAAGGAAATACAAAATATAGTCCTTCATATCTAATTCATGAATAGACATTAGATGCTTAACAATTTTCAATCTCATGTTTAACTTAGTTCATTATTTAGTTATTGTTACAGGATGAGCAAATTCATCCCGAAGTTAGTGTTGATAGGACTAAAGACCAAGATTGCTAACATTACAACTCTTTATTCATGTCATCTTAAAGTAAGAAAACACAAAATATAGTCATTTATGTCTTATTCTGAAACTAATATGAGATGGTTAACTATGTTCAACCTTATGATTAACTTAGTTCACTATTAGGTTACTTATGTCGAATGAAAACATTTAATCCAAAGTGAGCCTTGACAGGAATAAAGACCAAGATTCCTAACATTATTACTCGTTATTCATGTGATATTCAAGGAAGAAAACAAAAAATAAAGTCACTAATGCCTATTTCAAAATACATGTGAGATGGTTAATTATGTTAACCTGGTGGTTAACTTAGTTCATTATCTGGTTACTAATGTATGATAAAAAATTCATCCCCAAGTAAGCCTTGAAAGGACTAAAGACCAAGGTTCCTTATATTATAACTTTCTATTCATGTCATTTTAAAGTAAGTAAATAGAAAATATAGTCACTGCAATCTAATTCCTCAATTGATATAAGATTGTGAATTAAGTTTAACATGGTGTTTAACTTAGTGGGATTCTATCCAAGGATTAGCAACCACACTTTCAACCAAGCCACTTTAGTTTATTAGAAAGCATGATATGCATACAAGTTTAATTTTAATCTTCAGAAAATTTTAGTTGACGTGGATTTGTTTTACATAAAGAAGAGCTAGTTTCTAATTAAGCATACAAGTTATATAGTCTAAATTACATAATTCTCATAAACCTTTAGGATCATAACATAGATATCATTTGACTATCATTTCATTTATTTTTTTATACAATTTTTCTTATTTCACTATCACTCCCTTGGTGATATTCTAGAACATAGGAATATAATACTACTTAGTCAAATAATATCTTTTCACTAACTCTTCTACTCTACTTTCCATTTTTAGGACATGAACTCACTCCTTGATGGTCATCACCAACATAAACATTCATCACTTGGTGCTTTATAATAGAAGGATTTTTGGAGAATCCTTATCTCTCTACCTTAGAAGAACCTTTTACCTTCTGAATATGCACAAGGCACATTAAGAGTAGTATTAAATTTTCAGATAAATTATTCCTTTAGTGATCCCATGATTAATTAGATTCATTTTAAAAGCTTCCAGATAACATGCATGCTCAAACAATTCAACTAATGTTCCATGCATATATAATCTCTATTTCAAACTACTTTTCACATCATCATCGACACATGAACATTATGTAATACATCACTCTCTAGAAAATCAAAAGTATTTTCCATACACTTTACATTCATCTTTGTTTACTCACAAGACAATACAACAAGTTAGCATAATATTTCTAAATGGAAACTAATCTTCAAATCAAGAATTTCATAACTAAGTATGATGTTACTTTCTTGGACAGCATGTAAACTACCTCTAATAGGGTGTCCATCATGAATTATTCATAAGATTTATGATAAATCTCATATAGGATCCTAGCTACTCATCCTTGTAAGTTACCTCTCAACCTTTCATTTTCTCAAAGATTAAGTTCTTCTTACAGGTTTTAGTGTCAGGTTATGAAATGTTGAATTTCTAATCTAGTTGGTTAAATGGCCTATTTGGTGGCTTAATCTTTATATTTATTAATTTGAATGTTTTATGCACAACTTACTTAGTTCAAGTTTAGTTGTTAGAAGTTTTATCTTTTTTGACTAATGTCGCAACTATAATTCCGACAAAACGACGAACCCGCTAAAATTTAAAAATGATTTGATTTGGATTATGTGAAGCTGCCACCAAATTTTTATTTAAGGAAAAATATTGGGAAAAAACCCTGACTCAAGGAAAAGATTTAGGTTCGGGAGTTGGTTACGAGTGGGGAAGGTGTTAGGCACCCCGCTCGCCCATTCCGAAGAACGGTACCCTTAAAATGAGTGTGTGATTTTTGAAAATTGTTTGATCCCATAATTAATGTGAAAATAAATAGATTGATGGAGGTTAGCATGACAGGACTCGATCCTGCTTCTACGTATTCCCCGACGCAATGGGAAACTCAAGGCTTATGTAGTTTTGGTTTTAAGAGACTTGATCTTTTGAAGAAGTAGAGGGGTGATGTCAAGATAGGATTGATTTTTGAATAGACTAAAATTGCGTACGTGCATAACCCAAACCGTCGTAGGCCGTGAGTGAGTTTGCACGAATTATAACGCGGAACAGCAGAGAAGGCTGCCTGTTCGTATTAGAATCCATTGTACGAATCTTAGAGGTTTAAAATAGATATTTGAAACAGACATTTTCTAACAGAGTTAGTAAATAGTGATTTTCTAAAATTTATGCTTGAAAAATCCAAATCGTCGTAAGCCGCATTTGGAATCCACACGAATTGAAATACGGAACAGCAGAGAAGGCTGCCTGTTCGCATTAGAATCCATTGCACGAATCTTAGAGATTTGAAACAGATATTTTGGAATAGACAATTTTTAGTGGAATTAGTAAATAGTGATTTTCTAAAATTGCTTGCTTTCAAAATCCAAATTGTCGTAAGCCGCATTTGAATCCACATGAATTAAAACACAGAACAGCAGAGAAGGCTGCTTGTTCGTGTTAAAATCTGCTTGCACACATTTTAGAAAATTAAAACAGATATTTTGAAAACAGATGTTTTTACAGAGTTAGTGAAGACAATATTTCAAAAAATGATTGGATTTAATTTAATAGTTAGAGAACCAAAACTGGGCTTGACCCAAATTAAAAGAAAATGAAAGAAAGGAATTGAGTTTAAGCGAAAAGAGGGGCTTGGGCTGGACCCATGTAAAAATTGAATTTTTATTTCAAGAAAAGGAAAAAAGATTGGACTTGACCCAAAGAACTGATTAAAGAAAAGAATTGGGCTTGACCCGAATTAAGTAAAATCCAACTTTAAAGAAATGATTTAGAATTAAAGAAAAGAAGTAGGCTTGACCCAAGTGAAGGAAAATTGGATCAAGATTAAAAGGATTGGGCTTGACCCCAAAATTAAAGAAAATGATAAAAATAAATAATTGGGCTTGAATTGGACTTGATTTAACATAAACTTGACTTGATTTGAAGTTAAGGAAAAGAATTGCGAACATGCTTCAGTAATCAATCGATAGAAATTTCATTTCAAATCCAAATTAGACAAATAATATCATTCTAGAAACTAGAGAGAAAGAAAAAGAGAAAACAACAAAAATCACCAAAATCAGAGATCATTTGACCAACTGAAAACGAAAATGAAAAACAGAGATGAAGATCAACCTCAAGAACACAAGAGTTTTTGGCGTCAAAATTTGCATTCAAATCTCAGAATTTTTAAAAAATATTTTTTGGTATATCTGAAAAATTAAAACCAATAAATTTAAATATATGGATCATAGGAATCAAACAAAACAATTTTGACATAAATCGAACCGGAAATGAGCAAGTTATGCACAAATCAAACAAGCTAGGTTAATTTGTGCACCAAGATGAACATGCTTCGGTAATCAGGCGATTAAAATTTCATTTCAGATCCAAATTGGACAAAAATATCATTCCAGAAACTAGAGAGAAAGATGAAGAAAACGAAACAAAAATCACGGAAATCAGAGATCATTTGACCGATTAAAAACAAAAACGAAAAATCGAGATGAAGATCAACCTCAAGAAGACACAAGATTTTGGCGCCAAAATTTGAATTCAAATCTCAGAATTTTTCAAAAATATTTTTTTGGTAGATATTGAAATCAAAACTAATAAATTGAAAGATATGGATTATAGGAATCAAACAAAACAAGTTTTACATAAATCCAATCAGAAATGAGCAAGTTATGCACAAGTCAAACAAGCTAGGTTCATTTGCGCACCAAGACGAACATGCTTCAGAAATCAGGCGATTAAAATTTCATTTCAGATCCAAATTAGACAAATAATATCATTACAAAAACTAGAGAGAAAGACAAAGATAACTCAATAAAAATAATCGAAATCGGAGATCATTTGACCGATCAAAATGAAAATCAAAACCAGAGACGAAAATGAGCTCGGAAATCCGAGAAGAAGCAAGAAACTTAAGCAGAATAAAAGTAGGATCTAACCTCGATTGGAAGGTGATGAAGAACTGGTTTGAAGGCAGAGGTAGAGAATCTCCTAGGTCCTGCCTTCAAAAATTCTGAAAAATCCTCTTCCCCCTAAGACTCCAAGTGCTCCTCCTCTCTGTGTTGGTCCATGATTTCTTCCTAAAAAATGTCAAGAAGGAAAAAAGACCCCTTCTTTTCATGTTTGTAGGTATATATAGACACCTCTCCTTCTTGGCAAGGGTCAAGCTCTTTCAAAGAGCCAAAAGCCAGCCCCCTCTCTCTTGGCAAGGGCCAAGTTCTTTCAAAGGACCAAAAGCCGGCCCCCTCTCTCTTGGCAAGGGCCAAGTTCTTTCAAAGGGCCAAAAGCCACCCCTTTGCAGGAGCCAAAAACCAACCCCTTGATTTTAAAATTTTGAGCTTAATTCAGAATTTTAGGGTGACCTCAAATTGAATTTTTGTGGGCAAATGTTTGCCCCAGTTTTGGATTTCTTCTCGTAACTAAGGATCGCCTCCATTTAAATTTTCTGGGCAGGCATTTGCCACAGTTTTCTTGACTTGAGGATTGCCTCGACTTGAATTTTCTGGGCAAGCTTTTGCCCCAGTTTGATTTTGATTTGCTTTTTCTAAAAGTGAGAGTTGCCTCAATTTAGAATTTTCTGGGCAAGTGTTTGCCCCAGTTTAGAGATTAAATTATGATGGGTTTAGGTGATTGACACCCATTTTTCAGAGAAGATTTGAAATGATATGTACAATGCTTAAATGAATGCAAGAGAATGTAATATTTTGAATGATGCTTGGAATTGATTTTTTTTTTATGGAATGGATGCCATGTGATGCATGCCATGAGATGGTTGGAAAACTTTTATTTAATTCGTGATTTTTAATTCGACTTCTTCCCCTTCCCCAACAACCTTATAGTTGATATAAGGAAAATCAAGATTCAAGATGAGCTAGATTGACCCTGTCTTTTGACTTTTGGCCCAAATTTGAATTTCCTTTCTAGGTCCTTGAGACCCAACACTGGTCAGCGTTATTGCATGATACACACTTTTCCTTTCTTGAGTGGCATCGTGATTTGCAGGAGGATGACTTTATGGGAGCAATCCCGCCCTGTTGCAAAGGCTGAGGAGTCATCCGACTCGTCATGACTTTTCAAAATTAATCTTTTTATCTTTTACAGTTTTCACATCTCTTTTAGCATGTGTACCTTTGAGGTATGCAAAAGTGTTTTCGAATGGTTTAATGGGAGAAGGTAGTATATTTGAAAGGGCGAAGAATGTTGGTTTGATTGCCCTAATGGCATTTTTGATGGAAAATGTTAATTCAAACAAATGGCAAAATTTTGCCCCAGTTTTAGAAGGATGGCGAGGTAGATCTGATTGCCCAAATGGCACCTTTGGTGAAGCATGCCAATACTGCTTTTCATAATCTCGATTGCCAAATTAACCAAACTTGAGAAATGGAAAAATTTTTGCCCCAATTTTAGGAGTTGTGAGGAGCAGAAGCATTTGAATTGTGCTCGGATTCTTGATTGACCTTAAATCTTGCCTAGGTAGTTTTGGGGTTTTCAACCCAGCAGGCCTTCTGTTTGCCCTGATTTTTCCTAGACCGCCCTTACGGGTTTTCAGCCTAGCGAGCTCTTGATTCAGTGCCCTAACTTTTGCCTAGGTTGCCTTTGAGGATTTTGACCTAGCGGGCTTCTGTTTGTGTGCCTTAACTTTTGCCTAGGTCACCTTTGAGCTTTCCGACCTAGCGGGCTCTTGTTTGTGTGCCCTAACTTTTGCCTAGGTCACCTTTGAGGTTTTCGACCTAGCAGGCTCTTGTTTATGTGCCCTAACTTTTGCCTAGGTCTCCTTGGAGGTTTTGACCTAGCAGGCCTTTGTTTCTGTGCCCTAACTTTTTCCTAGGTCGTTTTTGAGGATTATTGACCTAGCGGGCTTTTGATTGACACCCTAACTTTTTCCTAGGTCGCCTTCCCGGGTTTTCGGCCTAGCGGGCTTTTTGTTCGATGCCCTAACTTTTACCTAGGTCTCCCTTACGGGTTTTCGGCCTAGCGGGCTCTTGTTTTGATCCTTATTTTGCCTGAATTGTATTTGGAATCTAGCATGACCTTTTCTGATCATGACTTTTTCAATTTATCTTTTGAATTTTGACCCTACTTTTGCCTGGATTATTTTTTGCTTTTAATCTAGCGAGTTTTTCTCCTTCTTGAATTTTGAATTTTGACCCAGATTTTACTTTGATTATTTCCTTGACTTTCATCCAGCGGGTTTTCTTCTTTCTCTTGAATTTTATGTAGTCACATATTGATCTTGCCGGGATCATTTTGGCTTCCAATTCAGCGGATCTTACTTTGCATCCCTAACTTTTCCTAGATTCGAACTTTGTTCGAGTAGGATATTTTGACAAGACATTTTCTTGATTTTAGGATCACAGTGGATGGTCTATTTGGAATCCCTGGTTGGATTCTACTTTATTTTGCTTCCTCATTTGGTTTTTTCCTTTGAGCTTGATTAATCAGACGTTCAAGATTATTCATTACAACACTGGCATTGCCACCAACAGGTATTTATTGTTTTGGTGTAGGATAAGAAGTGGGCTGAGTGGTAGAAAGAATAGTAAATTTTAAGAAGACAAGTCGATAAGGTAAAACACATGCTCAAGAAGTATGAAAAATGTAAATTTTGTATTTATTGAGATTTATTTACAAAAGATTGACTTTGAAAAGTATGACAAATCTTGGATTATTTCCTCAATACAAGGTTTCCTATTGTGCTGCTTTGATTTGTTTCAACTAGCTGCTGGATTCCCATAATTTGGCAATGGATTGTATTCTGTGTTAGGAGTAAGCTTCCCAAAATCCATCCATTTCGCATCGATTAAGCTTTGCACCTTACGCTTCAGTGCTACACAATCCTCAGTAGAATGACCAATGAATCCTGTGTGGTAGTCGCGTCTAGCATTTGGATTGTACCAATTAGGATATGGTGGCTCCTGAGGCTTCAAAGGGGAAAAAGCAATCAGCAAGTTTTGGATTAGGTGAGGTAGCAGCTCTGTATAAGAGATCGGAATAGGATCGAATTGGATAGGCTTTTTCTCCTTTTTCTGGCCTTTGTTAGGATTTTGGTTTATGGCTTGTGTTTTGGTCGTATATGGTGTTGGTGGCCGGACTTGTGTTGGATAGCTGTAAGTTGGAGGGTATGGTGTTTGGTAGCTGGTGGCGATGTAAGGATATGGTTTGTAAGGTGTGTATAGTGGTGGTCGGAAGCCAACCGGACCATAAGGTGCCACTTGAGGAGTATATGGGCCTTGACCAGAAGCCATGTTGTAGGTTTCCCCTGCCTTCTTTTTCCCAGAACCATTAGAAGTGTCGGTTGTGCCTGTAGACCTTTGCGCGATCTTCCCGCGACGCATGCCACCCTCGATCCTTTCTCCAATGATGACGACATCGGAGAAGCTGGAATTACACTGTCAATCATCTTGTCATAGAAAGGATTTTGGAGTGTGTCGACGAACGTGTTGACCATCTCTTTTTCGGATAGAGGAGGTTGTATCTGAGTAGCTAATTCCCTCCATCTTTGAGCGTACTGCTTGAAGGTCTCATCTCCTTTCTTGGCCATATTTTGGAGTTGAGTTCTATCCAGAGCCATCTCCATGTTGTATTGGTATTATTTCATAAATGCATCAGCTAGATCTCTCTATGAACTGATATGGGTCCGCTCTAGTTGTGTATACCAGTTGGCAGCAGTCCCGGTTAAGCTGTCTTGGAAGAAATGGACAAGCAGCTTATCGTCGTGCATGCAGGGAGACATCTTCCTACAGTACATAGCCAGGTGGCTCTTCGGGCAGCTAGTTCCTTGATATTTCTCAAATTCAGGAACCTTGAATTTAGGAGGGATGACTACATCCGGAACCAACAACAGATCGGCTGCATCTTTAGCTTCATAAGCACTTCCCTCGATTGCCTTGATTCTTTCTTCTAAGGTTCTCCACTTTTCCGTATCCTCCTCAAAAGGATGGCTTGGGTATTCCTCAGGTATGTGGTGAGGTTGGGAAGGTGGTATATACATAGGGTGAGGACCTTGGGAACATAGGGTGCATTTCCCCAACGGTTGCTTGGTAGGCCTGTGAGGTGGTGTTTGGAACAACATAAGGGATGCTTTTGGTGTTTGAAGGTAGGTTATGTGTTTGGGTTCGTATTTGGGCTTGTGTTTGTGCATGCCCATGAGGAAACCCATAATGAACTCCTTCGGTTGGTTGAGGTATGGTTAATGGCGAAGGATTTTGTTGAGTGATCCCAGGAGGATATGACGGGGTCATTTGGCTCTCCCGGAAGGTCCTTCTGCTTTGACAATTGGATGATCTCCATCAGCTTGGCCATCTGCTCTTTCAAAGTCTTGACCTCATTTCTCAACTCTTCATTTTGTCTCTCCAGCTCATCCATGATTCCTGATTGTGATCTGGTTCTATAAGGATGTCAAGGAAGTCTTTCTCTAATTTTTCTGTTAAAGTTAAAAATTAATTTTTGAGAAACAATGTGAATGCCAAAATCAATGAATGATAAAAATGTTAACACTTCAATGAATATTAAAATGAGGGACGTAGGGGATAATTTCAAAATCGATGATAAACTTATTTAACGAATGGATGAATGCAATGTTTGATGTACAAATAATTAGAGGTTTGAAAGTTGATTATTTTGAATGATCTTTATTTATTTTGGCTTCCTTTTGGATTTTTAGTAATTTTGGTATTTTTTAGTTTTGCTAAAAAAAATTCGGTTTTGCTAAAATTTCTCTAGTTTTCTTTCAAACATAAAAGCATTTTTTGATTTGTTTTTCTTTTCTTTTTTTGGATTTTCCATAATCTGTTTATTTTAGTGATTTAATTTTTCTATTTCTTTTTCAAATTTTCCAACTCTCCTTTGCTTTTGGATTTGTATATGTTTATTTTCCAAAATCTTAATCTGAATTGATTTAGGCAAAAATTTGCTCCAGTTTCAGTTATTAGTATAAGAAATTATTTTTTGAATTTTCTTTACTTTTTAGAATTTTATTTATTTATTTTATTTCATTTTTCAAATTTGTTTATTTTCTTCCTTTTTTAGTTTCCAATTTTCTTTGGCTTTTTTCTAATTTAAATCAATTTCAAATCTTAATATTTTGTGTTTTTTCCCAAAATAAATATGCTTTTGCCCCTTTTTTTTGTGTCTTATGTGAGGTGATGTGACATAGATCTAAGGTCTTTTTTATATATGCTTCTCACACATGGTAGTTTGTAATCATAGAGGTTATGATGGTCACTAGAGCCAAGTTCTAATTCCTAGTGCTTGCTACAACCGTAAAGAAGGCTACCAGTTGCAGGGCACCAAGAAAAAGACGCACTCTAGCTAGAATTTTCGTGATAGTCAAACTGGACGTGCATCCTAGGTGACACCACTAAACCCCTCTAGCCCTAGGTTTTCGCTCAGACCCGGGTGTACGGCTCCACTCATGCTATGCATGTAGGACTACAATGTGTGGAATGAACATTCGGCTTATATCCTGCAAGTGAGACACACAATATATATATATATATATATATATATATATATATATATGTCTTCTACCTAGGGTGAGAAACATACCATTTTGAATTAAATAACAACATGAAATACACAAAAAAAATAGCAAATAAATAGAAAGGGATTAACATGTATTCACACACTCAATTTAAAACAGGGCTTGACTCTCTGAAGATCCCCAGTGGAGTCGTCATTTGTCGCAACCGTAATTCCGACAAGACGACGAACCCACTAAAATTTGAAAATGATTTGATTTGGATTATGTGGAGCCGCCACCAAATTTTTATTTAAGGGAAAATATTTGGAAAAAACCCTGACTCTAGGAAGAGATTTAGGTTCGGAAGTCGGTTACGAGTGGGGAAGGTGTTAGGCACCCCGCTCGCCCATTCCGAAGAACGGTACCCTTACACTGAGTGTGTGATTTTTTAAAATTGTTTGATCCCTTAATTAATGTGAAAATAAATAGATTGATGGAGGTTAGCCTGACAGGACTCGATCCTGCTCTTACGTATTCCCTGACGCAATGGGAAACTCAAGGCTTACGTAGTTCTGGTTTTAAGAGACTTGATCTTTTGAAGAAGTAGAGGGGTGATGTTAGGATAGGATTGATTTTTTAATAGACTAAAATTGCGTACTTGCATAACCCAAACCGTCGTAGGCCGTGAATGAGTTTGCACGAATTATAACGCGGAACAGCAGAGAAGGCTGCCTGTTCGTATTAGAATCCATTGTACGAATCTTAGAGGTTTAAAATAGATATTTGAAACAGACGTTTTCTAACAGAGTTAGTAAATAGTGACTTTCTAAAATTTATGCTTGCAAAATCCAAATCGTCGTAAGCCGCATTTGGAATCCACACGAATTGAAATACGAAACAGCAGAGAAGGCTGCCTGTTCGCATTAGAATCCATTGCACGAATCTTAGAGACTTGAAACAGATATTTTGGAATAAACATTTTTTAGTGGAGTTAGTAAACAGTCATTTTCTAAAATTGCGTGCTTTCAAAATCCAAATCGTCGTAAGCAGCATTTGAATCCACATGAATTAAAACACAGAACAACAGAGAAGGCTGCTTATCGTGTTAAAATCTGCTTGCACACATTTTAGAAAATTAAAACAGATATTTTGAAAACAAATGTTTTTACAGAGTTAGTGAAGACAATATTTCAAAAAACGATTGGATTTAATTTAATAGTTAGAGAATCAAAACTGGGCTTAACCCAAATTAAAAGAAAATGAAAGAAAGGAATTGAGTTTAAGCGAAAAGAGGGGCTTGGGCTGGACCCATGTAAAAATTGAATTTTTATTTCAAGAAAAGGAAAAAAGATTAGACTTGACCCAAAAACTTATTAAAGAAAAGAATTGGGCTTGACCCGAATTAAGTAAAATCCAACTTTAAAGAAATGATTTAGAATTAAAGAAAAGAAGTGGGCTTGACCCAAGTGAAGGAAAATTGGATCAAGATTAAAAGGATTGGACTTGACCCCAAAATTAAAGAAAATGATAAAAATAAATAATTGGGTTTGACCCAAATTAAAGAAAATTATATTTTGGTTTTAAGGTTAAAATAATTGGGCTTGAATTGGACTTGATTTAACATAAACTTGACTTGATTTAAAGTTAAGGAAAAGAATTGCGAATATGCTTCAGTAATCAATCGATAGAAATTTCATTTCAAATCTAAATTAGACAAATAATATCATTACAGAAACTAGAGAGAAAGACAAAGAGAAAACAACAAAAATCACCAAAATCAGAGATCATTTGATCAATTGAAAACGAAAATGAAAAACAGAGACGAAGATCAACTTCAAGAACACAAGAGTTTTTGGCGCCAAAATTTGCATTCAAATCTCAGAATTTTTAAAAACTAGTTTTTGGTATATCTGAAAAATTAAAACCAATAAATTTAAATATATGGATCATAGGAATCAAACAAAACAAGTTTGACATAAATCCAACCAGAAATGAGCAAGTTATACACAAATCAAACAAGCTCGGTTAATTTGTGCACCAAGATGAACATGCTTCGGTAATCAGGCGATTAAATTTTCATTTCAGATCCAAATTGGACAAATAATATCATTCCAGAAACTAGAGAGAAATATGAAGAAAATAAACAAAAATCATGGAAATCGGAGATCATTTGACTGATTAAAAACAAAAATGAAAAACCGAGATGAAGATCAACCTGAAGAACACACAAGATTTTGGCGCCAAAATTTGAATTCAAATCTCAGAATTTTTTAAAAATATTTGTTTGGTAGATATGAACATAAAAACCAATAAATTGAAAGATATGGATTATAGAAATCAAACAAAACAAGTTTGACATAAATCCAATCAGAAATGAGCAAGTTATGCACAAATCAAACAAGCTAGGTTCATTTGCGCACCAAGACGAAGATTCTTCAGTAATCAGACGATATAAATTTCATTTCAGATCCAAATTAGACAAATAATATCATTAAAGAAACTACAGATAAATACAAAGATAAAGCAGCGAAAATAATTGAAATCGGAGATCATTTGTCCGATCAAAAATGAAAATGAAAACCAGAGACGAAAATGAGCTCGGAAATCCGAGAAGAAGCAAGAAGCTTAAGCAGAATAAAAGTAGGATCTAACCTCGATTGGAAGGTGATGAAGAACTGGTTTGAAGGCAGAGGTAGAGAATCTCCTAGGTCCTGCCTTCAAAAATTCTGAAAAATCCTCTTCCCCTAAGACTCCAAGTGCTCCTCCTCTTTGCGTTGGTCCTCGATTTCTTCCCAAAAAATGTTAAGAAGGAAAAAAGACCCCTTCTTTTCCTGTTTGTAGGTATATATAGACACCTGTCCTTCTTGGCAAGGGTCAAGCTCTTTCAAAGAGCCAAAAGCCAGCCCCCTCTCTCTTGGCAAGGGCCAAGTTCTTTCAAAGGGCCAAAAGCCAGCCCCCTCTCTCTTGGCAAGGGCAAGTTCTTTCAAAGGGCCAAAAGCCACCCCTTTCCAGGAGCCAAAAGCCACCCCTTTCCAGGAGCCAAAAGCCAACTCCTTGATTTCAAAATTTTTGTTCCCTATTTTTTATTTTTCAGCTTTTATGTACCCTTTGTTATTTGATTTTTCATTTCTTTTCATTTTCATTTTTTATTTACCCTTTTTATTTTTATTTTTTATTATTTTTATTTTTCATTTTTTATTCTATTTTCTAACTTTCTTTCTTCTCTCTTTTTTTTATCATTTAATTTAGTATTGATTTCCTGATTAATTTTAACAATTGAGGGTCTTAGACATAATTGAGTGTTTACAACTAATAACTTAGCTAATTAAATTTGACCCACTAATGAACCTACTTGCTTGCCTCCTTACTCATGAATTTAAGGTTTCTTACTTATGTCTTGTTTAATTATATTTAAACATCCAAATTAACCTACTTTGCATATTTATTTCCTATGTGGAAAATCTACATCCCTTAGTCTTAAGGTATTATGGTTCATTTTTTTTTCCTTAAAGATGATTTACACTAGTTAGGACTTAGGCTATCAATTCACACCAACCTTAGAAATTTTTATAGCTTTTGCTCCTTGTCTAATGAGTATGGTCGAATGCTCATCATCCTTTCTGCATTTCATAATTAATTTATAATCACCACTTTAAACATGTTTAGGATTATTCTTAAGTTGTACCAAGGTGTTAATATGTTTTCACCAGTTTTAACTAATATGGTCGAAAGGTTACTCTATCATTTTTAGGTCTCTTCCAAATTTATAATTCCTTCTTTATACTTGAGTAGGCTCTTCTTTACAGCTTAGTTAAATTTTTAAATTCATATTTTCTTAATTAAATCGAAGGTGTTCCAATCCACAAGGTGACCAAAACAACGATCTATTTCTCAATTTCTCCTCAATTATGAATTTTAGCACTTGGCACATCACATGTTCTTAGATCCATTATGATTTTTCCTTACTCTGAAGCTTTGTTGATGGTCGTGGAAGGTCTTAATCATGACATCAATTGCATTAAGTACCCTATAAATCCTTGCCAATTCTATTGTTCTGTTAGGTTTCAACATTTTCAATAAGAAACCAATTTCCTTTGCAACAAGCAATTTCTCATTAGTTATAGCTCTTGATCCACTTCTAAAGAGAATAACTAACTTAGGCTTCTTCCTTGGATTCTCTTATGCCTGTTGGTTAATATACTCCTTTTGTGCTTCCCTTTCCTCATCTTCAATCAAGTCCCTAATCTTAGGCCAATAGGTTTGATAAAAAATGTTTCTAAAATAAACAATACTCTTGTTACCCTCCATCAGTGTAAAATCCACAATTAGTTCATCGATTATAAGACCAACAATGGCTTATGAGAAGCAATGTGTTCTATTGCCTGCTTTAAAATCAATTGGTGGAAAATATATAGATGAGAAAGGATGTTTCCATACTTCATAACCCATCAATTATGATACTCAAGAATCACAAACACAACCCTCTTATTGAAATGTTGTGAAAACCAGCATATAAAATTATGAAAGTTTTTTAAAAAGAAGTGTAAAGGTGACATACCAGCTTTTACATGCAAAATATACAATAAAATATTTTAACTATGTTTGAGAAATATAAAAAATGGTCCATTTAAGGATGATAATATGGCCAAATAGCATGAAAGGAATTCCTTGAGTGTGTGTGTAAGCAATTTTTTATTTCATTTCTTTCATTAGGTAATGGAAACAAAAAGAAGGACCAAGAATGTCCCTAAGAAAGACAATAATAAGAAAAAAAGTTTCATTCCATCAAGCATAGCTATTTAATATAATTACACCATAATCTAAATAAAGAGGCCACTAGTAAATGCATATGTCAATTCAAAGAAATGAAGTTACAAATAATTTATGAGCATAAGTTGTTATATGCCTTAATCACTGATAGCACCTTGGTAATTACTGATAAATTTCTAAAGTTCACTAACTCTTAATTAAGTACATTGATCTCTAAAAAAATTAAATGTCCATTATGTTTATCTCCTAAACCCTTATAATTTTTTTATCTTTATCTCCAAAGCCTTATGAGGCATTTACAAGAACTGCTGCATATTTTCAAAAGGAAAGAATAAGTAAAGAAAGACGTAGCACTTTTCTACTTTAACCTTTATTTTTATAGTCCTGAACTCCTAGCATGAAATTTGGAAATTTTAGAGAGAAGTAATTTTTAAAATTTAACAGAAAAAAATCACGGAATGTTTCTCATCATAATCTGCTTCAACTTTATCAGTTGTAGCATTAAGATGAAGGATGATAGACTCTTTATTATTTAAATTTCCATTGAGATCTTCATATATTTGTTTTGATTTATTATTTTATTTCACCTTTTGATGCAGAGAGGATGAAGGAGGCATCATAATGGGCTTGCAATCCAAGCCCAAACCATACATCCAAAGTCGCATGGGCCTTCTCTTTCCCTTAAGCACCTTATGCCTATATAAGGCATCCTCATGTGTAATTTTGATCACTTTTGATGTTATTAGTGAAATTCATTTTGAACTTTGAGTGAGAAACTCTCTCTTCTCTCCCTTTCAAAATTAGCATGGGTTGGGGAATCCTCTTCATCCATGGTGGCCATGGTGGCAGAGAAGGAGCTTATCCTTTCTTAGAAGGTAGTGCTCCTAATCATTCAAGGAACTACACTGAGTTTTTCATCATCTTCCACATACGAAGTCAACCTCTATTGCCCAGTCCAGAACCACCATCCACAATTGCACCATTTTTTGAAGCAATTCTTAATTTAGCTTCCTAACTTTGAAAACAAATTTGTATATTTGATTGGTCGGTATATCATATAATTTCTTCAAGTTCTGAATGAATTTTTCTTACCTCTCAATTCTACCTTGAATAAAAAATATTAGAAGGGTTACATGAACCTAAACCAAAACTAAGAAAAATACAGATAAAACAGGAAAATTATATCATATTTTAGGTCTTTAAAGGCCATATTCATCATATGGTGTTGCTATCCAATAGTTAACCTAATCTTCACCTAAGAAGCCTAAAATTGTCACTCTAATTCAAGTTTTAAAAGTATAATTAAAGATCGAATTCACTAAAATAGTTGAAGTTCAATTCCTTGACTCAACAACCCTTTTTCCCCCAAATCAGAAACCATAATTCCTTAGAAATTTCTATATAGAGCAAGTATTAGGTTCCAAAACACTCAAGACCTCATAATTTCTTATCTTTATTCCTAGAGTATCCTTAATTATGTTGTTCATCTCAATTCCAACTTCTACTTCAATTTTCCAATTGTGAATAGAAATCCAAAATCAACTACAAATGATCAATTCATAGAGGCATTAAGAACAGAGAGGAACAATCAATTTAAAGAAAGTAAACTTGAAGTAAGAGAAACAATTCAGATTACAAAGAGGTTAGTGTTAAGATCCCTCTTTCCCTAACTAAAAATGTAATTATACATTGTAGAAGTGAAGAAAACAAGAGAAGAAGAAGAAGAGATTATGTAAAACTCCATAGAGCTTGATGAATCTTGCATTTTGATTCCTCAAATATACAGATTCTTCATTCCAAGAGTTTCACTAGAGAGAATGTTGAAGAGAACTTCTGTTTTCAACTGTCAAAATTGCCAAGGAATGAGAGAAACAACCTTTTATACTGTTGTCCAATAAATTGCATTAGTTGACACAAAATTTGGTGTCAGGTAACACAAAAGCAATAAAATGTTCCCTTTTCTCCATAATTTCACATAAGGCAATGCAAACTATTATGTAAGACAAAGCAAAAGTGGCAGAGTGCTCTGACCATTTTATTCCTCTATTTTCCTGAAAAAATGATCAATTCAAACAATAAATAACACTATAAAAATTCAAATAATTAATCATAAAACTATAGAAAACACTATACCACTAAGATTTGTTTAAAGCATCAAAAGTTCATCAATTATTTGTGAATTACACTCAATTATTTTGTGAAAATGTTCTTTATTTGCCTCAAATATCACTAAAAAAGTGTCATGTTTGACATTTATCACAAATCCAAAAGAATCACACCTTACTACTATAAAAAGAATCAGGAAATATCTTAAATGTTCAGTTGATGTTGATTTATAGTATCCTGAAGGTAGTACATGCTCTCTAATAGGTTATATGAATTATGATTTTGATGGTTGTAAGTTTGATATAAAGAGTATTGTAAACACCCAATTATGTTCGAGGCCTCGTTTTTAAAATTAATTAATAAATAAACAATAATTTAAATAACAAAAACAAGAATAAATAAAAAATAAATAAAAGAAAACAATAATGTAAAAATGAGATAAAGAATATATTTGAAACAAATAGAAAAAATTAAAAAAAATAACTAATAAACAAAAAAGAGAAAAAATAAAAAATAAAATAAAATAATAAATAATATAAATAAATAAAAACAAAAAAATTTAAAAATAAAAAAATGAGGAAAAAAATAATAAATAAAATAATAATAAGAATAAAAACTAAAAGAAATAATAATAAAAAAATAGAAAACAGAATAACCAAAAAAAAAGAGAAGAAAAAGAAAAAGAAAAAGAAAAAGAAAAAAAAGGAATTTATGTAGAAAAGTAGTTAAGATTATCATAAGTTAGTTAGATTAATCAAGTAAGTTAGTTAATTAGTTAAATGCTAAAAAGATTAGTTAAAACAAATAGAAACAAAATAAAAAAAAAAAGAAAATAGTGGGGGAAGGCCCCGGAAAGCCAACAAGGTAAATACTCCATTGGTCTATAAAGAAGGAGACTTAGTACACTTGAGGGTTTTTTTTTTTTTTTTTGGGGTTTTCCTTTTCAAGTTGGAAGGAGACTCCCTAAGGATCCTTGGTGGAGGTTTTGCTTCTTGGCCAGAGACCTTTTCTGCTAAAAAAGTTGCTTCAATCTCTCTACATTGGCTCATGGCGTAAGGATCTTCTTAGAGATTTTGTGGTGTTCAATACGTGGATTCTTCTGCTACGATCTCACTTGGCCAAAGCTACACCAAGTCTTGATATTCTCTTGCAAACTTTCGGGTGAGATTGAGAACTCCTCTGCATGTTTTCATGATGTGATTCCTGCATACATTCATCTACAATTAGAGTTTAGAATTTTCCACTGTTACATGAATTTTGAATCATGAATAATTTCTGTTTGAATTTGATTAAGTGGTCCATATTCATATGTTCGCATAAGAATCGGTTTGAATGAGGTAATAAAGTCATGATTAAGCATACTTCAAGAATCCTGAACTTGAAAGCCATTAATAAACATCATTAGAGCCATAAGAACTCAAATCTGGTGCTATAAGTTTGGTAAATTCATGCCTTGAGTGTCACGATTGTCACCAAGTTTAAGATCCAGAGTTAAATGGAACCACTGCTGATGTTGATGCTATAAAGAGGAATGAGGAAATATGCCAAGCAGTCAAGTCTGCCGAGTCTTCCACCTCTCTACACAGATTCAGGATAAGCTGTTTTGGATTTATCTTTTAAGACATAAATAAGAACCTGCCATTTCAGTGCATGAAATTCTGATACCTGCTTCAAATTCTTGAGTTGAAGACTTGATTCTGGTCTATGATGGATTCTATTATTTTTGGCAAACTGACTCGATTTCTAGAGACTTGACATTTCCCTGCACAAGTTCTTATTATATAACTCGAGACTCAAGGTTTAGATTTGATTGTTCTTTTGCACAAAACACTGGTGGGAGATTACTACCAGCAATTTTGAGTTTGTAACTGTGCAACAACCACTTCAGAGGTTCCTTTTCTTTCTATGTCTTTGGTCAAGTCAAACAATTTGATACTACTGAACTCAAAAAGGTCCCTGATGGAAATGAAGTGAGCTAGGGTTTCTCTGATAAGGTGGTTCTGATCAGTGATTAAACAACGGTTGTAACCAGGGTTGTTAATGCAGCAATTGGTGAAGTTTTTGACAGAGCCAGCACAATCCAGAGCCGGAGCAACCTACAAGATCAAAATGGATTCACGCCTGTCCCCTTTGATCACTAATTCTGTTTCTACAGGAGATCCAAATTTCAAGAGATGTTGCTCCAAAGGCCTCTGCTTCTCATCTCCTGGACAAGTGCATAATTCGTATGCACCCTTGGCAGTTGATTACTCCTTGTTTGATCAAGTAAGCTCAAAGCATTTTGAGTGTTACATATGTGCTCAGAGATCGGCCAGCCATTAGGAAATGGACTTGTGAAACCTCCATAAAAGATACTCCACAGCACCCGCGATCGTGGAAAACGAGTCCCATGCAAACTAGACCCCTCAATGTGGAATGCAGCTCCATGCAAAAGGTCAACACGTGTGGACAAGAATGCATGGAAAACTTTCATAGCCACTGGGACCTTCGTGCATACACTTTGGGGTGATGCCGTCTCAAATAAACACCCCATGCAGCCTACATGCAGAACGCGATCCCACACCTCCATGCATTAGATTCACCCAATAAATTCTGCCTTGCACACAATCAGATGGTCAAACTTTGAGGTTCTTTATGGTGAGAAAACTCCCGTCTACATAATTGGTGCCTTTAGATATTCTAAAGCCCAAGAAAAGCTGGAATCAATCCTTTCTTTGGTCTCTCAAGAGATCGTTGTCAAGGCAATCAAATCTTGGAGCCAGCAGCTCTAGGTGCCGCATTTCTTATGCTGTCTTGGATATTGCTAAGCATCAATCATTCCTAAAGGCATTTGATGAAACGTGTTATAAGTCATTAGATAAGCTGTTAATTGCCTACAAACCATAAAGAGGAACACAACGAATGGCTTATAATAGGGTGGTTGTGCTCAAAATCCTATGAAAGTAACTGCCCATGCATACGTGACCCCTGAATTTGAAACTATCCCGAAGCAGAACAGTGAAGTAACAGCTCTCTCCATGCCATGTCTGATTTAGCGAATACTAAACTGTTCCCTGGTCTTATAACTACAAACTCCAGGGTTTCCTTTCCAAAGTGAAGAGTAGCTATATGAAAACGCCATGACTGTACGAAATGTTGCAATATGAAGAAAAGGAAATGTACAAAATGTTGTTCAGCTCCTGGGTCGAACGACGAAACCCAATTTGAAGTCATGCACTAGTCTCTACTGCCTCAATGCAACTCCTTGGGAAAAAACGAATGAATAAAATGATCAAATAAATGTGGGGGCCACCAATACATTTTTGTTTAAAAATAAAAATGAAGTATTAGCCTCTGGGCAACGTTCCATGTTGGCAGGCATGTATGCCCTGATCATTGGTTTCAATTGAATTCAGACGATCATAAGTCATAAAATTTCAATTTGGCTTAGTGGTTATTGCGTGCGACTTGACTCACAGGACCCAAGTTTGATCCTTATAAGTAGCTATTTATTTTAGCTCCCCTTTGTGCTGCCTTGTATAACATCGTGCCGATTCAAATGAACAACAATGGGCCTCTTATGCAAATGGGTATCACTCGATTAGGCCATCCTATTACCTAAGAATTAATTGGATCATTTGGGCCACGCCTATGTTGCTGTTGCTCCTTTAAAAATCAATTGGAGGCTACTGCCCATTCAAGGATCAATTCAACGTTTACAATTTCTAATAATTGGGCTCCATAAAATCAAATCAAAATTTCCAACTAATCCTCTTATATTTAATTTACTTAGTTTTTAGTTTGAAACCAAATTTTTCGTTACCTAGGTCAAGCCTAAATTTCAAATCAAGTTTATTTTATTTTAAAATCAAGTCCCATTATTTTTCTCAAATTTTAAATCAAGTCCAATTATTTTCCCCGATTTCAAATCAAGTGTATTTTATTTTAAATCAAATCCCATTCTTTTCCTCAAATTCAAATTGAGTTTATTTTATTTTAATTCTTTTCCTCAAATTCAAATCAAGGTCATTATATTTTAAATTAAGTCCAATTCTTTTCCTCAATTTCAAATCAAGATTATTTTATTTTAAATCAAGTCCGACTCTTTTCCTCAAATTCAAATCAAGTTTATTTAAAATCAAGTCTAATTCTCTTCCACAATTTCAAATCAAGTCCATTTTATTTTAAATCAAGCCTAATTCTTTCTCTCAATTTTGACATCAAAATCCAATTTTTTGGAGTCAAGCCCAATTTTTTTTCTACCTAAGCCCAATCCCTTTATTATTTTATTTATTTATTTTTTCATTAATTCTAGATCTCACACAAAGAACTTTAAACACGAACGGGTAGCTTTTTCTGCTGTTCGATGTTAAAGATCCATATGGGTCCCAATACAGCCGTAGTTATCTTGGATCGTGTGCATATGTGGGCTAAGAATTATGCAAAAATAACAAAACTGCTTTTAAAATCATCTTTCATAATTCTTTTAACCTCCGAAGATCAAGTCTTCAAAACAAAAACTAGAACTACGTAGCCTTGAGTTTCCCATTGCACCAGGGAATACGTAGGAGCAGGATCAAGTCCTGTCAGGCTATTTTCATACGAATCCTATTTATTTTTATTCTAAACTATAAGGATCAAACAGTTTTCAAAAACATCAAAATCACACATTCAGTTTAAGGGTACTGTTCTTCTGAACGAGCGAGTAGGGTGCCTAACACCTTCCTTACTCATAACCGACTCCCAAACCTAGATTCTTCCTCAAGATAGGGTTTTTCCAAATCTTTTCCCTTAAATAAAAATTTGGTGGCAGCTCCACAAATCAATAAAAATCTTTTTCAAAGTTTTAGCGAGTTCGTCGTCTCGTTGTAATTATGGTTGCGACAGATGGCGACTTCACTGGGGACTTTAGAGAGTCAAGCCCGCTTACAATTAGAGTGTGTATTGTATTGATTTCCTTTTTCTATTTATTTGTCTGTTTATTCACTGCACAACCTTAGGGTAGATGAATTTAAAATTGCTATATATACTTGTGGCGATTTCCCCAATTGCAGGTATCCCAATTATTTGTGTGCCCTCCACACATTATATATATGCATTCATCTCATGAGTGGGGCCCTATACCGGGGTCTGAGTGAAGCCTAGGATAGAGGGGTCTAGTGGTGTCACTTTGGATGTACGTCTTGTTTGACTATCACCAAAACCCCAACTAGAGTGCGTCTTATTCATATGCCCTGCAATTGGTAGCTTTTTCTACTGTTGTAGCAAGTATTATGAACTGGAACTTGGCTCTAGTAACCTCTTACACCTCAGGATTACAGACCACCTTCGAGAGGTTCATGCATTAAAGGCCATAGACCTTTAGGATAGGTCACCCACACAGGATGCTAGGAGGGTACACACACATTTTCATGATACATGGTTGACATACTGCTTCCAAGCATTTACTTGAACAAAATCATCCAAGACAGCAGAGGGGAGATGAGATCTAAAGCTAGGGGATACAGAAAATAAAGAAGGAAAAATTAGAAAGAAAAATCAAAAGAGAAGAAGAAAGACAAAAACTTTTAGGGAAAATCAGAAAAATAATTTTTGAAAATATTAAAAATATAAAAAGATTCAAAGGGAGAGAAAATGAAATTCAAAAGAAACTCTAAAGAATGTTTCCAGAAAAATTTAGCAGACTAAAAGATTTTCAACAAAACCAAAAGTTTTTTAGCAAAATAAAAAATACCAAAAATTGATAAAAACATAAAATTGCTAAAAATCAAGGACGAATAAATAAAGCAACACTCAATTATTTTCAAAATGTTCAAGTCTTCAATTATTTGCATTTCAACATTACATTCATTCATTAAATAAATTTATCATTGGAAAAGGAGATTGTGAAAATCATCTCATACCTTTTCATTTTGCATTGGCATTTCTATCATTCATGATTTTTTGCATTCATACTATTTCTCAAAAATTAATTTTTTAATTTAACATAAAAATTGGAGAAAGACAGCTTCCTCGACATCCTTATAGGACTCATTACCAATTAGGAATCATGGATGAGCTGGAAAGACAAAATGAGGAATTGAGAAATGAGGTCCAAACATTAAAGGATCAAGTGGCCAAACTAATGGAGACCATCCGACTATCAAAACAAAAGGATGTGAAGGAATCCCTTCCTGGAGAACCAATTGACCCATCATACCCTCTTGGCTACAACCCACAAAATCCTTTACCATCAACCATGCCTCCACAAGTAGAATAGGTTCATTATGGGTTCCCTCCTAAGCGAGCTCCCTTTATAAGACAAATAGAAAACCCACCTTCAAACCCCATAGAAATTCCTTATACCATACCAAACACCACCTCGCAAGCTTACTAAACAATTGCCGGGGGGATGAACCCTATATTCACCCAAGGACCTCATCTATACATATACCACAATCTCATCCTCACAACAGGGTAGGAGAACATCAGAACCATCCTTTTGAGGAAGATACTGAAAAATGGAAAACCTTGGAAGGAAGAATCCGGGCAATTAAAGGAAGTTCTTATGATGTCAGAGATGCATCATGTGTTTGGTCCCAGATATGGTCATTCCTCCTAAATTCAAGGTTCTTGAATTCGAGAAATACCAAGGAACTAGCTGTCCAAGGAATCACTTGGCCATGTACTGTAGGAGGATGTTCGCCTATATCTTTGATGATAAGCTGCTCGTCCACTTCTTTCAAGATAGCTTAACTGGGGTAGCTGCAAATTGGTACACTCAATTAGAGCGAACACATATCCGTTCATGGAAGGATCTGGGTTATGCATTTCTGAAGCAGTACAAGTATAACCTGGAGGTGACTCCTGACAAAACCTAGTCCTAGAATATGGCCAAGAAAGGGGATGAGACCTTCAAATAATATGCACAGTGATGGAGGGAGTTAGCGACGCAAGTACAACCTCCTTTATTTGAGAAAGAACTGGTCAGCATGTTCATTGACACAGTCTAAGATCCTTTCTGTGACAAGATGATCGGTAGCATGACCGCTAGCTTATCTAATGTTGTCATCATTGGAGAAAGGATCGAAAGTGGCATGCGCCGTGGAAGGATCGTGCATAAGTCTGCAAGAACAGCTGATGTTTCTGTCGGAAAGAAGAAGATAGGAGAAACTTATAATATGGCTTCTGGTCAAGGCCAATACGTACCCCAGATGGCACCTTTTTGACCAACGGGTCTCCAACCACCATCTTATTCGCCTTATACACCATATCCTTACATCGCCACCACCTACCAAACACCATACCCTCCAATCCCTAATTACCCAATGCAAATCCAACCACCAACACCATACATGGCCCAAACACAAGGTATAAGCTAAAACCCTAACCAAAGCCAAAAGAACGAGAAGAAACCTGTCCAATTTGATCCTATTCCGATGACCTACACTAAGCTGCTGCACCACTTGATTCAGAATTCTCTAGTGGCTCCTTACCCTCTGAAACATCAAGAACCACCATATCCTAAATAGTATGATGCAAATGCCAAATGTGACTACCATGCAGGATACATTGGTCATTCAATAGAGAATTGCTAGGTTCTGAAGCGTAAGGTGCAAAGCCTAATTGATGCAAAATGGCTGGATTTTGGAAAATCTGCTCCTAATATAGGAAATAATCCATTACCAAATCATGAGGTCCCATAAGCAAGCTGAAAGAAATTGGGGCAGTACAAGGTGTCTTGTAAAGAGCCAAGTCAAAGCTATCGAGGAAAGTCATCTAGGATTTTTCATACTAATTCAAAATCAATCTTTTGTAAATAAATCTCAGTCAATAATACAAAAATTACGTTTTTCATGTTTCTTAGGCATGTACCTTATTGAACTTTACTTTTTCAATTTTCCATTCTTTTCATCATTGAACCCACTTCTTATCCTACACCTAAACAATAAATACTTGTTGGTGACAATGTCATTGCTGTAGTAAATAATTTTGAATGTCTTATAAATCAAATTGAAAGAGAAATACCAAATGAGGAAGCAAAATAAGTAACCAGGGGTTCCGAATCACCATTCATTGTAATTCCTCTCAAGGAATATCTTGTAATAAATATCCCGCTGGATCGAAGTTCAAATCCAGGAAAAATTTAGGGATGCAAAATAGATCCGCTAAATTGAAAACTAAAACAAATCCGAGTAAGACAAAATAGAAGATGAGACCAGAAAAAAAATAAAAGAAAAACCCGCTAGATTAAAGTCAAAGAAATAATCCAGGCAAGATTAGGGTCAATAGAAAATTCAAGAAAAAGTGAAAAGAGAAAAGATCCGCTAGATTAAAATAAAAACTAATAAAGGTAAAAGCAGGGTCAAAATTCAAAAAATATATAATAATCGACAAAGTCATGATCAGAAAAGGTCTTGCTAGATTAAAATTCCAAAAAATAATTCAAGCAAAATTAGGATCAAAACAAAATCCTGGTAGGTCAGAAACCCTCAAAGGATGGCCTAGGCAAAAGTTAGGGCACACAAAGCAAAAGCCTGCTAGGTCAGAAACCCTCCAAGGAGACCTAGGAAAAAGTTAGGGCACACAAACAAAGACCCCGCTAGGTCGCAAACCCTCAAAGAGCGGCCTAGGCAAAAGTTAGGGCACAGTCACAAATGAAAGCCCGCTAGGTCGAAAACCTGCAAAGGTGGCCTAGGTAAAAGTTAGGGCAAACAAAAGACCTGCTGGGTTGAAAACTCAAAAGAACAACCTAGGAAAAAGTTAAGGTCAACCAAGAATCCAAGTACAAGTTGACATTTCTGCACCTCATGTTTCCCAACACTAGGGAAAAATTTTGCCATTTCTCAAATTTGATTAATTTGACAATCAAGGTTATGAAAAGTAGCATTGACATTTTTCAGCAAAAGGTGCCATTTAGGCAATCAAACCTATGTCCTTCATCTCTCCCTTGACTATACTACCATAAAACCTTACATACAAAACCTGTATACTTGCTCTCACTAACTATTCAAGATCACTTCACATACCTTAATGGTACACGTGCCAAAAAGAAAGGTGAAAAATATAAAAATAAAAAGATTATTTTGAAAAGACATGACAAATCGAATGAATCCTCTACCATCTCAACATGGCATGACTATTTCTAAAAATTCATCCTCCTGCCAGCCATAATGCCACCAAGACAAAGGAGTGTGTCTTATTCAATGATGCTGATCGCTGTTGGGTCTCAAAGATATCAAAAAAAGGAAAAATTAAAGGCTGCCCAAGAAGCCAAGAAACAGAGTCAGTCCAGCTCATTCTGAATCCTGGTTCCCCTTATACCAACTATGACATTGTCGAGAAAGGAAAATGTCGGAAAAAAAAATGGAACCCTAAAGTTTTTAAACCATCTCATGACATGCATTCATCCCATGGCATTCATTTCATGGTATTCGACTAAATAATCATTTCAAGCATAAAAACAAAAATAAGTTAAAACATTGCATTCTTTTACACTCATTCGAGCATCACATAAGCATCTTGTCATTCGAGCATCACATAACTCATTTTTCAAAACTAATTAAGACTAGGGAAAATTGCCCAAATCAATCATAATTAAAAAGATTTCTAAAAATCTCAAAAGTGGAGCAAATGCTTGCCCAGAAACTTCAAATTGAGGCAACCCTTAATTTCAAATCAAGACTCAAACTAGGGAAAACATTTGCCCAGAAAAAATTGAAATTGAGGCAATCCTAAAAAAAAAAAAAAAAGAGAAAATCAAAACTGGGGCAAACGCTTGCCCAAAAACTTCAAATTGTTGCAATCCTCAATTTCAGAAAATTTAAACTGGGGCAAACGCTTGCCTAGAAAAATTCAAATCGGGGTAATCCCAGATTTCTCAAAAAAAATCAAATTGGGGCAAACGATTGCTCAGAAAAATTCAAATCATGGAAATCCCCGATTTCTCAAAAATCATCTCAAAGTTGGGGCAAAAACCTTTTCCCAGAAAAATTCAATTTGGGGCAAACATTTGCCCAGGAAAATTCTAATTGGGGCAATCCTAAAAAGCCCTCTGTAATTAAGCTGGGGCAAACATTCGCCCAAGAAAAATTCAAAATAGCAATCTTCAAAACTGGGGATAAGGTCTTTGCCCAAATTCCTTCAAATCAAGCCGTTCTTCCATTGCCAACAATCTTCTAAATAGGGGCAAAATTTTTGCCAAAAATTTTCTTTAAAAGAAGGCAATTATTAATTGCTTAAAAACTTTTGAAGTTTGAGGTAAAATCAACAATTTGTTTAAAATAATTCAAGATAAACCATTTTCAAAATAAATTGTTCAAAACAATCTATATTCCTTTCTCCAAGCCCATCATCAGGCTTTCCACTTAATTTTCTGCACCTTGGTCTATATTGTCAGGCTTTCAACACGTTTAATTTTCTGCACCTTGGCCTATGTTGTCAAGCCTCTAGCACATTTAATTTTCTGCATCTTAACCTATGTTTTTAGGCCTCTAGCACGTTTAATTTTTTGCACCTTGGCCTATGCTGTCAGGCCTCCAGCACGTTTAATTTTCTGCACCTTGGCCTATACTGTCAAGCCTCTAGCACGTTTAATTTTCTGCACCTTGGCCTATGCTGTCAGGCCTCCAGCACGTTTAATTTTCTGCACCTTGGCCTATGTTGTCAGACCTCTAACACGTTTAATTTTCTACATCTTGGCCTATGCTGTCAGGTCTCCAGCACGTTTAATTTTCTGCACCTTGGCCTATGCTATCAGGCCTCCAGAAAGTTTAATTTTCTGCATCTTGGCCTATGTTGTCAGGCCTCCAGCACGTTTAATTTTGTGCACCTTGGCCTATGTTGTCAAGCCTCCAGCACGTTTAATTTTCTACATCTTGGCCTATGTTGTCAGGCCTCCAGCACGTTTAATTTTCTACACTTTGGTCTATGCTATCAGGCCTCCAGCACATTTAATTTTCTGCATCTTGGCCTATAATGTCAGACCCCAGCACGTTTAATTTTTTACACCTTGGCCTATGTTGTCAAGTCTCATTGCATGTTTATTCTTCTGCACCTTGGCCTATGTTGTCAGGCCTCCAACACGTTTAATTTTCTGCATCTTGGCCTATATTGTCAGGCCTCCAACACGTTTAATTTTGTGCACCTTGGCCTATGTTGCCAGACTCCTAACACGTTTTGATTTTCTGCACCTTGGCCTATATTATCAGGCTCCAACACATTTAAATTTCTGTACTTTGGTCTATACTATCAGGCCCCAACGTGTTTAATTTTCTACATTCCAGCCTATGATATCATGCCTTGCATATTTTGTTTTTTCGTACTCAGGCCTATGCTGTCAGGCCTATGTGAAATCTCAAAATTAGCAATTTCTTGAATGAATTAGTGATTAACAACAATTCCTCTTCTTGATACAAGGGTTTGGTTGAGGATCACTTAAGGGATAAATTGGTGGTTATGATCATGTTGTTGGCATGCTCTATACACCGTTGACTATTCCACATCTCTGTGATTCATCACCTTCAGATCCAGTATTTGCAGATAAAGGTAAAGATTTTTTTCAACTCCTCGATTTGTTTTGTTAATTCAATGCTAATCTCTCACTAGTATAATCCATCACTATTATTTAAGTCCAAACTTTTTTTATGAATTTAGGAAGAGGGATTGCATTTTCCTCACTACTCCCTAGGTCGCTAATTCTTATGGTTGACTTGAAAACAAGATAAGGTAAGAAGATTTTACTAATTTTGAAAATTTTTTGGCTAATTAATTTGGATTTCATTGACCGATTATAGCTAGCATTACTCTTGCTTGTAACTACAATATCTTGAAACCTGATAACAACGAATTTAGCATTCTTTCGAATCACATACAACTTGTAAATCATGAAAAGTCATACAAAAATACTTGAAACTAATTACATAGAACTTATGAAATTATCATTATTTCTTCCATATATATCCCCAGCTTCAGGTGGTTTACATAATTTTGTGGTAGGATTAAAGGCACAATATAACATTTGTGTAGCTGCTATAACCCCAAACGTAATAGCCACAAAAACCATAAGGAATATTATCTGATAATGAACCGGATTACGGATATTGTACCATTTTACTTTGAACTCAGCATTGAGTTTCTTAATCTCTTCTTCCAACTTTGGAATCTCATTAGACTTAATTATTTTCCTCATCCCATTGAAAATCTGTACAACGTCCTCATCACTTAACTGAGTCTTGTAAATGATTTTCTCACGCACCAGCAGCTTCACATCCTCATGAGTTTGAATAAGTGAACTCATTAATTCAATGTACCATGAGAAGATTAAGCAATTGGATTTAGTTAAGGACTCGTAGGCCATAAGGTTTGTGATGATGACTTCAGAGATGACATTCACACGGATACAAGGCAAGTAAAATTTTTTGCAATTAATTTCCTCATCAAATTTAATGAACGAAATGCCTCCTTCAATAGGTTGTAAATGGATCCCAGCTTTGTGGAGTTCCATTGCTGATGGACGAGCAACCTCCTCCCATTTTGTTAAGTCTTGCGATTGGAAAAATCCTCTAACGTTCTCCTTTATTTGTCCAATGCATTGTCTAAGGGGTTTGTAGATTGGAAATTTAGTCTCTTTCCTTGAAAGACTCTTCTGAAATGAATCAATCCCACGGTTCAGCATGTGAAAGAAATTTGGCAAAGGGCCAAACGCCCATTGAATCGTACGAAATAAATAACGGAAGAAGGAGATTATTAGTCCCCAAATAAACGCAATCACATACACCAAAAGAGTGGTTATGGTTAAGCATAAGATAGTCACAAAAGCAAAGAACCATATGCATTTGTAACCAACTGGACGTGGTTCTGGTTCAGGTTCAGGTTCGGATTTAGATTGGGGCTCAAGTTCAGATACTTCAATCAAATGGTACATAAGATCCAACAAATGATCATAGGCTTCTGGATCTTTCGAGAGCTTTCTTAAACAGACAAGTGGACATAGCGCTTCACAGAAATTTAACATGGTCAAACCCAAATCTGTATCAACCTGTTGAATTTCCTTGCTGCTCACGTTGACTCTGCTTATCTGCTTAAGAACATGAGTAGGAATTTGGTTCTCAAGCATGAAAATGTCTCTCATTATTCCATCCAAGGTCAATTCTACACCGGCGGCGTTGACCAGAGGCATGCCGTAATGTTTTCCTGTTAAGACATAGAAAGAAGAGTAGCGTCCTTCCAAAACGGCACCGTTGTGAAGTAAAGCCAACAAGAATAAGCCATCAACGGTGAGTATGTACAAGAGAGTACGGTAATCGTATGTGAAGTTGACATCTGCGTGGTGGTAGAAAGCTTGAATATGTGGGAGAAAGTTTTGGAGCTGATGGAGAAATAGGTCCTTGTCGTTGGGAAGGTCTTGGACTTCTAGAACTCTCTTGGCTACACCTAACTTCAATTCATCTGTCATGATCAACTCATTACCGAAATGATGGTATGGGCCAAGGCCCACAAACTGAGGGATAAAAGCTTCTGGCTTGGCCCAAGTAAGTGATTTTGGGACACGACAAACGCAAACTCCGTGACAATTTGGTTCATCACTGGGAAGCTTTTCAAGCTTTTCATAAATATCTATCACCACCGTTTTGTCATCAGTGTACTTTTCTGATTTGAAGTTGAGGTTTGCCATAGAAGTCATTACTATGGTTTTGCTTTGTGGTTGGTTAATTTTGGGTTATGGCCTATGGACATCACTCTGCTTCGTTTCTTCCTATATGTGTGCACAGAGATGCAAAAGTCAACACAATTGTCCTCCATAATTTAGTCGTTAGTTTGTTTAATTATTATATTATGAGTCAACTCTATTTTAGGATTAGTAAACTCTTTTGGCATATTGATCAACATAATTGTCCAGTTAAATATGTTATATTTTAGGTTGATCTGAATATGTAATGTGATTTAGTTAGTACTGAGTTTTCTAATTAATTATTGAAAATTTGGCTTGATCTCACAGGAAAAAAGAAATAAATTATCTCTAGTATTAATTTTTTAAAGTGTACGGATGATATATTTTAATATTTAAAATTTAAAAATTCTTTATTTATATTTGATTTTATAAAATAGTATTTATTTTCATTTTAAAATAAAATTTCATAAAAAATGAAAATAAATAAGTTTTAATAAAAAATAATTAACATATATAAACTAATTTTTATATATTTAATAAATAAATTTAAAAATTATACATTTTAAATAATTATTTAAAAACGCATCGAAGAATTGACTTTTGATCCAATCAATGAAACTCTTAGTTTGATAGAAAATTTAAGTGATAATTAAGGTGGAGTTTGATTGGTGAAAACGTTTTCAGTTTTAAATTTTTTGATTTTATTAAAAATAATTAAATTTTTGTTATAAATATTTTTTAGATGATATAAATTGATATAAAATATATTAGATTAATATATAATATATTAAAAAAATTTATATTGTTAAATTTATTATTAAAATATGTCTTAATAAATAAATTTTTATAAATATATATATATATATATTTATTTAAAAAATTTAATAAAATTTAAAATTGTTATTATTTATTTTTTAATATCGTATTAATTTCTTTAATATTTCACTATTTACAATGCAAAATTTTAACATATCTCGATTCATATTTATTATAACATATTCAATTGATATTTTATATGTCCGAACAAGTTCATAGAATAAGTAGATTAGTTTTAATATTAATGAATTTTATTATAAATTTATTATTAATATTTTATATGTCCGAGAAAGCTTATGGAGTAACTTCTTATTGAGTAAATTAGTTCTAATATTAATTAATTTATCCTACGTTTAAGTTATATTATAGATTTATTATTAATTTATTATTTTATGATATGAAATTTTTTTTATAAATATTGTTATTAAAAATATAATATAATTTATTTTAAAATAATTTTTAAAAATATGAATTTTATTATAGTAAATTAACGTAGTAGTAAATAAATGTTAAATTGTCATTACTTACGATAACTTTGAAAACTCGTATTTATTTACTTAATATACATTTATTTATACCACAATATATGAATTATTATTTATATAAATCATACACATATCAAACACATTAAACTAAAGACTTTTAGCGAATTTATTATTATTTTATAGTTACAATTATCCATTATAAAATGTGCAAGTTACACCCAAAATAATAACGTTCTTTTTAACTTTTCCTATATTCTATTTTATAAGCACTAAAACTTCGGTCCATGTTATTCATTTTTACATAGACCACTGTCATTGTAAAGAGTGTGGTTAGGCTCTAAGAAAATAAATGAGAGATAAAGAATGAGAAATCGAAATCTCTTAGTAGATATCTACACTAAAATTGATGACATCATTTCTTTATAATCACTTTAGTTTATTTATATAAAGATGACAAGCATCTAAGTTCAATTGTTGCTTTGGAAAATAATACTTATATGAAGTGAATCCATTTAACATTAGTAGAAATTAAATCTTATACAAGCATAAATCTCATTCATTTTATGAATCACCTTCTCATAAGATTTTTCAAAAATATAAATCTCAATCATTCTTTATATCACTTTCTCATTATATCATATATATTGTTTGACCTTTTCTCACTCTATATCATAATCATAATTATTCTCATTCTCTAGTCAGTCTCTCAGTGATAATTGAAATTAAGACAAATCATTAATAATTTTAGTCAAATAATATCTTTCACTTGTCTTCTACTTTACCTTCTGTTCTAGGATATGAGCTCATTGTAGATGGTCATCATCATTTTAATTTCTTGAAGTCTTATGACTTTTATATGGAAAATTCTATATAACCTTCATATGTGCATAGGTCTTGTGACTTGGTATGGTAAGAGTAGTGTCTTAAGTTTTCACATGGATTTTTTTAGTGATCTCTTGACTTATTAGGTTCTAATTTAAGTATTTATTAGGATGAATGCTCAAAATCCAGCCAATATGGTATACACATATAGCACTAAAATCATCTAATTATCACATAATACATCAACATAGGAACCTTATATTCAAACACAAGTCTTTACATCATTTGAGAAAACACATAGAAAGGCCAACTTACATTCTTTTTCAAATATTTTTCACTTGATCTTTCTCTTTATATTTTATGATAAATTTCTCCACAAAAATGTACATCGCTTATCCTTTCTAAGTTTCTCTTAACCTTTCCTTTTTACAAAGTTTTGTTGAGGTTTTCCTTATTTTTACTTTTATGATGATTGAATAGCCATTTTGCCTCTCAAGTATGTTTTTTATCCATAAAGACTTCATGGCCACTTTTATTTATCAATTCAAGTCATTAGAGAGATAAATGTGAACACCGAATTATGTCCGAGGATTCAAAACCCAAAATAAATTATTTTGTTTTTAGCCAAAAGGTGATATAGTCTAAAATAGTTCAAAAAATCAAAATAAAAGTAATGGAAAAAATAAAACAAAATAAATAAATAAAAACAGAAAAAAAGAAAAAAAAAAGAAAAAGTAGAAGAATAGAAAAGGGAAAAAGGAGAGAACCCACCAAAATTCAAGAAAAAAAAAAAGGTCTATATATGGGAAGAGGCACTTGGAGTCTTAGAGGGAAATTCAAAATTTTCTAAGGGAGGACCTAAGAGACTCTCTACTTCTGCATCCAATTCAGCCCTTAGCATCAATTGAACCAGTTCTTCGTTACCTTCCAATGGAGGTTAGATCCAACTTTTATTCCGCTTAATTTTCTTACTTCTTCTAGGATTTTCGAGTTCATTTTCGTCTCTATTTTTCGTTTTCATTTTTTATCGGTCAAATGATCTCCAATTTTGTAATTTTTGTTGCGTTCTCTTAGTCTTTCTCTCTAGTTTCTACAATAATATTATTTGCTTAATTTGGATCTTAAATGAAATTTCTAAGGCCTAATTAAAGAAGCACGTTCGTCTTGGTGCACAAATGAACCTAACTTGTTTGATTTGTGCATAACTTGCTCATTTTTGGTTTGATTCTTGTCAAACTTATTTTGTTTGATTCCTATGATCCATATCTTTCAATTGGTCAGTTTTAATTTTTCCGATCTACCAAAAAATATTTTCTAAAAATTCTGAGATTTGAATTCAAATTTTGGCGCCAAATTCTATTGTGTTCTTGAGGTTCATCTTCATCTCTGTTTTTCGTTTTCATTTCTGACCGGTCAAATGATCTCTGATTTCAGTGATATTTATTTCCTTCTCTTCGTCTTTCTCTCTATTTTCTGGAATAATATTATTTTTGTAATTTTGATCTAAAATGAAATTTCTATCGCCTTGATAAGCATAGATTTCATAAATAATTATCTCTCACTTTTATCTCATTAAGACTTCTTATATGTTCAATTAAGTGATCTTTGTCATATTTTATGAGTTTGGGTTCATATGAAGTTTAATTGAATTTCTTTGCTTACCCGATTAAAATGACACTATTATAGTATTTTGAGCATAATAGGAGTTGTAGACATCCAAAAATCATGAAATCTATCTTGAATGAAAGCTTAAAGAAGTGTCCATAGTTACAAAGCAAGATCAGATTCTAAATGGGATGTTTAGGACTCCGAAATTATCTCAAAAGATGAGATAGTGTTGCTGACGTGGAATTTGAACAGTGTGCAAAGATCCAGCCATATCTTGAGATATAGAAGTCATATTGAGATGAAATCAACTTTGTTGGACAGCTAAGATCCAGGGCTACAACTTTTGTTCAGAAGTCAAGCTCTAATTCGGACATGTGAACATCCGAAATGGCGGTGCAAGAAAGTCAAAATTGTTGTGCTCATTGGTGGCAAAAATTCAAAAGTGTTTTGCAATTTCAACAAAGCCCATGTGAAAGCAAGAAAAGGGTAGAAAAGTAATATCCTAGTTGGTGACTTTCTGAAGATGATGCCTCAAAAATTCTCTATAAATAGAAGGGTTTGCAAGAGGAGACACACACCATTTTTGGAGATTAACTCCAATACCACTTTCTTTCTTTCTTTCTTTCTTTCTTTCTTTCTTCCTTTCTTTCTTTCTTATTAGTTTTGCCTCCTTCATGGAAGGCTTAGTTTTTCTTTCTTGTTAGTTTGCCTCCTACATGGAAGGCTTAGCTTTTCTTTATTGTTAGTTGCCTCCTACATGGAAGGCTTAAGATTTATTTGTTGTTAGTTGCCTCCTACATGGAAGGGTTAGGATTTATTTGTTGTTAGTTTGCCTCTTTCTTTGTTGTTAGTTTGCCTCCTTCATGGAAGGCTAGGTTTGTAGTTTCAATTCAAGGATTCAAGCTATTTTCATTTTAACTTTGAGGTCTTGATCTTTATTTACGTGCATATTAAGTGGTTTCTACTCTGCTTCACTATATTCTTCAATTTTATTCTTTAATCAAAGTTTGATCGGTTGACGTATTTTGGTTAATGTATAATTGATTTATAATTGGTTTTTGATTGGTAAATCATTTTCCAAAAGTTTGAAGAGTAGAAATTAAGTAATTGAATTGAAGGTTTTCATTTTATTACTTACTTCAACTGAATTCTGATTGTAAAATTGGTTTAGATAAAAGATTAAGTGGTTACTAAATCTTGTTGATCATAATCAATTAAATTCTGAGAGGTTTCTCAGTAGAGAATTCAAGGATCATTTTAGGGGTTCCAGATGATCCTAGGTTGATAAACACAATGCATGATTTTAGTGATCAATGATTAGTTATGAAAATAGCCTCTGAATTCCTTGAGTTGATAATTGTTAAGTGAAATTAATTTCATTCTGTATTTTGTATTTAGCATTTGATATCACATCTTTACAAAAACCCCCTTGTTCTAATTTTCTCCTTATTTGCTTAAGAATCTGAAATGGTCTTTGGGAGATGACCTAGGTTGCACCTTATACTATACCAATAGTTTCGGGGAAATCTAGAAATTATTTTTGCGCGTTTACGACGAGCGTGTCAAAATTTGGCGCCGTTGCCGGGGACCATTTTAATTTCCTAGGCTCATTTAGGAGTTTGTATAAAAATTTTAATCTTTCTAACAATTGTTTTTACTTTAGGTATATCATTCTTGGATTTTCTGTATGAATTCACCTTTTTGTGTATGACCCGATCCAATCCTGAAAATTTATATGCATATGATCCTGAGATTGATAGAACATTCCACCATTTGAAAAGAGCACATAGAAGGCATTCATCCAGTAATAACCAAGAAAGTAACAGTAGTGATTTTTCATCTTTAAATTTTGATAGTTTTAAATATTTTGCTAAGAACATGGCTGATAGAACCTTAAAAGAATTAGCTGCACCTGATGTTGCTTATCAACCATTGTGCATTCAATACCCTGATGTTGATGCACCATTTGAACTGAAGTCTGGACTAATACATTTGCTACCTAAGTTTCATGGCCTTGCAGGTGAGGACCCTCATAAACATTTGAAGGAATTTCACATTGTGTGTTCCACAATGCGGCCACAAGGAATTCTAGAAGATCATATCAAGTTGAAGGCATTTCCTTTCTCCTTAAATGATGGAGCTAAGGACTGGTTGTACTATCTACATCCAACATCTGTTACAAGCTGGAATGATATGAAAAGATTATTCTTGGAGAAATTCTTCCCTGCATCCAGAACAGCAGCTATCAGAAAAGAGATTTGCGGCATCAGACAGAACTCCCAAGAAACTCTCTATGAGTATTGGGAGAGATTCAAGAAACTATGCGCCACTTGTCCACACCATCAAATCAGTGATCAATTACTGATTCAGTATTTCTATGAAGGACTCATGCCAATGGACAGAAGCATGGTTGATGCAGCTAGTGGTGGAGCACTTATGGACAAAACTCCTACAGCAGCTCGAGATTTGATTGCCAACATGGCAGAGAATTCTCAGCAATTCAATTCTCGAACTAATTCCTTGTCTAAAGGAGTCCATGAAATGACCACCAAGACAGACCATACACGATTGGAGAACAGAATTGAAGAACTAACCTCCATCGTAAGACAGTTGGCCATCGGACAACAACAGCAACTTAATGTTATTGACAAAACCAAAACATGTGGCATCTGCACTTCTGCAGATCATCCTACTGATGCATGCCCAACATTGCAAGAAAGTGAGACACCTGAGGCTGCAGTAAATGGTATTTTTGGCACAGGACAACAATACAGGCCTCCTCAACATTATCAGCAACAGAAGTTTGAACCACCTTCTGGAACATACAATCCTAGTTGGAGAAACCATCCTAACTTGAGATATGGCCCTCCACAACAACAAAGGATTCAAACATCTGACTCCCAAAATAAATACCAACCACCGCCATTCAGACAACAACAACAGCATATGCAGCAATCTGTACCCTCTAATGCTTCTGAACCCTCTCTTGATGATTTGATGAAGCAATTAGCAACCAACAATCTTCAATTTCAACAAAATGTAAGTTCTACCATTCAGGATTTACAAACTCAAATTGGGCAGTTGGCTACCACTGTCAACCAATTGAAATCTCAAGGTTCTGGTCAACTACCTTCTCAACCTGTCATAAATCCCAAAAGTGTGAATGCCATGACCTTGAGAAGTGGGAAGAAAGTGCAGACAGACCCTACAATTTTAAAGCAACAAAGCTTCAATCAGACTAATCCACACCAAAAAGAAGCATTTATCTCCACACCTGGAGATATCTCTGATGAGCCATCTGAATCAGAAGGAAAGTCTGATGAAAAAAGTACACCAGCCTTCGATAAGACATCGAATGATCAACAAAAAGAAGCTTGCCATAAACGATCTGCACTTGAAGCATCTGATGAGAAGAAAACCCCAAATTGTGCTGATCAGAAGGTATCTTTACCTTTTCCAAATAGAATGGTTCAATCCAAGCCCAATGTTCATGCAGAATTGGATAAGGAGCTTCTAGATACTTTCAGGAAAGTGGAAGTCAACATACCACTTCTAGATGCTATCAAGAAAATTCCCAAATATGCCAAATTTCTAAAGGATTTGTGCACGCATAAGAGAAGACTCAAAGGGGATGAGAAGATTAGTGTGGGACGCAATGTTTCAGCCTTAATTCAACCCAGCCTCCCTCAGAAATGTAAAGATCCAGGAACTTTCACCATTCCTTGCACAATAGGAAACTCTACATTTGGTGATGCATTGCTGGATCTAGGTGCTTCCATTAATGTTATGCCCTCATCAGTTTATAAATCTTTGAATCTGGGAGAACTGAAGCCAACTGGTGTGGTGATTCAATTAGCCAACAGAAGTACAGCACATCCAGCCGGAGTACTTGAAGATGTGCTAGTTCAAGTGAATAAGCTGATCTTTCCAGCTGACTTCTACATTTTGGATATGGAAGATGAGTCATCCATCAATAGAGCAACCTTGATCCTAGGGAGACCTTTCCTCAAAACTGCAAAAACAAAGATAGATGTGCATACGGGGACTCTCTCTATGGAATTTGGAGATGATATCATCCAATTCAACATATTTGAAGCCATGAAGCATCCCATAGAGAATCATTCACTCTTTCAACTTGATGCCATAGACCTTCTTGCGGATGATTATTCTATTGACAATCTACTTTTTAAATTTTTTGATTTTGATTTAGATTACTTAGATAATTTTACTTGCACATGTGATGAATTTGATTCATGTATTGTGTGTTCCAGGATTAATGCTGCAGACCAACCTTCGTTGAAAGATGACATGTTAGATGCAAGTGTTGCAGACATTTCAATCTCAGATAGATCTCTTCCTTCCATAATACAACCACCTCCTTTAGAGTTGAAGCCTTTGCCTGAACATCTAAAGTATGCTTATTTGGGGGAAAATGAGAAGCTTCCTGTCATTGTAGCAAAGAACCTTCTACCATAACAGGAAGAAAGGTTACTGCAAACCTTAAAAAACCATAAACAAGCAATTGGATGGACTTTGGCTGATATTCCAGGTATTAGCCCATCTACTTGTATGCATAGGATACTGCTAGAGGAAAACACCAGACCTGTTAGACAACCACAAAGGCGTTTGAATCCAACCATCCTAGATGTGGTAAAGAAGGAAGTAGGTAAGCTTTTGGCAGCTGGTATCATCTATCCCATCTCAGACAGTGATTGGGTAAGCCCAGTGCAAGTAGTTCCTAAGAAAACTGGCATGACTGTAGTCAAAAATCACAATGATGAACTAATCCCTACCAGAATACAAAACAGTTGGAGAGTGTGCATAGATTATAGGAAGCTTAACCAAGCTACTCGCAAGGATCACTTCCCTTTGCCCTTCATAGACCAAATTTTGGAAAGATTAGCAGGAAAATCTCACTATTGCTTTCTAGATGGTTTTTCAGGTTATTTTCAAATACATATAGCCCCAGAAGACCAGCATAAGACCACCTTCACTTGTCCTTTTGGTACTTTTGCCTATCGAAGGATGCCTTTTGGTCTATGCAATGCCCCTGGAACCTTTCAAAGATGCATGGTAAGCATTTTCTCTGATCTCTTAGAAAGTTGCATGGAAGTGTTTATGGATGACTTCACTGTATATGGTTATTCTTTTGATGCATGCTTAGAAAGCCTTTCTAAAGTTTTGGACAGATGCATTGAGACTAACCTGGTTTTGAATTTTGAAAAATGTCATTTCATGGTAACAGAAGGTATAGTCTTAGGACACTTGGTATCTAGCAAAGGTTTAGAGGTTGATAAGGCCAAGATAGACATTATTTCTTCTCTACCTTACCCCACTTCTGTGCGAGAAGTACGTTCTTTACTTGGTCATGCAGGTTTTTACAGAAGATTCATCAAGGATTTTAGCAAGATTGCACAACCTCTTTCTAAACTACTACAAAAAGATACCAAATTTGTGTTTGATCAAGCATGCAAGGATTCATTTGATGAACTAAAGAAGCGGTTGACAACCACTCCCATCATTCAACCACCTAATTGGACGCTTCCATTTGAATTAATGTGTGATGCATCTAATTATGCCCTTGGTGCTGTACTGTCTCAAAGAGTTAGCAAGAGATCTCATGTCATTGCATATGCCTCTCGCACACTTGATGCAACCCAATCAAATTACACAACTACTGAGAAGGAGCTTTTGGCAATTGTGTTTGCATTAGATAAATTTCGCTCCTATTTGCTTGGATCTAAAGTTATTGTTTTCTCTGACCATGCAGCTTTGAAATACTTGCTGAAGAAGACAGATGCTAAGCCAAGACTGATTCGTTGGATGCTTCTGTTACAAGAATTTGATTTAGAGATTAAAGATAAGAGTGGTGCAGAGAACCTTGTAGCAGATCATTTAAGTCGGATCCAGCAACCTTGTGAAGAAAATTCAATTGCAGATTCATTCCCAGAAGAGCATCTCTATCATTTGCACGGGAAAGATCCTTGGTATGCAGATTTGGTAAACTATCTGGTTGCTAAAGAAATACCCAAACACTTCACCAAATCGCAACTTGCCAAGTTGAAAAGTGATGCCAAACACTACATATGGGATGAACCATACCTTTGGAAGACATGCAGTGATCAAATCATTAGAAGATGTGTTCCAGATCATGAAGTTCAGTCTGTACTTACCTTTTGCCATTCCTTAGCTTGTGGTGGACACTTTGGGCCACAACGGACAGCTAGAAAAGTACTAGACTCAGGCTTTTATTGGCCTACAATATTTCGTGATGCACACAGATTATGCATAACTTGTGAGCAGTGCCAAAGAATAGGGAGTATTTCGCGCAGAAATGAGATGCCCCAACAACCACTTCTCTTTTGTGAGGTATTTGATGTATGGGGTATAGACTTTATGGGTCCATTCCCTGTCTCTTTTGGCTTTGTTTACATTCTGCTAGCTGTTGATTATGTTTCAAAATGGGTGGAGGCAAAAGCCACCCGTACTGATGATGCTCGAGTTGTTGCAGATTTTATCAGGTCTAACATTTTTAGCAGGTTTGGCATTCCTAGAGCTCTAATTAGCGACCAAGGTACTCATTTTTGCAACAGCACAATGGAAGCCATACTCCGCAAATATGGAGTCATGCATAAAGTCTCCACCCCATATCATCCTCAAACAAATGGTCAAGCTGAAGTTTCTAATCGAGAGATTAAGAAAATCTTAGAGAAAACAGTTCAGCCTAACAGGAAGGATTGGAGCTTGCGCCTTGTTGATGCATTATGGGCATATAGGACAGCTTACAAGTCACCCATTGGCATGTCTCCCTACAGGATTGTCTTTGGTAAAACATGTCATCTTCCAGTTGAATTAGAGCATAGAGCATTTTGGGCAGTAAAGAAATGCAACATGGATCTAGACCAAGCAGGAATCTATAGGAAGCTTCAATTGCAGGAACTTGAAGAAATTCGATTAGAAGCATACGAAAACTCCAAAATTTACAAAGAAAAGGTCAAAGCTCTTCATGACAAAAAGTTGACAAGAAAGGAGTTTTCCGTTGGACAAAAAGTTCTCCTTTTCAATTCTCGGCTAAAGCTTATGCCTGGTAAGCTACGCTCTAGATGGTTAGGACCATTTGTAGTTACTAATGTTTTTCCTTATGGTGCAGTTGAAATAAAAAATGAGGTAACTGAAAAAATCTTCAAGGTGAATGGACATCGTCTTAAACCATTTTTCGAAGGTTTTCAAAAGCACACGGTAGAAGAAGTGCATTTGCACAATGCCACATACCTGCAATAAATTGAAGAGAAGTCTCTCTCTCTCCCTCTCTCTCTCTTTCTCTCTTTCTCTCTCTCTCTTTCTCCCTCTCCCTCTCTCACATTCCTCGCTTATAAGTTTCAACTAATCTCTCAACTTCCTTCTTCACCTCTTAAATCATCCCAACTATTACACCACATTGAGCTTGCAGGAATAATAACTTGAGTGTTTTAAGAAAAAAAAATGGAGAAAGCTCTCACCAGGATCAAAATTTTGTTCCCTACTCTCCCCAGAAATTTTCTTAAAGACATTTACAATTGCAGACTTGAACGATTGAGAGCATTAACACTCTTAGGCCTTCCAGAAGATGTCCGTTGGATCATTGAAGCTAAGGTACGTTTAGCAGGTGAATTCCAAGAATCATTTGTTAAAAATATGCCAGGTATGGGAAGAAGTTCCTATGCAAAGAAGAGAAGGGCAAAAAGAATTGGAGTTTGCTACAGGTGTGCAAGATGGACCTGTAACACAAGATGCAAGAACCCTGGAATGGTTTCAAGAAATCGAGAGGACAAAATTCAATTCATAAAGGATGGACTGAGTAAGGAGTCATTGGATGATATCATTCAGACTCTTGAGACGCATCCTAGTGGGCATGTACAAGGAGTCCTTCTTGATTTGTTTGAACTGTTCCGTAAGGAAAAAGCACGTTATAGTCTTGGGAATCTGACTTTAAAAGACCCTGTTGTCAGTTTACAAGAAAACTGAATGGGAAGCACATCCTCGACTCTTAGAAGGCGTTTCAGCCGTTACTGGACGTAAAACCAGAGGAAGATGTGAGCCACAATCACAACTACTGTTCATTCTCATGCGTGTATGTTTGTCATTTACATTGTCTTTTCAATTTATTGGGCCACCGTTTTTTTTGAAATTTTCACCCCTGCTTAAAGTCTTTCCCCTCTGACATTCACCTTTTCCTTGAACCCAAAATTCAAACTTTTGCAACAAAAATTCAAACTTTTGTAGCAAAAATTCAAACTTTTGCTACCAAATCCTGATCCCGCACTATTCAAGCGATCTCCTTGTCTGATATTGAGTCCCTATAAATTATCCACCTCTATGACATATTTTTTCAAAAAAAAAAAAAAAGACAGAAACACCGTATATGGATAAGATCAATACTATCTGTGTTTTTGGTGGGTCTAACCTTGGAAAGGATGGAGAATTTCAACATGCAGCTTCTACCCTTGGTAAGGCATTAGCTGCAAGAAAAATCAATCTTGTTTATGGGGGAGGGATTCAGGGTTTAAAAGGATGTGTTGCAGGATCTGCACTCACAAAGGGGTGTAACGTCTTAGGTGTTGGCTTAAAAAATGGGAGCACCTCCTACTTCACCCTGGGTACTGAATTGAAGGTTGCAACCATGCATGACCGTATGAGACACATGTTGGTTAATTCTAATGCATTTATTGCATTACCTGGTGGTCTTGGAACAATGGAAGAAATTTTTACCATTATATTTTGGGCCTATCGGAATTTTCATAAAAAACCTTTGGGCTTATTGAATATTAACGGCTTTTATAATGGTTTGATATCCTTTTTAGATCATGCAGTAGAGCAGGAGTTCATGCCACAATCCATGCGCAACATCATAGTATCTGCTTCAACTGTTGAACACCTACTTGAGATTTTGCAAAATCCTACATCTGAGCTCAGTCAAGCAATGCAGCTGGTGAACCAACCAAATCAGGATGGCAGAGATAAAAGAGAACCAGATACCACTCTTCGGTTATAACTTTTCCTTACTTTGATGGTTTTCTTACATTTCTTTTCCTGTTATATGAAATTCCATCTAAGACATTGGGGACAATGTCTTGGATAGGTTGGGGGGAAGATGGTCCGATATCTAAAAAAAAAAAAAAAAAAAAAACCCAAAAAAAAACCCAAAAAAAAAAAAAAACAAAAAAAACAAAAAACAAAAAAAAAATTAGGTTAGATTCATAAACTTGCTTTGAGTAAGATGGCTGAGTAAGGAGTTACACTTGACTCTTGATACGCATCTTATGATTTAAAAAAAAAAAAAAAAAAAATTTGAATGTGGAAGTATGTTTTTCTTTAGATTTCATAAAATAATTGAAGCAAAATGATTTACATTTCGAGATTAATTAGTTTGGCAACACATATTTGAACTGGATAGATTAGATTTGATAAATATATTACCTGTGAGATTTTGAGCCTTATTATTATTTTCTTTCTTGTGTGATTTTCATCCATGGAATATGTTACTTCAGAACTTGCATTGATTCTTTTTGAAACTACATTTTCACATGATTTGTACAAAAATGATTGAGGCACTGTTTTTCTTGAACAAACCACTTGGCCAAATAACCAAACCATAAAATTTTATCCTTTGATCAGCCCTTTAAGCCGATTAGCCTTTTCTTCTTTTTAGCTCACCACAAATAAAAAAATAAAAAATAAAAAAAAATAACTTTGTCTGACCATAGAAGGTGAGGAATACTGGATTTATCATACCATAAGTGTTTCAATAAGTGTGGGAGAGATTATTGTTGTGTTCATCAATATCATGGTTGAAAAAAAAAAAAACTGAAGCAATAAATTAATAAATAAACTATTATATTGAAAAAAAAAATAATAATAAAAAAAAATTGAAGAAGTGATATCTGTTTCTCACACTTGCACTTACAATCAATTCTCAATCCTCACCATTTTCCTTGGTCTAACATTGTATCTCTTCAATATATCATTTCATCTTTCTAATCCCGTTAGAACCAAAATAAAGACCTCTTGATTTGTGCATTGCATGTGTACATAGTAGTAGAGAAGTAGAAGATATGCAAGCCTATGATAGTTCATCTTTCATGGATTGAATTTGAGAGAAACACTTACCAAATCAAACACTTGAGAGATTCAGAGTATATCATGTGAGGTTTTATCTTTCTCAATCTATGTTTTTCAAATTAAAGTTGCCTTTCTAAGTAATTTCAAAAATGTGATAAAAGGATGCTTCATGAAATTTTGTGAATTCTTGAGAAATCAACTCAAAACTTTGATGTTCTTTCAAAAAATAAAAATAAAAAAAAAAAAATAGTCACCAATCCATAATTTAAGTTTGCCCGAGACGTGCAAAAGATAAGTGTGGGGGAATTTGATAAGCATAGATTTCATAAATAATTATCTCTCACTTTTATCTCATTAAGACTTCTTATATGTTCAATTAAGTGATCTTTGTCATATTTTATGAGTTTGGGTTCATATGAAGTTTAATTGAATTTCTTTGCTTACCCGATTAAAATGACACTATTATAGTATTTTGAGCATAATAGGAGTTGTAGACATCCAAAAATCATGAAATCTATCTTGAATGAAAGCTTAAAGAAGTGTCCATAGTTACAAAGCAAGATCAGATTCTAAATGGGATGTTTAGGACTCCGAAATTATCTCAAAAGATGAGATAGTGTTGCTGACGTGGAATTTGAACAGTGTGCAAAGATCCAGCCATATCTTGAGATATAGAAGTCATATTGAGATGAAATCAACTTTGTTGGACAGCTAAGATCCAGGGCTACAACTTTTGTTCAGAAGTCAAGCTCTAATTCGGACATGTGAACATCCGAAATGGCGGTGCAAGAAAGTCAAAATTGTTGTGCTCATTGGTGGCAAAAATTCAAAAGTGTTTTGCAATTTCAACAAAGCCCATGTGAAAGCAAGAAAAGGGTAGAAAAGTAATATCCTAGTTGGTGACTTTCTGAAGATGATGCCTCAAAAATCCTCTATAAATAGAAGGGTTTGCAAGAGGAGACACACACCATTTTTGGAGATTAACTCCAATACCACTTTCTTTCTTTCTTTCTTTCTTTCTTTCTTTCTTTCTTCCTTTCTTTCTTTCTTATTAGTTTTGCCTCCTTCATGGAAGGCTTAGTTTTTCTTTCTTGTTAGTTTGCCTCCTACATGGAAGGCTTAGCTTTTCTTTATTGTTAGTTGCCTCCTACATGGAAGGCTTAAGATTTATTTGTTGTTAGTTGCCTCCTACATGGAAGGGTTAGGATTTATTTGTTGTTAGTTTGCCTCTTTCTTTGTTGTTAGTTTGCCTCCTTCATGGAAGGCTAGGTTTGTAGTTTCAATTCAAGGATTCAAGCTATTTTCATTTTAACTTTGAGGTCTTGATCTTTATTTACGTGCATATTAAGTGGTTTCTACTCTGCTTCACTATATTCTTCAATTTTATTCTTTAATCAAAGTTTGATCGGTTGACGTATTTTGGTTAATGTATAATTGATTTATAATTGGTTTTTGATTGGTAAATCATTTTCCAAAAGTTTGAAGAGTAGAAATTAAGTAATTGAATTGAAGGTTTTCATTTTATTACTTACTTCAACTGAATTCTGATTGTAAAATTGGTTTAGATAAAAGATTAAGTGGTTACTAAATCTTGTTGATCATAATCAATTAAATTCTGAGAGGTTTCTCAGTAGAGAATTCAAGGATCATTTTAGGGGTTCCAGATGATCCTAGGTTGATAAACACAATGCATGATTTTAGTGATCAATGATTAGTTATGAAAATAGCCTCTGAATTCCTTGAGTTGATAATTGTTAAGTGAAATTAATTTCATTCTGTATTTTGTATTTAGCATTTGATATCACATCTTTACAAAAACCCCCTTGTTCTAATTTTCTCCTTATTTGCTTAAGAATCTGAAATGGTCTTTGGGAGATGACCTAGGTTGCACCTTATACTATACCAATAGTTTCGGGGAAATCTAGAAATTATTTTTGCGCGTTTACGACGAGCGTGTCACGCCTAATTACTGAAGCATGTCCATCTTAGTGCGCAAATGAACCTAACTTGTTTGATTTGTGCATAACTTGCTCATTTCTGGTTTCATTCTTGTCAAACTTGTTTTGTTTGATGTCTATGATCCATATCTTTCAATTGGTCAGTTTCAAATCAAGTTTATTTTATTTTAAATCAATTCCAATTCTTTTCCTCAATTTCAAATCAAGTCAAGTTTATTTTAAATCAAGCCAAATTCTTTTCATCAAATTCAAATCAAGTTTATTTTATTTTAAATCAAGTCCAATTCTTTTCCTCAAGTTCAAATCAAGTTTCTTTTATTTTAAATCAAGTCCAATTCTTTTCATCAAATTCAAATCAAGTTTATTTTATTTTAAATTAAGTCCATTTATAATTCTAAGTCTCACGGGATTAACTCTAAATAGGAACTGGCGGTTTCACTGCTGTTCGATATTTAGAGATTCATATGGGTCATAGTGCCGACTTAGTTGTCTTGGACCCTGTGCATATGTGGACTAAGAATCCCTTGTAAATAATAAAATATTTCAGAAAGAACATCATTTTGGGAATCTCAAGTCTCACACGATGAGCTTTAAATAGGAACTGGCGGTTTCACTGTTGTTCGATATTTAGAGATTCATATGAGTCCTAGTGCATCCTTAGTTCTCTTGGACTCTGTGCATATGTGGAATAGGAATCCCCCGTAAATAATAAAATATTTCAAAAAGATATCTTTTTGGGAATCCCAAGTCTCACGCGATGAGCTCTAAATAGGAATTGGCAGTTTCACTGTTGCTTGATATTTAGAGATTCATATGAGTCCTAGTGCATCCTTAGTTGTCTTAGACTTTGTGTATATGTGGACTAAGGATTCCTTCTAGATATTGAAAATACTTTCAAAAATCATCCCTCAAATTCTTTACCTTTGAAGGTCAAGCCTTCAAACTAGAACTACGTAGTCGTGAGTTTTCCATTGCACCAGGAAATACGTAGGAGTAGGATCAAGTCCTATCAGGCTATTTTCATACACATCTATTTATTTCTATTCTAAAAAAAAGGATCAAACAGTTTTCAAAAATATCAAAATCAGACACTCAATTCAAGGGTGTCGTTCTTCGGAACAGGCGAGTAGGGTGCCTAACACCTTCCCTACTTGTAACTGACTCCCGAACCTAGATTCTTCCTCAAGTTAGGGTTTTTCCAAGTCTTTTCCCTTAAAATAAAATTTGGTGGCGACTCCACATAATCAAAATAAATCTTTTGAAATTTTAACGAGTTCATCGTCTCGTCATAATCACGGTTATGACAAATGGTGACTACACTGGGGACTTTAGAGAGTCAAGCCCATTTTCAATTGAGTGTGCATTGTATTGATCTCTTTCCTGTTTATTTGCACGATTTATTTTTCTGTTTATCTATCTGTTGTTTGTTTGTTTATTCATTGTACAACCCTAGGATAGACGAATAATAAATTCCTTTATATATACTTGTCGCAATTTCCCCAATTGCAGGTTTCCCAATTATTTGCGTGTCCTCCACACATTACATATATGCATTCATCATGAGTGGGGCCCTATACCCGGGTCTGAGTGCAACCGAAGATTAGAGGGATCTAGTAGTGTCACTTTGGGCTTATGTCCTGTTTAACTATCATGAAAATCCTAGCTAAAGTGCATCCTATCTGTAATGCCCTACAACTAGTGGCTACTTCTGCTGTTGTAGTAAGCATTATGGACTAGAACTTGGCTCTAGTAACTTCTTACACCTCAGGACTATTAACAACCTTCGAGAGGTTCATGCATTAAAGGCCCTAGACCCTTTGTCGCAACCGTAATTCCGACGAGACGACGAACTCGCTAAAATTTAAAAATAGGATTTTATTGGATTAAGTGGAGTCGCCACCAAATTTTTATTTGAGGGAAAAAGATTTGAAAAAAATCCTGACTCGAGGATGAGATTTGATGTTCAGGAGTTAGTTACGAATGGGGAAGGTGTTAGGCACCTCACTCGCCCGTTCCGAAGAACGGTACCCTTAAACTGAGCGTGTAATTTTTGAAATTGTTTGATCCCTTTAATTAGTATGGAAATAAATAACTTGATGAAGGTTAGCCTGATAGGACTTGATCCTGCTTCTACGTATTCCCCGGTGCAATGGTAACTCAAGGCTTACGTAGTTCTGGTGGTTTGTTTGAAGGCTTGACCTTCGAAAGGGCGTTAAGAAGGAATGTGATATTTTGAAAAGAAGTTTCTTGTTTAGAAAGGGCCTTTGGTCCATTCATGCACAAGGTCCGAGGCGGCTAAGGCAGCACGGGGGCCTATACGAACTACTAAACGTCGAACAACAAGTGGACCGCCAGTTCCCCGTTTAGAGCCTGTCGCGTGAGACCGAAGATCCGAAAACATTTGAAAAAGAACTTCAGTTTTGAAAGGACCTTTAGTCCACTCATGAACAAGGTCCGAGGCGGCTAAGGCAGCACGGAAGCCTATACGAACTACTAAACGTCGAACAGCAGGTGGACCGCCAGTTCCCCGTTTAGAGCCCGTCGCATGAGACCGAAGATCCCAAAACATTTGAAAAAGAACTTCATTTTTGAAAGGACCTTTAGTCCACTCATGCACAAGGTCCGAGGCGGCTAAGGCAGCACGGGGGCCTATAGGAACTACTAAACATCGAACAGCAGGTGGACCGCTAGTTTCCCGTTTAGAGCCCGTCACGTGAGACCGAAGATCCCAAAACATTTGAAAAAGAACTTCATTTTTTAAAAGGACCTTTAGTCCACTGATGCACAAGGTCCGAGGGGGCTAAGGTAGCATAGGGGCCTATACAAACTACTAAACGTCGAACAACAGATGGACCGTCAGTTCCCTGCTTAGAGCCCGTCGCGTGAGACCAAAGATCCCAAAATATTTTAATTTGAATATAATAAAGATAAGAAAAGAAATGACTTGTTTGAAAAAGAAATTTGTTTTGAAGTGAATTTGATTTTGAGTTTTGGGAGGAAAGCATTTTAATTTGAATCTTGAGGAAAGGAATTAATTTGAATTTTGAAGGGAAAAAAACTTTATTTGAATTTTGGGAGAAAAGAATTTAATTTAAATTTTGGGAAGTTTGAGGGTTTAAGTGGAATTTTAGGATATTTAGGGGTCGAATTATGATTTTGGGAAGTGTAGGGGCAGAATTTGAATTTTGAGAAGTGTAGGGGCAGAATTGTGATTATGGGAAGTTCAGGGGCTGAATTGTGATTTTTGGGAAGTTAAGGGGCTAAATTGTGAAAAAGGAAAGTTAAGGGGCTCAAATGTGATTTTGGAAAGTTCAGGGGCTTGGATGGTAATTTTGAAGAAATACAAGGACCTGATTGTAATAACAGGATAATATTTTTTGTAGAGAAATGGGAAGAGAAATGAAAAGTGCTTGATGTGGGGTTTGAACACCTGATCTGGGCCATGAGTGTAGGCAATGCCATTGTGCCAAACCTTGAGTTGATTGTAATCCCACTTCACCATGGTTATGAAGAGGAATCGAAGTTGAATTGATATCTTAATGAAAAAAGGCCAGGAGGGATTCGAACACGGGTACTAAAAGATGTATGCGGCAAGCCACTCCACTAGGCCAGACCTTCCACTTTGGTTTCAAGTGCCTCTATATTGCTTTGAATAGTCCTAGAGACCCGTATCAGCATGACATAACTTGAGCCCTGCTTTGGTCGTTCCATTAAATTTGGCTTATCAGATTGGCACGTTAAATTGGAACTTCCATGTGAGGACTCAAAGCTTCACAATTAGACCCTTGGATACCTCATTGTGAGCATCAAGGGTTGGCTCATTTCTGGTGATCCCTCTTGAGCCAGCAATTGGAAAACTCCCCCAAATTAGTGACTATAAGGGCCACAGAATCAAAGTAAGAATGGATAAGGGGGGAGGCTTAAAACATGAGGTCGAACGTGAGGCAGCAATGAGTCTAAGCTTTGTCGGGAAAATCTCATCACCACTTTGTTAGCCAATCACCTTTGTTGAACATTGGCTCGTAATTTTTTAGCAAATAATTCTCAGACTTAGTCGGATATGCAAAAGGGATCTTTTCCTTGACACCCCTTTCGGATCAGCCCCCCCTCTAGATGACTATGAACCAAGTCCACTATGCCAGAGATATCACTAGGCCTACAATAGCAGAGGACCCTCATACAGCTTGCTCTATTCTGTCTTGATACATTACTCCTGTGATAAGAGCTTTAGTGTTGTCGCAGCACCCTCAATTGATATTAGACAACCAAGTCCAAACGAAGCGTTCTTTCATCAGTGAACACATTTCCGCGGACCTGGTGCACACTGCTATCAGTAGATTATCCTATGGAATAACAAGCTTTTCACAAAGATCAGTCCAGATATTAACACAGCAAAGCCAACCACACCACCACTCCACATTAAGCCAACCCCTGCCAGGAATTGATGTAACCACAATGATTAAGCCAGTGATTATCTACAGGTGAAACAACTAAGTTGATTCAATGTTAGAGTCATGATAGGAACTTCCCCTCTTGAAAATTTTCACAACTTTGGTCAATGATTTCTGACACCTATCTAGCATGCAGCTGCAGCTAATGTATTCCTAGCTTCCATTCTGCATTGTTGCTTCAGTGACTGAACTGAACGTATAGACCTCTATTCTAGTTTCTTGTGACGTTAACAAAGCCAATACTGTTTGGAGCTCATAAGGTTCTGTTCTGATTGTCTCCAGCCAAACCGTAATCACTGATTTCCCTAGCTATGATACACTCTGAACAATTAGGCATCAGATCTCAACCAGCAGTGGAATTGTAGAAGTAATTCTTAAGCTATGTTCAGGTCTACCAACGAGCTTCCCGAGAGGTTGGATAGTTTTTGGAGACTTTGGATTTAATGGAAACAGGAACTATAGACGCGATTCTGACTATGGCCAAACCACTGATAATAATTCATGTAGGAGAAGAACAACGAACAAGTAATCTTGTGCGATATGGCAAAAACCAGATTTAAATCCAAATGATTCATCATCCATCCAAGTTTCATATTTAGGCAATTGTAGAGATGCATGCATGGGTGGGATGAATAGCTTCACGTGTTTATTTTATGATTCGCTCTAATGGCAGCAACGTATGTAATTAAATGAAGTAATAACGACTAGGATCGCTACTCTACATGAGGCATATGATAAGAACGCAAACCTGTGAAATCAGAGCCAAGTTCTCCTCCTTCCTTGGTGCGATTCGAGGATAATTTCGTGAATGTTTCTTCTCTTCTTGGAGCTTTTGGTGGAGAGGATCAGAAGATGATGCTCCTCAATCTTCTTGTGAAATAGCCATTAGAGAGCGACTCCTTAACTTCGACTTCAGCTGGATGCTTGAATCCATGGATGCCTTCTCCCGTCCTTCGACTCAAACGAGTTTCAGAACCTTCCCTGGATCTCTGGAGGTGGAGGAAGGTAGCCTGACATGGAGAGAAATTCAAGAGAAGTCTCGAGTCTTCTCCTCCAAGATTTTCAGAAAACAAACCAAGGACCCCCTCTCATTTTGCTTTTATACCACTTTTCTCATTTTGCTTCTCTTTTTCTTTTTCCCACCTTCAGTTTTTTTCTTTTTAATTTAGTTTATTTTCTTCTAGTAATTCCTACTTTTCTTTATAAAATTTTGTGTTTCATATTTTCCATTTATTTTCCTTTTCTAAAAGAGTTTGATATTTTTGTTTTATTATTTTAGTTTATTTTTTATTCTGTTGTTTTTGTTTGTGTTTGTTTTTTTTATTGCATTTTATTTTTCAATTTCCAATTTTGGTTATTAATTTATTTTTCTTGCCTTCAATTATTTTTCTATTTTCCATCCTTTTCGATTTTGTTATTATATACTTTTTATTTATTTTTGTTTCTTTTTTCTGTTTCCCCCTTTTTTATTTTCTATTTTGTTTACTAATTTTGCCTTTCCTTTTCCAAAATTTTTTTTATTTATCCTATCTTTATTTTTATCATTTTTTCTCTTTTACTATTTTTTGTTTTGTTTTTCTTGTTATTTATTTATGTATATATTTTATTAATTAATTTCAAATTATTATCTATTTACTAATTAATTTAAAACGGGACCTCAGACATAATTGTGTGTTTACAGTTTGTCCCTCTTTACTCTTTTCCTACCAGATAATGTGAGAAATGATTCTCTGAATTATCGTGGTAGGAAATGAGTAAAGACGTGAACACATTATGTCCGAGGCAAGCTTTGACGAAGTCCAAGGAGCACTAGAAGCCTTGAGCTTAAAGTGAACCTCGTGGATACCTGGAGAATGGCGATTGAATGACCTTACCGGCTTCATGTGCTGATAGGGTTTAAATACGCGAGGCTCGATGGCATAGCCTAATTTGGCTAAATGAAATGAAAATGGTCTGTTAAAACAGGAAAAGCAGAAGAGAATGGCCTATTACGATGAGTTCAGTAGAGTGAAAACGACCTATTTAATGCAAGAACTACAATGTAAGGTATGTACAAGGTGGCCTGACAACATAGGCCGAGGTAATGCTTGAGGCCTGACATCATAGGCCCAGCTGTGGGAAAACGAATTTGATGGTGGCCTGACACTATAGGCCAACATGCAGAAAAGAAAATTTGAACATGCTGGAATGTAAACTTGATTGTGGCCTAACACTATATGCCAATATGCAAAAAAGAAAGCTTGAAGGAGGCCTAACATCATAGGCCAAAAATGTAGGAATGTAAACTAGATGGTGGCCTGACACTATAGCCCAAAATGCAGAAAAGAAAGCTTGAAGGACGCCTGACATCATAGGCCAAGATTCAGAAAAGTAAACTTGATGGGAATCCTGTTGTTGACAGGGTGGAATGTAAAAGGGGTCTCGCCGTTGCCGGGAAGATGCAAATGAAATCATGTTGTTGGCAGGATAAATGCAAGCCTGTTAAGATAGGCAGACAGAATTTAAACATGATTGATGCCCTGTTGTTGATAGGAAAATGCAAATGAGGTCCCGCTGTTGTCGGGAAGAATGCAAATGAAATCCTGCTGTTGCCAGGATGAATGCAGACCTGTTAAGACAGGCGGACTGGATTTAAACATGCTTGATGTCCTGTTGTTGACAAGAAGGATGCAAATGAAATCCTATTGTTGCCAGGATGAATGCAAGCCTGTTAAGATAGGCGGACATAATTTAAACATGCTTGATGTTCTATTGTTGACAGGAGAATGCATATGATGTCCCGCTGTTGCTGGGAAGGATGCAAATGAAATCCTGCTGTTGTCAGGATAAATGCAAACCTGCTTGATAGGCAAAGAGAATTTAAACATGCTTTAGGTTCTGTTGTTGACAGAAGAATGCAAATGAAGTCCCGCAGTTGCTGGAAAGAAAGCAAATGAAATCCTGCTGTTGCCAGTATGAATGCAAACCTGCTTGACAGGAAAAGAGAACATAATTTAAACATGAGGTCCTGTTGTTGATAGGAAAATACGAAGTAAGATCCCGCTGTTGTCGGGAAGATGCAAATGAAATCCTGCTGTTGCCAGGATAAATGCAAACTTGCTTGACAGGCAAACAAAAATTAAACATGCTTGAAGTCCTGTTGTTGACAAGATGGAATGAGACACCTGTTAAGACATGTATGGCAGAAGGACGAAGACCTATTAGGACAGGATAAGCAGAATGATGAAAACCTGTTAAGACATGTATAGAGGAAAAATCTTATTATCGACAGGAAAGAAATGAGCCTGTTAAAACAGGCAGGAATCGTGTAAAGGTCGTGTTGTTGACAGGATGGAATGAATGGTGTGATGTGTCCTGGGAAGGCACGTGAGGAGGGAATACGAACTTCTTCGTCAGCTGCCCCCGTACAACTTATGTGTTTTTTTTTCTTGAATTAAAATGAATTGCTTATTTTACCTTGAACTTGAAGGTTTTTCAGCATTTGATAATTATTTTCTTAAAGAAACAGGGCAACCATTTTGCCCCAATTTTGAAATTTCTTGATAATTGAGGGATGTCTTGATTTGAAGGAACTTTGGGCAAACATTTTGCCCCAATTTGGAAGGTTTTTGGCAATCGAGGAATGCCTTAACTTGAGGGGATTTTGGACAAGCGTCTGCCCCATTTTGAATCTTGATTCAGACTTTGAGGTTTGCCTCATCTTGAATTTTTCAGGGCACATGTTTGCTCTAGCTTGAATTTTGTCTTCGAATTTGAGGATGACGTCAAATTGGATTTTTGTGTGGGCAAGCATTTGCCCAAGTTTGAGCTTGTCTTGGAATTTGAGGATGCCCTCAAATTGAATTTTTGTGGGCAAGCGTTTTCCCCAGTTTGAGCTTACTCAGAATTAGAGGGTGATCTCAAATTGAATTTTTTTATGGCCAAGCATTTTCCCCAGTTTGGAGTTGATCTAGACTTTGAGGATGCCCTCAAATTGAATTTTTGTGGGCAAGCATTTGCCCCAGTTTGAGCTTGACTCAGAATTGTTCAATTGTCTCAACTTGAATTACCTGGGCAAATGTTTTACCCAGTTTTGAAATTTTCTGGAATTGAGGATTGCCTCAACTTGAATTTTTCTGGGCAAACGTTTGCCCTAGTTTTATTCTTGAAATTGAGTTTGTACTTTGTCTCAATTTAAATTTTCCTGGGCAAAAATTTTCCCCAGTTTGGTCTTGATCTGAGTTTGAAATTTTTGGAATTGAGGATAACCCCCATTTGAATTCATGGGAAAACGTTTGCCCTAGTTTTGAATTTTCGAAATTGGGGATTGCCCCAATTTTGAATTTTGCTGGGCATCCTTTTGCCCCAGTTTTGAGATTTTTAGAAATCTTTTAATTATGATTGGTTCGAGCAGTTTTCCCTAATCTTAATTAGTTTTGCAAAATGGGTTGTGCAATGCTTGAATAAAAAGATGCTTATGTGCTATTTGAATGAATGAAAAGAATGTGGTATTTGTAATGCTTGAATAGGAAGAATGCAATGTTTTAATCTTATTGACTGATTTTGATGCTTAAAATAATTATTTGATGAAATGGATGTTATGGGATGAATGTATGGCATGATGTGGTTTAAAAACCTTTAATCTCTCTTGATTTTTGATTTTTTGTGCCATGTCCTTCCTCGACAACGTTATAGTGGGTGTGAAGGGAATCAAGAATCAGGACGAGCTAGATTGACTTAAGTTTGGTGTTTTGGTCAATCTCGAAATTTCTTTTGTTCGGATCTTTGAGACCCAACGGTGGTTAGTATCATTGAGTAAGACACACTCTTTTTTTGTAGTGGCATTATGGCTGCTAGGAGGATGAATCTTTGGGAAACAATCCTATCATGTTGCAACGGTCGAGGATTCATCCGACTTGTCATGACTTTTCAAAATTAATCTTTTTATTTTTTACATTTTCCACCTTTATTTTGACATGTGGACTATTGGGATGTGCAAGTGGATTTTGGCTAGATAAAAGAAGGAGATAAAGGATTTTGAGATTGTATGTTTTAAGGTAGTGTATTTGAAAGGAAAGGATGACGAAAGGTGTGGGTTCGATCACCCAAATAGCACCTTTTGATGATTGTCGCAACTGTAATTCCGACGAGAAGACGAACTCACTAAAATTTGAAAATAGATGTTTATTCGATTAAGTGGAGCCACCACCAAATTTTTATTAAGGGAAAAAGATTTGGAAAAAACCCTGACTCGAGGATGAGATTCGACGTTCGGGAGTCGGTTACGAATGGGGAAGGTGTTAGGCACCTCACTCGCCTGTTCCGAAGAACGGTACCCATAAAATGAGTGTGTGATTTTTGAAAATTGTTTGATCCCTTTAATTAGCATGGAAATAAATAACTTGATGGGGGTTAGCCTGACAGGACTCGATCCTGCTCCTACGTATTCCCCAGTGCAATGGGAAACTCAAGGCTTACGTAGTTCTGGTTTGTTTTCAGGGCTTGACCCTTGGAAGTGCTTGAAAAGGAAAGGAATATCTTAAAAAAAAAGTTTTATTTCTTTGAGGAATTTTATTTTGAAAGGACTTTCGGTCCACTCATACACAAGGTCCGACGCGGCTAAGGCAGCACGGGGGCCTATACGAACTACTAGACATAGAACAGCAGTGTAGATCGCCAGTTTCCCATCGAGGATTTGTTGCGTGAGACCGTAGATCTCAAAGAATTTTATTTTTGACAGGACTTTTGGTCCACTCATGCACAAGGTCCGAGGCGGATAAGGCAGCACGGGGGCCTATATGAACCACTAGACATCGAACAGCAGTGTAGACCGCCAGTTTCCCGTCTAGGGTTCGTCGCGTGAGACCGTAGATCCCAAAGCATTTTGCAAAGAATTTTTTAAAGGACTTTCGGTTCACTCATGCACAAGGTCCGAGGCGGCTAAGGCAGCACGGGGACCTATACAAACCACCAGACATTGAACAGCAGTGTAGACCGCTAGTTTCCCGTCTAGGGTTCGTCGCATGAGACCGTAGATCCCAAAATATTTTGAAAAGAATTTTTGAAAGGAATTTTGGTCCACTCATGCACAAGGTCCGAGGCGGCTAAGGCAGCACGGGGGTCCATACGAACCACTAGACATCGAATAACAGTGTAGACCGCCAGCTTTCCGTCTAGGGTCTGTCGCGTGAGATCATTGATCCCAAAGCATCTTGAAAAGGATTTTATTTTGAATAATCGCAGTGATAATAAAGTGAATTAGTCATGTTTTTAAAGAAATAGGGAATACAGGGGTTAAACTTGAATTTTGGAAGGTTTGGGGATTAAATTTAAATTGTGGAAAGTTTGAGGGTTAAATTTAAATTTTGGGAAGTTTGGGGTTGAATTTGAATTATGGAAAGTTTGGGGGTTGAATTTGAATTATGGAAAATTTAGTGGTTAAATTTGAATTATGGAAAGTTTAGGGGTTGAATTTGAATTATAGAAAGTTTAGGGGTCAGTGTGTAAATAGGGAAAATGTAGGGGTCAGTTTGCAATTTGTGGGAATGTAGAGGTCAGTTTGCAATTTGGGAAAGGTGAGGATCTTGTTGCAATTAAGGAAAAACGGAGGGAGATGGTTGCAATAACTAGAGATTAGGACGGAAAGATGGGTTTTTGGATGTTGTAATCTAATTTCAAAAATCAGGACCAATGCTTTACGTGGCGGGGTGGGACCATCTCTTTTATTACAATTCACATCTATCAGTGGGCCCCACTCACGTCGAAATTTTGTTTTCTGCATGTACCCCTATTTCACGTTGGAGGGTTTTACACTTCGGGGGGAGTGGAAACTGACGCTCGCTCTTAGGCACGTCCAGGCCCGATCAACGACCTTCCTTGTGGACTCATGCAAAGCGTCCATGTGCCATGCCCATGCAGCGTTCTACTTCTTTAAGGCTGAGGGTATCGCTCCTCCTTTTAGCGTACCAAGGTCGTAGCTCTTTCGGACACAACATTCACCCCACAAGACCAGTAAGGGAGCATACAGCTGGACTTTTTGGCCATTCCACGAGCGCTTGCACGCGCGGCTTGGCGTGACTTCATCAACTAGGCTGGGCGAGACCTAATGGGGCTTCTGTTTTGTGGTTAGGTCATTGTAAGGATAGTCTCATGCATGATCTCTCACAATCTTTATCACTATATCGAGGTGGCAAAGGCCTTTTTGAGCCGGAACTCGCCTAATCTTCGCCTTGACGTTGTTTCAGTCACTGCAGGCGACTTAGGCTCTCCCCAGGCTAGATCAGTGGTTCGTATTGACGACTTGCCCGTAGTGTCGTTCACGTTTTGAGGGTCCCTGCGTCCTTATTGTTCACCCGCATGTAGAGTAGATACTTGGGGTGATGAGCTGCTCTCCATCATCACAGCCGATTACCACTCCTTCTTACCTTTAAGATTTCGTGAGCCTTCTGAGGCCAGACCACACAATCGGATGCTATAGATCCTTGTTAACGTAGGCACCTACGTGGTTAACCGGAGGTGCACTTTGCTACTTGCATTTTGCTACTTCCATTCTTGTTCTTCAACGTATCTCTTGAACCTCTTCACGAATTTATCTACGCAATGGTCTTAAGAGCGAATTCCCATGGGCTTAGTTGGCGGAGGTTCCCTTTGTAAGAGCTTGGCGAGGATGCCTTAGAACTGTGCGATGTCTTAAGAAGCGTGCTCGCAGTGATTTGTTTTCGCGACGAACTTCGTAGCTATCCATTTCAAGAATTTGGCACATTTGTGCATGGCTATAGCCTCTTGATAGGCTTCCTCAAAGACGAAGAAACAGAGCACACATGGAAGGAAATTGGGCGTAGGGGAAAAGAGACAGAGACGGTCGACGGTCACCGCGTTTCCGCAAGGGTCACAGTCTCAAGGTGATCATGTTTCGGTGCCTAAAAACAGGGGAGGCATCATCGACTGTAACCTAACCTTTGTGTGACTCCGATTTGGTGTTTAAAACGGGGGAGGTGCCATGGCGGGTGTCTATTGATCCTACGAGCATAGACTGGGCCTCATCTACATATCACTCGCGTAGACACAGAGTCTTTGCAGGGTTTGAGGACGTTGAATGTGGGATTAGAGGTGAGTGCGAGGGTTCTAGCTGGGCAGAGGATATATACCTACGGGTTCATTATGGCTTACGCTACGGGAAGTAGTCTATCACGACGAGGAGCGTTGGTCCTTGATTGAATGAATGGTGGAGATAAGATGGATCAAGAATTGAGCAATCAGAATTCCGCAAGCATTCGCTTCCTACCCTAGATCAAGAATTGTCCATCGTTCGCATTCTTCTTTGTGCTGCAAAGGCGAGTAACAGAATGTAGATTAATGGATTCGTGAGATATGTTCAAGATCGGGTTGTTTCAAGTATATGCCAGAGGTTGGGACCTTCGGTGAGGGATCAAATTCTACTTAATCATGCATGGACGCGACAAAACGATGCTCGCAGAGGAATATTATTGAATGCTTGCTTTAGTATTCTCATGGTTTCACATGAATTCATTGATCTACAATCTTCTCTAATTACTTCTACTCTAGCATTCATAACAGACTTCAGATCTCTCATTCATGGCAAGAAGAATAACTAACCTGTGAATGGTCGATGGATGACGGAACTCTCGAAATCGGCTTGTCTTCTTGAAGCTTTAGCCGAATAGAGATGTGAATGGAAATGGTTGCCGCGGGGCTGGAATTGTAATCTTTGGCGTCTTCTCTAAAGAAACTTCTAGCTCTTCACCTTTTCTGCGTGAAAAATACTTCCCCCGAGAAGAGAACAGAGAGCCAAAAAAGAGAACCCCCTCTTCACGCTGAGTCTCTCTATTTATAAGCCCCAAAAAATCAGGCCCTCCCTTTTCTGCTCTTTTTCTTTTGGCGTCTTCCCCTTTTCTTATTATTTATATAATATGTATATTTACATGTGTTTTGTTTTATTATTTTACTTTTCCATATTTTCATTATTGTTTCTGATTTCTCATTTATTATTTAGTTATCACTTTCTCTCCCCCTTTTATTATTATTATTAGGATTTTCTAACCCTTTTTTTATGTTATATATTTTTTATTTTCCAAATTTTATGTTTTTATCTTTATTTTTACTGTTTTATTATTATTATTATTATATTTTTTTTATTTTTATTATTATTTACTTATTTTTCCAGATTTTGACATTTTGACATTTTTACTTTTTATTTTATTTATTTTTTTTGCATATACTTTCACTTTTCTATTTATTTATTTAAATATTCACTTTATTATTTAAATTACGCCTTATTTCCTAGTTAATTTTAACAACTGGAGACCTCAGATATAATTGGATGTTCACAATTTGCCCCTCTTTACTCATTTTCCGCTAGATAATAAGAGAAAGAATTCTCTGGATTATTATGGTGGGGAATGAGTAAAGACGTGAACATATTATGTCCCAGGCAGGCTTTTGAAAGAGTCCAATAAGCGTGAGAAGCCTTGGACTTGGAGGTGGGTGCTTGAGAGAAAAAAAAATGGGTGACTTTTAGCGGCCCTGTCGACCTCATGTGTTGAACCGACTGGGTTATACTCATGCTGGGCTTGATTGCATGGCCTAGCTAAGCTATGAACGCTGCTAGGGTGCAGACAAAGTGAGGTGAAATGGCCTATTCCAGACAGCAAAGCCTGCAAGAACTAAAATGTGAGATATGTACAAGGTGGCCCAACAACGTAGGCAGAGGTACCAAAATCTATCTATGCTTGAGGCCTGACATCACAAGCCCTGATGTAGAAAGGTAAACTTGATGGTGCAGAAAAGGAAACTTGAATGAGTTGGAGGCTTGACACTATAGGCCGAAATGCTGAAATTTAAACATGCAAGGCCTCACATCATAGGCCGGAATGCTGAAATTTAAACATCAAGGCCTTACAACATAGGCCGTAGTGCAGAAATTTTAAAATGCAAAGGTCTGACAACATAGGCCGAAGTGCAGGAATTTAAAATGCAAGGCCTGACATCATAGGCCGGGGTGCTGAAATTTAAACATGCAAAGGTCTGACAACATAGGCCGAAGTGCAGAAATGTAAACATGCAAAGGCCTAACAGCATAGGCCGAAGTGTAGAAATGTAAACAAGCAAAGGCCTAACATTGTAGGCCGGGGTGCTGGAATTTAAAATGCAAGGCCGGACATCACAGGCTAGGGTGCTGAAAATTAAACATGCAAAGTTCTGACAACATAGGCCGAAGTGCAGGAATTTAAAACATGCAAAGGCCGGGGTGCTGAAAATTAAACATGCAAAGGCCTAACAACATAGGTCGAAGTGCAGAAATGTAAACATGCAAAGGCCTGACAGCATAGGCCGAAGTGCAGAAATGTAAATATGTAAAGGCCTGAGATCATAGGCTGGGGTGCTGGAATTTAAAAGTGCAAGGCCTGACATCATAGGCCGGGGCGCTGAAAATTAAACATGCAAAGGCCTGACAACATAGGCCGAAGTGTAGGAATTAAACATGCAAAGGCCTGACATCATAGGCCGGGGTGTTGAAAATTAAACATGCAAAGGCCTGACAACATGGGCCGAAGTGCAGGAATTTAAAACATGCAAAGGGTGGCCTACTGATAGACTCGAATGGGGACACTTTGTGATTTTGTTTGCAGACTTGGGCTTCCCGGCTTTCTTTTAGCACTGACTGTGGTCTTCAGAGTGAGCTAGATTCTGTGAGCTGCTTGCTTCCTTCTTTGCTTTTACAAGTGTATCTTTTACGCGTGGCATTCTTTTAAGAGATAAGATTTTTGATCAGTAAGAACTTGCAATTAGGAAAATTTCGACATAACCTTGATTTTTGAACAGCAGTAGTAATGGTAATTTTCATTCAAAATTTAAGTAATTTCATTTTGCATATACATTCTGACGAAAGAAAATACAGTTGCATATGGTGGGGAATTCCCAAGACGGTCACAATGATGTAAGGCATTTTATGACTGGATGTCTAGTGGTGTGATTTTGATTGGTTGGATGCCTTTGAGACGATTAGTGCTAGTATTGTATTTCGGCGACCTCCGCTGTCTTGTCATCGCTGCTTCTGAAGAAGTCAAAATTTTGCCCAGTTTATTCGATTTGCCCTAGACCGGGTCTTGAACCTTTCGTTTTAGCCACAACCAAACTTGGTTTCATTCTTCTTTTTTCTAGAATCCCGGATACTTGCCAGTTCTGCCCCAGTTTAAGGCCCTGAGTTGTACTCTTAGTCATCGGTTTGCCCTAGTATGGACGGAGGCCGATTGTCGCTCCTTTTGAATTTCTTTATCAAAGGGGGACGACTTTTCCACTGTTCATCCTATCGGTGTCACCTTGCCCCAATTTTTTCCTAGGCTGCCCTTGCGGGTTTCCAACCTAGCGGGCCTTTTTCCGTTTGGATTACCCTAGTTTTTGCTTAGGCCGCCCTTGTGCGTTTTCGACCTAGCGCGTCTTTTTCTACTTGAATTGTCCTAACTTTTTCATAGGCCGCCCTTGCGGGTTTTCGACCTAGCGGGCCTTTTTGCATTGCCCTAACTTTTGCCTAGGCCACCCTTGCGGGTTTTTGACCTAGCGGGCTTTTTTTGTCTGGATTGCCCTAACTTTTGCCTAGGCCGCCCTTGCAAGTTTTCTACCTAGCGGGCCTTTCTTGTCTTGAATTACCCTAAATTTTTCTTAGGCCGCCCTTGCGAGTTTTCGACCTAGCGGGCTTTTTCTCAAGCATTGTATCTTTTCACAGCATCTGAGTTGATAGGGTTAGGCAGGCCTCTCCCATCCCTATCTGCCAAGATGAAGGCACCTCCAGAGAAAGCCTGCTTAACTACATAAGGTCCCTGATAATTCGAGGCCCATTTCCCATGTAGCGCTTTCTACATTTGCAGCAACTTTTTAATCACCAAATCACCCTCCTGGAACTCCCGGGGATGCACCTTTTCATCGAATGCTTTCTTCATTCTTCTTTGGTATAATTGGTCGTGGCATATCGCTGCTAGCCTTTTCTCTTCAATTAGGTTCAATTGATCCATCCGGACGTGGACCCACTCGGCTTCTTCCAACTTAGCATCCATCAGGACTCTCAATGAAGGGATCTCCACTTCGATTGGGAGTACGGCTTCCATCCCATACACGAGGGAGAAGGGAGTTGCCCCGGTAGAAGTACGAATTGAGGTCCGATATGCATGTAGTGCGTAAGGGAGCATTTCATGCCAATCTCTGTATGAGAGCACCATCTTCTGGATGATCTTTTGATGTTCTTGTTGGCCGCTTCGACCTCTCCATTCATCTTCGGTCGATAGGGGGATGAGTAGTGATGTTGGATCTTGAATTGGCCGCACAACTCCAACATCATCTTATTGTTCAAATTGGAGTCGTTGTCCGTGATAAGTCTACTAGGAAGTCCGTATCGGCAAATCAGTTCTCTCTTCACGAATTTGACCACCACATTATGGGTCACACTAGCATATGAGGCGGCCTTGACCCATTTGGTAAAGTAGTCAATGGACACCAATATGAAACAAGATCCATTGGAAGCTTTAGGCTTGATCGGGCCGATGACATTCATCCCCCACATAGCGAATGGCCATGGCGACGATAGTACATTTAATGAAATTGACGGCACGTGGACATTGTCCGTGTACACTTGACACTTGTGGCAAGTCTTGACATGTTTGTAACAATCAATCTCCATGGTTTGCCAGTAATATCCGGCTCTAAGAATCTTCCTCGCCATAGTGTGTCCGTTGGCGTGGGCATCGAAAGACCCTTCATGAACTTCCTTTAGAATTTTGTTGGCCTCTGCTGCGTCTACGCACCTGAGCAAAACTATGTCGTGATTCCTTTTATACAAAATTTCCTCGTTGAGAAAGAAGTTCATGGCTAGTCTTCGTAGAGTCCTCTTATCATTCTCAGACGCGTCAGCGGGATATTCTTTATTTTTCAGGAACTACCGGATGTCATGATACCAGGGTCTTCCATCCGGCTCTACCTCTACTGATTGATAAAATGCTGGTCTGGGGCGATGTTGGATGCGAATGAGAGGCATGTCTTCTTCTCGTCCGATTTTGAACATGGATGACAAGGTGGCCAAGGCATCGACCAACTGATTGTCTTCCCGGGGTATGTGTGAGAAGGTGACCTCCTCGAAATGCTCTAGTAATTTATGGAGACGAACCTGATAGGGCACTAGCTTTGCATCTCTAGTCCCCACTCCCCTTTAACCTGATGGATGACCAAAGCCGAATCACCGAAGACTTCTAGGCGCTCCACATTAGCTTCGATTGTAGCTTGGATCCCCAAAATGCAAGCTTCATATTCCGCCACGTTGTTAGTGCAATCGAAAGCCAGTCGGGCGGTGATAGGGTATATACTGTTTTTCTGGGGAAATTAGTATGACTCCTATAGCATGGCCCATCATGTTGGACGCACCGTCGAACAACATCGTCCATTTTTCTCCCTCGGTCTTCTCTTCTTCATTAAAGATTGCCATCAAGTCCTCATCAGGAGATTCTGGCTACATAGCCTGGTAATCATCTAGGTGCTGTTAGGCCAAGTATTCTGCGAGTGCACTGCCTTTGACAAACTTCTGAGTCACATACAGGATATCATATTCCGACAGTATTACTTGCCACTTTGCAATTCGCCCTGACAACGCAGGCTTCTTGAATATATACTTGATTGGATCCATCTTGGATATTAGCCACGTGGTGTGACTCAGCATGTACTGCCTTAGGCGGTGTGCCGCCCACGCCAAAGCGCAGCACGTTCGCTCTAATAGAGAGTAACTGGCCCTGCAATTTGTGAAATTTTTGCTCAGGTAATATATTGCCTGCTCCTTCTTCCCGAATTCATCGTGTTGACCGAGTACACAACCTATCGATTGGTCTGTCACCGTCAAATACAAGATTAGAGGTCTTCCGGAGACCGGCAATACTAGGACCGGCGGGTTCTGTAGATATAATTTGATCTTCTCAATAGCCTTTTAGCAATCCTCATCCCAACTCATGGGTTGATTCTTGCACAAGAGCTGGAACATAAACCGAGAGATGTAATTGAGTCTTCCCAAGAAATCTCGGATCTCCTTTTCAGTCTTTGGAGCTGGCATATCTATGATTGCTCGAGCTTTATCGGGATCGACCTCGATACCCCTTTCATTGACGATGAAGCCCAACAGCTTCCTTGACTTGACACCAAAGGTACATTTGGCTGGGTTCAGCCGTAGCTTGAACTTCCGGAGCCTTTCGAACAACTTTCGGAGGTCTGTGAGATGGTCATCTTCCGTCCAGGATTCAGCAATCATGTTGTCCACGTAGACTTCTATCTCCTTATGAATCATATCATGGAATAGTGTTACCATAGCTCTTTGGTAAGTTTTTCCAGCGTTTTTCAATCCAAACGGCATAACTTTGTAACAGAAGGTTCCCCAGGCTGTAATGAAAGTGGTCTTTTCCCTATCCTCCTCGGCCATCTTAATCTAATTATAGCCTGAGAACCCATCCATGAATGAAAAATAAGAGAACCGTGTCGTGTTATCGACCAGCACGTCGATGTGGGGGAGTGGAAAGTCATCTTTCGGGCTGGCTCGATTGAGATCTCTGTAGTCTACGCCTATCCGGACTTTGCCATCCTTCTTAGAGATCGGTACTATATTGGCGACCCACTCCGGGTAATTCGCGATAGCCAAGAAGCCAACGTCAAACAGTTTCTTCACCTCCTTCCGGATTTTCAGGGACATTTCCGGTTTCATCCTCCTTAACTTCTGCTTGACTGGTAAACAACCAGCTTTCATAGGCAGCTTGTGCTCTACTATAGAAGTATCCAAGCCTGGCATATCTTGGTAAAACCAGGCGAAGATATCATTATAGTCTTGTAAGAGTGAGACCAATCGCTCTCGATTGTCCCCTGTGATGAGCGTGCCTATCTTGACTTCTCTTTTTTCCTCCTCGGTCCCCAAATTTATCAAATCAATGGGCTCCTGATGAGGTTCGATTACTTTGGATTCGCGTTCCACCAATCTTAACATCTCGTCGGTGGGTTCGCATTCAAATTCTGCCTCCTCATCGACCGGATTGACAATACAATTGAAATCGCCTTATACAATACTAGTACTGTCATCGCAAGGCGAGTTTTGGTCAGATCTACGAATTGGGGTATGAGAAAAAGAATAAGATATGTATATTTGGTAGAGGGAAATATATTAGGGAGAGAAGAGGGAAGATTTCTGGATAATGCAATTGTATTTATCATTTATCAAAACAAGTATATACAAAATGTTTATGCTTTTGAAACAGAATTTTCATTATGACAATTACACAATTACATTTGAACTGAATCAAAAGTCAGGGGTAGATCAACAATTTCCCAATTGTTCAGTTCCTGTCCGGGGGGACAGGCTGTCACTAGATCTTCAATATTGATCATCCTCTCTCCGTGATGGCCGCAATCATGCCAAGGTGTTCGAAGCCAGCACTTTAGAAACTTTGTGAAATATGGCACAGAGGGACCTTGCCAAACCGGGGCCTGACTGCCTTATCTTCCTCTGTGGGCTTGTACCCCAACCCATACCGTTTTCTGTTCTTGTTTAGGGCCAACGACTGAGACAAGCCACCATTATTTTTCCCCAATTTATCACCAGGCTTGAACCCATTCTTCAACATCACTCGGGCCATCATCATTAGAGCCTTGGGGGGCAATTTTTGGTCAACCACTTCTCCCTCCCTAATGGTGGTAACGTTAGCAACTTCCAAGGCTTGGAAATATGTTTCCAAAGCCTCTTCAGCGGCCTTTATGTATGGAGGATTGGTGGGTTTACTGACCAAATAGTCTTCCTCAGCCGAGACGATAATCAGCCTATTGTCTATAATGAATTTCAGCTTCTGGTGCAGGGTCGATGGTACTGCCTTGGCAGCATGGATCCAGGGCCTACCTAACAGGCAACTGTAGGCTGGCTAGATGTCCATTATCTGGAAGGTTATGTTGAAGACAACTGGGCCAATTTGGACCGGCAGTTCCACTTCACCGATGACCTTCCTCCTTGACCCGTCAAAAGCCCTTACCACCATAGAACTCGGCTTGATGTGGACCCTCTCATGTGGCAGTTTTGACAATGTCAACTGAGACATTACATTTAGAGAAGAACCATTATCCACCAGAACTCTGGCTAGGATGTGGTCCATGCACTTCACTAAGATATGCAATGCCTTATTATGCCCAACCCCTTCATCTGGAATTTCGCGATCGGCGAAAGTGAGGAAATTATTGGCAGTAATATTGTTGGCAATTCCTTCGAACTTGTCCACCAATATATTGTGGACCACATGGGCCTCGTTTAGTATCTTCAACAATACTTTTCGGTGGGGTTCGGAATTCATCATGAATGCCAACAATGAAATTTTAGCGGGTATGCGATTGAGCTGCTCAATCATCGCATACTCGCTCTGCCTGATTATTTTCAGGAATTCACAAGCGTCCTCTTCGCGGACCAGTTTTTTCAACTCCCTTTCCTCCTGCTGTCTATTGGCTTCAGGTTCAAGACTTGCCAAGATTGCCTCGCCGCAAGGCGGTTTTCTTCTCTCCTCGATAGGAGAGTAGATGCGGCCGCTCCTAGTCATGCCTCCAACCCTGGCTATGTTTACCACATCAAAGGTTGAGTTAGCCGCAGCCTCCGGCCTTGGTTCCTCCTCTACCTTATCGCCGGATACCTCCACATCATACTTCCACGGCACCGCTTTGTCGCTTTGGTATAGGAATGGACCAGGGACCTTTATTACAATAGGTCTCATCCCTTTCAGCTTTGGCGGGGCTGGCGTTTCGGTGTACCGGATAACCAACGGCTTGGGATGCCCCGGAAGAGATTCATTGACCATATGCATCTCCCCTTCCTCTTCCATACAATTGACTGAGGGGCCTGGTCCCCCATGGTTTGGTAGTGGGTTGTTCCCCACGCTTGGTGCATCTTTTTCGAAATTAAGCCATTTGGCATTGATTAGCTTTTGGACCTGATGTTTCAAGGCCAAACAGTTTTTTGTAGAATGCCCGGCTATTCCAACGTGATACTCGCATTTAGCCTCAGGATTGTACCACTTAGGGTATGGGGGCTCCAATGGCTTCATGGGACATAGTGCAATGAGTGAGTTTTGAATTAATTGGGGTAACAACTCCGATTAACTCATCGGGATAGGCCGAACTGCACTATTTTTCTTTGGCTGTTTGTTTTTTGTGAAGGTGGGTTAGAGTTGGTGTTTTGGGTGCATGGTCTTGGAGGTTGTTTAGGGAATGTTGGTTGTGGAGGAAATGCTTGTGGGGGTGGAGTCATGAATGGAGGGCTTGGTTGGAATGGAGAAGGTGGGTTGTAGGTTGGTTGATAGGAAGGTTGGGTCGCAGCCACCTTATGCGGGGCTGCTTGGAATTGAGGTTGATATGGTAATTACTAGCTGGGGGGAATGACGGTTGGTTGATATGTAGGTGTGGCCGTTGTGTTGGGGTCAGCTGAGACATGGTGAGTTTCAGCTTCTTTCTTTTTCCACGAGCCATTTGCCAGTTTTTTCCCATTTGTACTACCGGTAGAATTGTGCACAATCCTTCCTCGGCGCAGGCCACTCTCTATAAGTTCCCCGATCAGTACCATGTCGGAGAAATTAGCGGACACACTGCCCACCATTTTGTCAGAGAAGGGAGCAAGGGGGGTCTCCATGAAAGTGCTAATCATTTTTCGGTCCAACAGGGATGGTTGGACTTGAGCGGCTAGTTACCTCCACCGCTGAGCGTACTCTTTGAAGGACTCATTTTCCCTCTTCACCATGTTTTGCAGCTGAGTCCGGTCGGAAGCCATCTCCATGTTGTATTTGTATTGGTTAAGGAAGGCGTCAGCCAAATCCTTCCAGGTGCAGATGTGTGACCTTTCCAGCTGGGTATACCAACTGGCTGCTGCTCCAACCAGACTATCTTGAAAACAGTGGATGAGCAGCTTGTCATTATGAGAGTGAGAGGCCATTTTTTCGGAAATACATTGTCAGGTGGCTCTTTGGACAACCGACTCCTCGATATTTTTTGAATTCGGGAGTTTTGAAGTTAGGAGGTATGATGATGTCCGGCACAAGGCAAAGGTCAGAAGCCTCTACGGTACCATAACCACTTCCTTCTATGGCCCTGACCCTTTCTTCTAGGTGTTGCCATCTCCCTCCGAAGTGGGCCTCTTGATCAGCTGATTTTGTCCATGGTCCATTCAGAGGTTGGCCAGTATGGTGAGGTACGACGTGTGGTCCCTCGGGTCTTACAACATGACCGTAGGGATGTGGTTGATAAGGGTTTGTTGGGTGAGTGGTGACCGGGACAGAGTATGTAGGGTCCTCGGTGATGCAGCGCATTCTTGCTGTGCCTTTAAGAGTTCCTCTTCCAATTGACTGTTCCTCTTAGTCATAGCTTCTAATTTTTCCTTCAAGTTCTTCACAGCCTCATCTTCAAATACCGTGGGTGGAGGTTGACTTCCAGAAGGGATAGTCAGAGGTCTAAACGGTAATTTGATCTGCTGTACTCTGTCCCTGACCCACTGCTTGTACTCTTCTTTGGCGGCGCAGCTCCGAACTCCCAGCTTTTTTCCTTTGCACGTGACATCCTCCCAAGCTTCTCGGACTTTTCGAAGACTCTCGACAAAATCTCCATCACATGTCAAGAAGAAAAGGGTCACTTGCTCGTCTGATGGGGGACTTGAGGGGATAAGCCAGCTGCCTTTGCCCCAGTATCAGACTGTAGTTGATACAACCCTTAGCTCCCATGAGCGGTACGTTTGGGAACCCCTTGCAATGATAGATGATGCTTGTTCTTTGTTGCCATGAAGGTTGCTATCTTATTTGTTCTTCAGTCAGGCCGGCGAAGTGAGTCTACCATTCTTCATTGCCTATGGGCTTTAACTGGTAGCAGAGCAAATCCGATATAGGACATTGTATCTTCACATTTCTTTTGAAGATATGGGCGATGATCCATACATACAGTATAGGCAAACAGCAGATCAGCCTTGTCCTCTTCTTCTCGTGGCAAAAGTTTAGTGTACTGTAGACATCTGCCAATAAAGCTGTGACGGGGTTTTCAGCTTTGTTCCTTCGGACCAAGAATATGTCCACAACATTCAGGTCCACAAAGTCTTCCATATAAGGAAAAAGCACCAACCCATAAATGGTGAGAGCTAGCACATCCATGTACATGGCCCACCAGTTGCTGCTGGCCAGATGTTGCATATAGTCCTCCAAGAACTCCCTGGTGAACCCTTTGATTAGGCTCTTGGTTTGGTAACCTATCAGACGGTCTCCAGACTATAGGCCCAAGGCCTGTGTAGCAACTTGGAAGGTAGAGTGATGTTCCAAGTGCTGGTATGGCCTACTCCCCTCCAACGGCAGATCCAGAATCTGTTCGAACTCCTCTAAGGTAGGAGCCATCTGGAAGTCTGAGAATGTGAAGCATCAAAGGGGAGGGTCGTAGTACTGCACCATAGCTGTGAGGGCCCCTTCCTGTACCTGGACCTTCAATAGCTTCAGTATGTTGCCATATTTCTTGCTGAAGGACATCTGTTGTATACTAGACATCTTGTTCCCAAACATTTCCAAGTTTGTGAGGTCTATCACCTTGACCCCTATACGGATCCTCTTCTTCAACTTCCCGAATTCCATATTAATTTCCATTTCACCTCTTTCACGACAGTCCCTGAGAATCTAGCCCCCCAAAAAAAGAAAAAAGGAAACAAAGTAAACATGTTAGACTCTGGATGAATAGGGTTAACGCATGATGCATAAAGAATTTAAAACAATAAATATGGTTAAATTCTTTTTATCGCCAGCTTTTCTCTCCCTTGTTTTTCTTTTATTTTGTCTTTTCCTTTTTCTATTTTCTTTTTACTTTTCTTTCCTCTCTCCCTCCTTTTGCTCCTTCCTTCCTTAACTGTCTATTCCCTCTTCTTTTCTCTTTCCATTCCTTCTTTATTATTTTCTCCCCTCCTCTTTTCACTCGTTTCTTTTCTCTCTTCTTTCGCTTTTTCAATTTTCCTTTTCTCTCCTTTTTCATTTTTCCTCTCTCTTTGATCTTAGGATTCCTATCCATCCCTAATTGCAGGTAAGTAAAATGCTTACAGAACAGATGTCGTGTAATCGGAGTATGCCCTCCTCATGTCCTAATGAGGTGACCTGTCCTATGGATCTAAGGCTTTTAATGCATGAACCTCTCCAAGGTGGCTTGTAATCCTAAAGGTGTAGAGGTCACTAGAGCCAAGTTCCAGTCCATAATGCTTGCCATAACAGTAGAAGTAGCCACTAGTTGCGGGGCATTATGAATAGGACGCACTCTAGCTGGAATTTTCGTGATAGCCACACAGGACGTAGGCCCCATCGTGACATCACTAGATCCCTCTATCCTAGGCAACACTCAGACCCGGGTATAGGGCACCACTCATGATAAAATTCATATTCAATGTATGGAGGGCACATCATTTTTGGGGTACCTGCAATTGGGGAAATCGCACAAATATATGTATATTTTTATTGCTCGTCTATCCTAAGGTTTTATAGAGAATAACCAACAAATAAATCATAGATAGATAAATCGATAAATAAATCATGCAATAAATAAATCATGCAAATAAACAGAGAAGGGATCGAAATAAAACACACTCAATTTCGTTGGGCTTGACTCTCTAAAGTCCATAGTGGAGTCGTCATCTGTCGCAACCGTAATTCCGACGAGACGAAGAACTTGCTAAAATTTGAAAATGGATGTTTATTGGATTAAGTGGAGCCGCCACCAAATTTTTATTAAGGGAAAAAGATTTGGAAAAAAACCCTGACTCGAGGATGAGATTCAAGGTTCGGAAGTCGGTTACCAATGGAGAAGGTGTTAGGCACCCCACTCGCCCGTTCCGAAGAACGGTACCCTTAAAATGAGTGTGTGATTTTTGAAAATTTTTTCATCCCTTTAATTAGCATGGAAATAAATAACTTGATGGGGATTAGCCTGACAGGACTCGATCTAGCTCCTACGTATTCCCCGGTGCAATGGGAAATTCAAGGCTTACGTAGTTCTGGTTTGTTTTTAGGGCTTGACCCTTGGAGGTGCTTGAAAAGGAAAGGAATATCTTAAAAAATAGTTTTATTTCTTTGAGGAATTTTATTTTGAAAGGACTTTCGTCCACTCAAGCACAAGGTCCGAGGTTGCTAAGGCAGCACGGGGGCCTATACAAACCATTAGACATCGAACAGCAGTGTAGACCGCCAGTTTCCCGTCTAGGCTTCGTCGCTTGAGACAGTAGATCCCAAAGCATTTTGCAAAGAATTTTTGAAAGGACTTTCGGTCCACTCATGCACAAGGTCCGAGACGGCTAAGGCAGCACATGGGCCCATACGAACCACTAGACATCGAACAGCAGTGTAGACCGCCAGTTTCCCATCTAGGGTCCGCCGCGTGAGACCGTTGATCCCAAAGCATCTTGAAAAGGATTTTATTTTGAACAACTGCAGTGATAATAAAGTGAATTAGTCATGTTTTTAAAGAAATAGGGAATACAGGGGTTAAACTTGAATTATGGAAGGTTTGGGGGTTAAATTTAAATTGTGAAAAGTTTTGGGGGTCAAATTTAAATTATGAGAAGTTTGGGGTTGAATTTGAATTATGGAAAGTTTAGGGGGTTGAATTTGAATTATGGAGAATTTAGGGGTTAAATTTAAATTGTGGAAATTCTGGGGGTTAAATTTAAATTATGAGAAGTTTGGGTTGAATTTGAATTATGGAAAGTTTAGGGGTTGAATTTGAATTGTGGAAAATTTAGGGGTTAAATTTGAATTATGGAAAGTTTAGGGGTCAGTGTGTAAATAGGGAAAATGTAGGGGTCAGTTTGCAATTTGTGGTAATGTAGGGGTCAATTTGAAATTTTGGAAAGGTGAGGATCTTGTTGCAATTAAGGAAAAACGGAGGGAGATGGTTACAATGAGTAGAGATTAGGATTGAAAGATGGGTTTTTGGATTTTGTAATCTAATTTCAAAAATCAGGACCAATGTTGTACGTGGCAGGGTGGGACCATCTCTTTTATTACAATTCACATCTATCAGTGGGCCCTACTCAAGTCGAAATTTTATTTTCTGCATGTACCCCTATTTCACGTTGGAGGGTTCTACACTTCGGGGGGAGCGGAAACTGACGCTCGCTCTTGGGCACGTCTAGGCTCGATCAACGACCTTCCTTGTGGACTCATGCAAAGCGACCATGTGCCATGCCCATGTAGCGTTCTACTTCTTTAAGGCTGAGGGTATCGCTCCTCCTTTTGGCGTACCAAGGTCGTAGCTCTTTCGGACACAACATTCACCCCACGAGACTTTTTGGCCATTCCTCGAGCGCTTGCACGCGTGGCTTGGCCTGACTTCATCAACTGGGCTAGGTGAGACCCTATGGGGCTTCTGTTTTGTGGTCAGGTCATTGTGAGGATAGTCTCATGCATGATCTCTCACAATCTTTATCACTATATCGAGGTGGCAAAGGCCTTCCTGAGTCGGAACTCGCCTAATCTTCGCCTTGACGTCGTTGTTTCAGCCACTGCAGGCGACTTAGGCTCTCCCCATGACAGATCAGTGGTTCGTAATGATGACCTCCCCCTAGCGTCGTTCACGTTTTGAGGGTTCGTGCGTCCTTACTATTCACCCGCATGAAGAGTATATACTTCGGGTGATGAGCTGCTCTCCATCATCACAGCCGATTACCACTCCTTCTTACCTTTAAGATTTCGTGAGCCTTCTGAGGCCAAACCACACAATCAGATGCTATAGATCCTTGTTGACGTAAGCACCTATGTGGTTAACCGGAGGTGCACTTTCTACTTGCATTTTGCTACTTCCATTCTTGTTCTTCAACGTATCTCTTGAACCTCTTCACGGATTTATCTACGCTATGGTCTTAAGAGCGAATTCCCATGGGCTTAGTTAGCGGAGGTTCCCCTTGTAAGAGCTTGGCGAGGATGCCTTAGAACTGTGCGATGTCTTCAGAAGCGCGCTCGCGGTGATTCATTTTCGCGACCAGCTTCGCAGCTATCCACTTCAAGAATTTGGCACATCCGTGCATGACTATAGCCTCTTGATAGGCTTCCTCAAAGACGACGAAACAAAGCACACATGGAAGGCAAGATCTTTTATTTGATCCTAATTTTTCCTGAATTGTTTTTGGAAACCGGCAAGATCTTTTCTGATCATGACTTATTGATTTATTTTCAAACTTTAACCCTACTTTTTCCTGGGTTATTTTGGCTTTTAATCCAGCGGGTTTTCTTCTTTTTCTCGAATTTTGAATTTTGACCCTACTTTTTCCTGGATTATGTTGACTTTAATCCAGCGGGTTTCTTATTTTGCACGAATTTTATGTAGTTAGATATTGATCTTGCCTTCGAATTCAGCGGATCTTATTTTGCATCCCTAAATTTTTCCTGGGTTCGAACTTTGTTCCAGCGGGATATTTTTATTTGACAAGATATTTTCTTGATTTTAGGATCATAATGGTTGGTTTATTTGGAATCCCTGGTTAGACTTTTCTTATTCTGCTCCCTTATTGGGCCTTCTTCTTTGAGTTTGATTAAACAGACGTTCAAAATTATTTATTACAGCACTGGCATTGTCACCAACAGGTATTTATTATTTTAGGAAGAAGCGGGTTGAATGATGAAAAGAATGGTAAATTTTTAGAAGTAAAGCTAATAATGTGAAGCATGTGCCCAAGAAACCTGAAAAATGTAATTTTGTATTATTCATTGAGATTCATTTACAAAGATTGACTTTAAAAAGTATCTCTTAGCTAGCTGATAGGCTCTCATGATTTGGCAATGGATTTTTTTGTGTTAGGAGTAAGCCTCCCAAAATCCAGCCACTTTGCATCAATCAAGCTTTATACTTTTCGCTTCAACGCTAGGCAATCCTCCATGGAATGACCAATGAACCCTGTGTGGTAATCGCATCTAGCATTTGCATCATACCATTTAGAATATGGTAGCTCTTGAGGTTTCAGAGGATAAGGTGCAACCAGCAAGTTTTGCATTAGGCGAGATAGCAACTCGGTGTAGGAGATTGGAATAGGGTCGAATTGGACAGGCTTCTTCTCCTTTTTCTGGCTTTGGTTGGCGTTTTGGCTCGTGGTTTGTGTTTGAGCCGTATAAGGTGTTGGTGGTCGGACTTGTGTTGGATAGTTGTAAGTAGGAGGGTATGGTGTTTGGTATGTAGCGGCGATGTAAGGATATGGTATGTAAGGTGTGTATGGTGGTGGTTGGTAACCAATTGGACCATAAGGTGCCACTTGAGGAGTGCACGGGCCTTGACCAGAAGCCAAGTTGCAGGTCTTGCCTGTCTTCTTCTTTCCAGATCCATTGGAAGCATTGACTGTCCCTGTAGGCCTATGGGCGATCTTCTCACAGCGCATGCCACTCTTGATCCTTTCCCCAATGATGACGACAGCGGAGAAGCTAGAAGTCACACTGCCAATCATCTTGTCATAGAAAGGATTTTGGAGTGTGTCGAAGAACGTGCTGACCATCTCTTTTTCAGATAGAGGAGGTTGTACTTGAGCAGCTAACTCCCTCCATCTTTGAGCATACTGTTTGAAGGTCTCGTCTCCCTTCTTGGCCATGTTCTAGAGCTGAGTTTGATCGGGGGCCATCTCTACGTTGTACTGGTATTGTTTCAGAAAGGCATTAGCTAGGTCCCTTCATGAACGAATGTGGGTCCGCTCTAGTTGAGTATACCAGTTGGCAAAAACCCCAATTAAGCTGTCTTGAAAGAAATGGACAAGTAGCTTATCGTCGTGTATGCAGGGAGACATCTTCCTGCAGTACATGGCCAAATGACTTTTTGGACAGCTAATTCCTTGATACTTTTCAAATTCTGGAACCTTGAATTTAGGAGGGATGACTACGTCGGGAACCAGACATAGATCGGTTGCGTCTGTGGCTTCTCAAACACTCCCCTCGATTGCCTTGATCCTTTCCTCTAGGCCCTTCCACTTTTCTATATCCTCATTCAAAGGATGGCTTGGGTATTCCTCAGGCATATGGTGAGGTTGAGAAGATGGTATGTACACAGGGTGAGACCCTTGTGGAATGGTGTTTAGAGGTAGGTTATGCGTTTGGGTTTGTGTTTGGGCTTATGTTTGGGTTTGCATGTGTGCATGCCCAAGAGGAAACCCATAGTGAACTCCTTCGACTGTGGAGGCATGGTTAAAGGTGAAATGTTTTGTGGATTGAAACCAGGAGGATATAATGGGTCAGTTGGTTCTCCCGGAAAGGATTCCCTTTATCCTTCTGTTGATAGTTGGATGGCATCCATCAGCTTGCCCATATGCTCTTTCAAAGTCTTGACCTCATTTCTCAACTCCTCATTTTGTCTCCCCAACTCATCCATGATTCCTGATTGTGATATGGTTCTACAGGGATGTCGAGGAAGTCTTTCTCTAATTTTTCTGTTAAAGTTAAAAATTAATTTCTTTGAGAAATAATTTGAATGTAAAAATCACAAATGATAAAGATGTTGATGCAAAATGAGTGGGATGATTTTTCAAAATCTTCTTCTTTCATTGATAAATTTATGAATGGATGAATGAATGCATGCATGCTATGCACAAATAATTATAGATGTTTTGGGAGTTTTGAAAATGATTAAAAGATGTTTTTTGTTTTTTAGCCATTTTATGATTTTTATGAGTTTTTCTGTTCTTTATTTTGCTAGAAAACCTTTGGTTTTGTTTGAAAACCTTTTTAGTTTTTCTAAAAGACGTTCTTTAGATTCTCTTTTGAACTTCATTTTCTCTCTTTTTGAATCTTTTTATATTTTCAGTATTTTTCAGAAATTATTTTTCTAATTTTCCCTAGGAATTTTATTTTCCTTTTCCTTGATTTTCTATTTTTTTATTTGATTTTTGTTTCTTAAATTTTTCCTTTTGCTTGATTTTTTCTTTTTTACTTTTGCTTGATTTTCTGTATTTCCCCAACTTTAGATTCCTCTTCTTCCATCTTGGATGATTCGGTTTACTCGAGCACATGACTAGTATATGAACCATGTATCATAAAAGAGGTGTGTGCCGTCCTTGCCTCTTATGTGGGTTACCTATCCTAAGGGTCTAAGGCCTTTAATGCATGAACCTCTCAGAGGTGGTTAGTAATCCTAGGGTGTAGAGGTCACTAGAGCCAAGTTCCACTCCATAATGCTTGCCACAACAGTAGAAGTAGCCACTAGTTGCGGGACATTATGAATAGGACGCACTCTAGCCGGGATTTTCGTGATAGCCACACAGAACGTAGGCCCCAGCGTGACACCGCTAGATCCCTCTATCCTAGGCACCACTCAGACCTGGGTATAGGGCCCCACTCATGATAAATGCATATGCAAAGTGTAGAGGGCACACAAATTATTGGGATACTTGCAATTGGGGAAATTGTATAGATATATATATGGCAATTTATTATTTATCTATCCTAGGGTTGTACACAGAATAGACAAACAAACGAATAACAGATGGATAAACAAATAAATGAATCATGCAATAAATAAAGCGCGCAAATAAACAAGGAAGGGATCAAATATGACACACTCAATTTGAACGGGCTTGACTCTCTAGAATTCCCCAGTGGAGTCGCCATCTGTCACAACCGTAATTCCGACGAGACGACGAACTCGCTAAAATTTGAAAATAGGATTTTATTGGATTAAGTGGAGTCGCCACCAAATTTATATTTAAGGGAAAAATATTTGGAAAAAACCCTGACTCGAGGATGAGATTCGAAGTTCGGGAGTCGGTTACGAATTAGGAAGGTGTTAGGCACCCCACTCGCCCGTTCCGAAGAACGATACCCTTAAACTGAGTGTGTGAATTTTGAAATTGTTTGATCCCTTTAATTAGCATGGAAATAAATAACTTGATGGAGGTTACCCTGACAAGACTTGATCCTACTCCTACGTATTCCTCGGTGCAATGGGAAACTCAAGGCTTATGTAGTTCTGGTGGTTTATTTGAAGGCTTGACCTTCGAAAGGGCATTTAGAAGGAATGTGATATTTTGAAAAGAAGTTTCTTGTTTAGAAAGGGTCTTCGGTCCACTCATGCACAAGGTCCGAGGCGACTAAGGCAGCACGGGGGCCTATACGAACTACTAAACGTCGAATAGCAGGTGGACCGCCAGTTCCCCGTTTAGAGCCTGTCGCGTGAGACCGAAGATCCCAAAACATTTGAAAAAGAACTTTATTTTTTAAAGGACCTTTAGTTCACTCCTGCACAAGGTCCGAGGTGACTAAGGCAGCACAGGGGCCTATACGAACTACTAAACGTCAAACAGCAGGTGAACTGCCAGTTCCTCGTTTAAAGCCCGTCGTGTGAGACTGAAGATCCCAAAACATTTGAAAAGGAACTTCATTTTTGAAAGGACCTTTAGTCCACTCATGCACAAGGTCCGAGGCGGCTAAGGCAGCACGGGGGCCATACAAACTACTAAACGTCGAACAGCAGGTGGACCGCCAGTTCCCCGTTTAGAGCCTGTCGCGTGAGACCAAAGATCCCAAAACATTTTAATTTGAATATAATAAAGATAAGAAAAGAAATGACTTGATTTGAAAATGGAATTTGTTTTGAAGTGAATTTGATTTTGAGTTTTGGGAGGAAAGCATTTTAATTTGAATCTTGAGGAAAGGAATTAATTTGAATTTGGAAGGAAAAAAAAGACTTTATTTGAATTTTGGGAGAAAAGAATTTAATTTAAAGTTTAGGAAGTTTGAGGGTTTAAGTGGAATTTTTGGAAGTTTAGGGGTCGAATTATGATTTTGGGAAGTGTTGGGGCAGAATTTGAATTTTGAGAAGTATAGGGGCAGAATTGTGATTATGGGAAGTTCAGGGGCTAAATTGTGAAAAAGGAAAGTTAAGGGGCTCAAATGTGATTTTTTGAAGAAATACAAGGACCTGATTGTAATAACAGGATAATATTTTTTTGTAGAGAAATGGGAAGAGAAAGGAAAAGTGCTTGATGTGGGGTTCGAACACTTGATCTGGAGGCCATGAGTGTAGGCAATGCCACTGTGCCAAACCTTGAGTTGATTGTAATCCCACCTCACCATGGTTATGAAGAGGAATCGAAGCTGAATTGATATCTTAATGAAAAAAGGCCAGGAGGGATTTGAACACGAGTACTGAAAGATGTATGCGCAAGCCACTCCACTAGGTCGGACCTTCCACTTTGGTTTCAAGTGCCTCTATATTGCTTTGAATAGTCCTGGAGACCCGTATCACCACGACATAACTTGAGCCCTGCTTTGGTCGTTCCATTAAATTTGGCTTATCAGATTGGCACGTTAAATTGGCACTTCCATGTGAGGACTCAAAGCTTCACAATTAGACCCTTGGATACCTCATTGTGAGCACCAGGGGTTGGCTCATTTCTGTTGATCCCTCTCGAGCCAGCAACTGGAAAACTCCCCCAAATTAGTGACTATAAGGGCCACAGAATAAGAGTAAGAATGGATGAGGGGGGAGTGACGCGCTCGTCGCAAACGCACAAAAATAATTTCTAGATTTTCCCAAACTATTGGTATAGTATAAGATGCAACCTAGGTCATCTCCCAAAGACCAGTTCAGATTCTTAAGCAAATTAGGAGAAAGTTAGAACAAGGGGATTTTGTAAAGATGTGATACTAAGTTCTAAATGCAAAATACAGAATGAAATTAATTTGACTTACCGATTATCAACTCAAGGAATTCAAAGGCTATTTTCTTAACTAATCATTGATCACTAAAATCATGCATTGTGTTTATCAACCCAGGATCATATGGAACCCCTAAAATGATCCTTGAATTCTCTACTGAGAAAACTCTCAGGGTTCAATTGATTATGATCAACAAGATTTAGTAACCACTTAATCTTTCATTAGATCTAAACCAATTTCATAATCAGAATTCAGTTGAAGTAAGTAATAAAATGAAAACCTTCAATTCAATTACTTAATTTCTACTCTTTAAACTTTTGGAAAATGATTTACCAATCAAAAGCCAATTATAAATCAATTATGCATTAATCAAAATACGTCAACCAACAAACTTTTATTAAAAGAATAAAATTGAAGAATATAGTAAAGCAGAGTAGAAATCACTCAATAAGCATGTAAATAAAGATCAAGACCTCAAAGTTAAAATGAAAATAGCTTGAATCCTTGAATTGAAACTACAAACCTAGCCTTCCATGAAGGAGGCAAACTAACAAAAAATAAGAACTTAGCCTTCCATGAAGGAGGCAACTAACAATAAAGAAAAACTTAGCCTTCCATGAAGGAGGCAAACTAACAAGAAAGAAAGATGGAAAATGGTATTGGAGTTAATATCCAAGGGTGTATTTCTCCTCTTGTAAACCCTTCTATTTATAGAGGATTTTTGAGGCATCATTTTCAGAAGGTGACCAACTAGCTTTTTTACTTTTCCATCCTTTTATTGCTTTCACATGGGCTTTGTTGAAAATGCAAAACACTTTTGAATTTTTGTCTCCAATCAGCACAACAAGTTTGACGTTGATTGCAGTGCAATTTCGGATATTTACGTGTCCTAATTAGAGCTTTATGTCTGAACAAAAGTTGTAGCCCCGAATCTTATCTTTCCAATGGATCTGATTTCATCTTAATATGACTTCTGTATCTCAAGATATGGCCAGATCTTTGCACACTGTTCAAGTTCCGCGTCAGCAACACTATCTCATCTTTTGAGATAATTTCAGAGTCCTAAACATCCCATTTAGAGTCTTATCTTGCTTTGTAACTAGGGACACTTCTTTAAGCTTTCATTCAAGATAGATTTCATGATTTTTGGATGTCTAAAACTCCTATTATGCTCAAAATACCATAATAGTGTCATTTTAATCGGGTAAGCAAAGAAATTCAATTAAACTTCATATGAACCCAAACTCATAAAATATGACAAAGACCATTTAATTGAACATATAAGAAGTCTTAATGAGCTAAAAGTGAGAGATAATTATTTATGAAATTTATGCTTATCAAATTCCCCCACACTTATCTTTTGCACGTCTCGAGCAAACTTAAGTTAAAGATTGGTGACTAATTTTTATTTTTTTTTGTTTGTTTTTTTTATTGAAAGAACATCAAAGCTTTGAGTTGATTTCTCGAGAATTCACAAAAATTCATGAAGCATTCTTTCATCACATTTTTGAAATTACTTCGAAAGGCAACTTTAATTTGAAAAATATAGATTGAGAAAGATAAAACCTCACATGATATACTCTGAATCCCTCAAGTGTTTGATTTGGTAAGTGTTTCTCTCAAATTCAATCCATGAAAGATGAACTATCATAGGCTTGCATATCTTCTACTTCTCTACTACTATGTACACATGCAATGCACAAATCAAGAGGTCTTTATTTTGGTTATAACGAGATTAGAAAGATGACATGATATATTGAAGAGATACAATGTTAGACCAAGGAAAATGGTGAGGATTGAGAACTGAGTCTAAGTGCAAGTGTGAGAAACAGATATCACTTCTTCATTCTTTTTTTCTTTTTTTTTCAATACAATAGTTTATTTACTAATTTATTCCTTCAGTTTTTTTTTTCATTTTTTTTTCAACCATGATATCGATGAACACAACAATAATCTCCCCCACACTTATTGAAACACTTATGGTATGATAAATCCAGTATTCCTCACCTTCTATGGTCAGACAAAGTTGTTTTTTTTTTTCTGATTTGTGGTGAGCTAAAAAGAAGAAAAGGCTAATCGGCTCAAAGGGCTGATCAAAGGATAAAATTATATGGTTTGGTTATTTGGCCAAGTGGTTTGTTCAAGAAAAACAGTGCCTCAATCATTTTTGTACAATTCATGTGAAAATGTAGCTTCAAAAAGAATCAATGCAAGTTCTGAAGTAACATATTGCATAGATGAAAATCAAACAAGAAAAAAAGTAATTAATAAGGCTCAAAATCTCACAAGTAATATATTTATCAAATCTAATCTATCCAGTTCAAATATGTGTTGCCAAACTAATTAATCTCGAAATGTAAATCATTTTACTTCAATTATTTTATGAAATCTAAAGAACAACATACTTCCACATTCAATTTTTTTTTTTAATCATAAGATGCGTATCAAGAGTCAAGTGTAACTCCTTACTCAGCCATCTTACTCAAAGCAAGTTTATGATTCTAACCTAATTTTTTTTTTGGGTTTTTTTTTAATTTTTTTTTTTTTAGATATCGGACCATCCTCCCCCCAACATATCCAAGACATTGTCCCCAATGTCTTAGATGGAATTTCATATAACAGGAAAAGAAATGTGAGAAAACCACCAAAGTAAGGAAAAGTTATAACCGAAGAGTGGTATCTGGTTCTCTTTTGTCTATGTCATCTTGATTTGGTTGGTTCAACAGCTGCATTGCTTGACTGAGCTCAGATGTAGGATTTTGCAAATTCTCAAGTAGCTGTTGAACAGTTGAAGCAGATACTATGATGTTGCGCATGGATTGTGGCATGAACTCCTGCTCTACTGCATGATCTAAAAAGGATAGCAAACCATTATAAAAGCCATTAATATTCAATAAGCCCAAAGGTTTTTTATGAAAATTCCGATAGGCTCAAAATATGATGGTAAAAATTTCTTCCATTGTTACAAGACCACCAGGTAATGCAATAAATGCATTAGAATTAATCAACATGTGTCTTATACGGTCATGCATGGTTGCAACCTTCAATTCAGTACCTAGGGTGAAGTAGGAGGAGTTCTCGTTTTTTAAGACAACACCTAAGACGTTACATCCCCTTGTGAGTGCAGATCCTGCAATACATCCTTTTAAACCCAGAATCCCTCCCCCATAAACAAGATTGATTTTTCTTGCAGCTAATGTCTTACCAAGGGTATAAGCTGCATGTTGAAATTCTCCATCCTTTCCAAGGTTAGACCCACCAAAAACACAGATAGTATTGATCCTATCCATATACGGTGTTTCTATCTCTTTTGAAAAAATATGTCATAGAGGTTGATAATTTATAGGGACTCAATATCAGACAAGGAGATCGCTTGAATAGTGGTGGATCAGGATTGGTAGCAAAAATTTGAATTTTTGTTCAAGGAAAAGGTGAATGTTAGAAGGGAAAGACTTTAAGGAGTGGTGAAAATTTCAAAAAATGGTGGCCCAATAAATTGAAAAGACAATGTAAATGACAAACATACATGCATGAGAATGAACAGTAGTTGTGATTGTGGCTCACATCTTCCTTTGGTTTTACGTCCAGTAACGGCTGAAACGCCTTCTAAGAGTCGAGGATGTGCTTCCCATTCAATTTTCTTGTAAACTGACAACAGGGTCTTTTAAAGTCAGATTCCTAAGACTATAACGTGCTTTTTCCTTACGGAATAGTTCAAACAAATCAAGAAGGACTCCTTGTACATGCCCACTAGGATGCGTCTCAAGAGTCTGAATGATATCATCCAATAACTCCTTACTCAGTCCATCCTTTAAAATCCAAGAATAGTATATACCTAAAAAAAAATTGTTAGAAAGGTTAAAAATTTTATACAAACTCCTAAATATGCCTAGGAAACTACAATGGTCCCCGGCAACGGCGCCAAATTTTTGACGCGCTCGTCGCAAACGCACAAAAATAATTTCTAGATTTTCCCAAACTATTGGTATAGTATAAGGTGCAACCTAGGTCATCTCCCAAAGACCAGTTCAAATTCTTAAGCAAATTAGGAGAAAGTTAGAACAAGGGGATTTTGTAAAGATGTGATACTAAGTTCTAAATGCAAAATACAGAATGAAATTAATTTCACTTACTGATTATCAATTCAAGGAATTCAGAGGCTATTTTCTTAACTAATCATTGATTACTAAAATCATGCATTGTGTTTATCAACCCAGGATCATATGGAACCCCTAAAATGATCCTTGAATTCTGTACTGAGAAAACTGTCAGGGTTCAATTGATTATGATCAACAAGATTTAGTAACCACTTAATCTTTCATTAGATCTAAACCAATTTCATAATCAGAATTCAGTTGCAGTAAATAATAAAATGAAAACCTTCAATTCAATTACTTAATTTCTACTCTTCAAACTTTTGGAAAATGATTTACCAATCAAAAACAAATTATAAATCAATTAGGCATTAATCAAAATACGACAACCGAACAAACTTTGATTAAAAGAATAAAATTGAAGAATATAATAAAGCAGAGTAGAAATCACTCAATAAGCATGTAAATAAAGATAGAGACCTCAAAGTTAAAATGAAAATAGCTTGAATCCTTGAATTGAAACTACAAACCTAGCCTTCCATGAAGGAGGAAAACTAACAATAAAGAAAAACTTAGCCTTCCATGAAGGAGGCAAACTAACAAAAAATAAGAACTTAGCCTTCCATGAAGGAGGCAACTAACAATAAAGAAAAACTTAGCCTTCCATGAAGGAGGCAAACTAACAAGAAAGAAAGATGGAGAATGGTATTGGAGTTAATATCCAAGGGTGTATTTCTCCTCTTGTAAACCCTTCTATTTATAGAGGATTTTTGAGGCATCATCTTCAGAAGGTCACCAACCAGCTCTTTTACTTTTCCATCCTTTTATTGCTTTCACATGGGCTTTGTTGAAAATGGAAAACACTTTTGAATTTTTGTCACCAATCAGCACAACAAGTTTGACGTTGATTGCAGCGCAATTTCGGATATTCACGTGTCCTAATCAGAGCTTTATGACTGAACAAAAGTTTTAGCCCCGGATCTTAGCTTTCCAACGGATTTGATTTCATCTTAATATGACTTCTGTATCTCAAGATATGGCCAGATCTTTGCACACGATTCAAGTTCCGCGTCAGCAACACTATCTCATCTTTTGAGATAATTTCGGAGTCCTAAACATCCCATTTAGAGTCTGATCTTGCTTTGTAACTGTGGAGACTTCTTTAAGCTTTCATTCAAGACATATTTCATGATTTTTGGATGTCTAAAACTCCTATTATGCTCAAAATACTATAATAGTGTCATTTTAATAGGGTAAGCAAAGAAATTCAATTAAACTTCATATGAACCCAAGCTCATAAAATATGACAAAGACCACTTAATTGAACATATAAGAAGTCTTAATGAGCTAAAAGTGAGAGATAATTATTTATGAAATTTATGCTTATCAAGGAGGCTTAGAACATGAGGTCAAACGTGAGGCAACAATGAGTCTAAGCTTTGTTGGGAAAATCTCATCACCACTTTGTTAGCCAATCACCTCTGTTGAACATTGGCTCGCAATTTTTTAGTAAATAATTCTCAGACTTAGTCAGATATGCAATAGGGATCTTTTCCTTGACACCCTTTCGGATCAACCCTCCTCTGGATGACTATGAACCAAGTCCACTATGCCAGAGATATTACTGGGCCTACAATAGCACAGGACTCTGATGCAGCTTGCTCTGTTCTGTCTTGATACATTACTCCTGTGATAAGAGCTTTAGTGTTATCACAGCACCCTCAATTGATATAAGACAGCCAAGTCCAAACAAAGCGTTCTTTCATCAGTGAACACCTCTCCCCGGACCTGGTGCACACTGCTATCAGTAAATTATCCTATGGAATAACAAGCTTTTCACGAAGATTAGTCCAGATATTAACACAGCAAAGCCAACCACCTCACCACTCCACATTAAGCCAACCCCTAACAGGAATTGATGTAACCACACCGATTAAGTCAGTGATTATGTACAGGTGAAACAACTAACTTGATTCAGTGTTAGAGTCATGATAGGAACTTCCCTTCTTGAAAATTTTCACAACTTTGGTCAATGATTTGTGACGTCTATCTAGCATGCAGCTGCAGCTAATGTATTCCTAGCTTCCGTTTTGCATTGCTGCTTCAATGACTGAATTGAACGTATAGATCTCTATTCTAGTTTCATGTGACGTTAACAAAGCCAATACTGCCTGGAGGTCATAAGGTTCTATTCTGATTGTCTCCAGCCAAACCATAATCACTGATTTCCCTAGCTATGATGCGCTCTGAATAATTAGGCATCAGATCTCAACCGGCAGTGGAATTGTAGAAGTAATTCTTAAGCTATGTTCAGGTCTACCAATGAGCTTCCCGAGAGGTTGGATAGTGTTTGGAGACTTTTGATTTAATGGAAACAGGAACTATAAACGTGATTCTGACTATGGCCAAACCACTAATAATAACTCATGTAGGAGAAGAACAATGAACAAGCAATCTTGTGCAATATGGCAAAAACCAGATTTAAATCCAAATGATTCATCATTCGTTCGAGTTTCATATTTAGGCAATTGTAGAGATGCATGCATGGGTGGGATGAACAACTTCACGTGTTTATTTTATGATTCGCTCTAATGGCAGCAACGTATGTAATTAAATGAAGTAATAACGACTAGGATCGCTACTCTACATGAGGCATATGAGAAGAACGTAACTGTGAAATCAGAGCCAAGTTCTCCTCCTTCCTTGGTGCGATTTGAGGATAATTTCGTGAATGTTTCTTCTCTTCTTGGAGCTTTTGGCGGAGAGGATCAGAAGATGATGCTCCTCAATCTTCTTGTGAAATAGCCATTAGAGAGCGACTCTTTAACTTCGAGTTCAGCTGGATGTTTGAATCCATGGATGCCTTCTCCCGTCCTTTGACTCGAACGAGTTTCAGAACCTTCCCTGGATCTCTGGAGGTGGAGGAAGGTAGCCTGACATGGAGAGAAATTCAAGAGAGGTCTCGAGTCTTCTCCTCCAAGATTTTCAGAAAACAAACCAAGGACCCCCCTCTCTGTATCCGTCTTCTTCCTTTTATACCCCTTTTCTCGTTTTGCTTCTCTTTTTCTTTTTCCCGCCTTCAGTTTTCTTCTTTTTAATTGTTTTTATTTTTCTATTAATTCCTACTTTTCTTTATAAAATTTTGTGTTTCATATTTTCCATTTATTTTCCTTTTCTAAAAGAGTTTGATATTTCTGTTTTATTATTTTAATTTATTTTTTATTCTCTTGTTTTTGTTTGTGTTTGTTTTTTTCTTTTATTGTATTTTATTTTTCAATTTCCAATTTTGGTTATTAATTTATTTTTTTTGCCTTCAATTATTTTTCTATTTTCCATCTTTTTCGATTTTGTTATTATATACTTTTTATTTATTTTTCTTTCTTTTTTCTGTTTCCTCCTTTTTTATTGTGTTTTGTTTACTAATTTTGTCTTTCCTTTTCCAAATTTTTTTTATTTATCCTATCTTTCTTTTTATCGTTTTTTCTCTTTTACTATTTTGCGTTTTTTTTCTTGTTATTTATTTATGTATATATTATATTAATTAATTTCAAATTATTATCTATTTACTAATTAATTAAAAACGGGGTCTTGGACATAATTGGTTGTTTATGCCCATAGGACAGGTAACCCACATAGGAGGCAAGGAGGCACACACCCCTTTCATGATACAAAGTTCAAATATGGCTCATAGACATTTATTTGAGCAGAATCATTCAAAGTGGTAGAGAAGAGATGAAATCTGAAAATTGGAGAGATACAGAAAATCAAGAAAGAAAATTAAGGAAAAACAAAAATTATATAAACAAAAGTTAGAAAGAAAAATCAAATAAAAAGTATAAAATAAAAAAAATCAAAATAGAAGGAGAAAGATAGAACCTCTAGGAAAAATTAGAAAAATACTTTTGAAAATATTGAAAATATAAAAAGATGCAAAAAGAGAGAAAATGAATTTCGAAAGAAAATCAAGAGAATGTTTTTAGAAAATTTTAGCAAAACTAAAAAGATTTTCAACAAAACCAAAGGTCTTTCTAGCATAGTAAAAAATACCAAATAATAATAATTATTATTATTATAATAATAATAATAAAATTGCTAAATATCAAGGACAAATAGATAAAGCAACACTCAATTATTTCCAAAATATTCAAATCCCTAAAATTATTTGTGCATAGCATTCAGTCACTCATGCATAAATTTATCATTAAGAAAGAGACTTTGAAAAATATACATTTTTATGAAGCACAAACATTTTTATCATTCATGACTTTTGCATTCAAACTGTTTCTTAAAAAATTAATTTTTAACTTTAATAGAAAAATTGGAGAAAGACAACTTCCTCGATGTCCTTATAGGACCCGATCACAGTCAAGAGTCATGGATGAGTTGGAAAGACAAAACGAGGAGCGAAGAAATGAGTTCTAAACATTAAAAGATCAAGTGGCCAAACTGATGGAGACTATCCAACAATCCAAACAGAAGGATGTTCCGGAAGGATCCATGCGCCCATCATATCCTCCTAGCTTCAATCCACAAAACCCTTCACCATCAACCATACCTCCACAAACCAAATGAGTTCATCATGGGTTTCCTCATGGGCATGCACCCTTATTCAGACAAACGCAAACCCAAGTGCAAAACTCACATTCAAACCCCACAGAAATTCCTTACACTATTCCAAACACCACTTCACAAGCTTACCAAACAACTGTTGGGGGAACGAATACTATGTTTACCCAAGGGCCTCACCTTATATACATACCATCTTCTCATCCTCACAATATGCGAGGAGAATACCCAAACCATCCTTTTAAGGAGGATGCTGAAAAATGGAAAACCTTAGAAGGAAGAATTCGGGCAATTGAGGGAGACGCATATGACGTCAAAGATGCATCTAACTTATGTTTAGTTCCAGATGTGGTCATTCCTCCTAAATTCAAGGTTCCTAAATTTGAGAAATATCAAGGAACTAGCTGTCCAAGGAACCACTTGACCATGTATTGCAGGAGGATGTCCGCCTGCACTCACGATGATAAGTTGCTTATCCATTTCTTTCAATACAGCTTAACTGGGGCAACCGCAAATTGGTATACTCAGTTAGAACGGACACATATCTGTATATGGAGGGATCTGGCTAATGCCTTCCTGAAATAGTACAAGTACAACCTGGAGATGACTCCTGATCGAACTCAGCTTCAGAACATGGCCAAGAAAGGTGATGAGACCTTCATACAGTATGCCCAGCGATGGAGAGAGTTAGTTGCTCAAGTGCAACCTCCTTTATCTAAAAAGAGCTGGTCAGCATGTTCATAAACACATTCCAAGATCCTTTCTATGACAAGATGATTGGCAGTGTGACCGCTAGCTTCTCTGATGTCGTCATCATTGGAGAAAGGATCGAAGGTGGCATGCGCTGTGGAAAGATTGCGCACAAGCCTATAGGGGAAATCAACGCTTCCACTGGGTCTAGAAAGAAGAAGGCAAGTGAAGCTTATAATGTGGCTTCTGGTCAAGGCCAATACACTCCTTAGATGGCACCTTATGGTCCAGTTGGTTTACAACCATCACCATATACACCATACCCTTACATCGCCACCACCTACCAAACACCCTACCCTCCAACTTATAACTATCCTATGCCAATCAGACCACCAACACTGTATACAGCCCAAACACAAGCCACGAGCCAAAATCCTAACCAGAGCCAGAAAAAGGAGAAGAAACCTGTCCAATTCGACCCCATCCCAATGACCTACATTGAGCTGCTACCTCGCCTAATCCAAAACTCTTTGGTAGCTCCTTATCCTCTAAAACTTCAAGAACCACCATATCCTAAATGGTATGATGCAAACACCAAATGCGACTACCATGCCGGGTTCATTGGTCATTCCACAGAGGATTGCCAGGCTCTGAAGCGTAAGGTACAAAGCTTGATTAATGCAAAATGGCTAGATTTTGGGAAGCTTGCTCCTAACATATAAAATAATCCATTGCTGAATCATCAGAGTTCAGCAGCTAGCTGAAGGAAATCGGAGCAGCACGATGAGGTGCCTTGCACAAATTGAAATATTGAGGAAGATTATCCAAGATCTTCATACTTTTCAAAATCAATCTTTTGTAAATAAATCTCAATGAGAAATACAAAAATTACATTTTTCATGTTTCTTGAGCATATACCCTATCATGTTAGCTTTACTTCTTGAATTTTCCATTCTTTTCATCATTCAACCCCCTTCTCATCCTACACCTAAACAATAAATACCTGTTGGTGACAATGTCAGTGTTGTAATAAATAATTTTGGATGTTTGATTAATCAAACACAAAGAGAAAAATTAAATGAGGAAACAGAATAAGCAAAATCCAACCAGGGATTCCAAATCACCATTCGTTTTAATTCCTCTTAAGGAATATCTTGTGATAAATATCCCGCTGGACCAAAATTCAATTCTAGGCAAAATTTAGGGATACGAAATAGATTCGTTGAATTGAAAACCAAAACAAACCCAAGTAAGAAAAAATAAAAAGAAAAAAGGAAGCCTGCTGGATTAAAGTTAAAGAAATAATCTAGGCAAAATCAGGGTCAAAATTCAAGAATAAAAAAAAGAAGAAAAACCCGCTGGATTAAAATAAAAAAATCCAGGCAAAAGTAGGGTCAAAAGATAAATCGACAAAGTCTTTTTCAAGAAAGGTCTTATTGGACTAGAATTCCAAAAAAGCAATTCAGGAAAAATTACAATCAAAACAAAGGCCCGCTAGGTCGAAAATTCTCAAAGGGCGGCCTAGGAAAAAGTTAGGGTACACAAGCAAAAAGCCCGCTAGGTCAAAAACTCTCAAAAGACGACCTAGGAAAAAGTTAAGGCACACAAGCAAAAAGCACGCTAGGTCGGCAATCCTCAAAAGGCAACCTAGGCAAAAGTTAGGACACGCGAACAAAATCCCGCTAGGTCGAAAACCCTCAAAGGCAACCTATGCAAAAGTTAGGGCACACAAACGAAAAACTCGTTAGGTCGAAAACCCTCAAAGGCGACATAGTAAAAAATTAGGGCACACAATCAAAAGCCCGCTAGGTTGAAAACCTGCAAGGGCGGCCTAGGAAAAAGTTAGGGCAAACAAAAGACTTGCTAGGTTGAAAATCCAAAGAAACCACCCAGGAAAAAGTTAAGCTCAATCAAGGATCCAAGTCCAAGCTGACATTTCTGCATCTCATATTTCCTTAAACTGGGGAAAAATTTTACCATTTCTCAAGTTTGGTTAATTTGGCAATCAAAATTATAAAAAACAGCATTGTCATTTTTCATCAAGAGGTGCCATTTGGGAAATCAAACCTACATTCTTCTTCTCTCCCAAATAACTACCCTAACCCTCACATGGAAAAACTCTCCATCTCCTTCTCATAAACCATCCAAGATCACTTAGCACACCTCAAAGGTACACATGCCAAAAAGGAAGGTGAAAAATGTAAAAATAAAAAGATTAATTTTGAAAAGACATGACAAATTGGATAAATCCTCTACAATCACATCACAGCATGATTATTTCTAGAGAGTCATCCTCCTACCAGCCATAACGCCGCTAAAACAAAGGAGTGTGTCTTATTCAATGATGCTGACCACTGTTGGGTCTCAAAGATATCAAAAAGGAAAATTTCAAAGCTGACCAAGAGGCCAATTAACAGAGTCAGTCCAGCTCATCCTGAATCTTGGTTCCCCTTCTACCAACTATAACGTTGTCGAGAAAGGAAAATTTTGAAGAAAAAATGGAACACTAAAGTTTTTTTAAACCATCTCATGGCATGCATTCATCCCATAACATTCATTTCATGGTATTTGACTAAGTAATCATTTCAAGCATCAAAAAACAATAAATAAGTTAAATCATCGTATCCTTTTGCACTCATTCAAGCATTATATAAGCATCTTGTCATTCGAGCGTCGCATAATTTTTTTTTCAAAAATAATTAAGACCAGGGAAAATTGCCCAAATCAATCATAATTAAAAAGATTTCTAAAAATTTCAAAACTGGGGCAAACATCTGCCCAGAAAAATTCAAGTTGAGGCAATCCTCAATTTCAAAACAAAATCAAAACTAGGGCAAACGTTTTCCTAGAAAAGTTAAAATTGAGGCAATCCTCAATTTCAAAAAATCAAACTAGGGTAAACTCTGGCCCAGAAAAATTGAAATTGAGGCAATCCTCGACTTCATATTAAGATTCAAAACTATGGCAAACGCTTGCCTAGAAAATAAAAATTGGGGTAGCTCCTGATTTCTAAAAAATCAAGGTTCAAACTAAGGCGAAGATGTTTGCCCACTTCATTTCAAATAAAGGCAAATCCTCAATCGTAGAAAAATCCAAACTGGGGCAAGGATTGTTGCCCAAATTCCTTCAAATCAAGACATTCCTCAATTGCCAAGAATCTTCTAAACTGGGGAAAAATTTTTGCCCAATCTTCTTCAAGAGAAATTAATTATCAATTTCTAAAAAAAGAAAAACCTTCAAGCTTGAAGAAAAAACAGCAAATTGTCTAAATTAATTCAAGATAAACAATTTTTAAATAATGTTGTTCAAAAAATCTAATTTCTCCTCACTTATTCAAACATCAGAAAATCAACCTGCATTCCCAGGACACATCATATCATGTTCCACACCTATCCTAACAGGTCATTCTCTTGCCTGCCTTGACAAGTCATCACTTTTATGTCTCCATACCTGTCATCACAGGTCATTATATTCTTACCTGTCTTAACAGAACATCTCTTTTATACTTGTTTGCTTGTCTCAACAGGCCATTCTCTTCCCTACCTGTCCTAACAGGCCATTCCGTGCTCTTTGTCTCTTTCCCTGTCCTGACAGGTATCCATCATCTTTCTCTGCCTGTTTAAACAGGCCACTTCTACATTACCTATCTTGACAGTTCACTTTTCATTTCATTTTTACATGGCCTGTCTTAACAGACATGTTTCATTCTTGTCTTTCCAGACCATTTTTTTCCTTACCTACCTTGCCAGGCCATTTCTGCATTACCTTTCTCAACAGGTTCTTTTCCTTGCCTGTCTTAACCGGCCATCTCTGTATTACCTGTCTCAACAGGTTTCCTTTCATTTCCTGTCTTAACAAGGCTTTCTTCATTCTGTTTTGCATATCTTAACAGGTTATTCCTTCCTACTCCTATCATAACAGGCTTTCACATTTGCTGTACTTTGGCCTATTCAGGCCCAGCACGTTTACCTTTCCGCATCTTCGGCCTATGTTGTCAGACCTTGCATTTTAAAGCACTTCAGCCTACGATGTTAGGCCTTGCATGTTTAATTTTCCAAACTCTGGCCTATGATGTCAGGCCTTGCATGTTTAATTTTCCGCATCCCCAGCCTATGTTGTCAAGCCTTGCATTTTAATTTTTAGCACTCCGGCCTATGATGTCAGGCCTTGCATGTTTAATTTTTCACTCCGGCCTACGATGTCAGGGCTTGCATGTTTAATTTTCCGCATCTCTAGCCTATGTTGTCAGGCCTGCATTTTAATTTTCAGCACTCAGACCCATGATGTCAGGCCTTGCATGTTTAATTTTCTGCACTTTGGCCTTTGATGTCAGGCCTTGCATGTTTAAGTTTTCGCATCTTCGACCTATGTTGTCAAGTCCTGCATTTTAATTTCCAGCACTCCGGCCTATGATGTCAAGCCTTGCATGTTTAATTTTCTACACTCCGACCTACAATGTCTGGCCTGTCATGTTTAAAGTTTCCGCATCTCCCGCCTATGACGTCAGGCCTTTCATTTTAATTTCCAGTAATTCTGCCTATGATGTCAGGCTTTCCATGTTAAATTTCTGCACTCTGGCCTATGATGTCAGGCCTCCAGCACATTTAATTTCTGCACCTTGGCCTATGTTGTTAGGCCCCTAACACGTTTAATTTTATGCACCTTGGCCTATGTTGTCAGGTCTCCAACACGTTTAATTTTCTGCATTCCGGCCTACGATGTCAGGTCTTACTCGTTTAATTTTCTACACTCAGGCCTATGCTGTCAGACCTTGCATTTTGATTTCTACATCCTCGCCTCTCTTAACAGGTCGTTTCCATCTTGCTTTTCCTGTCTTAACGGGCCATTCTCCTTCATTCCTGTCTTAACACGGCTTTTTCAGTTCACTTTGCCTATCTTAACAGGCCATTCTTTTCCATTCTATTTAGCCTAATCAGGTGCCGTATTTCAAATTTCCACATTTTGGCCTACCATATCAAGCCCTGCATATTTAAGCACGTCAGCTTATTACTTAGGGTTTCCAAAGCTCATCCAAAATTTCCACATTTGAACTACCATGCTCCAATTTATCAGGGCAAGCGTTCCTAAGTTTTTGGTCAAGCTCGGAACTTTTTCGGTACCCCGGAAGCATCATTCAACTCCCTCACTTCTTCAAATCTTGCTACCAATAAAGATTTCACCCATGCTAGCTTTTATCTTTTACCTCGGACATAATTTGTTCACGTCTTTACTCATTTCTTACCATGATAATCTAGAAAATTATTTTTTATATTATCTGGTAAGAAAATGAGTAAAGAGGGGCAAACTGTGAACACCAAATTATGTCCGAGGATTCAAAACCCAAAATAAATTATTTTGTTTTTAGCGAAAAGGTGATTTAGTCAAAAATAGTTCAAAAAATCAAAATAAAAGTAATGGAAAAAATAAAACAAAATAGATAAATAAATAAATAAATAAAAACAAAAAAAGAGAGAAAAAAGAAAAGAATCAGAAAAAGTATAACAATAGAAAAGGGAAAAAGGAGAGAACCCACCAAAATTAAAAAAAAAAAAAGAAAGAAAGAGGTCTATATAAGGGGAGGGGAACTTGGAGTCTTAGGGGAGAATTCAGAATTTTCTAAGGGACGACCTAAGAGACTCTCTACTTCTGCATCCAATTCAGCCCTTGGCCTCCATTGAACCAGTTCTTCATCACCTTCCAATGGAGGTTAGGTCCAACTTTTATTCCGCTTAATTTTCTTACTTCTTCTCGGCTTTCCGAGTTCATTTTGTCTCTGTTTTTCATTTTCATTTTTTATCGATCAAATGATCTCCAATTCCGGTGATTTTGGTTGAGTTCTCTTTTTCATTCTTTCTAGTTTCTGGAATAATATTATTTTCCTAATTTGGATCTAAAATGAAATTTCCATCGCCTGATTACCGAAGCATGTTCGTCTTGGTGCACAAATGAACCTAATTTGTTTGATTTGTGCATAACTTGCTCATTTCTGGTTTGATTCTTGTCAAACTTATTTTGTTTGATGCCTATGATCCATATCTTTCAATTGGTCTATTTCAAATCAAGTTTATTTTATTTCAAATCAATTCCAATTCTTTTCCTCAATTTCAAATCAAGTTAAGTTTATTTTAAATCAAGCCCATTTCTAATTCTAAGTCTCACACGATGAGCTCTAAATAGGAATTGGCGGTTTTACTGCTGTTTGATATTTAGAGATTCATATGGGTCCCAGTACAGCCTTAGTTGTCTTGGACCCTGTGCATATATGGACTACGAATCCCTTGTAAATAATAAAATATTTCAGAGAGAACATCATTTTGGAAATCTCTAGTCTCACGCGATGAGCTCTGAATAGGAACTGGCGGTTTTACTGTTGTTTGATATTTAGAGATTCATATGGATCCCAGTGCAGCCTTAGTTATCTTGGACTCTGTGCATATGTGGAATAGAAATCCCCCGTAAATAATAAAATATTTCAAAAAAGATATCTTTTGGGGAATCCCAAGTCTCACGCAATAAGCTCTAAATAGGAACTGGCAGTTTCACTACTGCTTGATATTTAGAGATTCATATGGGTCCCAATGCAGCCTTAGTTGTCTTGGACTCTATGCATATGTAGACTAAGGATTCCTTCGAGACATTGAAAATACTTTCAAAAATCATCCCTCAGATTCTTTACCTTCGAAGGTCAAGCCTTCAAACCAGAACTATGTAGCCTTGAGTTTCCCATTGCACCAGGGAATACGTAGGAGTAGGATTAAGTCCTGTCAGGCTATTTGCATACAAACTTATTTATTTCTATTCTAAACAAAAGGGATCAAACGATTTTCAAAAATATCAAAATCACACACTCAATTCTTCGGAATGGGCGAGTATGGTGCCTAACACCTTCCCTACTTGTAACCAACTCCCGAACCTAGCTTCTCCTTAAGTTATGGTTTTTCCAAGTCTTTTCCCTTAAAATAAAATTTGGTGGCAACTTCACATAATCAAAATAAATCTTTTAAAATTTTAACAAGTTCGTCGTCTCGTCGTAATCACGGTTGCAACAATAAACATGTAGATTTTTATTAGTTAAATCTTATTTATCTAATTGCAATCTATGACACACTAATAACGATCCCGTCCTACACTTAATTCATATGACAGATTCATTACCAGTTTGTTATTTCATGATGCGGAGCTCATTTTATAAGATTCTTGTACTAAAAATATGATATAATTTTTCTTTTAAGTATTTGTTGAAAGTGCGAGCCTTATCGTAACAAATTACGTAACAGAGATAAACATTAATCCGTCACACTCACGATAACTTTGAAACTCATATTTATTTACACATCAGTATTTACATTATTATTTATTTATATCATATGCATTTCACAGACAATTAGTTAATGGATTTCAATGAGTCCTTTACAACACAATAAGGGCATTACTGCCCTTTCATAGATTACATTCATCCATTACAGATAAATCATATACATGAACACAAAATTAAGACCCTCTTCAAAGCTCCATGGATTATCTTTCCTTGATCCTTTGCATCCTTGAGCACTAAGAAGCTAGTTTACACTACACAACTCGAGGTACACTACTGCCATCAAGAATGGCAGAATTGGGGTCTGAAAAAGAAATGAGAGGTAGGAAATGAAAGTTCATAATTTATTAGTAGGTGCCTGCCATATGGTTGGTGACATCATTTCTATTTTAGCCACTTCAATTTATTTATGAAAATATATCAAACATACACGTTCAATTGATGTATTTTTAAAGAAATTCTCATATGAAGTGGATTATTTTTAATAAAAGTAGGAAATAAATCTCATATAAACATACAATTCATTAATTTCTTAAATCATCTTTTCATGAAATTTATCATGGCACATAACTTATTCATTCTTCAGATCACTTTCTTATCATATCATAGATATTATTTGACTCTTACTCATTTTATAACTTAATCATAATTATTCTTATTCTTTGGTCACCCTCTTAGTGGTAGTTTTATTTAAGGCATATCATTAGCAATTTAGTCAAACAATATCTTCCACTTGTCTACTACTCCACCTTCTGATCTAGGATATGAGCTCATTCCTTGATGGTCGTCACCACCATAAATTTTTAAAGATCTAGAGCTTCCCCATAAAAGGATTAGTGAAGACCTATGACTTCATCGTAGAAGGACCTACGACCTTCCAAGCATGTAGAAGTCCTAAACATAACACACTAAGAGTAGTGTTAAGTTTTCAGATAAGGTTCCTCTTTAATGATCTCTTGATTTAGTAGGTTTCATTTTAAGTTTTCATAATAACATAGATGCTCAATATACAACAATATGATATGCATATATAGCATCCAATTCATTCAATTCTCACAATTCATCAACACGTGAAACTATTATTCACATCAATTCTTTGCATTAATCAAGATTCAAGTGTCATCGGAGGTGTATACTATTCTTGATCCGAAGCTACATTATAAGCTTCACCTATCCTCTTCTTTTCTGTAGAGGCGTCAACTGTCCTTGTGGCATTGTGCGTGATTTTTTCTCGACGCATGCCACCCTCAACCCTTTCTCCAATGATGACGACATCAGAGAAGCTTGAAGTTACACTGCCAATCATCTTGTCATAGAAAGGATCTTGGAGTGTATCTACGAACAAGCTGACCAGTTCTTTTTCAGATAAAGGAGGTTACACTTGAGCAGCTAATTCCCTCCATCGTTGAGCATATTGCTTGAAGGTCTCATCCCCCTTCTTGGCCATGTTTTGGAGCTGAGTTATATCAAGAGTCATCTCCATGTTGTACTGGTATTGTTTGAGGAAGGCCTCAGCCAGATCCCTCCATGAGTGGATGTGGGTCCACTCTAGCTGTGTATACCAGTTGGAAATAGCCCCAGTTAAGTTGTCTTGAAAGAAATGGACAAGCAGCTTATCATCGTGCATGCAAGGAGACATCTTCCTACAGTACATGGCCAAGTGGCTCTTTGGGCAGCTAGTTCCTTTATACTTCTCGAATTCTGGAACCTTGAACTTGGGAGGGATTACTATGTCCGGAACCAAGCACAAGTTGGTTTCGTCTCTGGCTTCATAAGTACTCCCCTCAATTGCATTGATTCTTTCCTCTAGGATTCTCCACTTTTCAATGTCCTCATTCGAATGATGACTTGGGCATTCTTCGGGCATATAGTGGGGGTGAGAAGATGGTATGTGCATAGGGTGAGGCCCTTAGGTGAACATAGGATGCGTTCCCCCAACAGCTGTTTGGTATGCCTGTGGGATGGTGTTTGGAGGTAGGTTATGTGTTTGGGTTTGTGTTTGGTTGTATGAGGGTGCATGCCCATGAGGATACCCATGATGAACTCCTTCGGTTGGCGGAGACATAATTGATGGTGGAGTGAAGCCAGGGGGTATGATAAGTCATTTGGCTCTCCCGGCAGGGATTCTCTTGCCTCCTTTTGTTAGACAGTTGTATGGCCTTCATCAGTCTAGCCACTTGATCTTTTAGAGTTTTGACCTCTTCTCTTAACTCTTCATTCTATCTCTCCAGCTCATCCATGGCTTTTGATCGTGCACGAGTCCTATAAGGATGTCAGGGAGGTTGTCTTTCTCTAATTTTTTTGTTAAAGTTAAAAATTGATCTTTTAGAGAAGTGACTTGAATGCCAAAAAATCATGAATGATAAAAAGGTGATGCACAATAAGTATGAATGTGTGGAATGATTTTTGAAATCCTTCTTTTTGATGATAAATTCATTTAATGCATGAATGTATGTATGCTATGCATAAATAAGTGAAGGTTTGAATATTTTGAGAAGAATTGAATTAATTTATTTGTCTTTGATTTCTTAACAATTTTGTGTTTTTTATGAATTTTGGTATATTTATTGTGCTAGAAAAACCTTTAGTTTTGTTTTTTAAAAAACTTTTTAGTTTTACTAAAATTTTTCTGGAAAGCATTCTTTAAGTTTTCAATATTTCATTTTCTCTCCTATTGAATCTTTTTAATATTTTCAGTATTTTCAAAACATTATTTTCCCAATTTTCCTATTTCTAAGATGTCCTTTTAAGTTTTATTTAGGATCTTTTCAATATTTTCAAAATATTTTTTCTAATCTTTCCTAGGAATTTTCTCCTTCTATTTTGATTTTCTTGATTTTTATCTTGATTTTATTTTTGTATCCCCAATTGTAGCTTTCAAATCCCTTGTATCTTGAAAGGTGTGTATGCCCTCTTTGCTTCTCATACGGGTTACCTGTCCTAAGGGTCTATGGCCTTTTATATGAACCTCTCAAAGGTAGTTAGTAATCCTGAGGTGTATAGGTCACTAGAGCCAAGTTCCAGTCCATAATGCTTGCCACAACAGTAGAAGTAACCACTAGTTGCGGGGCATTATGAATAAGACGCACTCTAGCTGGGATTTTCATGATAGCCAATCAGGACTTAGGCCCCAGAGTGACACCACTAGATCCCTCTATCCTAGGTAGCACGCAGACCCGGGTATAGGGCCCCACTCATGAGATGAATGTATGCATGATGTGTGGGCACACAAGTTTGGGATACCTGCAATTGGGGAATTTGTACAAATATATATAACAATTTATTTTCGTCTATCCTAAGGTTGTACAGAGAATAGACAAACAAACGAATAACAGATGGATAAACAAATAAATGAATCGTGCAATAAATAAAGTGCGCAAATAAACAAGGGAAGGGATCAATACAAAATACACTCAATTGAACGAGCTTGACTCTCTAAATTCCCCAATGGAGTCGCCATCTATCATAACCGTAATTCTGACAAGACGACGAACTCGCTAAAATTTTAAAAGGTAAATTTTGTTTATTAAAGTGGAGTCACAACCAAATTTTATTTAAGGGAAAAAGATTTGGAAAAATCCTAACTTAAGGATGAGATTCGAAGTTCGGGAGTCGGTTACGAGTGGGGAAGGTGTTAGGCACCCCACTCGCCCGTTCCGAAGAACGGTACCCTTAAACTGAGCGTGTAATTTTTGAAAACTGTTTCGATCCCTTTGGTTAATGTGAAATAAATAGCTTGATGGAGGTTAGCCTGACAGGACTTGATCCTGCTCCTACGTATTCCCGGTGCAATGGGAAACTCAAGGCTTACGTAGTTCTGGTCTGTTTTGAAAGCTTGACCTTTGAAGATGCTTGAAAAGAGTATTTGAAGATTTTGTTTTTTTGAAAGGCTTTTTATTTTTTAGAGGAACCTTCAGTCCACTCATGCACAAGACCCGAGGCGGCTACGGCAGCACGGGGGCTTATACAGACTACTAAATGTTGGACAGCAGGTGAACCGCCAGTCCCCCATTTAGACCCCATTGCGTGAAACCTAGAATCCCAAAATTTTTAGAAAAAGATATTTTTAAAGTTTTTGAAAAGAAATGATTTGCCAATGATATTGATCCTTGAGTAAAAGAAAACTTGAATTTGAGAGAAGAATTTTATTTCTGAGTTTTGGGGTAATTGGGGTTTCAAACAGAATTTTGGTGTAACTTTGCAATTAAGGAAATATAGGATGATATGGTAATTATTAGAAATTTTGGAATTTTTAGGAATTCTTTGAATTTTTTATGAACTTTTATGAATTTTTATGAGTTTTATGAATTTTGAATTTTGTGAATTTTTGACAGGGGTAGTATTGTAATTTCTGGCCTTGAGGCATATTGGGTATTTCTTGGAAAGGCTGAGGGTAGATTTGTAATTTCTGTGGCTTGGGGCATATTGAGTATTTCTTGGAAAGGCTGAGGGTAGATTTGTAATTTCTGTGGCTTGTTAATTGAAATCAAAATAGCATGCAGGAGGGATCAAACCTGGGTTAGGGAGGTCACGTGCACACAGCGGTGCCACTGGACCAAGTGTTGGCTTTGTGACATTACTATCTTCGTTTTTATTTAGGCTATGTTTGGGGACGTGGGGTTTGCATGGGTTGCATGCACTACTGGAAGTATATGGGGCATATTTTGCTGGAATTCGTGCATCCCGTTGGATCCATTTGAGGAGAATATAGCCCAAGATGCATGGGCAGACCGAGCAATTCCTTCTATGGCATCATCATATATGCCATCAAACAGCTCCTCAAGGCCATGGGAGCTACCAACAGCACTTGAAACTTTATGTGGGAGTGAAGATAAGACTTGGATATTCTTCGCTGAGCATTGTTCAGATGGCCCCCTCAACTTAACCAGTGATTTGCATATTGTTTTCCCAGATATGTGGTGAAGCCTTGGTATAAACCTGACCTCGAGCAAGACTCGGGGTGTATGGGAGGCTTTGGATTTGTAGCGTAGGAAGATCAATACATTTGTGAACTTCTCGACTCGATCTTGTGTACTCGTAATCACCCCTTGCCAAGAAAATGTGACCCACGATTTTTCCTGACATCTCATAGTTTCTTATAGTCATTCCAGCAGCTCCATGGCTAGATTTTATTTATGGCCGAGTTGACCAGTTGAGCCAAGTGGCTCATTGGATGGTCAATGCCCAGGTTAATTATATGCTTCTCTTCTACTGATTGTGTATTGATTAAGAAGTTACATTTCATCTGGAGGATCTCCACTTAACCAACATGATGGGGATTTCCTTGAAGGGCTAAGGGAGTGACTCTAATGTTGGCTGAATCGATTCATATAAGTATAATCATGCGAGCTCGGCCGTCCAGGAACATGGTTGACGTAAAGTGGAACCTACATGAACCATGCATGGCCTTGCAAGTAAATCGCACCATATGCTCTGATCTAGGACTGCCTTGCTCCGTTGATGCATTGTGATGCAGAAATAGTAGAAACGCAAAGTCTCCAATCATCGATCACTTTTCTCCATCGTGGGAGCACATGGCTCCATAGAGTATAAACAAGAGTCGTAGCAACATCGATCAAGGACTTCAACAATCCACGAGATCTAGCATATGTAATTGATACAGTGTCTGGTAATACCCCAACTAATATCACCTCTCTATTGGATGCCCTGTTAAATGTTAGCTTCCTTTTGGCATTCGAGACTCCATAGTAACACCTCCTAAATGTTAGCAATTAACATGAAGAAAGATCAAAGCCACTGCACCTAACCAAATACTCTATCACATTTACTTCTCTACATTGCCTCGGTACTATAGGATATTGGTACATATTGACACAATGTCGTCCCTCTTACCAAGATTCGAATCAAGAATATTACCTCTATTTTCAGGTCAATGTTTAGGTTTTCGCTTTTAGATCTTTGTATTATGCAACGCCATGAGTTTTAAGCTCTAAAATGAAGGACTGGAAGGACATGTAATCACATGCATTAGCACAGAATGCGGACTTAGCTATTGTTTTGTGATTATCTCTACTCGACTTACATGCATTCTTTTACCACACTATGATTTTTCATAAATATTAACTCTCACATTGCAGTGAATAATGGTAACAGCATGCACAAGATTTCCTAGGTCGAATCAAGAATTGAAGATATTGGAATCGATGCTAGCAATCGCATGCCAAAATCCGAATCGCGATTCGAACTAAAATGAAATATTTAGGGTCTTACCTGAGGTATGTGGAGAGGAGAGCTTCGTTGGCCTTTCTCTAGTTACTGTTTCTTGATCTTCCCTTTGGAACCTAGTTCAGGCGCTGCCTTCCGCTTTTGGAGATGAGTTGCTTGAAGAAAACTCTTTCTTCCTTCCCCCAGATTTTCCTTTCTTCCAACCTCTATACTCTGGGGAGTATCTGCCAGAAGACCCTGGTTCCTCCCCCTCTCCCTTTTTTCTTTTTCCTGTTTCTTGTTACTTTCTTCTCCCTTTCTGGTTTCTGGTTTCCCTTTCCTTCTCTCAGTCTCGTGCTTTTTCTCCCTCTCACTGCTTTATTTCCTGTTTAAAATTAGTTTTCTGTTACCCCCCCCCCCCAAAACCGTTTTTTTTCTTTTGGTTTTATTTAATCCTTCTTTTTGTTTTTCTCCCTCTCACTGCTTTTTTTCTTTTTGATGCTTAATTCTGATTATGCTTTTTTTTTTAATCTTTTGTCTTTTCCTGACTTTATTATTATTTTTAATTTGTAATGATTTCGGATGTTGATTTTTTCTGATTTTATATGTTTTTGATTTTAGAATCCAGTTTTTCTTTTTCTCTTTTTTTTTCGGATTTTAGTTTTTTCTTTTAGATTTTGATTTCAGAATCTTATTATTTGATTTTGATTTTTTGTTGATTTTTTAGACTTTTATTTTAGTATTTTTATTATTTATTATTTGAAAATTTTCTTATTTTATTTTTATTTAACTAATTTTTTATTTTCTTGATTTTCTTTATTTCAATTTTCAGAAATTTTTTAATTTTCTCTTTCATTTTTCATTTCTATCTCTTTTTTAGAATTTTATTTATTTTCTTTCATATTCTTTTTTCGTTTTTTTTAATTTTCTTCAATTAATCAATCTTTATTATTTTTTTTGGATTTTTAATTTCTTTTCAGTTTTTTCTTTTTGTTATTATTATTATTTTTTTTTATTTTATTTTAAAAAACTGTTTTTCATTTATTTATTATTTTTAAAATTAATATTTTGTTTTTTCTTTTTTTATCTTCTTTGTTTATTATTTTTTGATTTCTAGATTAAAAAAAATTTATTTCTGTTTTTTATTATTTTAATTTTATTTATCATTTTTATTTTTTTATTTTTTCAATTTTTATTTTTTTGATTTTCCTAATTTTAAAGTTTTTATTTCCTTTTCTAAAAAAAGTTGTTAAATTTTTTTTGTTTTCTGTTTCTGTCTATTTATTCTGCTTCTTTGTTTATTTATTGAACTAGTTTCTTGATTAATTTTATAAGTGGGGGCCTCAGACATAATTGGGTGTTTACACCTGCTAGGTCGAAAATCCTCAAAAACGATGTAGGCAAAAGTTAGGGCATACAAACAAGAGCCCGCTAGGTTAAAAACTCGTAAGGGCGACCTAGGCAAAAGTTAGGGCAAAATAAAAGACCTGCTGGGTTGAAAACTCAAAGGAACGATCCAGGCAAAAGTTAAGGTCAACTGTTCAGGAATCCTAGTGCAAGCTGACATTCCTGCACCTCATCTTCCCTAAAACTGGGGAAAAATTTTTCCATTTCTCACATTTGGTTAATTTGACAATCAAGATTATGAAAAGCAGCAGTGGCATCTTTCACCAAAAGGTGCCATTCGGGCAATCAAACTAACATTCTTCATATTTCCTTCCAAATACACTACCCTAAACCTCACATGTAAAACCCGCCTATCTCATCCCGTTGACCATCCAAAATCCCTTTGCACACCTCAATGGTGCACATGCTAAAAAGAAATGTGAAAAATGTAAAAAGGAAAAGAAGATTAGTTTTGAAAAGTCATGAGAAGTCGGATGAATCCTCAACCATCGCAACACGACATGATTGTTTCCCAAAGAATCATCCTCCTGCTAACCACGATGCCACCAAAAAGGGAGTGTGTCTTATTCAATAATGCTGACCATTGCTAGGTCTCAAAGATCTCAAGAAGGAAAATTTCGAAATTGACCAAGAAGCCCAGAAATAGAATCGATCCAGCTCGTCTTGATTCCTTTCACACCAATTATAAGGTTCTCGAGAAAAGACATGTAAAAAAAAAGATCAAAAATCAAGAGAAGCAAAAACTTTTTAAACCACCTCAAGGCATGCATTCATCATAGCATCCATTTCATTAAATAATAATTTCAAGCGTCAAAAAGCAATAAATAAGATAAAACATCGCATCCTTTTGCATTTATTCAAGCATCACAAACATCACATCCTTTTCATCCATTCAAATAGCAGATAAACATCTAGTCATTCAAACATCGCATCCTTTTTCATTCATTCAAACAGCCTATAAGCATCTTGTCATTCGAGCATTGCACAACTTATTTTCAAAACTAATTAAGACCAGGGCAGATTTCCCGAACCAAATAAAAAAAGAGACTTCTAGAGATCAAGTTCAAACTGGGTAAAATGTTTTCCCACAAAAGTTCAATTTGAGGTCATCCTCAAATTCTGAATCAAGTTCAGACTGGGGAAAATGTTTGCCCACAAAAGTTCAATTTAAGGTCATCCTCAAATTCTGAATCAAGTTCAGACTGGGGAAAACGTTTGCCCATAAAAATTCAAGTTAGGTATTCCTCGATTGCCAAAAATCTTCTAAACTGGGGCAAAATGTTTTCCCAAGTCTTCTTCAGAGAAAATAATAAAATGCTTAAGCCTTTGAGTTCAAGGTAGAATCAGCAATTTATTTTAATTCAAGATAAATAAATTCCAAAATAAGTTGTTTGAGGCATCTGACGAAGAAGTCCACATTCTGTCCTCGCGTACCTTCCCAGGACACATCATAACAGGTCACTCTCTCGCTTGCCCTAACGGGCCATCACTCCCATGTTTCCACACCTGTCTTCACTGGTTATTCTGTCTCAACAAGACATCTCTTTTCTATACTTGTCTGTCTATCTTGACAAGCCTTTCTTTTCCATACCTGTCCTAACAGGTCATTCTGTGCTTTTTGTCTGTCATGACAAACTAGATCTTTTCGCCTGTCTTAACAGGCTATTCCTATTTTCACTTGTCTTAACAGGCTATTTTTCCTTTACTTGACTTAATAGGTCAATCTTCATTTCATTTTCACATCGCCTGTCTTAACAGGTATCTGACTTTATTCCATCCTGTCAACAACAGGACCTTTACATTTTTACCTGTCTTAACAGGTCTTTTTCAGTTCCCTCAGTCTGTCTTAACAGGTATCTGCCTTCTTTCCTGTCAACAACAGGACTTTTCTTCGTTACCTGTCTTAACAATTCATTTTTTTAATTTTCCTTTTCCTGTCCAAACAGGTGTCTTGTTTCTTTCCTGTCAACAACAGGAGTCCATCTACATTTATCCTGTCTTAACAGGTCAGTTTTCATCATTCTTTTTCCTGTCTTAACAGGTATCTGGCTTCTTTCCTGTCAACAACAGGATTCCGTCTACATTTTACCTGTCTTAACAGGTCATTTTCCTTTCCCTTTGCTTGTCTTAACAGGCGCTCTTCATTTTACCTTGCTTGTCTAGCAGGCTTGCATTTTTCCTGTCAACAACAGGACCTTATCTGCATTTTACCTGTCTTAATAGATCATTTTATTACATTTTCTCCTGTCAACAACAGGACACCGCTTGCATTCATCCTGGCAACAGCAGGATTTTATTTTCATTTTTCCTGTCAACAACAGGATCTCAAGCATGTCTAAATTCAGTCTATCTGTCTTAACAGGCTTGCATCTTTCCTGATAACAGCGGGACCTCATTTACATTCTCCTGTCAACAACAGGATGTCATCCGCATTTATCCTGACACCAACAAGATTTCATATTCATCTTTCCCGGCAATAGCGGAACCTCATTTGTATTTTTCCTGTCAACAACAGGACATCAAGCATGTTTAATTTCTTTCCGCCTGTCTTAACAGGTTTCCATACATCCTAGCAATAGCAGGATTTGATTTGCATCTTTCTCGGAAACAGCAGGACCTCATTTGCATTTCTCCTGTCAACAACAGGACATGAAGCATGTTTAAATTCTATCTGCTTGTCTTAACAGGTTTGAATACATCCTGGCAACAACAGGACTTCATTTGCATCTTTCCCGGCAATATCAGGACCTCATTTGCATTTCTCCTGTCAACAACAAGACATCAAGCATGTTTAAATTCTGTTCGTCTGTCTTAACAGGTTTGCATACATCCTGACAACAGCAGGATTTCATTTGCATCTTTCCCGGCAACAGCAGGACTTCCTTTACATTCTCCTGTCAACAAAAGATCTGCACTTATCCTGGCAATAGCAGGATTTCATTTGCATCTTTCCCGGCAACAGCAGGACTTCATTTACATTCTCCTGTCAACAACAGGTCTGCATTTTTTCTGTTAACAACAGGATTTTATTTACATTTCCCCTTGCATTCTTCCCGGCAACAGCGGGACCCCATTGGCTTTCCTTCCTGTCTACAACAGGACTCCCATCATGTTTAGTTTCTGCATTTCAGCCTATGTTGTCAGGCCTTGCATGTTTAATTTTCTGCATTCCGGCCTATGATGTCAGGCCTTGCATGTTTAAATTCTAGCATTTCAGCCTATGATGTCAGGCCTTGCATGTTTAAGTTTCCAACACTTTGGCCTATGTTGTCAGGTCTTGCATTTTAATTTTCTGCATTCCGGCCTATAATGTCAGGCTTTGCATGTTTAATTTCCCGCATTTTGGCTTATGTTGTCAGGCCTTGCATTTTACTTTGCTGCATCTTGGCCTATAGTGTTAGGCCTCATCAAGTACTTTTCTGCATCTTGGCCTATAGTGTCAGGCCTCATCAAGTAATTTTCTGCATTTTGGCCTATAGTGTCAAGCCTCCACCATGTTTACTTTTCTGTATCTTGGCCTATAGTGACAGGCCTCCATCTTGTTTACTTTTTTGTATCTTGGCCTATAATGTCAGGCCCCAACACATTTAGTTTCTGCATTTTCCTATCAACAATAGGATTCCATTTGCATGTTTAATTTCTGCATTCTTGGCCTATGATGCCAGGCCTCGCATTTTAATTTTCCATGCTCAGGCTTATGCTGTCAAGCCTTACATGTTAATTTCTCCACCCCCCACCTGTCTTAACAGGGTCTTGTTTTTCACTTCACTTGGCCTATCATAACAGGCCGTTCCTTTTTTCTTTTCCTGTTTCAACAGGTCTTCTTCATTTCCCTCTTTCCTGTCGTAACAGGCCATCCCCTTCCCCTTTGCCTATTTTAACAGGTCTTCTTCTCTTCACCTTGCCTGCCCAAACAGGCCATTCAATTCTTTTCCACGTCTCATTCATCTCATTTTGTCTGTATAAACCATTTGAGTAGCCTAATCAGGCTTTGCACTTCAATAACTGCGCTACGACCTACCACGATAGGTCTTGCATATTTAAATCACGTCGGTTTAGCACACGAAGCTTACAAAGGGCATTTGTGCGATTCCGTTTAAGCTCAAGGCTCTTTACATCTTGCCAGACTTCTTCAAAGCTTGCCTCAGACATAATGTGTTCACGTCTTTACTCATTCCCTACCATGATAATTTAGAGAATTATTTCTCACATTATCTGGTAGGAAAATGAGTAAAGAGGGGCAAACTGTAAACACTCAATTATGTCCGAGGCCCCATTTTTAAAATTAATAAGTGAATAAACAAAAAAATATCAAAACAAATAGATAGAAAGCAGAAAAAAAATAAACAAAAAATAAAAACAAATAAAGAGAAAGGTTGAAATAAATAAATAAATAAAAACAGAACAAATAAAATTACAAAAAATTCGGAGAAAAATAAATAGAAAATAGGATTAGAAAGGGAATAAATAAAACTAAAAAAATGGAAAACAGAAGCAGAAAATTAAAATAAATTAGTAAATAAAGATAATAAATAAATAAAAATATGAAAGAAATAAAAACAAAAAATATTAATAAAACAGAAAATTAAAAATAATAAATAATAATAAATTAATTAATTAAAATAGAATTAATAAATCTGAAAAAAATAATAAAAATAAAATATAAAAAAATAAATAAAAACAAGATCTGAAATAAAAATAAAAATGAAAAAAAATTAAAAAAAAATAACAATAACTGAAAAACGGCTTCGGTTCGATGATTTTAGGAAGATGGAAGGAAGGTCCCTTCAGTTTTGGCTCTTGTAAAGGACTCCATTGCATGATAGGAAGGGGAATTACCATCATTGGTCTCGCACCAGCTTGCGTGCATGTTGGGGCACATGTCCAGACTTCCGATGTTATGGCCATCAAAATGTGACCATCGGGGACATGGGAGGCAGTGGCAAGGAGTCCAACAGTCGCTGCAAGAATAGTGCACTCCAAATAAAACTCATAAATAGGGCTAGGTTGCACCAGCATATAAACCTACACACGTCCTCTGCTTATAGTGCTTTGCACCTCATATTCGTGGTAGCTTGCTTGAAAAACTAATTTAGAGGGGGTATCGTTGAAGTCTTTCTCAAAGGTGGGGAAAATTCAAGAAAGAGGATTCAAGACCTATTCTACTAGGGAAAACCGCTAGTTCTTAGAAGTGGATCCAAGTTCAGAGTAAAGAGGTTCGCACCTTACGAGTTCAGGTTAGTGTCCTTTACCTTGTAAGCTTAATCCGGTGTGGATCTCATCGTTTGACATGTTTGATTCATAGCCAAATGAGTAATGGAAAATTGAATTCAAAATTATGATCTCTCGGTTAAAACTAGATATGTAATCGTGATGTGTGAAGTCTAACTAAATCGCGTCACTATCCTAAATTGAATTCAAGATTCTGATTTTCTTAGATAAAATTGGATTTGAAATTATTAAGCGTTTTTGTCGAGCTGAATCAGATCGATATAGACATAAACAACTCTTCCTGATTTGTAACTAAGATCCTAGTACCTTAATCGAAGATGGATTTAGAATTATTGTACGCAATAACCTGAATTGTATTGGATTAGCATGTGACTATGGGGGGAGACATAAGCTTGCTCGATACAACTCTGTTTCCAGGGGTTCACAGATTTCAAAAATTCTGTTAAGCCGAATCTGATCATATTAAATTCATACAAAAAGAGTGCATTCCTGAAGGAAGAAAGCACAACATCTCTGCTCCCGAATGCAATAGGATAGTTTTTGGTTCTTCCCTGGCTTTAGTCTTCATAATCATATTTCATACAAAGGCCCTTTTAGTTTGATTACACAAGGGTGAAGTCTGAGCAACTTGAGGCAGCTGGCTTGGAGCCGCTTGAGTTCTCTGATGCAATATTGGTTCTGGGAAAAATAGAGGTTGACAAAGTGCCACGATCAACTCTGTTCTTGATAAGGCTATCTTCCATCAAACTATCTATTTTTATTCTAAACTAAAGGGATCCAACAATTTTCAAAAATATCAAGATCACACACTCAGTTTAAGGGTGCCGTTCTACGGAATGGGCGAGTAGGGTGCCTAACACCTTCTCTATTCGTAACCGACTTCCGAACTTCGAATCTCTTCCTCGATTTGGGATTTTTTCCAAATTTTTTCCCTTAAAATAAAATTTGATGGCGACTCCACATAATCCAAATAAAAATTCCCTTCAAAAATTTAGCGAGTTCGTCCTCTCATCGTAATTACGGTTACAACATATATATATATATATAATAATAATAATTAATTCATTTTTTATTTTATTTGATATTTTAATAGTTAGTACTGCATTTAATATTTAAGATTTAATTTATCTTTTATTACTATCAATAATTTTTTCGATTTTCTTAATAAATTGAATTTTTTTTTACATCTAAACATAATTCGATTTTTTATTATTTTTTTAAGAATTGAACATTTTTTATATGTTAGTTTGATTTTTAATCCTTTTTTATTTTATTCTTTTACCTTTTCATTTTGTATTTCCTTTTTTTTTATAGTTCAATAATTTTTTTTCAATATTTCTATGTATTACCTTAACAATATAGACGCTGCACTTTGGAAGGACCAGGGTCTTGAATGCAAAAATCTAGTAGACCTCTACAACTTGATTCTGATATTGCTTCCCAAGGTTAACATTGCGGCACGCAAGGTATCGTGCACTCAAAACTTACGTGTACTGAAGTCATACACAATATTATCCAAACTTAGGAGAATAGTAGAAAATGAGTAGAAGAATTGAGAGATGTGTATCGAATGTTTAAAGGCATAAGTTACATATAGTATAGGAGGAAGTTGCATCCTACCAGAAAATACTACAATATTTAGTAATTTAATGTCCAAGGGATAGAAATAATTTTTTGAAGACTAATAAGTAAATAAAGGTCAATTAAAATTATGATTAACTATCATATAATAATGTAGAAGAAGTTATTATCGCAATTATTGTCACTTCCTAGCCATTTACCAACAACTGGTCAACCAACACTCATGGGCTAGTCATCACAGCTCAAACCAATGTGAGAATTTATTTTTATTTGGGTCACATTTTCATGTTTTCGGTTTTGAGCCCAGGATTTTGTAGGACTAAATTCTCCATACCTTTGGAGGTTTTTCACCCTAATGTGACTTTTCTTCCACCACCAAAGTATCAGGCACCCTTGGTAGCACAAATGGAAGTCTTCATAGGGTAACTCCCTTTTCCCCAAGTCATACCCACTCCAAGTTTTTCAAGAGATGGGAGATGGAGCATATTACACCTTGGATAAGAGCCTGTGGTTAGAGAGTCGAGCCCTCCACTACTGAAACGTTATCCAGACCTGAAAAGGTTAAAGTTTGTGTTTCACCCAATAATGTATATTTTTGTAATATGGTCAAGGATAATAAATAAGTGATAAGTAAAATTGTAATATAATATATATAAGTAAGTAAGTAAAGGCACTGATGCATTAACTTAGCTTTCTTTTAACCTAATGGATTATGTGACTATATGTTGTTTAAATGTTTATGCTAACTTTTGAATATAACTAATTGTAACAAAAAACATAAGCTTGTATAATTAATATGTGCATGTATTGTTTGTATTGTTGTATGTTATACGATTAAATTAATGCGAGTAATGACATCTGGACATTTATTTTAACTTACGTTAATCGCTACGACGAGGCTTGCATTTTTAGCAAATTTTTTTAAAAAAAATTCTTGTATTTTTAATATTAGTAATTTCTTAAAAAATTCTGCATCATGAAATAACAATCTAATAATGAAATCGCAAATATGACTTAGATGTAAAATGAGCTTCATTTTTAAGGTGTTACACATATTACACTTGCTTTACCTCCAAATTTATTCTGGCAATCATTGTTACATTACTCTTTGGACAATTCTCATACAATTTTCTATTGCATATTCTTACTTCTATCATCTTCATTCCTCCTTCATTTTCTATGTCATACACAAAAATATTAAAAAGCATTGTGAACACTCAATTATGTTTGAGACCAATTTTTAAGTTATGAATAAGGAAAAAATAATAATAGAAATAAGATATCAAATAAATAATAAATAAACATAGATAAACATAAAAATGATGATAAAAAAAATATAAATAATAATAGTAAAAAAACATATATAGAAAGTGGAAAAGAAAATTAATAATAGAAAAAAGAGAATGAGAAAGAAAAAGGAAAAGATCAAGAAAAGAAAAAAAGAGTAAAAATAATAACAAAATAAGCAAAAAGAAAAAAGAAAAATTTTCAGTTAGAAGGTTGTTACAAGTTAGTTAGGTTAGTTAGAATTAACAATAAGAACAAAAATAAAACGAAATAGAATAAAATAAAAGAAAAAAGAAAAAAAAGGAGGAAAATCAGCATTTAAAAAGGGATTTTAGCGGGGAAGAAGGGGGGCTTTTTCACTTTTTGAAAATCAAAATTTCTGAGGAGCTTTTTTGGATCTCTTGGGGAAGGTGCTTCTTTGATGCTTTGGACCTTCTTTTTTTGGATCTTAAAAGCTTCTTCAAGATTTTGGCTACCGTTTGGATCTCTCTTCATTTCTCTCAGCATCAAGCACCTTCTTTGAGATCTTATGGTGTTCATTGCGTTCGTGGTGCTAATTCCTTTTCCACAGGTTCTCTTATTGCCATAGACATTGCAAGAACTCATCACACGTACAGTTTCTCAACTGCTTCCAGGTTCATTTAGCTTATGCATATTGCCTCCATCTATATATATATATATATATATATATATATATATATATATATATATATATATATATATATATATATATATATATATATAGTGTTGGAATTAGAATGAATCTTGAATAAGGATGAGCCTTTTTCTCTTTTTTCAATCCACTAAAATATTGTATTTGGTTCATGCCTTATCAATGGAACAATAGGTGATTCAAGTAACTTAGATTCAATTTTGTTTTCTTAAAACTTGATTCTGGTCTATGAAATGCATTAGGAAATCTCCTATTCCTCTACACTAATTCTTGGTAAAACTGATTTGCATGGATACTAATTGATTGCTAATAGTCAAATGTTGATTTAGAAGTTTTGTTCCAATGGTCAAGTCTCACAAGGAAAAATAGTATCTACGCCTAATTAGGTCCCTATCCGTAAGGAATTATGGCCAAAAACAATAGCCTAGTGTATGACTCCAAATTTGTCATATCAGTAAACATAGTATTAGACTTTTCATTTTTCTATTCCTAGACCAAATAAGAGGTGAACCTATCTGAAGAAGCTTAGGAAAGAGAGCTGCAAATCTTCCCTAACCCATTGTGCCATGCAGATTTGCATAACCCTGTGGATTAGTGCTCCTGATGCTGAGACACTAACCTGATCAAAGGAATGATCCTAACATGTTTGGTGGAGGTGTGTTCTGGTATGATAAAACTAAGGGACATAGAGTTCCAACTCTTACTGCATCCACAGACTTTGACAAAAAAAATAGGAAGTGTATGGATCAATAAACTCCTTGTCCTTAAAGCTTAGGTTCAAAAATCGTCAAAGTTAGAGACTGAGTGGATCAAGTGCTAATGTTAAACGTCAAAGTACCAATGGAACTGTACTCATTTAGTCAAGAGCGGGGGAACCAACAAACCTCAAGTTATACCAAGTCAGGTAGTAGCTTCGTTTTCAGTTAAATGAGCAGCAAGTTAGAAAGTCAAGCAAACTCTTTGGTAGAGTAGTTGCTAAGCCACATTTAACTGATCAGAGTTGATATGGTTGAGTTATTATGAGGAACCCAACAAGGAGACCTAAGTTTAGAAGGTTGGCAATGGCCTAGACCTCCATAGGAAGAGTCGAATCAACATAGGATAAAGTTGACTCACTAGGTTGAGTACCATGGAATTATGTGAGGCAGATAAAGAGGTACAAGGCACACAAATCCTGAGGCAGAAAATTTAGTGAGCACCCAAGCCATACCTTTGTTTGAGTCGTAGCCACCACAGTGGTTTTTTTTATGTTTGCATCACATCATGGATACATAGCCAGAAGTCACCTAGGATAACTCCCATATAACTTAGTCCTCCCTTGATGTCACCAATGGTCTGCCATGAGACCTTTGCACATGCTTGATGAGACTACTACATTAAAATGATGGATGAGAGAACCTGTAAGAAATCTGGAACCAAAAGGTTGGTCTAGCACAAGCTATATGCATGAAGACCTAATGAGTTGGTGAAGGAGCAATCTGATGCTCCATGCAACCCTGATGCACAGTAAAACCATTCAGACATCCTAAACCTGAAAAAGTCTGCATAATTCTGCAGGATTACAAGGTCCTGTTTCAGTCAAAGAACATGAGGGTGGATCAACCAATGGTTGTTTCTACTGATGTTTTATTGAAACAAATTAGTTCCCTGTGACTTTTTTGAATCTGCAGTGTATGATACTCAAGACTCAAAGATAGAACTCAATCGGGTTCCTCTATTTACTTGCCAAAACAACATGCAGAATAACAAAGGTGCCGCCTATAATAAGAGGCAGTGAACAAATAAATTGAAAAAGAATTTACCTTTTTAGCTTAAGTTTAATAAAATAAATTGAATTAAGTTTGCTAAATAATAAGGGAAAAATAGTATTTTTTTTCAAATAACTCATTAGATTACTAATTTGGGTCAAACCTAATTCCTTTTTTTAAAAAAATTGAAATCAAATCCACTTTTTTTTTTGGGTCAAGCCCAATTATTTTTTATTTAAAATCAATTCCTTTTTTTAATTTGGGTCAAGCTCAATTATTTTTTTAATTTGAAATTAAGTTATTTTTTAATTTGGGTGAAGCTCAATTCTTTTTTTAATTTGAAATTAAGTTCTTTTTTAATTTGGGTTAAGCCCAATTTCTTTTTTTAATTTGGATCAAGCTCAATACTTTTTTAAAATCAAGTCCATGTTTTAATTTGGGTCAAGTCCAATTCCTCTTTTTAATTTGAAGTTAAGTCTTTTTTTTTGGGTGAAGCCCAATTTCCTTTTTTTTTAATTTGGTCAAGCTTAATTCTTTTCTAATTTAAAATTAAGTCTATTTTTTTATTTTGGGTCAAGCCAAATTTCTTTTTTATTTGAAATCAAGTCCATAATTAGTTTCCAACTCTTTTTCTTATTTTAGTTTAGGTCATGCCCGATTGTCTTGTTTTAATTTGAAATCAAGTTCAATTTTTTTTAAATTCAGTTAAGTCCAATTCGTTTTTATTTGGGTCAAGACCAATTCTTATTTTTTTAATTTAAAATAAATTCCTTTTTATTTGGATCAAGCCCAATTCCTTTTTTTTGGGTCTGGCCCAGTTATCTTTTTTATTTGAAATCAAGTCCAGTTTCCTTTTTTTTTTAATTTGAAATCAAATCCATTTTTTTAATTAGGGTCAAACTCAATTCCTTTTTCTAATTTGAAATCAAATCCACTTATTTTTAATTTTGGTCAAGCCCAATTCCCCTTTTTTTTTAAATCAAGACCATTTGTTTTTCTTTTACATTGGATTTAGGTCAAGCCCACTGTCGTCAATTTTTAATTTTTTTTTATCTCTAATTTGGGTCAAACCTAATAGGTTCCATAGTTCGAAATTAGTAAATTCGATTTAAAAAGTTGATTTACAAAGTGATTTTTTTTAAGAAAAATGGAAAAATATATATCTTTCAAATTTTCTGAAATTCGTGCAACGGATTCTAATACGAGCAAGTAGCATTCTCTACTGTTTCGTATTTTAATTCGTGCAAATTCAAACACGGCTTACGACAGTTTGAATTTTGCAAGCACATGATTTTAGAAAATCACTGGTTTTACTAATTTCATCTAACAAATGTCTGTTTTTGAATTTTCTGAAATTCGTGCAACGGATTCTAATATGGGCAAGTAACATTCTCTACTGTTCTGTATTTTAATTCATGTAGATTTAAACATAGCATGCAACGGTTTGAATTTTGTTAGTACGTGATTTTAGAAAATCACCGTTTCTACTAATTCCACCTCAAAATATCAGTTTTTTTTTTAATTTTCTGAAATTCGTGCAATGGATTCAAATGCAGGCAAGTAGCATTCTCTAGTGTTCCATATTTTAATTTGTACAGATTCAAACACAACTTACGACGGTTTGAATTTTGCAAGCATGTGAGTTTAGAAAATCATTGTTTCTACTAATTCCACCTAAAAATGTCTGTTTTTAAATTTTCTGAAATTTGTGCAATGGATTCGAATATGGGCAAGTAGCGTTCTATACTTTCCATATTTTAATTCGTGCATATTCAAACATGACTTACGATGGTTTGAATTTTGCAAGCACGTGATTTTAGAAAATTACTATTTCTGCTATTTCCGCTTAAAAAGTCTGTTTTTAGATTTTCTTAAATTCATCCAATGGATTCTAATGCGGACAAGTAGCATTCTCTCGTCTTCCGTATTTTAATTTGTGCAAATTCAAACATGACTTACGACGGTTTGAATTTTGCGAGCATGCGATTTTAGAAGATCGCTGCTTTTACTAACTTTATTCAAAAAATCAATTTTTACCTAAAATCGCCCTTTTATTTTCTAAGAAATCAAGTCTCTTAACCAGAAATATGTAGTCTTGAATTTCTTATTGCACTAGGGAATACGTAGGAGCAGATCAAGTCCTGTCAGATTATTATTTATAATATATATATATATATTATTTTATTTATTTAACCATTTTGATAGTTAATAATACATTTAATATTTAAAATTTAATTTATCTTTTATTACTATCAATAATTTATTCGATTTTTCATTGAACATTTTTTTCTACATCTAACCATAATTGTAATTTTTATATCACTTTTCCTTAACAAGTGAGCATTTTTCCACGTCATTTCATTGTTATTAATTTTTAAATTTTTAAATTTTATCTTTTTCTATTTTTTATTTAGTTTATGGTTCCATAATTTTTTCAATATTTTTATATATTTAATTGTAAAGAACCTCCAACTTTGATTTTATAAAATTGTTGAAAACTTACACATTTATTTTTTCTTTCTTAATTTTGATTATTTTCTATTGTAACGCAGAAAAGACCAGTTCTAAAGAATAATAAAGAAACAATTTTTTAATTTTAACCTTTTTATTATTTTCAAATACTTAACAGTGATTTAATCAAATAAAAAAAATCATGATTTTTCAAAAAATAGTTTTTTCTGTAATATTTTGAATAAACTTGATTAATAATACCCTAGATTTTATTTATATTTTTCTTTTCAGAATTAAAAATTTATTTTACTAAATAAGGTTTCACTTAATTTTGTTGATTTAATTCAATGAATTTTGAAAATTTTTATTGGTAACTAACTTCTCTACGATGGATCTTGTTGTTCTTCAAACACCATGAAAATAACTAGATGCTTTGACTTATTAAAATATCAACGAAAATAAGATTTTATTAAAAACTTTTATTTAAAACTACATACTATTTATAGGAACCAACACTTAACATGGGACATGACATATACAATCTTCTATAGCATTGCACATTCCACTTGCTTTGCCTCCAAATTTATTTTGACAATCACTGTTACATTTACCACTACTTGGACAGTCCTCGTACAATTTTCTATCGCACATTCTTGCTTCTACCATCTTCATCGATCCTTCATTTTCTATGTCAAACATAAAAACAATAACAAAAGTTTAGTTAAAAGAACCAAAAAATTGAAAAAAAAATGTAAGCTTAAATCAATATGAAAAGTTAAACATACCGATGTTTGAGGCAAGAACAAATAGAACGATTAGAATTAAAGAGATGGCCTTCATCTTTGATTTCAGAGAAATATACACCTAAATTAAATTTGATTCAGACGAAAGCGTTAATATGATCCTGATCAATGGGTTAATGTGATGTTATCCTAAAACTATATTATATACGATAAGTATTTATTATTTTTCAAAGACATCTATTATTTATAATATAATAATATTGAATTTAATTTTTTTATTTGACCATTTTAATAGTTAATGAAATATTTATTATTTAAGATTCAATTTATGTTTCATTATTATTGATAATTTATTAGATTTTACGAAACATATTTTTAAAATTAAGAAAATAGATAACGGAAAAAAATATTATTATCCTTAAATAATAATTAAATTAATTATATATTTCATCAATGATATGGTGAGAGTGTATTTTGATTAAATAAAATTTTTAAAATTATTTCAACTTTATATAAAATGATAACTATTTTTATAATTATTAATATTTTTTAATGCTATCCACGAGTAGCAAGCAAGATTTCAACGGTTGGTTGAAACTCATCCTTTAATCTTATCTTTGATATATTTTGATAATAGATTTATTATAAAATATTATCATTTTAAATTATTGTTTGATGTTATAATATTTAGTTTAATTATAAATAATTTTTTTAAAATATTTTAATTTCTAAAAATTTTTAAGATAAAATAAATAATGTTTATAAAAAATATTTAATTTTTTTTAAAATAATTTAAAAGTATTTTTTATTAAGAAATACATAAAAATAAATAAATAGAATCATCAAACTTCTTGTTTATAATATATAATCATTAAAATAATTATAAATTTACTTTTATAATATTTTTTGAAAAATATATATTAATAAATAATAATAAATTAAAAAATATTATCTTTATTTTTTATATAATAATTTAAATTAAATATTAAAATATTAAAATTTATAATTAAGAAAAATTATAGTTATGTTTTAGTTTTTTTATTATTTAATTTAAAACTCCTCATGAAAATTAATGTGATGTTAAATAGAGATGTATTCCATGTTCTTTAAAAATATTTATTATTTATTATATCTATAAATATATGGGATTTATCATTTTTTATATCGAATTATAATCAATTTATGTTTAATCAACTTGAAAATGCTTGCCATTCTTGGTAATGATTTCCTTTGTATTGTAATGAAGTGTTAACTTGTAAGGTAATTGAAATTTGTTATCATTTCTTTTTAATAAGGTAATTGAAACACTAACAGATAATATAGTTCATAATTTGCTTGCTTTTTTTTATAGTTAATATTTACACCTAGTAGTTTGTTTCATATCTTGCTGTTCTTACTTCATAACTTGCTATTTTTGTATTTAGTTTTCATTTTTTTTCTCTACTTTTAACAGATACATGACTGACCCTTCTGAGGTTCCTCCTTCACAAAGTGGATCTGAGAACCCTTCTTCTCGGCAAAAGAAAGGAAGACGAGTCACACGGTTAAAGGAAGTTAACCCTTAGTTGGAGCAGTGAGCAGAGGATTCCCATAGAGTTTGATCAGGCCACTGGGAATCCATTAAGGCCAAACAAGACAAAGTTTAAGAGTTATGTGGCCCTCCTTGGACGAAGCAAAGCCAGTATTTTGAAGGATTGGGATGATGTTGAGATGCGAGTCAAGGATCAAATTTGGGAGACTATCATGGTATTTAACTTTAAAGCTTTAAGTATTTCCATAAATTTATCATTCACTAACCAATTACATCTTCTTTTATGTAACTTACATATGATGTACCAAACACCAACTTCCTGAAGAGGAAATGACTTTCATTTGCTGGTGAGCGCTGGAGGGGCTTCAAGACATATCTCACCAGCAAATATATATATATGGCTCACTCAAGGATGTGTCTCCTTGTGAGGAGTACCAGTTCCTTGATGATGACACTTAGCAGAGATTTGTTGAGTCTCGAATGGATCCTGCATTCATTGTATGTATCTTTCTAATATTTTATTTTTTAATTAACTAATATAAACAATATTATGATTAATTGATTTGATCTTTTATAACAGGAGAAAAGAAAGAAGGCTCAACAAATTTCTGCCAAGAACTATTACCCCCACAGATTATCTCGTGGGGGTTATGAGTTGCTTCAGGAGAGGCTGATGGAGCAGAAGTTGAAAGATCGTCAGCAATCATCTGAAGCAGACCCCTCTACACTTCTCTCTCCACCCTCTCCATCTTCACACCATGAGAAATGGAAGAGGACACGCCAAAAGGCATATGGAGAGTACACATCAGAGCCTTCTCGCATTGTTGCTGAGAAGATTGTAAGTAATCACACAATTTTGTAAAGTTTCTTTTTATTTATCTTCAAACATGTACATTACTGATAACAGTCAGTTTTTGTTTTGTAGGATTCTTTGGTTGAACAAAGCTCACAAGGAGTCTTTGTTCCAGTTGGTCGGGATGACATCTTGAGTACTGCTATTGGCCAACCGGAGCATCCAAGTCGTGTTCATGCAGTTGGGTGAGTTGTTGGCCTTAGACAGTACTTTGGATTGTCTTCTAGACATACTTCCAAAGAAGGTTTAGTGTCTAGAGATGAGTTGGATGCCATACGTGAAGACATGAGGCAAGCACTGTGACAAGAACTTCGAAAAGAGCTCAGACAGGAGCTCAAACAAGAGCTTAGGCAAGAGCTTAGGCAGGAGCTTGCATCTTTGGGACTTTCCCAAACACAGACATAGGGTCACCATCCATCACCTTCTCCTAGGCACGTGAGCATAAAGGGAAGTTGTGCTCCGACGGAGGAGCAACTACAGGGAGAAGAGGATGTGGATGCAGCTACAGACGATTATGAGTTATATGTTGATGATCCATATCATTTGGTAACAATTGGGAAAGTCTACACCTTGGGTTCAACCATCCATCACTAGCAAATTGATGATGATCATGTTAGAATGGTGGTTGAACGGGTTGAAGATGCAGATGCTCCTATTCCTGTTCCTACTGAGGAGGTTCATGTCGTGGGGCAAGCCCTCAATCATTTTATTATATGGCCGAGGAGACTTGTGCAGCGAGCTCAACCTCAGGTATTAAATAATTTTAGCCTATGTTACTAATTTTTTAATATATATATATATATTTTGTGTGTGTGTGTGTCTATATATATATATTTCTTACTATTTTGTGAATTTATCGTAGGTTTATAAGGAAGGTCGTGGGAAGAAGATTGATTTAAGTGCTAAAGGAGATCTTCCTGAGCCTTCTCCAAAGAAATATGAGGTTGATTTGCTCACACGTCTATTTGGTATCGCCATGCAGTTGGGCGACCAAACATTGCAAATAAAAATGGAACCAGATATCATAGGGAGGCCCACACCTATCCCCTTCTATATTACTAAGAAGGATATATTGGAGTTGGTTGTGGGTAACGATCTCCTATGTGTAACGATCTCCTATGTGTAACACTTCTACAATTATGGTTGATGTAAGTAAATTTCTAAACCTTACTTGAATTATTTCATTATCAAAATCTAACATATGAAAATTATTCGCAATATTAGGTACATGTATCGTATCTGCACTGAAAGAGGTAACTTACACCTCTATGGATTCCTGGACCCAGTTCATACGCAGAAAACTGGGAACAAGGCAGCTGAGATACAGGGATCCCTTCAGAGGAGATTGCAGTCTGATAAAGACTGTTACCTAGCTCCCTATTTTCAATCGTAAGTCAATACTTAATTGCTTTATTTAATGAATTCATTTAAATTCCTAATTTTTGTTCACTGTCATCCATATTTTGTAGGGCTCATTGGCAATTAATCATTATTTGTCCAAAGCGGAATGTAGTTGTATTTCTATGCTCTGATTGGCAAAAACCAAAGAAAGACATAAAGGTCATTATAGATTTGTAAGTTTTTAGGATTTTGGTAATTATATTCATATAATTTGTTATTCTTAAAGGTATTCATTTGCTTTTTATTTTACTGTAGAGCAATGAATGCTCGACTTCGGTTAAAAGGGACGCATTCATCAAATATTAAAAAGCGTATGTGGATAATTCCAAAGGTAAGTACTTTATTAAAAGTTATTCAATTATTTTATATTCTTTTATCACCATCTCTAATTTTATTTGATACTATTTTTATTTTTTTGAAGTGTCCAAGACAACCCGGAAGAACCGAGTGTGGATATTATGTGATGAGACGTATGTTTCTCATTGTCTCGGCTTCTATTGTTAACTCCTGGCACCAGGTAATTACAATTGTCCTAATTTAATTATTTAATTTTAATGCATAACATGACATTTTCACTAATTTTATTCAAAAACATTTTGTAGATATTTGACAATCCTCAACCTCTATTAGATGAAGAAATTGATGATATCAGGAGACGTTGGGGGGAATTTCTAATAGAGGTTGCCAATTTGGGTTGAATTCATGGAATTTTTAGATATTTAGTTTGTTTTTATTATATTTCATAACAAATATTAATGTATTTACTTTAAATATATACACTCTGTTATTTCTGTATTGTCTGCCTGGTATTTTGTTTATATATACAGGTATTGTGAATAAATAATATGGTAATTTCCCTAAACAAAAACAACATTTTAAAAAAAATAAACTTTCTACATCGGTTGTGACCTTAACCGATGTAGAAAGTACACTTTCTACATCGGTTCTGGTCACAACCGATGTAGAAAGTATATTTTCTACATCGGTTGTAGAACTGATGTAGAAAGTCTTATTTTCTATATCGCCCGCTTCAATACCGCTCAGATAACCGATGTAAAAAGTCCATAACAACCGATGTAAGAAGTTTATTTTCCACTAGTGACATTTTTATTTCTACCATGTTTATCGATCCTTCATTTTTTATTTTACTTCATTTTTTACATCTCGACACATCTCATTCTCATTTCACCTTCGCATTACCTATCTTAAAAGGCATGTCTCATTCTTGCCTTGCCTGTCTTGACAGACCATTGCTATTTTTTGTCTGTCTTAACAGGTCATTTTTTCTTTACCTATCTTAACAGGTCTCTCTTCACTTTTTCACCTATCAACAACAGGGCTTTATCTACACTTTACCTGTCTTAGCAAGTCTGTTTCATTTCTCTTTGCCTGTCTTAACAGGTTTTCTCAATTCTATTTTGCCTGTCTTAACGGGCTTGCATCTTTGTCTGCCTTAATAGGTTTGCATCATCCTAGAAACAACAGGATTTCATTTGTATTCTTCCTGTCAACAACAGGACCTCACCAGGTTCATTTCCTTGCATTCATTCTGGCAACTGCAGGATCTCATTCACATTCTTCCTGTCAACAACAGGATCTCATCATTTGCATCCTTCCTAGCAACAACAGGACATCAAGCACATCTCATTTTCTTGCATGGTTCCTGTCAACAATAGGACATCCAGCACATTTACTTTCTGCATCTTGGCCTATGTTGTCAGGCCCCATCAAGTTTACATTTCTGCATCTTGGCCGATGATGTCAAGCCCCATCAAGTTTACATTTCTGCTTCTTGGCCTATGATGTCAGGCCCCATCAAGTTTACATTTATGCATTTTGGCCGATGATGTCATGCCCCATCAAGTTTACATTTCTGCATCTTGGCCTATGATGGCAGGCCCCATCAAGTTTAATTTTCTGCATCTTTGCTTATGATGTCATGCCCCCATCAAGTTTACTTTTTTTCATCTTGTCCTATGTTGTCAAGCCCCATCCAGTTTACTTTTCTGCATCTTGGCCTATATTGTCAGGCCCCATCAAGTTTTCCTTTTTTCACTTTGGCCTATAATGTCAGGCCTCATCAAGTTTACATTTCTACATCTTGGCCTATGATGTCAAGCCTTCATCAAGTTTACCTTTCTATATCTTGGCCTATAATGTCAGGCCTCATCAAGTTTACTTTTCTGCATCTTGGCCTATGATGTCAGACCTTCATCAAGTTTACCTTTCTGCATCTTGGCCTATGATGCCAAGCCTTCATCAAGTTTACCTTTCTGCATCTTGGCCTATGATGTCAGGCCTTCATCAAGTTTACCTTTCTCCATCTTGGCCTATGATGTCAGGCCTTCATCAAGTTTACCTTTCTACATATTGGCCTATGATGTTAGGCCTTCATCAAGTTTACCTTTCTGCATCTTGGTCTATGTTGTGAGGGCCCATCGAGTTTACTTTTCTACATCTTAGCCTATAATGTCAGGCCTCCAGCATGTTCAAGTTTACTTTTCTGCATCTAAGCCTATAGTGTCAGGCCTCCAGCACGTTTAATTTTCTACATCTTGGCCTATGATGTCATGCTTCCAACATGTTTAATTTTCTGCATCTTGGCCTATGTTGTCAAGCCTCCAGCACGTTTAATTTTCCGCATTTCGGCCTATGTTGGCAGACCTCCTTGCACGTTCATTTTTGGTAACCAGGCCTATGCTGTCAGGCCTTGCATTTTAATTTTTGCGCTTCACCTATCTTAGCAGGTTCTTTTTTTTTCACTTCACTCTGTCTGTCATGACAGGCCATTCTATCTTGCTTTGCCTGTTTTAACAGGCCTTTTTCACTTCACTTTGCCTATCTTAACAGGTCTCCTGTATTCCATGCCTATCTTAGCAGGCCTTTATTCGCTTCACTTTGCCTATACAGGCCATTCAGTTAGCCTATGCTGTCAGGCTATGCATTTCAATTTCTGCATTCCAGCCTGCCATGTCAATCTTTGCATATTTAAACTAGATCGGCTCATTGCATGAAGCTGGCAATGTCATTTAGAAACTGCTATCTCCCAGGCATTCGTTTTCAAGTTCAAGGCTTTTCATGCTTTTCAGACTTCTTCAAAGCTTGCCTCGGACATAATGTGTTCACGTCTTTACTCATTTCCAACCATGATAATCTAGAAAATTATTTCTCGTATTATCTGGTAGGAAAATAAGTAAAGAGGGGCAAACTATAAACACTCAATTATGTCCGAGGCCCCATTTTTAAAATTAATTAGTAAATAAATAATAATTCAAATAATATAAACAAAAATAAATAAAAAATTAAGAAAAAGAAATAATAATATTTGAAACAAATAGAAAAGAAATAAAAACTAAAACAGAAAGAAATATTAACAGAAAAGAAGACAAATAAACAGATAACAGAATAAGAAAAAACAAGCAGCCAAAAAATAAATAAATGGAAAATAAATAAAAGAAAGTCAAAAAATAAACAAAAAAATAAGAATAATTTAAAAACAAACGAAAAATAAAAATTATAATAATAAATAAAAAAATAGTAAAAACGAAAAATTAAAAAACTAAATTAAAGAAAAAATAAAAAAGAGAGAGGAAGAAAATAATTATAATAATAATAATAATAATAAGATAAATAAATAAGAAAAATGAAAAAAAGAGAAGAAATAAAAATAAAAAAGAAAAAAATGAAAAAATATAAAAATATAAAAATAAAAAAGAAATAAATGAAAATATAAAAAATATAGATTGATATTTAAAAAAGAAATAAATGAAAAAATAAAAAACTAAAAAGTAAAAAAATGATAATAAATAATAATAATAATAATAAAAGGAATAAAACGAAAAATAATTAAATAACTGATAAAAGACTAACTAATAATAGAAAAACAGAAAAAACAGAAGAAACTATTAAATAGAAAAAAACAAAAAAAGGAGCAGAAAAACAGAATATAAAAGAAAAAAGGAAAAAAGAGGAGGTCAGGTGTGCATGCATGCATGCGACGAGAGGGACTAAAGACGGTGGGGTCCGCAACTACTTGCTTTCAACATTGGGAATGGGAGGTCCCTTTTTCTAGCCTCTTCTTTCACATCCCACCGAGAGGGGATAGGCTTGCAGGATCAAGAGAAAAAGAGAGATATAACAGCAACGATGGAGGATTTTGGAATCCTTTTCTCCTTGAGCACGTTTTCTTGGGAATCTTGGGAATGGGACGTTGAATTTCATAGCTCCTCATGAAAACTCCAGGTAAACTCTCGATTATGGAAATTTTCTTTCATGGACAGTTATCAGTTGAATAGGGATGATCATAGGGAAGCTTGGTTCGACTTTGCATGTCAATTTCTTGTTAAAATTTATACTTTGAATGAGATTGAAAATATTCAAATTCCCTGTAAATAATATCATAACCATTACAAGCATGTTGCACCTTCTGATCATCGATCGTTGTATAATGAGCTCATTGAGAGGTAAAAGCTCAACCCGTTCGAGCACTCAAACTCTTGGATCTGTAAAAACTCTGCTCTCTTGCCATCAAGAAAACTGGTGAGTGGTTGGCCACTGTTCTTGATAGTCTAAAATCATTGCGGTATGCACCATCCATGGTGCGTATCTAAGTCACTGTCCCATATAGTTCTGTAAGGCCAGTGCCTTTGGTTAGAGATAGACAAGCTATAGTGGGTAATATACCTTGTCGCTAGTTAAAAGAAAGAGTCTCTCCATGGGTTGATCAGGATGTGCTAATGTTGATAACTTGGTTTCGTTCGTTAACAATGAGCCCAGCTGACTCTATCAGACCTCTTGCACCTTCCTATGTTGAACCAAGGGTGATGGTATTGACCACCCAAGGCTACCTCTATTAAAGAAGCATCCATATCAGTGGGTTGTGGTGTTGATCCTTTACTTTCTTTACCCTTGCAAGACCTATGGGATATCTGTTCAGGATTAGGAATATCCAACTCCATCAGAATCTCCTTTGGTGCATAAAAATATTCGGTACTTGTTTGGATGGTTTGCACTGTAGGACCACAGTAGTGAACTCGTGTGTGGGATGATGCCAATCATTGGTCCTGTACTGTTTGGTGTCGTGACTGCACATAAAAGTTCCAAGTTAGTGTAGACGTGTACATATCAATGTAAGTGTTGTAGACATCCTTTTTTTTTTGTGCAACGCACTCAACAATTGATGCATGTGGATATAATAAATGTGTCTAGTATTGTGGACGAAAGGTCTAGTCAATGAAGAAACATGTCTTTGGAGCAGGTCTTGTACAGGCTTTTAGCAATATCTAGTAATTTGTACAGAGGGTGAGGGACTTATTCAGATACAGGAAGAATTTGTGTGGTTACTTGGTTGCTAAAATGAATAATATCGCTCCAAATTTGGCCTCTTTAGTCGCTGTGGTCTTGCCCGATTGATTTCCCTGTTAGAGTACTCACAAATTTGGCCATGCATCCCTCATCCAATGTATCAGCAATGGATCACCTCGATGCCATCAACTTCGATACATTTTAGATAGGCCAACACTATCATTGACTGATGAGTGATGACTTTGACGAAGAAAATTCATGGTAGCTTCTTGAACGTGAATGCCAATGCATTGCAACTAAATCTATTAGAAGGTTGTGCATTGCCAAAAAACTTGGTTGGAAGGGATATTCCAGCACTTAAAAGAACCTGGTACCCGAGACAATATGCATGTAGGATCTTTAATAATGAAAACTATACATGGGGCAGCATGCAACTTGGTTCACGTAATCCTCATTAATGCGACTTCTCTAGAGTTGCTTCAAAGTAAATGATGTGAAGTTTATGGCCAAAACAGAAGCATAGCTCAGTGGTTGTCTTAGCTCCTACACATGCCATATCCCGGATTCTATCCCTACAAACAACAAATTTATTTTACATTCCCCCCAGGCCAGTTTCTTCTTATCTGGCCGCTCCTCAACGTGGGTTTATTTCACATGCCCTGCAGGCCAGCTTCTTATTGGGTTGCTTCTCAACTTAGGGCTTAATAAATTGGGTCCTAATTAAATTATGTCATGCTCCTTAATCTAGGCCCAAGTTTTAATACATTAAATCAAACTAAGTTTTTCTTAGAATGAGAAATTTTAATCAAAATAAGACACCATTCTTTTTATTTTTATCCGGGTCAAACCCATTTCTTCATTTCAAATTTTTTGAGCCTAATTTTTTTTACCCAAATCAAGTTCATTTTTAATCAAACTCCATTTTAATCCAAATCAAATTCAATTCTTCAAATCCAAATCAAGTTCATTTTTAAATCAAATTCATTGCAAATCAAATAAATTCCAGATCAAGCTCATTTCAAATCAAGTTCATTTTAAATCAAATCCAAGATCAATTTCAAATAAAATCAAGTTCATTTTCAAATCAAGTTTTATTTTAATTTAAACCTAGTTTAATTATTTTCTTCAAATTTCAAATCAAGTTCATCTTAATACAAATCAAGTTTAATTCTTTTTCCTTAAATTTCAAATCAAGAATTTCTTTTTTAAATCAAGTTCTTTTTCCTCAAAATCAAATCAAGTTCAACTCTTCAAGATTCAAATTCAAGTCAAGTTCAACTTCTCAAATTCAAGTAAAGTTTAATTTCTTAAATTCAAAATCAAGTTCTTTTCAAATCAAATTTTTTTGTCAAGCCCAATTCCCTTTCTTCCTAAGCCCATTCCCCCTTTTTTTTATTATTTTTAAATTAAATTCATTAATTCTAGGTCTCACGCAATGAACCCTAAGCACGAACTAGTAGCTTTTTCTATTGTTCGATGTTTAGGAATTCATATGGGTTCAAGTGCAGTCGTAGTTGTCTTGGACTCTGTGCATATGTGGACTAAGAATCCTTTTTAAATAATCTTAAAAGAAACCTCGCTTTGAAATCTCAAGTCTCACGCAATGGACTCTAAAATAGAACTGGCAGTATCACTCATGTTCGATATCTAGAGATTCATATGGATCCCAGTGCAATCCTCGCATGCCTTGGATCCTGTTCATATATGGGCGGAGGATTTTCTCAAAAAAATTTTCAAAATACTCTATTCCTTTTTCAAGCATCTCTGAAGGTCAAACCTTCAAACCAGAACTACGTAAGCCTTGAGTTTCCGATTGCACCAGGGAATACGTAGGAGCAGGATCAAGTCTTGTCTATCTTTCCATCAACTTATTTATTTCTATCATAATTAAAGGGATCAAACAGTTTTCAAAAAATATCAAAGTCACGCACTCAGTTTAAGGGTACCGTTTTTCGGAATGGGCGAGTAGGGTGCCTAACACCTTCCCTACTCGTAACCGACTCCCGAACCTAAATCTCTTCCTCAAGATAGGGTTTTTCCCAAATCTTTTTTCCTTAAATAAAATTTGGTGGCGGCTCTACATAATCAAAAATGAATTTTTTAAATTTTTTAAGCGAGTTCGTCGTCTCGTCGTAATTATGGTTGCAACACAAAACATAATGTAAAAGATAATAAAAAGTATTCCAATGCTCATCATTTGGGGTATAAGTATATGACTCAATCTGTTCACAATATACGCAATAATAGATCTAGTATAGTTCATTGAAATTATGATACTCCAATACTTTTTGGGTACTTAGATTGAGACATTATCAATATTTCTTTTCCTTTTTTTAAGGTACAAACTCACACATATGGAGTTTTAGCACAAATTATAACTATTGAATTTCTTGAACAATTTTTCGATGTAATGACTTTTTAGAAAAAAAGCATTTTGTTTTCCTTATTTTATTCTCAAAATAACATCATCTTCTCATAAAGTCTTTCATTTTAAATTTGGAACATAAAATTAACTTTATTTTATTCATCACATTCAATCAAGCTTCAAATATCAACATATCATTCATGTAAAAGCATATTATAACACAATCATTTTCAATAAATTTTGTATGTATATTAAAAGAATTCACATCAAAATCATGCTCTATCAAAGCACTGTTATGTTTTTCATCATTTTATTCAATTAATTTCACATATATGAGAAAAATGATCAACTCAAATTATAAAATTTTATGTATCCATCATATTTCACACATAATATGGAAACACTAAAGTTGAAGCATAAATAAAAATATTCAAGTCATATGTCATCAAAATGAAATTTATAAATAATATAAATATTTAAATCTCAAATACATAATGATCTTATGTATATAAAAATTTAAAATATTAGCATGCATCAAATACTTTGCAAGTAATATTTTTAATCAAATATGTGATACTCTCACTTTCTATTATCAAATAAATTAGCATAAGTCATAATCATATTATACTTTCTAATAATTTGTTACCATATCTTAGTTGTAAGTTAATAAAAAATAAAATTTTATAAAAAATTATTTTAAATAAATATCACAGTATATCAAAACTTATGATCTTATCTTCTATGATACGATACTTTAGCAAAGTAGTCAATAAGGATAAATTTTAATAGTATTATATATATAAGATAAAAAATAAAAAAAATTCTTTTAATTTTTTTTCTCACTATTACCATAAAATAAATTATATAATATTATAAATATTTTCATTGTAAATTATTTTCTTTTAGAATATCCATAATTTTGAAACTAACCAATTTGTGATGTCCTATAAATTAATTACAATTTATATGTAAGCAATTATAATAAATTTCAGTTATTAAATTATATTTAACATCTATTATTAACAAAGAAGAAATATACATATATCATGTAAAAAAAATTATACTCAACTAGGTATTCTTATAGACAATATTGTCAATTAGGTCTATTAAAAAAAGATAATCATATATCTTTTCAATTGCTTATCTTTAGTAACATTAGTGTAGAGACACCTATTTAATAATATTCTTTAAGTTCTTTTTTATTTGTGCTTATTCAAATTCAATTATTTTCAATCTTAAAAGAAATTTTATTTTCAAGTCCTTCAAGAGACATGCCAAAATCACTAATAAGAACATTAGACCAAACATAATAATTTCAATCATCTATATGATTATGATTAATAAAAAAATTATTGAAAATAATGTATTTCATCATAAGGCCAATAATTTTGTGTTACTAAGGAAAAATCATTGCAAGTACTAGTAACATGGTTCCATATGCACTCTTTAATATATTAATCTTATAATATCCAACTTTAATCTTCTTTTTTTTAAAAAAATAATAAGAACCATGTATTTCTATTTTTTCATTTTTAAGAATTTCAATTTGTCTTTTTATATGATCTCACTATTATTTAAGAAAAAAGTCACATAATCAATAATCTTAAATAAATAAATTATAAATTTTAACTTTCCTTCATATAAATTCTCTAAATTATAATAATCAATTTCTTAAATCATCATGTAATAAAAATCACCAAAAATGTATTATTTTCCCTTCACAAACAATATTAATAATTGATTTTTTAAAAAAGTAGTTTAATTAGAGGGCCTTAATTTTACTCCCATATTTTCTTCTCCAATTACAACAGAACCTTGTAAAGAAATGTGCACCTTTTTTATATATATTTTCTTTCAAATTGTTGGAAAAAGGTAGATGCTGCACCTTGGAAGGACCACTATCTTGAAAGCAAAAACCTGGTAGACCTCTACAACTTGATTCTGATATTGCTTCCCAAGGTTAACATAGCGGCATGCAAGGTATCGTGCACTCAAAACTTACGTGTACTGAAGTCATACACAATATTATCCAAAATTAGGAGAATAATAGAAAATGAGTAGAAGAATTGAGAGATGTGTATCGAATGTTTAAAGGCATAAGTTACATATAGTATAAGAGGAAGTTGCATCCTACCAGAAAATACTACAATGTTTAGTAATTTAATGTCCAAAGGACAGAAAATAATTTCTTGATGACTAATAAGTAAATAAAGGTCAATTAAAATTATGACTAACTATCATATAATAATATAGAAGAAGTTATTGTCGCAATTATTGTCACTTCCTAGCCATTTACCAACAACTGGTCAACCAACACTTATGGGCTAGTCATCATAGCTCAAACCAACGTGAGAATTTATTTTTATTTGGGTCAAATTTTCATGTTTGCGGTTTTGAGCCCAGGCTTTTATAGGAATGAATTCTCCATACCTTTGGAGGTCTTTCACCCTAATGTGACTTTTCCTCCACCACTGAAATATCAGGCACCCCTGGTAGCACCAAGGGAAGTCTTCATAGGGCAGCTCCCTTTTCCCCCAGTCATACTCACTCCAAGCTTTTCAAGAGATGGGAGATGGAGCATATTACACCTTCGATAAGAGTCTGTGGTTAGAGCTTCGAGGCCTCCACTACTGAAGCGTTATCCACACCTGAAAAGGTTAGAGTTTGTGTTTCACCCAATAATGTTTATTTTTGTAATATGGTCAAGGATGAATGTATAATAAATAAGTGATAAGTAAAATTGTAATATAATATATATAAGTAAGTAAGTAAAGGTACTGATGCATTAACTTAGCTTTCTTTTAACCTAATGGACTATGTGACTATATGTTGTTTAAATGTTTATGCTAACTTTTGAATATAAGTAATTGTAACAAAAAAATAAGCTTGTATAATTAATATGTACATGTACTGTTTGTATGGTTGTATGTTATACGATTAAATTAACGCGAGTAATGACATCTGGACATTTATTTTAAGTTAAGTTAATCACTACAACGAGGCTTGCATTTTTAGCAAATTTTTTTTAAAAAAATTCTTGTATTTTTAATATTAGTAATTTCTTAAAAAATTCTGCATCATGAAATAACAATCTAATAATAAAATTGCAAATATGACTTAAATGTAAAATGAGCTTCATTTTTAAGGTGTTACATACATTCCACTTGCTTTACCTCCAAATTTATTCTGGCAATCATTGTTACATTACTCCTTGGACAATTCTCGTACAATTTTCTATTGCATACTCTTACTTCTATCATCTTCTTTCCTCCTTCAATTTCTATGTCATACACAAAAATATTAACAAAATATGAACACTCAATTATGTTTGAGATCAATTTTTAAGTTATGAATAAGGAAAAAATAATAATAGAAATAAGATATCAAATAAATAATAAATAAACATAGATAAACATAAAAATGATGGTAAAAAAATATAAATAATAATATTAAAAAATATATATAAAATAGAAAAGAAAAATAATAATAGCAAAAAAAAGAATGAGAAAGAAAAAGGAAAAGATTGAGAAAAGAAAAAAAGAGTAAAAATAATAACAAAATAAGCAAAAAGAAAAAAGAAAAATTTTTAGTTAGGAGTTAGTTAGATTAGTTAGGATTAACAATAAAAACAAAAATAAAAAATAGAATAAAATAAAATAAAAAAGAAGAAAATGAGGAAAATCAACATTTAAAAAGGGATTTTGGTGGGGAAGAAGGGGGCCTTTTTCACTTTTTGAAAATCAAAATTTCTAAAGAGCGTTTCTGGATATCTTGGGGAAGGTGCTTCTCTGATGTTTTGGACCTTCTTTTTCTGGATCTTAAAAGCTTCTTCAAGCTTCTGGCTACCGCTTGGATCTCTCTCCATTTCTCTCAGCATCAAGCATATTTTTTGAGATCTTATGGTGTTCACTGTGTTCGTGGTGATAATTCCTTTTCTGCAGGTTCTCTTATTGCCATACACATTGCAAGAACTCATCACACCTACAGTTTCTCAACCGCTTACAGGTTCATTTAGCTTATGCATATTGCCTCCATCTATATATATATATATATATATATATATATATATATATATATATATATATATATATATATATATATATATATATATATATATATATATATATATAGTGTTGGAATTAGAATGAATCTTAAATAAGGATGAGCCTTTTCTCTTTGTTTGATCCATTGAAATATTGGATTTGGTTCATGCATTATCAATGGAACAATAGGTGATTCAAGTAACTTAGATTCAATTTTGTTTTCTTAAAATTTGATTTCAAATATGAAATGCATTAGGAAATCTCCTATTCCTCTACACTAATTCTTGGTAAAAGTGATTTGCATGGATACTAATTGATTGCTAATAGTCAAATGTTGATTTAGATGTTTTGTTCCAATGGTCAAGTCGCACAAGGAAAAATAGTATCTATGCCTAATTAGGTCCCTATCCGTAAGGAATTATGACCACAAACAATAGCCTAGTGTATGACTCCAAATCTGTCATATCAGTAGACATAGTATTAGACTTTGCATTTTGCTATTCCTAGGCCAAATAAGAGGTGAACCTATCTAAAAAAGCTTCGGAAAGAGAGTTGCAGATCTTCCCTAACCCATTGTGCCATGCAGATCTCCATAACCCTGTAGATTAGTGCGCTGAGACACTAACCTGATCAAAGGAATGATCCTAACACGTTTGGTGGAGGTATGTTCTGGTATTGATGAAACTTAGGGACATAGTGTTCCAACTCTTACTCCATCCATAGATTTTGACCAAAACAATAGGAAGTGTATGGATCAACAAACTCCTTGTCCTTAAAGCTTAGGTTCAGAAATCATCAAAGTTAGAGACTGAGTGGATCAGGTGCTAATGTTAAACGTCAAAGTACCAATGGGACTGTACTGATTAAGTTAAGAGGGGGGCACCAACAAACCTCAAGTTATACCAAGTTAGGTAGTAGCTTCATTTTCAGTTAAATGAGAAGCAAGTTAGAATGTCAAGCAAACTCTTTGGTAGAATAGTTGCTCAGCCACATTCAACTGATTAGAGTTGATATGGTTGAGTTATTGTGAGGAACCCAGCAAGGAAACCTAAATTCAGAAGGTTGGCAAAGGCTTAGAGCTCCATAGGAAGAGCCGAATCAGCACAGGATAGAATTGACTCACTAGGTTGAGTACCTTGGAATTCTGTGAGGCAGATAAAGAGGTAAAGGGCACACAAATCCTGAGGCAGAAAATTTAGTGAGCACCCAAGCCATACCTCTGTTTGAGTCATAGCCACCACAGTGGTTTTTTTTATGTTTGCCTCACAGCATGGATACAAAGCAAGAAGTGACCTAAGATAACTCCCATATAACTCAGTCCTCCCTTGATGTCACCAATGGCCTGTCATAAGACCTTTGCACATGCTTGATGAGGCTACTGCATTAAAATGATGGATGAGAGAACCAGTAAGAAATCTGAAACCAAAAGGTTGGTTTAGCACAAGCTATATGCACGAAGACCAGATGAGTTGGTGAAGGAGCAATCTGATGATCCATGCTCCCCTAATGCACAGTAAAACCATTCCGACATCCTAAACCTGAAAAAGTCTGCATAATTCTGCAGGATTACAAGGTCCTGTTTCAGTCAAGGAACATGAGGGTGGATCAACCAATGGTTGTTTCTACTGATGTTTTGTTGAAACAAATTAGTTCCCTGTGACTTTTTTGAATCTGCAATGTATGATACCCAAGACTCAAAGATAGAACTCAATCGAGTTCCTTTATTCACTTGCCAAAACAACCTGCAGAATAACAAAGATGCCTCCTATAATAAGAGGCAGTGAACAAATAAATTGAAAAAGAATTTACCTTTTTAGCTTAAGTTTAATAAAATAAATTGAATTAAGTTTGCTAAATAATAAAGGCAAAATAGTTTTTTTTTTCAAATAACTCATTAGATTACTAATTTGGGTCAAGCCTAATTCCTTTATTTAAAAAAATTGAAATCAAATCCACTTTTTTTTTAGTCAAGCTCAATTCTTTTTTTATTTAAAATCAAGTCCTTTTTTTAATTTGAGTCAAGCTCAATTCTTTTTTTAAATTTGAAATTAAGTTCTTTTTTAATTTGGGTCGAGCTCAATTCTTTTTTTAATTTGAAATTAAGTCCTTTTTTAATTTGGGTTAAGCCCAATTTCCTTTTTTAATTTGGATCAAGCCTAATTCTTTTTCAAAATCAAGCCCATTTTTTCATTTGGGTCAAGTCCAATTCCTCTTTATAATTTGAAGTCAAGTCTTTTTTTTGGGTCAAGCCCAATTTCCTTTTTTTAATTTGGGTCAAGCTTAATTCTTTTTAAATTTAAAATTAAGTCCATTTTTTTATTTTGGGTCAAGCCAAATTTCTTTTTTATTTGAAATCAAGTCCATAATTAGTTTCCAACTCTCTTTTTTATTTTAATTTGGGTCGTGCCCAATTGTCTTGTTTTAATTTGAAATCAAGTTCATTTTTTTTAATTTCAGTCAAGTCCAATTCCTTTTTATTTGGATCAAGATCAATTCTTATTTTTTTAATTTAAAATCAATTCCTTTTTATTTGGGTCAAGCCTAATTCTTTTTTTTTTGGGTTAAGCCCAGTTATCTTTTTTATTTAAAATCAAGTCCAGTTTTTTTTTTTTAATTTGAAATCAAATCCATTTTTTTAATTTGGGTCAAACCATTTATTTTTAATTTGGGTCAAGCCCAATTCCCTTTTTTTTTAAATCAAATCCATTTGTTTTTCATTTACATTGGATTTGGGTCAAGGCCACTGCCCTCAATTTGTTATTTTCTTTTATCTCTAATTTGGGTCAAGCCCAATAGGTTCCGTAGTTCGAAATTAGTAAATTTGATTTAAAAAGTTGATTTACAAAGTGATTTTTTTTCAGAAAAATGGAAAAGTATATATCTTTCAAATTTTCTGAAATTCGTGCAATGGATTCTAGTGCGAGCAAGTAGCATTCTCTACTGTTCCATTTTAATTCGTGTAGATTCATACACGGTTTACAACAGTTTGAATTTTGCAAGCACATGATTTTAGAAAATCACTCTTTTTATTAATTTCTCCTAAAAAAGTTTCTGTTTTTGAATTTTCTGAAATTCGTGCAACAGATTCTAATATGGGCAAGTAGCATTCTCTACTATTCTGTATTTTAATTCATGCAGATTTAAACACAGCTGTCGCAAACCGTAATTTCAACGAGACGACGAACTCGCTAAAATTTTTGAAAATGGATTTTATTGGTTATGTGTGGAGTCGCCACCAAATTTTTATTTAAGGGAAAAAGATTTGGAAAAACCCTAACTTGAAGATGAGATTCTAAGTTCGGGAGTCGGTTACGAGTGGGGAAGGTGTTAGGCACCCCACTCGCCCGTTCCGAAGAACGGTACCCTTAAACCGAGTGTGTGATTTCTGAAAATTGTTTGATCCCTTAGTTAACGTGAAAATAAATAGCTTGATGGAGGTTAGCCTGACAGGACTTGATCCTGCTCCTACGTATTCCCCGGTGCAATGGGAAACTCAAGGCTTACGTAGTTCTGGTTTGATTTGACTTGAAGGCTTGACCTTCAAGAGTGTCTAAAGGAGTGTTTGAAAGGCACTCGAATTCGTGCTTAGAGCTCGTCGCGTGAGATTAAGAATCGCAAAGCAAGATCTTTATTTTGAAAATCGATGAATAAAATGAGCAAGGTTTTTATTTTGAACAAGGAAAGGCAACCCTAATCCACATATGCACAAGGCCCAAGACAACTACGACTGCACTTGGACCTATACGAATCTCTAAACAACAAACAGCAGAAAAAGCTACCAGTTCGTGCTTAGAGCTCGTCACGAGAGATTAAGAATTACAAAACAAGATTTTTATTTTCAAAATCGATGAATAAAATGAGCAAGGTTTTTATTTTTGTAAAAAGGAAAGACAACCTTAATCCACATATGCACAAGGCCCAAGACAACTACGGCTGCAGGACCTATACGAATCACTAAACAACGGACAGCAGAAAAAACTACCAGTTCGTGCTTAGAGCTCGTCGCGTGAGATTAAGAATTGCAAAACAAGATTTTTATTTTTTGAAAATCGATGAATAAAATGAGCAAGGTTTTTATTTTGTAAAAAGGAAAGACAACCCTAATCCACATATGCACAAGGCCCAAGACAACTACGGCTGCACTTGGACCTATACGAATCTCTAAACAACGAACAGCAGAAAAAGCTACCAGTTCGTGCTTAGAGCTCGTCGCGTGAGATTAAGAATTGCAAAACGGGACTTGATTTAAAACAAAATGAACTTAATTTGAATTTAATGAAATAAAATTGGACTTGATTTAAAATAAAATAAACTTGATTTGAATTTTGGGCTTGAATTGAAATAAACTTGACTTGATTTGAAATTAAGGAAAAGAATTGCGAACATGCTTTAGTAATCAAGCGATAGAAATTTCATTTCAAATCCAAATTAGACAAATAATATCATTACAGAAACAAGAGAGAAATAAAAATAGAAAAAAGCAAAAATCACCAAAATCAGAGATCATTTGACCAATTAAAAATGAAAATGAAAAATAGAGATGAAGATCAACCTCAAGAACACACAAGATTTTGGCGCCAAAATTTGAATTCAAATCTCAGAATTTTTAAAAAATATTTTTGGTAGATCTGAAAAATTAAATCTGATCAATTAAAAGATATGGATTATAGGAATCAAACAAAACAAGTTTGACACAAATCTAATCAGAAATGAGCAAGTTATGCACAAATCAAACAGGCTAGGTTAATTTGTGCACTAAGGTGAACATGCTTCGGTAATCAGGCGATTAAAATTTCATTTCGGATCTTAATTGGAAAAATAATATCATTCCAGAAACTATAAATAAAGATGAAGAAAAAGAAACAAAAATCACGGAAATCGGAGATCATTTGACCGATTAAAAACAAAAATGAAGATCAAGCTCAAGAACACACAAGATTTTGGCGCCAAAATTTGAATTCAAATCTCAGAATTTTTAAAAATTATTTTTGGTAGATCTGAAAAATTAAAACCAATTAATTGAAAGATATAGATCATAAGAATAAAAAAAACAGGTTTGACATAAATACAATCAGAAATGAGCAAGTTATGCACAAATCAAACAAGCTAGGTTCATTTGTGCACCAGGATGAACATGATTCGGTAATCAGGCGATTAAAATTTCATTTCAGATCCAAATTGGACATACAATATCATTCCAGAAACTAGAGAGAAAGACGAAGAGAATGCAACAAAAATAATCGAAATCGGAGATCATTTGACCGATCAAAAATGAAAATGAAAACCAGAGACGAAAATGAGCTCGAAAATCCGAGAAGAAGCAAGAAACTTAAGCAGAATAAAAGTAGGATCTAACCTTGATTGGAAGGTGATGAAGAACTGGTTTAAAGGCAGAGGTAGAGAGTCTCCTAGGTCCTCCCTTCAAAAATTCTGAAAAAATATTCCCTCCCTCAAGTGCTCCTCCTCTCTCATTTTGGTGAAGGATCTCTCCTTATATAGAAGGAGGAGGGATTGAAGCATCTCTTCTTATCCAATGTGGGACTTCTTTCCCACATAGGAGAATTTTTCCTTTTTTCTTTCCTCTTCTTTTTTCTTTTCTTATATTTTTCTCTTTCTCTTTTTCCTTTTTTCTTTTTTTTTATTATTTTCTTTTTTGTTTTCTCTTTTCTGTACTTTCTGCTTTCTGTTTTATATCTTTTCAAATTTCTAATTAACTTAATTTTTAGTTAATTTTAACGATTGGGGCCTCGAACATAATTAAGTGTTTACAATAATTAAATTAATTATATATTTTATTAATGATATGTTGAGAGTGTATTTTGATTAAATAAATTTTAAAATTTTAAAAATTGTTTCAACTTTATATAATATGATAGCTGTTTTTTTAAAAATTAATAATATTTTTTAATGCTATCCACGAATAGGAAGCAAGATTTCAACGGTTGGTTGAAACTCATCCTTTAATCTTATCTTTGATATATTTTGATAATAGATTTATTATAAAATATTATCATTTTAAATTATTGTTTGATGTTATAATATTTAGTTTAATTATAAATAATTTATTTAAATTATTTGTCGTAAAATATTTTAATTTTCTAAAAATTTTTAAGATAAAATAAATAATGTTTTTAAAAAATATTTAAATTTTTTTATAATAATTTAAAAATACTTTTTATTAAAAAATACATAAAAATAAATAAATAGAATCATCAAACTCCTTTTTTTATAATATATAATCATTAAAATAATTATAAATTTACTTTTATAATCTCTTTTAAAAAATATATATTGATAAATAATAATTAATTAAAAAATATTATCTTTATTTTTATATATTAATTTAAATTAAATAATAAAATATTAAAATTTATAATTAATAAAAATTATAGTACAATTTAAATCTAATGATTATGTTTTATTTTTTTTATTATTTAATTTAAAACTCCTGATGAATAGATTAATGTGATGTTAAATTGAGATGGATTCGATGTTCTTTAAAAATATTTATTATTTATTATATATAAATATAATAATTAATTAATTTTTTTATTTGATCATTTTAATAGTTAATAATATATTTAATATTTTAGATTTTATTTATTTTTTACCATCGATAAATTATTCAATTTTCTTAATAAATTGAACTTTTTTCCACGTCTAAACATAGTGGGAAATCTATTTATATATTTTTCTTAATAATTGAGCATTTTTGTTACGTTTCTCTAATTTTTATTTTTTTTTATTATTTTTTTAATTTTATTGTTTTACCTTTTATTTTTTTTATGGTTCAACATTTTTTTTCAATATTTATAAGTATATAATTGTGAAGGACCTACATACTTTATTGGACTTTAATTTTGCAAAATTATTGAAAACTTCTTCATTTGGTTTATTTTTAATTCTGATTATTTTCTTTTAAGACTTTGCAGATCACTTTTAAAAAATAGAAAATAAATAATTTTTTCAATTTTAAATATTTTTTAAGGTTTAACGGTAATTTAATCCAACAAAAAAATAATTACTTTTTAAAAATAATAGGTTTTTATATGATATTTTGAATAAAAATTATCCATAATACCCTATATTTTATTTAAAATTTTCTTTTCAGAATTAAAAAATTATTTTACTAAATAATATTTCACTTTATTTTATTGATCTAATATCATTAAATTTTGAGAATTTTTAAATGGCTATCAACTTTTTTACTATAATTTTCTCATTCTTCTACTGCCATGACAACAACTAAATTCCTTAACTTATTTAAATATCCATAGAAATAAATATTTAATTAAAACACTTTTACATAAAACTGTATATTATTTACAAAAATAAACATTTAACATGTATACCATATATGCAATCTTCCATAACATTAAATATTTTACTTACTTTGTTTTCAAATTTATTTTAAAAATAACAGTTACATCTATTACTGCTTGCATATTTTTTGTACAATTTTTTGTTGCACATTTTTTCTTCCACCATCATAATTGATCCTTTATTTTTTATGTCATACAAAGAAACATAAAAAAAAATTAATTAAAGAAACTAAAAAATTAAAAATAATATATGTAAACTTAAATTATGTTTGATTTAAAAAAATATATTTCTAAATTTAATTTAATCCTTATTTATGAGTTAATATGATGTTAAACTAAAATTATATTATATATTTGAGAAGTATTAAAGACATCTATTATTTATAATATATACTTATATATTGTAAACACCCAACTCAATTATGTCTGAGACTCCATTTTTAAAATTAATTAGTGAATAAAAAAAATATCAAAATAAATAGATAGAAACAGAAAAACAAATAAAAAAACAACAAAATAAAAATAAATAAAGAGAAAGGTCGAAAGAATAAATAAATATATAAAAACAAAACAAATAAAAATTGTAAAAAAATCAAATAAAACTCATAGACAGGGCTAGGTTGCACCAACATATAAACCCACACACATCCTCTGCATATAATGCTTTGCACCTCATATTCGTGGCAGCTTGCTTGAAAAACTGATTTAGAGGGGTATCGTTGAAGTCTTTCTCAGAGGCAGGGAAAATTCAAGAAAGAGGATTCAAGACCTATTCTACTGGGGAAAGTCGTTAGTTCTTGGAAGTGAATCCAAGTTCAGTTGAAAGAGGTTCGCACCTTACGAGTTCAGGTTAGTGTCCTTTACCTTGTAAGCTTAATCCAGTGTGGTTCTCATCGTTTGACATGTTTGATTCATAGCCAAATGAGTAATGGAAAATTGAATTCAAAATTTTGATTTTTCGGTAAAAATTAGATCTGTAATCGTGATGTGTGAAGTCGAACTAAATCGCGTCACTATCCTAAATTGAATTCGAGATTCTAATTTTCTTAGATAAAATTGGATTTTTAATTATTAAGCATTTTTGTCAAGCTGAATCGGATCGATATAAACATAAACAACTCTTCTTGATTTGGAACTAAGATCCTAGTACCTTCATTGAAGCTGGATTTAGAATTATTGTACCCATAACCTGAATCATACTGGATTAGCATGTGACTATGGGGGGAGAGATAAGCTTGCTCGATACAACTCTGTTTCCAGGGGTTCACAGATTTCAAATTCTGTTAAGTCGAATCTAATCATATTAAATTCATACAAAGGGAGTGCATTCCCGAAGGAAGATAGCACAACATCTCTGCTCCCGAATGTAATAGGATAGTTTTTGGTTCTTGCCTAGCTTTAGTCTTCATAATCATATTTCATACAAAGGCCCTTTTAGTTTGATTACACAAGGGTGAAGTATGAGTTCTCTGATGCAATCTTGGTTCTGGGAAAAACAGAGGTTGACATAGTGCCACGATCAGCTCTGTTCTTGATAAGGCCAAGCGTGTAGTGATTCTCATACATGGGAATCAAGAATGGGAGGTTGTAGGAGCAATGCAGGGGATTAACGTGCTGATCGTTGACACACTGGGACCTCTACCCTCATGGTCAGACCATGCGCCATGTTAAGCACTTCATTAAGGAAATATTACCTTAATATCATGTTGTGTCATTTGATGAAGGAGACACGCAGAACAGGGATTCCAGTGACATACCTCTTGAACAGGATTTAGAGGTTGTACTCGGTGTAAAGAAACTTGGTTAGAGTCACCATTGAACGTGTGTTATGGTAAATTATCACAGGAATCGAACCAGCAAATGATGGCCAATCAGTAACATTGTTATTGTTGTGATCGTCGCAGAGATAACTATGGTTCTTGATCCATCCATGGCTGAATGGATCCGATTTTGGTGAGAGAGCAAAGACAAGGAGCATGGCGAGTCTATCCCCTATGACTATACATGTCGCATCACTCTAATTGGCATGTGATCACTGGTGCACAGACCCTGGACTAAATAAGCACAGTGGTCTCACTGGGCATGTTCGACAAAATGATCAGGGGCCTCGTGCATCCCTTCTGCGCGTCTTTAGTCCTGCCTTGTAGTTGTTGTATTGGAGGCCTATGTGTAAAGCTTTAGAAACCCCATGCACAGCCATGCAACTTGGCTTTCTGACGAACATGTTGGCAACAAACCATGCATAAGCCATGTAGAAACCATGCAAAATGTATCTCACAATTGGCAGCTCATAAAGGGTCCATATATGACACTAAGACCCACCAAGCATGCCTCCATTAGCTCTTTACCTCCAAATGATCGTTTGATCAATCTCTGGGCATGCTAAGATCTTGATTCCAATATTCATTTGGCAAGTTTCCTGTAGCTACGTGGTTAAGTGAATTAAGAGAAAGAGACCCTTATGCAGGATTTATGCAGATTCCACGTGCCCCGAAACAGTGATGGTTTAAATTGATTATGAGTACTATATACCTAACTAGGCACTTGGCCTAGTGGTTGGAGCGTGTCTGGACCCTCCACAGCCTAGGTTCGAATCCCTTACACCATTCTTTTATAGCCAAATTCCTTTTCCTGTCATGTGCACCTCACCTGCCCGTAGCCAGACGAAGCCTTGCCAGTAGCCAAGCCAAATCGTACCATCAGCGGGTCAGGGGTCATGGACACCCCAAATTAGGCCACGATCCAAGAAATCGAGCTGGACATATTCAAGTAAATTGAGCCATACTAGGTGCAATTTTCAAATTGGGCCTTTACAATTAATCCCTCCAGTTTTAATTTAATCAATCCAAATTCTCTTTGACCCAAATCAAATTGAATTCTTTCCCTCAACAATGAATTCAAATTGGCTCGAATCAAGTTCTTTTCCTTAAGTCTTAAATAAAATTCATTTTATTCAAATTAAATTTAACTATTTTCCTCGTGTTTCAAATACAATGCTTTTTCATATTTTTGCATTCAAATTAAATCTAACTTTTCTCGTCAAAGCTTTAAATTTAGTTCTTTTCAAGTTAAATTTAATTCTCCTTCCTAATTTTTTCTTAAAATTCATTTCAAGTCAAGATTTAATTAAAATCTATTTCATTTCAAGTTCAATATATTTTTTTTCCTCAAGTTTCAATTAAAATTCATTTCAAATCCAATTTGATTCTTTTCCTCAAATTTTAATGCTTTTTTAAAATCAAATCTAATGCTTATCCTTAAATTTTAATTCAAAATTCATTTTATTCAAATCAAACTTAATTCTTTTCATCAAATAAAATTCACTTTGGTTCAAACCTAATTCAATCCATTTCATCAAGTTTTAAATAAAATTCATCGAGTTTATTTTAAGTCAAATTCATTTTTAGTCAAATCAGACGCATTTTAATTCAAAGCAAAATTTGATTTTTTCAAATTCCAGTCAAGTTCATTTTTTAGTCAAGTCAAGTTCAATTTCCCAAATTCAAAATCAAGTTTCATTCTTTTCTTCAAGTTTGAGTCAAATTCATTTCAAACCAAGTTCATTTTATTTCAAATCAAGCCCATTTCTTTTCTTATCCTCATCATTTTCAAATTAAATTATTTTTGGGAATCACAAGTCTCACGCAATGAGCTCTAAATGGAAAACTGGCAGTTTTCACTGCTGTTTGATATTTAGAGATTCATATAGGCCCTAGTGCAGCCTTAGTTGCCTCGGACCTTGTGCATATATGGACTAAAAGTTCCTTCCAAATAATAAAACCTTTCAAAAAATTCTTTTCGAGAATGACAAATCTCACGCGATGAGCTTATATGGGAAACTGACGGTTTTCACTGCAGTTCGATATTTAGAGATTCATATAGGCCCCAGTGCAGCCTTAGTTTCCTTGGACCTTGTGCATATGTGAACTGGAAGTTCCGTCCTAAATAATAAAACCTTTCAAAATATTTCTCTCAAATTATTTACCTCCAAAGGTCAAGCCTTCACACCAAAACTACGTAAGCTTTGAGTTTCCCATTGCACCAGGGAATACGTACGAGCAGGATCAAGTCCTGTTAGGCTATCTTCCATCAAACTATCTATTTTATTCTAAACTAAAGGGATCCAACAATTTTCAAAGGTATGAAGATCACACACTTAGTTTAAGGGTACTGTTCACCGGAATGGCCAAGTAGGGTGCCTAACATCTTCCCTATTCGTAACCGACTCCCGAACTTCGAACCTCTTCCTCGAGTTGGGATTTTTTCCAAATCTTTTTCCCTTAAAATAAAATTTGGTGGCGACTCCACATAATCCAAATAAAAATTCCTTTCAAAAATTTTGCAAGTTCGTCGTCTCGTCGTAATTACGGTTACGAAAGATGACGACTACACTGGGGACTTTAGAGAGTCATGCACGTTTGATTGAGTGTGTATTATATTGATCCCTTTTCTGTTTATTTGCGTGACTTATTTATCGGTTGTTTATTTGTTTATTCATTGTACAATCCTAGGATAAACAAACAATAAATTGCGATATATATCTGTGCGATTTCCCCAATTGCAGGTATCCCAAATATTTGTGTGCCCTCCGCACATCATTCATACATTTATCTCATGAGTGGGGCCCTATACCCAGGTCTGAGTGCAACCTAGGATTAGAAGGATCTAGTGGTATCACGCTGGGGCCTACGTCCTGGGTGGATATCAAGACAATCTCAGCTAGAGTGTGTCCTATTCATAATGCCCCGCAACTAGTGGCTACTTCTACTATTGTGACAAGCATTATGGACTGGAACTTGGCTCTAGTGACCTCTACATCCCAGGATTACTAACCACCTTTGAGAAGTTCATGCATTAAAGGCCTTAGACCCTTAGGACAGGTAACCCACATGGGAGGCAAGGAGGGCACACACCCCTTTCAAGACACAAGAATCACATACTGCTTCTAAACATTTAATTAAATAGAATCATTCAAGATGACAGAGGGGAGATGAGATCTAAATTTGGGGAAATACAGAAAATCAAAAAATGAAAATCAAGGAAAAGTGTATGAACAAAAATTAGAAAGAAAAATCAAATAAAAAGTCAAGAAAAATCAAATAAAAATAAAGAAAAATAGAAACTCATAGGAAAGATTAGAAAAAATATTTTTTTTGAAAACACTGAAAATACAAAAAGATTCAAAAGGAAAGAAAGGAAAATTTTGAAAACCTAAAGAATGCTTTTTAGAAAAATTTTGACAAAGCTTTTTCAAACAAAACCAAAGGTTTCTAGCAAAATTGCTAAAAGAACAAGAAAGCAACCCTCAATTATTTTCAAAACCCTCAAATCTCTTAAAATTATTTGTGCATAGCATGGCATTCATTCATTCATGCATAAATTTATCATTGGAAAAGGAGATTTCAAAAGTCATTCCACATCTTTTCCATGCTCATGTTCATACTCATTTACATCAATATTTAATCATTCATAATTTTTCGCATTCAAACTGTTTCTCAAAAAATTAATTTTTAACTTTAACAAAAAAATTAGAAAAAGACAGCTTCCTCGACATCCTTATAGGACCCGAGCACAATCGAGAATCATGGATGAGCTGGAGAGACAAAATGAGGAGTTGAGAAATGAGGTCCAAACATTAAAGGATCAAGTGGCCAGACTGATGGAGGCCATCCAACTATCTAAACAGAAGGATGTAAGAGAATCCCTGCCAGAAGAAACAAACGACCCAGTATATCCTCCTGGCTTTAATCCACAAAACCCTTCATCATTTACCATGCCTCCACCAACCGAAGAAGTTCATTATGGGTATCCTCATGGGCATGTACCCTTATCCAGCCAAACACAAATCCAAACACATAACCTACCTTCAAACCACAAAAAAATTCCTTACACCATTCCAAACACCACCTCACGAGCTTACCAAACAGCTGTTGGGGGAACGAATCTTATGTTCACCCAAGGGCCTCACCCTAAATACATACCATCTTTTCATCCTCATAACATGACAGGGGAATACCCAAGCCATCCTTTTAAGGAGGATACTGAAAAGTGGAAAGTCCTAGAGGAAAGAATCAGGGAAATTGAGGGAAGCGCTTATGAGGCAAGAGAAGCATCTGACTTATGTCTGGTTCTAGACGTAGTCATTCATCCTAAATTCAAGGTTCTTGAATTTGAGAAATATCAAGGAACTAGCTGTCTGACCTAACCATGTACTGCAGGAGGATGTCTGCCTGCACTCGCGATGATAAGATGCTTGTCCATTTCTTTCAAGACAACTTGACTAGGGAAGCCGTGAACTGGTATACTCAGCTAAAGCAGACACACATCCGTTCATAGAGGGATCTAGCTGAAGCCTTCCTAAAATAGTACCAGAATAATATGGAGATGGGTCCTGATAGAACTCAGCTCCAGAATATGGCCAAGAAAGGAGATGAGACCTTCAAGCAGTATGCCCAACGATGGAGGGAGTTAGCTGCTCAAGTACAACCCCCCTTGTTCGAGAAAGAGTTGGTCACTATGTTCATAGACACACTCCAAGATCCTTTCTATGACAAGATGATCGGCAGTGTGACCGCTAGCTTCTTTGATGTCGTCATCATTGGAGAAAGGATCGATGGTGGCATGCGCCGTGGGAAGATCGCGCACAAGCCTACAGGGGCAGTCAACGCTTCCACTGGATCCGGGAAAAAGAAGACAGAAGAGATTTGTAACATGGCTTCTGGTCAAGGCCAGTACACTCTACAAATGGCACCTTATGGTCCGATTGGTTACCGAGCACCACCATATACACCTTATACACCATATCCTTACATCGCCACCGCCTACCAAACACCATACCCTACAACCTATAACTATACAATGCAAGTCCGGCCATCGACACCATACATGGTCCAAACACAAGCCCCAAGCCAAAACCCTAACCAAAGCCAGAAAAAGGAGAAGAAGTATGTCCAATTCGACCCTATTCCAATCTCCTACATGAAGTTATTACCGCGCCTAATCCAAAACTCGTTGGTCGCTCCTTATCCTCTAAAACCTCAAGAATTACCACATCCTAAATGGTATGATGCAAACACTGTAAACACTCAATTATGTCTGAGGCCCCCAATTATTAAAATTAATCAAGAAACCAATACTAACATAAAAAAAAAACAGAATGCAGAAAGCAGAAAACAGAAAACAAAACAAAAAATAAGATTCAAATAGAAATCAAAATGAAAACAATAAAAACTAAAATTAAAACTAAAAAAATAGAAAAAAAAGGCCTAAAAATAAAATAAAACAGAAAATAAAAATTACAAGAATTAAATAAATAAAATCCAAAAATAAAAAAAAAGTATAGTAATAATAAAATAATAGAAATAATAAAGAAAAATACAAAAAAGGATCAAATCTGAAAAATGAAGAATAAAAAAATATAGAGAAAACGGAAAAGTAATAAAAACAAAAAAGAGAAAAAATTGATAAAATCTGAAAAAAAATAAAAAATAAAAAATAAAAAATAAAAATGGAAAAATGGAAAGGTTGGCTTTTGGCTTATTGAAAGAACTTGACTCCTGAGGGGTTAGAAAGGTTGGAAGGGGGAGGTTGGCTTTTCGGGGTTGGGAAAAAGGCAAATAAAAAGGAGAAAGAAAATTCTGGAGGGGGGGTTCAAATTGAAGAGGGGGAACCTCTGTTGGCCGGTTATCTGGGTTTTCTTCAGAAACTCTCTAACCCAAGCGTTGGCTTCTCAGCTCTTCTCTTTTTTTCTTGGCTTCTTCCTCCTTGGAGAGGTTTTTCTTGAATCGGAATTTCACCTCCGCTCATCAAGGTACCCTACTAGAAGCAGCAATCTCCATTAAATTTTGTACCTTGCTTCTAACGTCCACCACATACAGGTCAGTCTTCTCATTTAAGAATTTAGGATAGCTCGAAAGTAGAACTGTATGATTGCATGCACTAGAATAAAGTTTCAACATGGATGAGGATCTTGTGAATGATAATTCGGTTACTTCATTCGTTTCGTTTCTACACTCTTGAATCACATAAATTTATGAGATTGGATAAGAAGGTCTCTATGGTCTGAGATACGACTCTAGTACTCATCCATGATTGTATGATTATTGCACCTGTTACTGGTTTCATTATGAATTGCCATGAATGCAACAAAAGGAAACAAAATCCACATTGAGTCGGCAGCTGGAAGTTCAACCAAGAGTCTCGATCTGAAATAGTTTGATAGAGCCTGTGCGTACATGGTTAGGCCACTAGGTCCAGACAAGAATAAAGGTTCTGTTAGGACACCATTAGCGAGGACGAAATTGATGTAATCAGTGCAGAATCTGTTGTTTCTGCAATGATCCATGGTCTGCTATGAAACAATAGATAATTAAGGCGTACTTGATGCATTCCTACTCCAGGCTATGCAATTAGATCGTCAGCTTTTGGATTGCAACCTTCATCTCCATCTTTCGAACAATATTCTGTTTGAGTGACACAGAATCACTTACCTGCGTCTTAAGAGTAGTGGTCTCACCAGATGCCTTGTAACAGTTTAAGGCGTGCCCCCTTGTCAATCATTTCGTGAGAAGCTCTAGTAATAGTAGCATCGGCTGATCCATTGTTCGTCACATCCGCTTGGCCAGGCATTTGTGATACGTTCTTAGTCAACCACATAGAAAAAACATTCCAAGATCTAATTACACCGCCGCGCATGCATATTCTTTAGTTCAAGTGTGTGCCAATTACGTAGCTTTGATGCCTCGTAGGTTCCTATTTGAGCAAAAGATGCTCAGATTTTATGGTGACACTGTTGGGTGGTGTATTGGTTAACGATCTTCAATATCAGTACGTATTGGCTACTGGGCAAGGAGGAACACCAGCATCATGTTGGTTGCAAGCCTCAACTCGATACCAAAAAGTGTGATCCGGATGTGAGATTAAAGCCATGGAGCTCGTCACAAGTCCCCAGGCGAATGGCATGCAAATCATATGCCCAGCCAAACACATTATCCCATGCACGTAGATCATTAATGAGATTATGTAAAAATGTGAGACTTAATAGAAGGTGGGGCCCCACCAAGTAAATTGCTGTGTAAAGATAATGTAGTCCACGCGCACCCCTGTGCATGTTGAATCCAAAGATCAAAACAGGTAGCACTTACAATACAACTTCGGTCTATTAAGGCCAAGTTCAGTTACTGCATGAGAACGAAAAAGGGAGGCCATGCACGGGCACGTGAATATTCTAGCAGGGACACAAGCAATATTAGAGGATGGTAAAAGTTATAGGTCCCACAGATTCTTGTCAACAAAGGCTGGAATGTTCGTATATTTGGTTCCCTTAATATGCAAGCAAGCGGCTGGCCTTGGAGCGGTAGTGACTGCCATATATTGGGCACAATAAAGAGCTACCTTTCCTTCACATGCTAGCAATAAGCAAAGCTAGAAGAGTGGCAACAACAAATCTGAACAAGAAATGAAAATACCATGCAGACTGCCACGCAACGTTCGTCATGACCAAAGCCGTAAGCAGAGTTGGGAAGAAGGGAGCTTCATCGTGAAAGCACACAAACTGGAATACAGAAGTGGGCAAGCTGAGAGCATGATGAGTATACAAAGGAAGCTCGCCCATGTACATCGCTCTCCAGGTTAAGGAGGATCATCGCACTCCCTTTATATGTTCTCATGACATACATGAGACCAAGATTTCAGCATCTCCACCAACTCTCATGCAAAAACACTTCGGAAGCCATTGCCATAATGAAAGCCATAACAATGGGGTGGCTGCCAATCAAGTTCAATAGCCTTTCTCTAGAGTGGCCAATGGTGAACTTGACATGGGTGTAATCTCGTTCGAATATGAAAAAGATGACGCAAGCGCGGCATACCCACGCGTTAGGATGTATCTGTCCATGCAAAACCCATGCACAACCCACGTGCTTTGAAACATTGGTTAAATCTTGGTTGTGATCATTATACACTCAACTAGGCGTTTGGCCTAATGGGTGGAGGCGCTGTTGGACCCTTGGTGACTTGAGTTCGAGCCCCTCATGCAACACATTGCTATTTTATCACAAAAATCCTCTTCCCCGTCACGCGCGCACCATGTGTCTGTGGCCAAGTCCCCCCCGCGAGCCATCAAGCCATGTAGGCAGCTGAACCCAGCCGCCACGAAGTCGATCCTGCAAGCCTCCTCTAAGCCACGAGAGCCATCAAAGCCTCTCCCCAAGCCATCTAGCCTCTAGCTAAGCCATTTAAACCTCACACTTTCCATAATTACAACCAAACCCCCATACTTTTTCAAAATCACAATTCAGCCCCTAAACTTCCCAAAATCATAATTCAAACCCTGTACTTCCTAAAATTATAAATCAGCCCCTGCACTTCTCAAAATTCAACTTTAACCCTAAACTTCCCAAAATTTAAAATAAATTCTTTTCTCCCAAAATTAAAATTCAATTCTCTTCCTGAAAATCAAATTCAATTCCCTTCCCCAAATAAAATCTAATCAATTTCTTTAAATCAAGTTTAGTCCATTAATTCAACTTCAAATAAAATCAAATTCAATAAAATCAAGTTCTTCTTTCTTTCGAATAAAAATCAAGTGTAATTCTTCTTCCTCAAAATTAAATCAAGTTTAATTCTTCTTTCAATTACAGTTCCTTTCTTTAGTTTTCAAATCAAGTTCATTTTATTCAAGTTTAGTGCAAACCTTCAAAATTCAAAACCAAATCAAGTTTGTTTTAGTTAAATCAAGTCCAACTTCTAACATTCAAAATCTAGTTCCATTCCAATGAAGTTTTATTCTTTTCTTCAATCTGGAACCAAATTTATCTCTTATTTCAAATCAAACTCTATTCAACATATTTTGGGATCTATGGTCTCACGCAATGAACTCTAAATGGGAAACTGGCGGTCTACACTGCCGTTCAATTTTTAGTGGTTCATACAGGCCCCCGTGCTGCCTTAGCCGCCTCAGACCTTGTGCATAAGTGGACTAAAAGGTCCTTCCAAAAATAAAGTTCTTTTCAAAATGCTTTGGGATCTTCGGTCTCATACAATGAGCTCTAAACGGGAAACTGGCGGTCTACACTGCTGTTCGATGTTTAGTGGTTCGTATAGGCCCCCGTGCTGCCTTAGCCACCTCGGACCTTGTGCATGAGTGGACTGAAGGATCCCCCAAAAAAATGAAAATCTTTTCAAAATGGCATATTCCTTCTAAAGCACTTCCTAAGGTCAAGCCTTTGAACCAAAACTACATAAGCCTTGAGTTTCCCATTGCACCGGGGAATACGTAGGAGCAGGATCAAGTCCTGTCAGGCTAACCCCCATCAATTATTTATTTTCACACTAATTAAAGGGATCAAACAAATTTCAAATAATCACACACTCAATTTAAGGGTACCGTTCTTCGGAATGGGCAAGTGGGGTGCCTAACACCTTCCCCATTCGTAACCGACTCTCGAACTTCAAATCTCATCCTCGAGTCAGGGTTTTTTCCAAATCTTTTTCCCATAAAAATTTGATGGCGACTCCACATAATTCAATAAAATTCATTTTTTAAAAATTTTAGCAGGTTCGTCATCTCGTCGGAATTACGGTTGTGACAGATGGCGACTCCACTGGGGACTTAGAGAGTCAAGTCCGTTCGATTGAGTGTGTCATATTTGATCCCTTCCCTGTTTATTCGCACATTTTATTGATTGCACGATTCATTTATTTGTTTATCCATCTCTTGCTTGTTTGTCTATTCTTTGTACAACCCTAGGATAGACGAATAATAAATTTCTATATATATCTATACGATTTCCCCAATTGCAGGTATCCCAATTATTTGTGTGCCCTCCAAACATCATATATGCATTTCATCATGAGTGGGGTCCTATACCCAGGTTTGAGTGCTGCCTAGGACTACAGGGATCTAGTGGTGTCACATCGGGGCCTACATCCTGTGTGGCTATCACAAAAATCTCAGCTAGAGTGCATCCTATTCGTAATGTCCCACAACTAGTGGCTACTTCTACTATTGTGGCAAGCATTATGGATTGAAACTTGGCTCTAGTGACCTCTACACCCCAGGATTACTAACCACCTTTGAGAGGTTCATGCATTAAAAGCCTTAGACCCTTAGGACAGGTGACCCATATAAGAGGCAAGGAGGGCACACACCCCTTTCTAGGATACATGGTTCATATTTACACACTCAAGTTCACAGAATCATCCAAGATAGCAGAAAAGAGATGAGATCTAAAGTTGGGGGAACAAAATTCAAGAAAGAAAATCAAGGAAAAACAAAAATTGTATAAATAAAATTAGAAACAAAAATCACATAAATAAAAATCAAGAAAAATCAAAATCAAGAAAAATCAAAATAGAAGGAGAAAAATTCCTAGGAAAAATTAGAAAAATAATTTTTGAAAATACTGAAAATATAAAAAGAAAGAAGATGAAATTTCAAAATCATAAAAAACGTTTTCAGAAAATTTGTTGGTAAAACTAAAAACATTTTCAAACAAAACGAAAAAGTTCTCTAGCAAAATAAAAAATATCAAGATTCATAAAAACATAAAATTATTATAATCAAAGGAAGCAACCTTCAATTATTTTCAATTAGTCAAACTTGAAGGGTCTCTAAAAATTATTTGTGCATAGCATGCATGCATTCATGCATTAAATAAATTCATCGTTGAAAAAAGATTTAAAAAAATCACTCCACACATTTTTCATCTTCATACTCATTTTACATTCATGATTTTTGCATCTAAATTGTTTCTCAAAGAAGTTAATTTTTTATTTAACAAAAAAATTAGAGAAAGAAAACTTCCTCGACATCCTTATAGAACCAGATCACAATCAGGAATCATAGATGAGCTGGAGAGACAAAATGAGGAGTTGAGAAATGAGGTCAAGACTTTGAAAGAGCAAATGGCCAAGCTGATGGAGGCCATCCAACTGTCCAAACAAAAGGATGTCCCAAAAGAACCTATGGGCCCACCACATCCTCCTGGCTTCACTCCACAAAATCCTTCTCCATTAACCATACCTCCGCAAACCGAAGGGGTTCATTATGGGTTTCCTCATGGGCATGCACACACATAAACCCAAACACATAACCTACCTCCAAACACCACTCCACAAGCTTACCAAACGGCCGTTGGGGGAACGAATCCTATGTTCACCCAAGAGCCTCACCCTATATACATACCATCTTCCCAACCTCACCATATGCTAGAAGAATACCCAAGCCATCCTTCCAAGGAGGATACGGAAAAGTAGAGAATCCCAGAGGACAGGATCCGAGCAATTGAGGGGAGCGCTTACGAAGCCAGAGACGCATTCGGCCTGTGCCTGGTTCCCGACGTGGTCATCCCTCCTAAATTCAAGGTCCCTAAATTTGAAAAGTATCAAGGAACTAGCTGTCCAAAGAGTCATTTGGCCATGTAATGCAGGAAGATGTCTCCCTGTAGGCACGACGATAAGCTGCTCATACATTTCTTCCAAGACAGCCTGACTGGGGCAGTTGCAACTTGGTACACTCAGCTAGAGCGGACACACATCCGTTCATGGAGGGATCTGACTGAAGCTTTCCTGAAACAATACCAATATAATGTAGAGATGGCTCCGGATCAAACTCAACTCCAAAATATGGCCAAAAAGGCGATGAGACTTTCAAGCAATACGCCCAACAATGGAGGGAGTTAGCCGCTCAAGTACAACTTCCGTTGTCCGAGAAAAAGTTGGTCAGCATGTTCATTGACACACTCCAAGGTCCTTTCTATGACAAGATGATTGGCAGTGTGACTTCTAGCTTCTCCAATGTCATCATCATCGGAGAAAGGATCGAGGATGGCATGCGCCGAGGAAGGATCGCGCACAAGTCCACAGGGACAATTGATGCCTCTGTAGAAAAGAAGAAGACAGGGGAGACTTATAATATGGCTTCAAGTCAAGGATAGTACACGCCTCATATAGCACCTTATGGACCAATTGGCTTCCAACCTTCACCATACGCACCTTACATACCACATCCTTATATCGCCACCGCCTACCAAACACCCCACCATTCTACTTACAACTATCCAATGCAAATCCGACCGCCCACACCATACACGGTCCAAACACAAGCCATGAGCCCAAATCCTAGCCAAAGCCAAAAGAAGGAGAAGGATCCTATCTAGTTTGATCCCATCCTAATGACCTACACTGAGCTGCTACCTCAGTTAATCCAGAATTCCTTAGTGGTTCCCTATCCGCTGAAACCTCAAGAACCACCATACCCAAAATGGTATGATGCAAATGCCATATGTAACTACCATGTGGGGTACATTGGTCATTCTACAGAAAACTGCCAGGTTCTTAAGCGTAAGGTGCAGAGCTTGATTGATGCTAAATGGCTAGATTTTGGGAAGATCACTCCTAATCCAAGTGCCAAATCATGAGAGCTCATCTGCTGGTTAAGAAATGGGAGCAACACAATGAGTTGCTTTGTACAAATCAAGCTATCGAGGAAAATCATCTAGGATTTGTTATACTTTTCAAAATCAATCTTTTGTAAATAAATCTCAATGAATAACACAAAATTTATATTTTTTTCATGTTTCTTGAGCACGTGCTTTACATTTTTGGCTTTACTTCTAAAAATTTACCATTCTTTTTATCCCTTCAGCCCACTTCTTATTCCTATACCCAAACAAATAAATACTTGTTGGTGACACTGCCGATGCTGAAATAAATAATCTTGAACGTCTGATTAATCAAGCTCAAAGAAAAAACAAAATGAGGGGGCAGAATAAAGTAGAATCCAACCAGGGATTCCAAATAGACTATCCATTGTGACCCTAAAATCAAGAAAATATCTTGTCAAATAAAAATATCCTGCTGGAACAAAGTTCAAATCCAGGAAAAATTACGGATGCAAAATAAGATCTGCTGAATTGAAAGACAAAATGACCGCAGCAAGGTCAATATTTGACTACATAAAATTCAGGAAAGAGAAAACCCGCTGGAGTAAAATCGAGAATGATCCAGGCAAAATCAAGGTCAATATTCAAAATTCAAGGAAAACCCGTTGGATTAAAAGTCAAAATAATCTAGGAAAAAATGGGGTTAATGTTCAAAAGATTAAATCAACAAAGGCATGATCAGAAAAGGTCTTGTTGGATTCCAAAAAAAATTCAGGCAAAATTAGGATCAAAATAAAGCCTGCTAGGTTGACAAGTCTAAAAAATGACCTAGGCAAAAGTTAGGGCACAATCAAATAGAAGGCCCGCTAGGTCGAAAACCCTCAAAGGGTGGCCTAGGAAAAAGTTAGGGTATAATCAAACAAAATTCCGCTAGGTCGACAATCCTCAAAACACAACCTAGGCAAAAGTTAGGGCATAGAAACGAAAGCCCGCTAGGTCGAAAACCCTCAAAGGGCGACCTAAGAAAAAGTTAGGGCATAATCAAACAAGAGCCCGCTAGGTCGAAAATCCTCAAAACACGACCTAGGCAAAAGTTAGGGGATAGAAACGAAAGCCCGTTAGGTCGAAAACCCTCAAAGGGCGGCCTAGGAAAAAGTTAGGGTATAATCAAACAAGAGCTCGCTAGGTCGACAATCCTCAAAACACGACCTAGGCAAAAGTTAGGGCACAATCAAACAGAAGCCCGCTAGGTTGAAAATCCTAACGACCTAGGCAGAAATTAGGGCACATGCACGAAATGCCCGCTAGGTTGAAAACCCGTAAGGGCGACCTAGGCAGAAGTTAGGGCTAAAGAAAGACCTGCTGGGTCGAAAACTCAAGAGAACAACCCAGACAAAAGTTAAGGTCAATCCAGGAATCTCAGGACAACATGACATTTCTACCCCTCATCGTTCCTAAAACTGGGGCAAAATTTTGCCATTTCTCAAGTTTGGTTAATTTGACAATCAAGATTATGAAAACCAGCATTGGCATTTTTCATCAAAAGGTGCCATTTGGGCAATCGAACCCACATCTTTTATCATCCTTTCCTTTCAAGTACACTACCTCGAACATCTTTTGCAAAACCACATGACCCTACCTCCTTCCTTTGACTATCCAAAATCACTTTGCACACCTCTGTAGGGCACATGCCAAAAGAGATGCGAAAAATGTAAAACGAAAAAGATAAATTTTGAAAATTCATGACAAGGCGGATGAATTCTTGACCATCGCAGTACGACATGGTTGTTTCCTAAAAGATCATCCTCCTAGCAGACATAACGCCACCAAGACGAAAGGAGTGTGTCTTATTCAATAATGCTGACCATTGCTGGGTCTTAAAGATCCTAAAAAAGAAGGTTTCAACATTGACCAAGAAGCCAACAAATAGAGTCCATCTAGCTCGTCTTGATTCTTGATTCTCTTCACACCTACTATGAGGTTGTCGAGGAAGAACCTGTCGAAAAAATCATAGAAAATGAAGAGAAACAAAAAGTTTTTAACCACCTCATGGTTTGCATTCATCCCACAGCACCCATTTCATGAAATAATTATTTCAAGCATCGAAAAGTCAATAAGTTTAAAACATCGCATCCTTTCTATTCAAGCATCATAAACATTACATCTTTTCCATTCAATCAAACAGCACAACAAGCATCATGTCATTCGAACATCATATAATCCAAAATTAATTAAGACTAAGGCAGATTGCCAAATTAATCATAATTAAAAGATTTCTAAAAATCTCAAAATTGGGGCAAAAGGATGCCCAACAAATTGCAAATTGGGACAATCCCCAATTTCTGAAAATTCAAAACAAGGGCAAACGTTTGCCCAAAAATTCAAATGGGGGGTTGTCCTCGGTCTTTAGACAAATTCATATTCAAGATTGAAGCTGGAGCAAACGTTTGCCCAGAAAAATTCAAAGTCAGGCGATCCTTAATTTCAAAAAATTCAAACTCAAGGTCGAGGTTAAACTGGGGCAAACGTTTGCCCAGAAAAATTCAATTTAAGGTCATCCTCAAATGTTGAATCAAGTTCAAACTGGGGCAAACGCTTGCCCACAAAAGTTCAATTTGAGATCATCCTCAAATTTTGAATCAAGTTCAAACTGGGGCAAATACTTGCCCACAAAAATCCAATTTAGGGGGTCATCCTCAAATTTTGAGTCAAGCTCAAACTGGGGCAAACGTTTGCCCACAAAAATTCAATTTGCGGTCATCCTCAAACTCTCAATCAAGTTCAAACTGGGGCAAACGCTTTCCTAATTTGAGGTCATCCTCAAAATTCTGAATCAAGTTCAGACTGGGCGAACGTCTACCCAAGAAAGATTTAAAGTCAAAGAAACAGATCAAAGTTGGGGCAAACATTTGTCCAGATAATTTAAGATAGGACAATTGACAATTTCAGGCCAAAGTTCAAGCCAAGGAAAACATGTGCCCAAAAAATTCAAAGAGGAGGCAATCCTCAATTTTATCGAGATTCAGAAACTGGGGCAAATGTTCGCCCAAAATCCCTCAAGTTAAGGCTTTCCTCGATTCCCGAAAGATCTTCCAAACTGGCGCAAAGACTCGTCCAAAGTTCCTTCAAATCAAGACATCCCTCAATTATCAAGACCTAAACTGGGGAAAAATGTGGTTGCCCAAGTTTCTTCAAGAGAAAATAATCATCAAAGTACTCAAGAAACCCTCAAGTTCAAGGTAGAATAAGCACTTTATTTTAATTCAGGAAAAACAAATTTCAAAATAAGTCATATGAGGGGGCTGACGAAGAAGTCCACATTCCACCCTCACGTGCATTCCTAGGATACATCATGTCATTTTCCCTCTGGCTATCTTAACAATTCATTCCTGCTTCACCTGTCCTGACAGGCCATCCTTTCAAGCTAGTATAGGTCACCTTTCATTTACCTTCACCTGTCTCAATAGGTCATTCCTGCTTCGCTTGTCCTGACAGACCATCTTTTCAAGTTAGTGTAGGTCCATCCCATTTTAAAGTCGCTTGTCTTAACAGATCCTTTTCATTCTTTCCCATTCCTGTCTAAACATTCCTCATCAAGTTTTAATTTCTGCATCATGACCTATGTTGTCAGGCCACCATCAAGTTTAATTTTCTGCACCTCGGCCTATAGGGTCAAGCCACCATCAAGCCTTATTTTCTGCATCATGGCCTATGTTGTTAGGCCTCATCCAGTTTACTTTTTTGCATCACGACCTATAGTGTCAAGCCTTATCAAGTTTATCTTTCCGCATCTAGGCCTATAGTGCCAGGCCTCCGACGCGTTCAAGTTTGCTTTTCCAGCACGTTCAAGTTTACTCCAGCACATTCAAGTTTCCTTTTCTGCACGTTCAAGTTTCCTTTTCTGCACGTTCAAGTTTCCTTTTTCAGCACGTTCAAGTTTTCTTTCTAACGCGTTCGAGTTTGCTTTTCCAGCATGTTCAAGTTTACTCCAGCACATTCAAGTTTCCTTTTTCTGCACGTTCAAGTTTCCTTTTCTACACGTTCAAGTTTTCTTTTCTGCACGTTCAAGTTTGTTTTTCTGCACGTTCAAGTTTCCTTTTCTACATGTTCAGGTTTCCTTTTTCTGCACATTTAGGTTTCCTTTTCTACACGTTCAAGTTTTCTTTTCTGCACGTTCAAGTTTCCTTTCGGCAAGTTCAAGTTACCTTGTCTACACCATCAAGTTTACATTTTTGCATTTTTGGCCTATGATGTCAGGCCTCCTTCAAATTTTCTTTTCCGCATGTTGGCCTATAGTGTAAGGCCACCATTAAGTTCGTTTTCCCACAACTAGGCCTATGATATCAGGCCCCAAGCATGATTAGATGTCTGTACTTCGGCCTATATTGTCATGCCACCTTGTACATACCTTACATTTTACTTCCTGCATACTTTCCTGCCTCAAACAGGCCCTTTTCACTTCACTTTTCCTGCACTTCAGCAGTATTCATAGCCTAATCAGGTTATGCAATCAAGCCTTACATATTTAAAACTCTGTCAGTTTAACACAGAAGCTTACATAACCTTTCAGAAACCATCATCTCCCAGGCATCCATCTTCAAGCTCAAAGCTTTCATGTTCGTCAAACATCTTCAAAGCTTGCCTCGGACATAATGTGTTCACGTCTTTACTCATTTCCTACCATAATAATTCAAAAAATCATTTCTCATATTATCTGGTAGGAAATGAGTAAAGAGGGGAAAACTGTAAACACTCAATTATGTCTGAGGCCCCTAATTATTAAAATTAATCAAGAAACCAATACTAACAAAAAAAACAGAATGCAGAAAGTAGAAAATATAAAACAAAACGAAAAATAAGATTAAAATAGAAATCAAAATGAAAATAATAAAAAAACAATGAAAACTAAAAAAATAGAAAAAAAAAAGCCTAAAAATAAAAGAAAATAGAAAATAAAAATTACAAGAATTAAATAAATAAATTCTGAGAATAAAAAAAGTATAGTAATAATAAAATAATAGCAATAATAAAGAAAAATACAAAAAAGGATAAAATCTGAAAAATGAAGAATAAAAAAAATATAGAGAAAACAGAAAAGTAATAAAAACAAAAAAGAGAAAAAATTGATAAAATCTGAAAAAAAATAAAAAATAAAAAATAAAAAAGGAAAATGGAAAGGTTGGCTTTTGGCTTATTGAAAGAACTTGACTCATGAGGGGTTAGAAAGGTTGGAAGGGGGAGGTTGGCTTTCCGGGGTTGGAAGAAAGGCAAATAAAAAGGAGAAAGAAAATTTTGGAGGAGGGATTCAAATTGAAGAGGGGGAACCTTTGTTGGCCGGCTATCTAGGTTTTCTTCAGAAACTCTCTAACCCAAGCGTTGGCGTCTCGACTCTTCCCTATTTTTCTTGGCTTCTTCCTCCTTGGAGAGGTTTTTCTTGAATCGGAATTTCACCTCCACTCATCGAGGTACCCTACCAGAAGCAACAATCTCCATTAAACTTTGTACCTTGCTTCTAACATCCACCACATACAGGTCAGTCTTCTCACCTAAGAATTTAGGATAGCTCGAAAGTAGAACTGTATGATTGCATGCACTGGAATAAAGTTTCAACGTGGATGAGGATCTTGTGAATGATAATTCGGTTACTTCATTCGTTTTGTTTCTACATTCTTGAATCACATAAATTTATGAGATTGGATAAGAAGGTCTCTATGGTCTGAAGATACGACACTAGTACTCATCCATGATTGTATGATTATTGCACCTGTTACTGGTTTCGTTATGAATTGCCATGAATGCTACAAAAGGAAACAAAATCAACATTTAGTCGACAGCTAGAAGTTCAGCCTTGAGTCTCGATCTAAAATAGTTTGATAGAGCCTGCGTGCACATGGTTAGGCCACTAGGTCCAAACAAGAATAAAGGTTCTATTAGGACAACATTAGCGAGGACGAAATCGGTGTAATCAGTGCAGAATCTGTTGTTTCTACAGTGATCCATGGTCTGCTATGAAACTATAGATAAATAAGGCGTACTTGATGCATTCCTACTCCAGGTTCAATTAGATCGTCAGCTTTGGGATTGCAACCTTCATCTCCCTCTTTCGAACAATATTCTATTTGAGTGACACGGAATCACTTACCTGCGTCTTAAGAATAGTGGTCTCACTAGATGCCTTGTAACAGTTTAAGGCATGCCCCTTTGTCAATCATTTCGTGAGCAGCTCCAGTAATAGTGGCATCAACTGATCCATTGTTCGTCACATCCGCTTGGCCAGGAATTTGTGATACGTTCTCAGTCAACCACATAGAAAAAACGTTCCAAGATCTAATTCCACCGCCGCGCATGCATATTCTTCAGTTCAGGTGTGTGCCAATTACGTAGCTTTGATGCCCCGTAGGCATAGTTAAGCCGCCTAGATGCTCTACTACGCACCAGAGGTACTGCGATAGCCTTGAATCCCCCCTCCACGTGGTCGCAATGCATGCAATGTGAATCAAGTTCGTCTCATCCAGAGTGTTATGGGGAGCTATGATGGATGCGTTAGTGGCTGATGCTAGGCATGCATCCATTGATGAGGAACTTGACCAAAAATTGCCTCTGGCCCAGCCACAGTTCTTCTTGACGTACTGGGTCATCAAATGCCTTAAGTGGGTTCCTATTTGAGCAAAAGATGCTGAGATTTTATGGTGACACCGTTGGGTGGTGTATTGGTTAACGATCTTCAATATCAGTACGTATTGGCTACTGGGCAAGGAGGAACACCAGCATCATGTTGGTTGCAAGCCTCAACCCGATACCAAAAAGTGTGATCCGGATGCGAGATTAAAGCCATGCAGCTCGTCGCACGTCCCCAGGCAATTGGCATGCAAATCATGTGCCCAGCCAAACGCATTATCCCATGCACGTAGATCATTAATGAGATTATGTAAAAAGGTGAGACTCAATAGAAGGTGGGGCCCTACCAAGTAAATTGTTGTGTAAAATAATGCAGTCCACGCGCACCCCTGTGCATGTTGAATCCAAAGATCAAAACAGGTAGCACTTACAGTACAACTTCGATCTATTAAGGCCAAGTTCAGTTACTGGATGAGAACGAAAAAGGGAGGCCATGCACGGGCACGTGAATATTCTAGCAGGGATGCAAGCAATATCAGATGATGGTAAAAGTTGTAGGTCCCACAGATTCTGGTCAACAAAGGCTGGAATGTTCGTATATTTGGTTCGTTTAATATGCAAGCAGGCAGCTAGCCTTGGAGCAGTAGTGACTGGTAAATGTTGGGCATAATAAAGAGCTACCTTGCCTTCACATGCTAGCAATAAGCAAAGCTAGAAGAGTGGCAACTCCAAATCAGAACAAGAAATGAAAATACCATGCAGACGACCATGCAACGTTCGTGATGACCAAAGCCGTAAGCAGAGTTGGCAAGAAGGGAGCTTCATCTTGAAAGCACACAAACTGGAATACAAAAGTGGGCAAGCTAAGAGCATGACGAGTATACAAATGAAGCTCACCCCTAGTGAAAACCATTCGATTCCAAAGTATAAAGATCAACTGCAAATGTCCATGGGTGTTTTTCCTCACCATTGCATGAACAGGACCGCAATGGGTCCCTGCCTTGGTCATCGTTCGAGTGTTATATGAGCACTGGGAAGGCTAGCCATGGTTCATGTGGATCCTGGTTCGTGTCAACGACATTCCTGGACACTCAAGCTTGCCTGGTTGCACTTATGGATGTCCTGATGAACCGACTAGGCCAGCTCCTTGTATGTAGATATCATAGGCGATCAATGGATGACGCATAACTCTTGGATTGGGGCGGAACTGGGCACACAGACACGTTCACACAAGCCACTGATTTTATCCCCCTGGAATCGAACGAGGGACTTCAGAACAAGGGATCACTCAGTGGTTAGATTTAACAAGCTCTGTACATCGCTCTCCAGGTTAAGGAGGATCATCGCACTCCCTTTATATGTTCTCATGACATACATAAGACCAAGATTTCAGCATCTCCACCAACTCTCATGCAAAAACACTTCGGAAGCCATTGCCATAATGAAAGTCATAACAATGGGGTGGCTGCCAATCAAGTTCAATAGCCTTTCTCTAGAGTAGCCAGTGGTGAACTTGACATGGGTGTAATCTCGTTCGAATATGAAGAAGATGATGCAAACGCAGCACACCAACGCGTTAGGACGTATCTGTCCATGCAAGACCCATGCACAACCCACGTGCTTTGAAACATTGGTTAAATCTTGATTGTGAACCTTATACACTCAACTAGGCGTTTGGCCTAGTGGGTGGAGGCGTTGTTGGACCCCTGGTGACTTGAGTTCGAGCCCCTCATGCAACACATTGTTATTTTATCATAAAAATCCTCCTCCCCATCACGCGCGCGCCACGTGTCTGTGGCCAAATCCCCCCAGCAAGCCATCAAGCCATGTAGGCAGCCGAACCTAGCCGCCACGAAGTCGAGCTTGCAAGCCTCCTCCAAGCCACGAGAGCCATCAAAGCCTCTCCCCAAGCCATCTAGCCTCCAGCCAAGCCATTTAAGCCTCACACTTTCCATAATTACAACCAAACTCCCATACTTTTTCAAAATCACAATTCAGCCCCTAAACTTTCCAAAATCACAATTCAACCCTTGTACTTCCTAAAATTATAAATCAGCCCCTGCACTTCTCAAAATTCAACTTTAACCCTTAACTTCCCAAAATTCTACTTAAACCCTCGAACTTCCCAAAATTTAAATTAAATTCTTTTCTCCAAAAATTAAAATTTAATTCTCTTCCTGAAAATCAAATTCAATTCCCTCCCCCAAATAAAATCTAATCCATTTCTTTAAATCAAGTTTAGTCCATTAATTCAACTTCAAATAAAATCAAATTCAATAAAATCAAGTTCTTCTTTCATTCGAATAAAAATCAAGTGCAATTCTTCTTCCTCAAAATTAAATCAAGTTTAATTCTTCTTTCAATTACAGTTCCTTTCTTTAGTTTTCAAATCAAGTTCGTTTTATTCAAGTTTAGTGAAAACCTGCAAAATTCAAAACCAAATCAAGTTTGTTTTAGTTAAATCAAGTCCAACTTCTAACATTCAAAATCTAGTTCCATTCTAATCAAGTTTTATTCTTTTCTTCAATCTGGAACAAAATTTATCTCTTATTTCAAATCAAACTCTTTTAAAAATATTTTGGGATCTATGGTCTCACGCGATGAATTCTAAATGGAAAACTGGGGGGTCACACTATCGTTTGATGTTTGGTGGTTTGTATAAGCCTCCGTGCTGCCCTAGCCGCCTCAGACCTTGTGCATGAGTGGACTAGAAGGTCCTTCCAAAAATGAAGTTCTTTTCAAAATGCTTTGTGATCTACGGTCTCACACGACGAGCTCTAAACGGGAAACTGGCGGTCTACATTGTTGTTCGATGTTTAGTGGTTCGTATAGGCCCCTGTGCTGCCTTAGCCTCCTCGGACCTTGTGCATGAGTGGACTGAAGGTTCCCCCAAAAAAATGAAAATCTTTTCAAAATGGCATATTCCTTCTAAAGCACTTCCGAAGGTCAAGCCTTTGAACCAGAACTACGTAAGCCTTGAGTTTCCCATTGCACCGGGGAATACATAGGAGCAGGATCAAGTCCTGTCAGGCTAACCCCCATCAAGTTTTTATTTTCACACTAATTAAAGGGATCAAACAAATTTCAAATAATCACACACTCAATTTAAGGGTACCGTTCTTCGGAACGGGCGAGTGGGGTGCCTAACACCTTTCCCATTCGTAACCGACTCTCGAACTTCAAATCTCATCCTCGAGTCAGGGTTTTTTCCAAATCTTTTTCCCTTGAATAAAAATTTGGTGGCGACTCCACATAATCCAATAAAATTCATTTTTAAAAAATTTTAGCAGGTTCGTCATCTCGTCTGAATTACGATTGTGACAAACACTAGATGCGATTACCATGCAAGGTTCATTGGTCATTCCACAGAGGATTTCCTAGCACTGAACCGTAAAGTACAAAACTTGATTGATGCAAAATGGCTGGATTTTTGGAAGCTCGCTCCTAATACAGAAAATAATCCATTGCCGAATCATGATAGCTCATCAACTAGCTGAGAAATAGGAGCAGCACAACGGGTTGCCTTGTGCAAGCTGAGACACTGAGGATATTCATCCAAAAATTGTCGTACTTTTCAAAGTCAATCTTTTGTAAATAAATCTCAATGAATAATACGAAAAAAATTACATTTTTCATGTTTCTTAGGCATGTGCTTTACATTATTGGTTTTACTTCTTAAATCTTCCATTCTTTTCAACCATTCAACCCACTTCTTACCCTACACCTAAACAATAGATACCTATTGGTGAAAATGCCAGTGCTGTAATAAATAATTTTGAATGTCTGATTAATCAAACTCAAAGAAAAAAAATTAAATGAGGTAGCAGGATAAGAAAAATCCAATCAGGGATTCCAGATCACCATACCTCTCAAGGAACACTCTTGTCTAACAAAAAAAAGGAAGCAATAAATATCCCGCTGGATCAAAGTTCAAGTCTAGGCAAAATTTAGGGATACGTAATAGATCCGTTGAATTGAAAGTCAAACCAATCCAAGAAAGACCGCGCATAAGGTCTGACCGGTCCAAATTCAAGAAAGAAAAAGAAAAAGCTCGTTGGATTAAAGTCAAAGAAATAGTCCAGGGAAAATCAAGGTTAAAATTCAAAATTCAAGAAGAAGAAAAACCCGCTGGATTAAAATCAAGAAATAATCCAGGCAAAAGTAGGGTCAAAATTCAGAAATGAATCGACAAATTTATGGTCTTGCTGGATTCCAAAAACAATTCAGCCAAAAATCAGGATCAAGACAAAAAAGCCCGCTCGGTCGACAACCCTCAAAGGAAACCTAGGCAAAAGTTAGGACACACAATCAAGAGCCCACTAGGTTGACAACCCTCAAAAATGACCTAGGAAAAAATTAAGGCATAGAAACAAAAGTCCGCTAGGTCAACAACCCTCAAAAACGACCTAGGAAAAAATTAGGGCACAGAAACAAAAGCCCGCTAGGTCGATAACCCTAAAAAACGACCTTGGAAAAATTTAGGGCACACAATCAAAAGCCCACTAGGTCGATAACCCTTAAAAGCGACCTAGGCAAAATTTAGGGCACAGAAACAAGAGCCCTCTAGGTCGACAATCCTCAAAAATGATCTAGGAAAAAGTTAGGGCATACAAACAAGAGCCCGCTAGGTTAAAAACCCGTAAAGGTGACCTAGGCAAAAGTTAGGGCAAAATGAAAGACCTGTTGGGTTGAAAACTCAAAGGAACGAACCAGGAAAAGTTAAGGTCAACTGTCCAGGAATCCTAGTGCAAGCTGACATTCCTGCACCTCGTCTTCCCTAAAACTAGGGCAAAATTTTTCAATTTCTCAGATTTGGTTAATTTGACAATCAAGATTATGAAAAGTAGCAATGGCATCTTTCACCAAAAGGTGCCATTTGATTAATCAAACTAACATTCTTCATCTTTCCTTCCAAATACACTACCCTAAACCTCACATGTAAAACCTGCCTATCTCATCCTTTTGACCATCCAAAATCCCTTTGCACATCTCAATGGTGCACATGCTAAAAAGAAATGTGAAAAATGTAAAAAGAAAAAGAAGATTAGTTTTGAAAAGTCATGAGAAGTCGGATGAATCCTCAACCATCACAACACGGCATAATTGTTTCCCAAAGAATCATCCTCCTGCCAACCACGATGCCACCAAAAAGGGAGTGTGTCTTATTCAATAATGCTGACCATTGCTGGGTCTCAAAGATCTCAAGAAGGAAAATTCCGGAATTGACCAAGAAGCCCAGAAATAGAATCAGTCCAGCTCGTCCTGATTCTTGATTCCTTTCACACCAATTATAAGGTTGTCGAGAAAAGACATGTAAAAGAAAAGATCAAAAATCAAGAGAAGCAAAAACTTTTTAAACCACCTCAAGGCATGCATTCATCATAACATCCATTTCATTAAATAATAATTTCTAGCGCCAAAAAGCAATAAATAAGATTAAAACATCGTATCCTTTTACATTTATTCAAGCATCACAAACATCACATCCTTTTCATCCATTCAAATAGCAGATAAACATCTGGTCATTCAAACGTCGCATCCTTTTTCATTTATTCAAACAGCATATAAGCATCTTGTCAGTCGAGCATTGCATAACTCATTTTCAAAACTAAGACCAGGGCAGATTTCCCGAACTAATTAAAAAAAGAGACTTATAGAGATCAAGTTCAAACTGAGGAAAACGTTTGCCCATAAAAGTTCAATTTGAGGTCATCCTCAAATTCTGAATCAAGTTCAGACTAGGGCAAACTTTTCACACAAAAGTTCAATTTGAGGTCATCCTCAAATTCTGAATCAAGTTCAGACTGGGGCAAAATGTTTTCCCAAGTCTTCTTCAAGAGAAAAGAATCAAATGCTTAAGCCTTTTAGTTCAAGGTAGAATCAGCAATTTATTTTAATTCAAGATAAATAAATTCTAAAATAATTTGTCTGAGGCATCTAACGAAAAAGTCCACATTCTGTCCTCGCGTACCTTCCTAGGACACATCATTACAGGTCACTCTCTCGCCTGCCCTAACGGGCCATCACTTCCATGTTTCCACACCTGTCTTCACAGGTTATTCTGTCTCAACATGACATCTCTTTTCTATACTTGTCTGTCTTGACAAGCCTTTCTTTTCCATACTTATCCTAACAGGTCATTCTGCACTTTTTCTCTGTCATGACAAACCGGTTCTTTTCGCCTGTCTTAACAGGCCATTCTTGTTTTCACCTGTCTTAACAGGCTATTTTTCCTTGACTTGACTTAATTGGTTAATCTTCATTTCATTTTCACATCGCCTGTCTTAACAGGTATCTAAGTTTATTCCATCCTGTCGACAACAGGACCTTTACATTTTTACCTGTTTTAACAGGTCTTTTTCAGTTCCCTCTGCCAATCTTAACAGGTTATCATCATTCTTTTTTTCTTGTCTTATTAGGTATTAACCTTTTTTCCTATCAGCAACAGGACTTTTCTTCGTTACCTGTCTTAACAATTCATATTTTTTATTTTCCTTTGCCTGTCCAAACAAGTGTCTTGTTTCTTTCCTGTCAACAACAGGAGTCCATCTACATTTATCCTGTCCTAACATGTCAGTTTTCATCATTCATTTTGCCTGTCTTAACAGGTATCTGGCTTCTTTCTTGTCAACAACAGGATTCCGTCTACATTTTACCTGTCTTAAAAGGTCATTTTCCTTTCCCTTTACTTGTCTTAATAGGCGCTCTTCATTTTACCTTGCCTGTCTAGCAGGCTTGCATTTTTCCTGTTAACAACAGGACCTTATCTACATTTTACCTATCTTAACAGGTCATTTTATTACATCTTCTCCTGTCAACAACAGGACACCGCTTGCATTCATCCTGGAAACAGCAGGATTTCATTTGCATTTTTCCTGTCAACAACAGGATCTCAAGCATGTCTAAATTCTGTCTGCCTGTCTTACAGGCTTGAATCTTTCCCGGCAACAGCGGGACCTCATTTACATTCTCCTGTCAACAACAGGACATCATCCGCATTTATCCTGACTCCAACAAGATTTCATTTGCATCTTTCCCGGCAATAGCAGGACCTCATTTGCATTTTTCTTGTCAACAACAGGACATCAAGCATGTTTAATTTCTATCTGCCTGTCTTAACAGGTTTGCATACATCCTGGCAACAGCAAGATTTCATTTGCATCTTTCCCAGCAACAGAGGGACCTCATTTGCATTTCTCCTGTCAACAACAGGACATCAAGCATGTTTAAATTCTATCTGTTTGTCTTAATAGGTTGAATACATCCTGGCAACAGCAGGATTTCATTTGCATCTTTCCCGGCAACAGCAGGACCTCATTTTCATTTCTCCTGTCAACAACAAGACATCAAGCATGTTTAAATTCTGTCTGCCTGTCTTAACAGGTTTGCATACATCCTGGCAACAACAAAATTTCATTTGCATCTTTCCCGACAACAGCGGGACTTCCTTTACATTCTGCACCCCCCACCTGTCTTAACAGGTTCTTGTTTTTCACTTCACTTGGTCTGTCATAACAGGTCATTCCTTTTTGCTTTACCTGTTTCAACAGGTCTTCTTCATTTTCCTCTTGCTTGTCGTAACAGGCCATCCCCTTCTGCTTTGCCTGTTTTAACATGTCTTCTTCTCTTCACCTTGCCTGCCCTAACAGGCCATTCAATTCTTTTCCACGTCTCATTCATCCCATTTTGTCTGTATAAACCATTTGAGTAGCCTAATCAGGCTCTGCACTTCAATAACTGTGCTACGACCTACCACGATAGGTCTTTCATATTTAAATCACGTCGATTTAGCACACGAAGCTTCCAAAGGGCATTCGTGCGATTCCCTTCAAGCTCAAGGCTCTTTACATATTGTCAGACTTCTTCAAAGCTTGCCTCGCACATAATGTGTTCACGTCTTTACTCATTCCTTACCATGATAATTTAGAGAATTATTTCACACATTATCTGGTAGGAAAATAAGTAAAGAGGGGCCAACTGTAAACACCATATTATGTTCGAGGCCCCCTTTTTAAAATTAATTAGTGAATAAGCAGAAAAATATCAAAACAAATAGATAGCAAGCAGAAAAACAAATAAACAAAAAAAAATTAAAAATATAAAGAGAAAGGTTGAAAAAATAAATAAATAAATAAAAATTACAAAAAATTCAAAGAAAAACAAATAGAAAATAGGATTAGAAAAGGAATAAAATAAATAAAACTAAAAAAATGGAAAACAGAAGAAGAAAATTAAAATAAATAAGTAAATAAAGATAATAAATAAAAAATATGAAAGAAATAAAAACAAAAAATATTAATAAAACAGAAAATTAAAAATAATAAATAATAATAGATAAATTAATTAAAACAGAATTAATAAATCTAAAAAAAATCTAAAATAAATAAATAAAAACAAGATCTGAAATAAAAAATAAAAACAAAAATTAAAATGAAAAAAAAAATTAAAAAAAAAACAATAACTGAAAAATTAACTGAAAAACGGCTTCGATTCGACGATTTTGGGAAAATGGAAGCAAGGTCCCTTCGATTTTTGCTCTTGTAAAGGACTCTATTGTATGATAGGAAGGGGAATTAGCATCATTGGTCTCGCACCAGCTTGCGTGCACGTTGGGGCGCATGTCAAGACTTCCGATGTTATGGCCATCAAAATGTGACCATTGAGGACATGGGAGGCAGTGGCAAGGAGTCCAACGATTGTTGCAAGAACAGTGCACTCCAAATAAAAATCATAAACAGGGCTAGGTTGCACCAGAATATAAACCCACACACGTCCTCTGCATATAGTGCTTTGCACCTCATATTCGTGGCAACTTGCTTGAAAAACTAATTTAGCGGGGGTATCGGTGAAGTCTTAGAGGCGGGGAAAATTCAAGAAAGAGGATTCAAGACCTATTCTACTGGGGAAAGCCGCTAGTTCTTGGAAGTGGATCCAAGTTCAGAGTAAAGAGGTTCGCACCTTACGGGTTCAGGTTAGTGTCCTTTACCTTGTAAGCTTAATTCGGTGTGGATCTCATCGTTTGACATGTTTGATTCATAGCCAAATGAGTAATGGAAAATTGAATTCAAAATTTTGATCTCTCGGTTAAAACTAGATATGTAATCGTGATGTGTGAAGTCGAACTAAGTCACATCACTATCCTAAATTGAATTCAAGATTCTGATTTTCTTAGATAAAATTGGATTTGAAATTATTAAGCATTTTTGTCGAGCTTAATTGGATCGATATAGACATACAACTCTTCCTGATTTGGAACTAAGATCCTAGTACCTTCATCGAAGCTGGATTTAGAATTATTATACGCAATAACCTGAATCGTACTGGATTAGCATATGACTTTGGGGGGGGGGGGAGATAAGCTTGCTCGATACAACTCTGTGTTCCAGGGGTTCACAGATTTCAAATTCTGTTAAGCCGAATCTGATCATATTAAATTCATACAAAGAGAGTGCATTCCCGAAGGAAGAAAGCACAACATCTCTGCTCCTGAATGCAATAGGATAGTTTTTGGTTCTTGCCTGGCTTTAGTATTCATAATCATATTTCATACAAAGGCCCTTTTAGTTTGATTACACAAGGGTGAAGTCTAAGTAGCTTGAGGCAGCTGGCCAGGAGCTGCTTGAGTTCTCTGATGCAATCTTGGTTCTGAGAAAAACAGAGGTTGACAAAGTGCCACGATCAGCTCTATTCTTGATAAGGCTATCTTCCATCAAACTTTCTATTTTTATTCTAAACTAAAAGGATCCAACAATTTTCAAAAGTATCAAGATCACACACTCAGTTTAAGGGTGTCGTTCTCCAAAATGGACGAGTAGGGTGCCTAACACCTTCTCTATTCGTAACCGACTCCCGAACTTCGTATCTCTTCCTCGAGTTGGGATTTTTTCCAAATTTTTTCCCTTAAAATAAAATTTAGTGGCGACTCCACATAATCCAAATAAAAATTCCTTTCAAAAATTTAGCAAGTTCGTCATCTCATCGTAATTACGGTTACGACATATATATATAATAATTAATTCAATTTTTTATTTTATTTGATATTTTAATAGTTAGTACTGCATTTAATATTTAAGATTTAATTTATCTTTTATTACTATCTAATTTTTTCGATTTTCTTAATAAATTGAATTTTTTTTCTACGTCTAAACATAATTGGATTTTTTATTATTTTTTTAAGAATTGAACATTTTTTATATGTTTGTTTGATTTTTAATCCTTTTTAATTTTATTCTTTTACCTTTTCATTTTGTATTTCCTTTTTTTTATTGTTCAATAATTTGTTTTCAATATTTCCATGTATTACCTTAACAATAGAGATGCTGCACCTTGGAAGGACTAGTGTCTTGAAAGAAAAAATCTAGTAGACCTCTAAAACTTAATTTTGATATTGCTTCCCAAGGTTAACATTGCGGCACACAAGGTATCGTGCACTCAAAACTTACGTGTACTGAAGTCATACACAATATTATCCAAAATTAGGAGAATAGTAGAAAATGAGTAGAAGAATTGAGAGATATGTATCGAATGTTTAAAGGAATAAGTTACATATAGTATAGAAGGAAGTTGCATCCTACCAGAAAATACTACAATGTTTAGTAATTTAATGTTTAAGGGATAGAAAATAATTGCTTGATGACTAATAAGTAAATAAAGGTCAATTAAAATTATGACTAACTATCATATAATGATGTAGAAGAAGTTATTATCGTAATTATTGTCACTTCCTAGCCATTTACCAACAACTGGTCAACCAACACTCATGGGCTAGTCATCATATCTCAAACCAACGTGAGAATTTATTTTTATTTGGGTCACATTTTCATGTCTGCGGTTTTGAGCCTAGGCTTTTGTAGGACTGAATTCTCCATACCTTTGGAGGTCTTTCACCCTAATGTGACTTTTCCTCCACCACCAAAGTATCAGGCACCCCTGGTAGCACAAATGGAAGTCTTCATAGGGCAGCTCCCTTTTCCCCAAGTCATACCCACTCCAAGCTTTTCAAGAGATGAGAGATGGAGCATATTACTTACCCCTTGGATAAGAGTCTGTGGTTAGAGCGTCGAGGCCTCCACTACTGAAGCGTTATCCACACCTGAAAAGGTTAAAGTTTGTATTTCACCCAATAATGTATATTTTTGTAATATGGTCAAGGATAATAAATAAGTGATAAGTAAAATTGTAATATAATATATAAAAGTAAGTACGTAAAGGCACTGATGCATTAACTTAGCTTTCTTTTAACCTAATGGATTATGTGACTATATGTTGTTTAAATGTTTATGCTTACTTTTGAATATAAGTAATTGTAACAAAAAAAATAAGCTTGTATAATTAATATGTACATGTACTGTTTGTATGGTTGTATGTTATACGATTAAATTAACGCGAGTAATGACATCTGGACATTTATTTTAAGTTACGTTAATCACTACGACGAGGCTTGCATTTTTAGCAAATATTTTTAAAAAAAATTCTTGTATTTTTGTAATTTCTTAAAAAATTCTGCATCATAAAGTAATAATCTAATAATGAAATCGCAAATATGACTTAAATGTAAAATGAGCTTCATTTTTAAGGTGTTACGCACATTCCACTTGCTTTACCTCCAAATGTATTCTGGCAATCATTGTTACATTACTCCTTGGACAATTCTCATACAATTTCCTATTGCATATTCTTACTTCTATCATCTTCATTCCTCCTACATTTTCTATGTCATACACAAAATTATTAAAAAATAGTGTGAACACTCAATTATGTTTGAGACCAATTTTTAAGTTATGAATAAGGAAAAAATAATAATAGAAATAAGATATCAAATAAATAATAAATAAGCATAGATAAACATAAAAATGATGATAAAAAATATAAATAATAATAGTAAAAATATATATAGAAAATGGAAAAGAAAAATAATAATAGTAAAAAAAGAATAAGAAAGAAAAAGGAAAAGATCGAGAAAAGAAAAAAAGAGTAAAAATAATAACAAAATAAGCAAAAAGAAAAAAGAAAAATTTTCAATTAAAGGTTGTTACAAGTTAGTTAGGAGTTAGTTAGGTTAGTTAGGATTAACAATAAGAACAAAAATAAAAAAATAGAATAAAATAAAATAAAAAAGAAAAAATGGAGGAAAATCAGCATTTAAAAAGGGATTTTGGCAGGGAAGAAGGGGGGCTTTTTCACTTTTTGAAAATAAAAATTTCTAAGTAGCTTTTCTGGATCTCTTGGGGAAGGTGCTTCTTTGATGCTTTGGACCTTCTTTTTTTGGATCTTAAAAGCTTCTTCAAGCTTTTGGCTACCGCTTGGATCTCTCTCCATTTCTCTCAGCATCAAGCACCTTCTTTGAGATCTTATGGTGTTCACTGCGTTTGTGGTGCTAATTCCTTTTCCACAGGTTCTCTTATTGCCATAGACATTGCAAGAACTCATCACACCAACAGTTTCTCAACTGCTTCCAAGTTCATTTAGCTTATGCATATTGCCTCCATATATATATATATATATATATATATATATATATATATATATATATATATAGTGTTGGAATTAGAATGAATCTTGAATAAGGATGAGTCTTTTCTCTTTGTTCGATCCACTGAAATATTGTATTCGATTCATGCATTATCAGTGGAACAATAGGTGATTCAAGTAACTTAGATTCAATTTTGTTTTCTTAAAACTTGATTCTGGTCTGTGAAATGCATTAGGAAATCTCCTATTCCTCTACACTAATTCTTGGTAAAACTGATTTGCATGGAAACTAATTGATTGCTAATAGTCAAATGTTGATTTAGATGTTTTGTTCAAATGGTCAAGTCTCAGAAGGAAAAATAGTATCTGCGCCTAATTAGGTCCTTATCCGTAAGGAATTATGGCCAGAAACAATAGCCTAGTGTATGACTTCAAATCTTTCATATCAGTAAACACAGTATTAGACTTTGCATTTTGCTATTCCTAGACCAAATAAGAGGTGAACATATCTGAAGAAGCTTAGGAAAGAGAGCTGCAAATCTTCCTTAACCCATTGTGCCATGTAGATCTGCATAACCCTGTAGATTAGTGCTCCTGATGCTGAGACACTAACCTAATCAAAGGAATGATCCTAACGTGTTTGGTGGAGGTGTGTTCTCGTATTGATGAAACTAAGGGACATAGCGTTCCAACTCTTACTGCATCCACAAACTTTGACCAAAAAAATAGGAAGTGTATGGATCAATAAACTCCTTGTCCTTAAAGCTTATGTTCATAAATCATGAAAGTTAGAGACTGAGTGGATTAGGTGCTAATGTTAAACGTCAAAGTACCAATGGAACTGTACTCATTTAGTCTAGAGGGGGGCACCAACAAACCTCAAGTTATACCAAGTCAGGTAGTAGCTTCGTTTTCAGTTAAATGAGCAGCAAGTTAGAAAGTCAAGCAAACTCTTTGGTAGAGTAGTTGCTAAGCCACATTCAACTGATTAGAGTTGATATGGTTGAGTTATTATGAGGAACCCAACAAGGAGACCTAAGTTCAGAAGGTTGGCAACGGCCTAGACCTCCATAGGAAGAGCCGAGTCAACATAGGATAGAATTGACTCACTAGGTTGAGTACCTTGGAATTCTGTGAGGTAGATAAAGAGGTAGAGGGCACACAAATCCTAAGGAAGAAAATTTAGTGAGCACCCAAGCCATACCTCTGTTTGAGTCATAGCCACCACAGTGATTTTTTTTTATGTTTGCCTCACATCATGGATACATAGCCAGAAGTCACCTAAGATAACTCCCATATAACTCAGTCCTCCCTTGATGTCACCAATGGTCTGCCATGAGACCTTTGCACAAGCTTGATGAGGCTACTACATTAAAATGATGGATAAGAGAACCTGTAAGAAATCTAGAACCAAAAGGTTGGTCTAGCACAAGCTATATGCACGAAGACCTAATGAGTTGGTGAAGGAGCAATCAGATGCTCCATGCACCCCTAATGCACAGTAAAACCATTCAGACATCCAAAACCTGAAAAAGTCTGCATAATTCTGCAGGATTACAAGGTCACGTTTTAGTCAAGGAACATGAGGGTGGATCAACCAATGGTTGTTTCTACTGATGTTTTTGTTGAAACAAATTAGTTCCCTATGACATTTTTGAATCTGCAGTGTATGATACTCAAGACTCAAAGATAGAACTCAATCAGGTTCCTCTATTTACTTGCCAAAACAACCTGCAGAATAACAAAGGTGTTGCCTATAATAAGAGGCAGTGAACAAATAAATTGAAAAAGAATTTACCTTTTTAGCATAGGTTTAATAAAATAAATTGAATTAAGTTTGCTACATAATAAGGGAAAAATAGTTTTTTTTTTCAAATAACTCATTAGATTACTAATTTGGGTCAAACCTAATTCCTTTTTTTAAAAAAATTGAAATCAAATCCACTTGTTTTTGGGTCAAGCCCAATTCTTTCTTTATTTAAAATCAATTTCTTTTCTTAATTTGGGTCAAGATCAATTCTTATTTTTTTAATTTGAAATTAAGTTCTTTTTTAATTTGGGTGAAGCTCAATTCTTTTTTTAATTTGAAATTAAGTTCTTTTTTAATTTGGGTTAAGCCCAATTTCGTTTTTTAATTTGGATCAAGCTCAATTCTTTTTTAAAATCAAGTCCATTTTTTAATCTGGGTCAAGTCAAATTCTTCTTTTTAATTTGAAGTCAAGTCTTTTTTTTTGGGTCAAGCCCAATTTCCTTTTTTTTAATTTGGGTCAAGCTTAATTCTTTTCTAATTTAAAATTAAGTCTATTTTTTTATTTTGGGTCAAGCCAAATTTCTTTTTTATTTGAAATCAAGTCCATAATTAGTTTCCAACTCTTTTTCTTATTTTAATTTGGGTCATGCCCGATTGTCTTGTTTTAATTTGAAATCAAGTTCAATTTTTTTTAATTTCAGTCAAGTCCAATTCCTTTTTATTTGGATCAAGACCAATTCTTATTTTTTTAATTTAAAATCAATTTCTTTTTGTTTGGATCAAGCCCAATTCCTTTTTTTTGGTCAAGCTCAGTTATCTTTTTTATTTGAAATCAAATCCAGTTTCTTTTTTTTTTAATTTGAAATCAAATCCACTTATTTTTAATTTGGGTCAAGCCCAATTCCCCCCCATTTTTTTAAAATCAAGTCCATTTGTTTTTCTTTTACATTGGATTTAGGTCAAGCCCACTGTCATCAATTTTTGATTTTTTTTTATCTCTAATTTGGGTCAAGCCTAATAGGTTCCATAGTTCCAAATTAGTAAATTCGATTTAAAAAGTTGATTTACAAAGTGATTTTTTTTAAGAAAAATAGAAAAATACATATCTTTCAAATTTTCTGAAATTCGTGCAACGAATTCTAGTACGAGCAAGTAGCATTCTCTACTGTTCCGTATTTTAATTCGTGCAAATTCAAACACGGCTTACGACAATTTGAATTTTGCAAGCACATAATTTTAGAAAATCACTAGTTTTACTAATTTCATCTAAAACATGTTTGTTTTTAAATTTTCTGAAATTCGTGCAACGGATTCTAATATGGGCAAGTAGCATTCTCTACTGTTCTGTATTTTAATTCGTGCAGATTTAAATACAGCTTACAACGGTGTGAATTTTGTAAGTACGTGATTTTAGAAAACCGTTTCTACTAATTCTAGCTTAAAATATTAGTTTCTTTTTAATTTTCTGAAATTCGTACAACGGATTCAAATACAGTCAAGTAGCATTCTCTACTATTCCATATTTTAATTTATACAGATTCAAACACAACTTTATTCAAAAAATCAATTTTTACCTAAAATCGCCCTTTTATTTTCTAAGAAATCAAGTCTCTTAACCAGAAATACGTAGTTTTGAATTTTTTATTTCACTAGGAAATACGTAGGAGCACGATCAAGTTCTGTCAGACTATTATTTATAATATATATATATATATATAATATTTTATTTATTTTTTTATTTAACCATTTTGATAGTTAATAATATATTTAATATTTAAAATTTAATTTATCTTTTACTACTATCTAATTTATTCGATTTTTCATTGAGCATTTTTTTCTACATCTAACCATAATTGTAATTTTTAGATCACTTTTCCTTAACAAGTGAGCATTTTTCTACGTCATTTTCATTGTTATTAATTTTTAAATTTTTAAATTTTATCTTTTTCTATTTTTTATTTAGTTTATGGTTCCATAATTTTTTCAATATTTTTATATATTTAATTGTAAAGAACCTCCAACTTTGACTTTATAAAATTGTTGAAAACTTACACATTTATTTTTTCTTTCTTATTTTTTGATTATTTTCTATTGTAACGTCAGAAAAGACCAGTTCTAAAGAATAATAAAGAAACAATTTTTTAATTTTAACCTTTTTTATTATTTTCAAATACTTAACAGTGATTTAATCAAATAAAAAAATCATGATTTTTCAAAAAAGATAGTTTTTTCTGTAATATTTTGAATAAACTTGATTAATAATACCCTAGATTTTATTTATATTTTTCTTTTCAGAATTATAAATATATTTTACTAAATAAGGTTTCACTTAATTTTGTTGATTTAATTCCATGAATTTTGAAAATTTTTATTGGTAACTAACTTCTCTACGATGGATCTTGTTGTTGTTCAAACACCACGAAAATAACTTAGATGCTTTAACTTATTAAAATATCAACGAAAATAAGATTTTATTAAAAACTTTTATTTAAAACTACATACTATTTATAGGAACCAACACTTAACATGGGACATGACATATACAATCTTCTATAGCATTGCACATTCCACTTGCTTTGCCTCCAAATTTATTTTGACAATCACTGTTACATTTACCACTACTTGGACAGTCCTCGTACAATTTTCTATCGCACGTTCTTGCTTCTACCATCTTCATCGATCCTTCATTTTCTATGTCAAATATAAGAACATAAAAACAATAAAAAAAAATTAATTAAAAGAACCAAAAATTGAAAAAAAAAAAAAAGTAAGCTTCAATCAATATAAAAAGTTAAACATACCAATGTTTGGGGCAAGAACAAATAGAACAATTAGAATTAAAGAGATGGCCTTCATCTTTGATTTCAGAGAAATATACACCTAAATAAAATTTGATTCAGACCAAAGCGTTAATATGATTCTGATCAATGGGTTAATGTGATGTTATCCTAAAACTATATTATATACTTGATAAGTATTTATTATTTTTCAAAGACATCTATTATTTATAATATAATAATATTAAATTTAATTTTTTTATTTGACCATTTTAATAGTTAATGAAATATTTATTATTTAAGATTCAATTTATGTTTCATTATTATTGATAATTTATTAGATGTTACGAAACATATTTTTAAAATTAAGAAAATAGATAACGGAAAAAAATATTTATTATTTATTATTTATTATATATATAAATATAATAATTATTTAATTTTTTTATTTTATCATTTTAATAGTTAATAATATATTTAATATTTGATATTTAATTTATTTTTTTACCATCGATAAATTATTCAATTTTCTTAATAAATTGAACTATTTTCCACGTCTAAACATAATGGGAAATCTATTTATATATTTTCCTTAATAATTGAGCATTTTTGTTACGTTTCTCTAATTTTTATTATTTTTTTAATTTTATTGTTTTACCTTTTCATTTTTTTTATGGTTCAACATTTTTTTTTCAATATTTATAAGTATATAATGGTGAAGGACCTACATACTTTATTGGACTTTAATTTTGTAAAATTATTGAAAACTTGTTCATTTGGTTTATTTTTAATTTTGATTATTTTTTTTACAACTTTGCAGATCACTTTTAAAAAATAGAAAATAAATAATTTTTTCAATTTTAAATATTTTTTAAATTTTAACGGTAATTTAATCAAACAAAAAAATAATGATTTTTTAAAAATAATAGTTTTTTATATGATATTTTGAATAAAAATTATCCATAATACCCTATATTTTATTTAAAATTTTATTTTCAGAATTAAAAAATTATTTTACTAAATAATATTTCACTTCATTTTATTGATCTAATTTCATTAAATTTTGAGAATTTTTAAATGGTTATCAACTCATTCATCAATTGCCATGACAACAACTAAATCCTTATTTAAATATCCATAGAAATAAATATTTAATTAAAATACTTTTGCATAAAACTATATATTACAAAAAGAAACATTTAACATGTATACGATATATGCAATCTTCCATAACATTAAATATTTTACTTACTTTGTTTTCAAATTTATTTTGAAAATAACAGTTACATCTATTACTGCTTGCATAATTTTTGTACAATTTTTTGTTGCACATTTTTGCTTCCACCATTATAATTGATCCTTTATTTTTTATGTCATACAAAGAAACATAAAAAAAATTTAATTAAAGAAACCAAAAAATTAAAAAATATATGTAAACTTAAATTATGTTTGATTTAAACAAATATATTTCTAAATTTAATTTGATCCTTATCTATGAGTTAATATGATGTTATACTAAAATTATATTATATATTTGAGAAGTATTAAAGACATCTATTATTTATAATATATTTATATATATAAATAATAATAATAATAATAATTAATTCATTTTTTTTATTTTATTTGATATTTTAATAGTTAGTACTACATTTAATATTTAAGATTTAATTTATCTTTTATTACTATCAATAATTTTTCGATTTTCTTAATAAATTGAATTTTTTTTCTACGTCTAAACATAATTGGATTTTTTTATTATTTTTTTAACAATTGAACATTTTTTATATGTTTTTTTGATTTTTTATCCTTTTAAATTTTATTCTTTTACCTTTTCATTTTGTATTTCCTTTTTTTTTATAGTTCAATAATTTTTTTCAATATTTCTATGTATATAATTGAGAAAGACCAAAATGCTGTATTAGACTTTGATTTTATAAAATTATGAAACACTTACTTGTTTATTTATTTATTTATTTATTAATTTTGATTATTTTGTATTGTAATTTTAGAGAAGACCACTTTTAAGGAATAGCAAAGGAATAATTTTTTTTATTTTAAATTTTTTATTATTTTTAGATACTTAACGATGATTTAATCAAATAAAAATCATGATATTTTTTAAAAGAATAATTTTTTCATATAATATTTGGAATAAAAATTATTCATAATTTTCTATATTTTATTTACATTTTTATTTTTGGAATTAAAAAAATATTTTACTAAGTAAGGTTTTTCATAAATTGTTTTACCAAATTTCATAAATTTTAAGAATCTTTTACTGGTAATTAACTTCTATTTTGTTGTTCTTCAAACATTAATAAAATAACTAGATGCTTTGACTTATTAAAATATCAATGGAAATAATTTTTTTATTAAAATACTTTTACTTCAAAATTATATATTATTTATAGAAACCAACACTTAACATGGGACATGACATATGCAATCTTCTATAATATTGCACATTCCACTTGCTTTATCTCCAAATTTATTTTGACAATCACAGCTACATTTACTACTATTTGGACAGTTCTCGTACAATTTTCTATCGTACATTCTTGCTTCTACCATTTTCATCCATACTTATTTTTTACGTCAAACACATGAACATAAAAACAAAAAAAAAAAACTTAATTAAAAGAACCAAAGAATTGAAAAAAAAATTAAATCAATATAAAAAGTTAAACATACCAATAATTAGAAAAAAAAAACAAGCAAAACGATTAAAACTAAATAGATGGCCTTTATTTTTTATTTTAGAGAAATATACACCTATATTCAATTTGATCCTGACCAATGTATTAATGTGATTATGATCAATAAGTTAATGTGATGTTACCTAAAATTATATTATATAATTAATAAGTATTTATTATTCTTAAAAACATCTATTTTTTTATAATATATATAATATTAAATTTAAATTTTATTTTATTTGATTATTTTGATAGTTAATAAAATATTAATATTTAAGATTTAATTTATGTTTAATTATTACCGATAATTTATTAGATGTTATAAAATAGATTTTTAAATTAAAAAAATATATAACGGAAAAAATATTATTATCCTTAAATAATAATTAAATTAATTATATATTTTATTAAAGATGTGTTGAGATTATATTTTGGTTAGATAAAATTTAAAATTTTAAAAATTATTTTAACTTTGTATGATATAATAGGTGTTTTGATGATTATTAATATTCTTTTAATGCTATTCACAAGTAGTAAGTAAGATTTCAACTTTGGTTAAAACTCATCCTTCTGTCTTATTTTTGATATATTTTGGTAATATATTTATTATAAAATATTATGATTTTAAATAAAATTTTAATGTTACACTATTTAGTTTAATTATTAAATAATTTATTTAAATTATTTGTAGAAAAATATTTAAAGTTTTTTTATAATAATTTTAAAAATTATTAAAAAAATACATAAAAATAAATAAATAGAATCATTAAAATTTTTTTAGAATATATAATCATTAAAGTAACTGTAAATTTACTTATATAATCTTCTTTTAAAAAATATATTTACAAATAATAATAAATTAAAAGAGTATTATCTTTATTTTTAATGTAATAATTTAATTTAAATAATAAAATATTAAAAATTATAATTAATTAAAATTATAATACATAAATTTAATATAATAATTATCTCTTATTTTTTTAATTTTTATTTGTTATTTAATTTGAAACTCCTACCAATTAATTAATGTGATGTTACACAAAAATTATATTATATACTTGAGATATATTTGATGTACTTTAAAGATGTTTATTATTTATATATATATAATTAATTTATTTTTTTATCATTTTAATAGTTAATAATGTATTTAATATTTTAGATTTAATTTTTTTTACCATTGATAAATTATTCAATTTTCTTAATAAATTGAGCTTTTCTCAATGTCTATACATAATAGGAAATTTTTTTATATCTTTTCCTTAACAATTGAACATTTTTGCTACGTTTCTCTAATCTTTATAATTTTTTTAATTTTATTGTTTTACCTTTCCATTTTTTTTTTGTTTTTCTAATTGTTCGATAATTAATTTGTTCAATATTTGTAAGTATACAATTATGTATACAATTATGAAGGACCTATATATTTTATTGGACTTTGATTTTGTAAAATTATTAAAAATTTACTCATTTAATTTTTTTCTTAATTTTAATTATTTTGTATAACGACTTTAGAGAAGACCACTTCGAAAAAATAGCAAAAAAATAATCTTTATAATTTTAAATCTTTTCTAATGCTTATCGATGATTTAATCAAATAAGAAAATGATGATTTTTTGAAAATGAATAGTATTTTATATAATATTTTGAATAAAAATTATTCATAATATATTCTTTTTAAAATAAAAAATTATTTTACTAAATAAGATTTCATTTCATTTTATTTATCTAATTTTATAAATTTTATTAAATTTTTAATGATAATTAACTTTTTTATGACGATCTTGTGATTCTTCAACTTTCAGATCTTTGGCTTATTTAATATCTATAAAAATAATCATTTTATTAAAATATTTTTACATAAAACTATATATTATTTACAAAAACAAACACTTAATATGAATACAACATATGCAACTTCTTTAACATTGCATATATCAGCTGCTCTGCGACCAAACTTATTTTAAGGATCACAGAGACAATTGTTAGTTACTATTTGCACAATTTTCATACAATTTTTGGTGGCACATTTTTATTTCTACCATCTTAATCGATTTTTTATTTTCTATATCATACAAAGAAATATAAAAATTAAAAAATTAAAAAATATATATATAAATTTAATTAATATAAAAAGTTAAATCTATCAATATTAAAATGAAAAATAAAGAGAAGGATTAGAACTACAGAAATGACTACATGTTTGATTTCAAAGAAATATACTTCTAAATTTTTTAGTTTAATCTGATCCATGAGATGTAATACTAAAACTATATTATATATTTGAGAAGAATTAAAGATGTCTATAATTTATATAATATATATATTATAATTAATTTATTTTTATTTTATTTGATCATTTTGATAGTTAATATTATATTTAATATTTAAGATTTAATTTATCTTTTATCACTATCGATAGTTTATTCAATTTTCTTAACAAATTGAGTTCTTTTTCTACCTCTAAATATAATTCGAATTTTTTATCGCTTTTTCTTAACAATTGAACATTTTTTATACGTTTGTCTGATTTTTATTCTTTTTTAATTTTATTTTTTTACCTTTCCATTTTTTCTTTTCTTTTACGCTTCAATAATATTATGTTGAATATTTCTATGTATATAATTGTGAAGACCTAAATACTGTATTGCACTTTGATTTTATAAAATTATTGAAGACTTACTCATTTGTTTTTTTATTTTTTAATTTTGATAATTTTCTATTATGATTTCATATGAGACCACTTCTAAGAAATAGTAACGGAATAATTTTTTCAATTTTAAATTTTTATTATTTTTAAATACTTAACGGTGATTTTATTAAATACAAAAATAATTATTTTTTAGAAAGAATAGTTTTATCATATAATATTTTGAATAAAATTTATTCATAATTCCCTATATTTTGTATACATTTTTATTTTAGGAACAAAAAAATTATTTTATTAAATAAGTTTCATGTAATTTTTTTTATCTAATTTCATGTATTTGAGAATTTTTTATTGATAATTAACTTCTTTAATGGTTGTTGTTCTTCGGACGTCATAAAAATAACTAGATGGTTTGATTTATTAAAATATTAATTAAAATAAAATTTTTATTAAAAGAGTTTTACTTTAAAATTATATATTATTTATACAAACCAACACTTAATATAAACACAACATATACAATCTTTTATAGCGTGGCACATTTTACTTTTTCTACTTTAAAATTTATTTTAATAATTACTGTTACATTTTTATTTCTACCATGTTCATTGATCCTTCATTATTTTACTTCATTTTTTACATCTCGACAGATCTCATTCTCATTTCACCTTCGCATTATTTATCTTAAAAGGCATGTCTCATTCTTGCCTTGACTGTCTTGACAGACCATTGTTGCTTTTTGTCTGTCTTAACAGGTCATTTTTTCTTTACCTGTCTTAACAAGTCTCTCTTTACTTTTTCACCTATCAACAATAGGACTTTATCTGCACTTTACCTGTCTTAGCAAGTCTTTTTCATTTCTCTTTACCTGTATTAACAGGTTTTCTCAATTCTATTTTTCCTATCTTAACTGGCTTGCATTTTTGGTTGCCTTAATAGGTTTGCATCATCCTAGCAACAGCAGGATTTCATTTGCATTCTTCCTGTCAACAACAGGACCTCACCACGTTCATTTCCTTGCATTCATTCTGGCAACTGCAGGATCTCATTCGCATTCTTCCTGTCAACAACAGGATCTCATCATTTGCATCCTTCCCAACAACAGTGGGACATCAAGCACATCGCATTTTCTTGCATGGTTCCTGTCAACAATAGGACATCCAGCATGTTTACTTTCTGCATCTTGGCCTATGTTGTGAGGCCCCATCAAGTTTACATTTCTGCATCTTGGTCGATGATGTCAAGCCCCATCAAGTTTACATTTCTGCATCTTGGCCTATGATGTCAGGCCCCATAAAGTTTAATTTTTCTGCATCTTGGCCTATGATGTCAAGCCCCCATCAAGTTTACTTTTCTGCATCTTATCCTATGTTGTCAGGCCCCATCTAGTTTACTTTTCTGCATCTTGGCCTATATTGTCAGGCCCATCAAGTTTTCTTTTTTGCACTTTGGCCTATAATGTCAGGCCCCATCAAGTTTACATTTCTGCATCTTGGCCTATGATGTCAAGCTTTCATCAAGTGTACCTTTCTACATCTTGGCCTATAATGTTAGGCCTCATCAAGTTTATTTTTCTGCATCTTGGCCTATGATGTCAGGCCTTCATCAAGTTTACCTTTTTGCATCTTGGCCTATGATGCTAGACCTTCATCAAGTTTACCTTTCTGCATCTTGGCCTATGATGTTAGGCCTTCATCAAGTTTACCTTTCTGCATCTTGGCCTATGATGTCAGGCCTTCATCAAGTTTACCTTTCTGCATCTTGGCCTATGTTGTCAGGCCCCATCCAGTTTACTTTTCTGCATCTTGGCCTATAATGTCACGCCTCCAACACGTTCAAGTTTACGTTTTTGCATCTAGGCCTATAGTGTCTGGCCTCCAACATGTTTAATTTTCTGCATCTTGGCCTATGATGTCAGGCCCCCAGCACGTTTAATTTTCTGCATCTTGGCCTATGTTGTCAAGCCTCCAACACGTTTAATTTTCCACATTTCGGCCTATGTTGCCAGACCTCCTTGCACGTTCATTTTTTGTACCCAGGCCCATGCTGTCCGGCCTTGCATTTTAATTTTGGCGCTTCACCTGTCTTAACAGGTCCTTTTTTCACTTCACTCTGTCTGTCGTGACAGGCCATTCTATCCTGCTTTGCCTGTTTTAACAGGCCTTCTTCACTTCACCTTGCTTATCTTAACAGGTCTCCTGCATTCCACGCCTGTCTTAACAGGCCTTTATTCGCTTCACTTTGCCTATAAAGACCATTCAGTTAGCCTATGTTGTCAGGCTATGCATTTCAATTTCTGCATTCCAGCCTGCCATGTCAGGCTTTGCATATTTAAACTAGATCGGCTCATCGTGTGAAGTTGGCGATGTTATTCAGAAACCGCTATCTCCCGGGCATTCGTTTTCAAATTCAAGGCTTTTCATGTTTTTCAGACTTCTTCAAAGCTTGCCTCGGACATAATGTGTTCATGTCTTTACTCATTTCCTACCATGATAATCTAGAAAATTATTTCTCGTATTATCTGGTAGGAAAATGAGTAAAGAGGGGCAAACTGTAAACACTCAATTATGTCTGAGGCCCCATTTTTAAAATTAATTAGTAAATAAATAATAATTCAAATAATACAAACAAAAATAAATAAAAAATGAAGAAAAGTAAATAATAATATTTGAAACAAATAGAAAAGAAATAAAAGCTAAAACAGAAAGAAATATTAACAGAAAAGCAAACAAATAACAAATAACAAAATAAGAAAAAACAAGCAGCCAAAAAATAAATAAATGGAAAATAAATAAAAGAAAGTAAAAAAAAGTAAACAAAAAAGAAGAATAATTTAAAAACAAACGAAAAATAAAAATTATAATAATAAATAAAAAATAATAAAAATTAAAAATTAAAAAACAAAATTAAAGAAAAAATGAAAAAGAGAGAGGAGGAAGATAATAATAATAATAATAAGAAAAATGAAAAAAATATAAGAAAGAAAAAATAAAAAAGAAATAAATGAAAAAAGAAAAAATATAGACTGAAATTTAAAAAAGAAATAAATGAAAAAATAAAAAATTGAAAAATAAAAAAATGATAATAAATAATAACAATAATAAAAAGGAATAAAACAAAAAATAATTAAATAACAGAAAAAAAGACTAACTAATAACAGAAAAACAGAAAAAACAGAAGAAACTAATAAACAGAAAAAAAAAACAGAAAAAGGAGCAAAAAAACATCATATAAAAGAAAAAAGGAAAAAAAAGGAGGTCAGGTGTGCATGCATGCATGCGACGAGAGGGGCCAAAGATGGTGGGATCCGCAACTATTTTCTTTAAACACTGGGAATAGGAGGTCCCTTTTTCTAGCCTCTTCTTTCACATCCCACTGAGAGGGGATAGGCCTGCAGGATCAAGAGAAAAAGAGAGATATAACAGCAACGACGAAGGATTTTGGAATCCTTTTCTCCTTGAGCACGTTTTCTTGGGAATCTTGGGATTGGGACGTTGAACTTCATAGCTCCTCCTCACGAAAACTCTAGGTAAAGTCTTGATTATGACAATTTTCTTTCATGGACAGTTATCAGTTGAATATGGATGATCATAAGGAAGCTTGGTTCGACTTTGCATGTCTATTTCTTGTTAAAATTTATACTTTGAATGAGCTTGAAAATATTCAAATTCCCTGTAAATAATATCATAACCATTACAAGCTTACTGCACCTTCTGATCACCGATCGTTGTATAATGAGCTCATTGAGAGGTAAAAGCTCAACCCGCTCAAGCATTCAAACTCTTGGATCTGTAAAAACTCTGCTCTCTTGCCATCAAGAAAACTGGTGAATGGTTGGCCACTGTTCTTGATAGTAAAAAAACTTTGTGGTATGCACCGTCCATGGTGGATATCTAAGTCACTGTCCCATATAGTTCTGTAAGGCCAGTGCCTTTGGTCAGAGATAGACAAGCTATAGTGGGTAATATACTTTGTCGCTATATTGGTGAGTTAAAAGAAAGAGTCTCTCCATGGGTTGATCAGGCTGTGCTAATGTTGATAACTTGGTTTCGTTCGTCAACAATGAGCCCAGCTGGCTCTATCAGACCTCTTGCACCTTCCTATGTTGAACCAAGGGTGATGGTATTGACCACTTGAGGCTACCTCTGTTAAAGAAGCATCGATATCAGTGGGTTGTAGTGTTGTTCCTTAAATAAGGATGAGCCTTTTCTCTTTGTTTGATCCATTGAATTATTGTATTTGGTTCATGCATTATCAATGGAACAATAGGTGATTCAAGTAACTTAGATTCAATTTTGTTTTCTTGAAACTTGATTCTGGTCTCTGAAATGCATTAGGAAATCTCCTATTCCTCTACACTAATTCTTGGTAAAAATGATTTGCATGGATACTAATTGATTGCTAATAGTCAAATGTTGATTGAGATGTTTTGTTCCAATGGTCAAGTCGCACAAGGAAAAATAGTATCTGCGCCTAATTAGGTCCCTATCCGTAAGGAATTATGGCCAGAAACAATAGCCTAGTGTATGACTCCAAATCTGTCATATCAGTAAACACAGTATTAGACTTTGCATTTTGCTATTCCTAGGCCAAATAAAAGGTGAACCTATCTGAAGAAGCATAGGAAAGAGAGCTACAAATTTTCCCTAACCCATTGTGCCATGCAGATCCGCATAACCCTGTAGATTAGTGCTCCTGATGCTGAAACACTAACCTGATCAAAGGAATGATCCTAACATGTTTGGTGGAGGTGTGTTCTGGTATTGATGAAACTTAGGGATATAGTGTTCAAACTCTTACTGCGTCCATAGACTTTGACCAAAACAATTGGAAGTGTATGGATCAACAAACTCCTTGTCCTTAAAGCTTAGGTTCAGAAATCATCAAAGTTAGAGACTGAGCGGATCAGGTGCTAATGTTAAATGTCAAAGTACCAATGGAACTGTACTCATTTAGTCAAGAGGGGGGGCACCAACAAACCTCAAGTTATACCAAGTTAGGTAGTAGCTTCGTTTTCAGTTAAATGAGAAGGAAGTTAGAAAGTCAAGCAAACTCTTTGGTAGAGTAGTTTCTAAGCCACATTCAACTGATTAGAGTTGATATGGTTGAGTTATTGTGAGGAACCCAACAAGGAGACCTAAGTTCATAAGGTTGGTAATGCCCTAGACCTCCAGAGGAAGAGTTGAATCAACATATGATAGAATTGACTCACTAGCTTGAGTACCTTGGAATTCTATGAGGCAGATAAAGAGGTACAGGGCACACAAATCCTAAGGTAGAAAATTTAGTGAGCACCCACGCCATACCTCTGTTTGAGTCGTAGCCACCACAGTGGTTTTTTTTATGTTTGCCTCACAACATGGATACAAAGTCAAAAGTCACCTAGGATAACTCCCATATAACTCAGTCATCCCTAAATGTCACCAATGGTCTCCCATGAGACCTTTGCACATGCTTGATGAGGCTACTGCATTAAAATGATGGATGAGAGAACCTATAAGAAATCCGGAACCAAAAGTTTGGTCTAGCACAAGCTATATGCATGAAGACCTGATGAGTTGGTGAAGGAGCAATCTGATGCTCCATGCACCCCTAATGCACAGTAAAACCATTTAGACATCCAAAACCTGAAAAAATATGCATAATTCTGCAGGATTACAAGGTCCTGTTTCAGTCAAGGAACACGAGGGGTGGATTAACCAATGGTTGTTTCTACTGATGTTTTGTTAAAAAAAAAATTAGTTCCCTGTGACTTTTTTGAATCTGCAGTGTATGATACTCAAGACTCAAAGATAGAACTCAATCGAGTTCCTTTATTTACTTGCCAAAACAACCTGTAGAATAACAAAGGTGCCGCCTATAATAAGAGGCAGTGAAATAAATTGAAAAATAATTTACCTTTTTAGCTTAAGTTTAATAAAATAAATTGAATTAAGTTTGCTAAATAATAAGGGCAAAATAGGGTTTTTTTTTTCAAATAACTCATTAGATTACTAATTTGGGTCAAGTCTAATTCCTTTTTTTAAAAAAATTGAAATCAAATCCACTTTCTTTTGGCAAGCCCAATTCTTTTTTTATTTAAAATCATGTCCTTTTTTTAGATTGGATCGATCTCAATTCTTATTTTAAATTTGAAATTAAGTTCTTTTTTAATTTGGGTCAAACTCAATTCTTTTTAAATTTGAAACTAAGTCCTTTTTTAATTTTGGTTAAGCCCAATTTCCTTTTTTAATTTGGATCAAGCCCAATTCTTTTTTTAAAATTAAACCCATTTATTTTTAATTTAAGTCAAGTCCAATTCCTTTTTTTTTAAAATCAAGTTCATTTGTTTTTCTTTTACATTGGATTTGGGTCAAGCCCACTGCCCTCAATTTTTTATTTTATTTTATCTCTAATTTGGGTCAAGCCCAATAGGTTCCATAGTTCGAAATTAGTAACTTCAATTTAAAAAGTTGATTTAAAAAGTGATTTTTTTTAAAAGAAAAATAGTAAAATATATCTTTCAAATTTTCTGAAATTCATGCAACGGATTCTAGTACGAGCAAGTAGCATTCTCTACTATTCCATTTTAATTCGTGCAGATTCAAACACAGTTTACAACAGTTTGAATTTTGCAAGCACATGATTTTAGAAAATCACTGTTTTTATTAATTACGTCTAAAAATATTTCAGTTTTTGAATTTTCTGAAATTCATGCAACGGATTCTAATATGGGCAAGTAGCATTCTCTACTATTCTGTATTTTAATTCTTGCATATTTAAACACAGCTTACAACGGTTTGAATTTTGTAAGTACATGATTTTAGAAAATCACTGTTTCTACTAATTCAACCTCAAAATATCTGTTTCTTTTTAATTTTCTGAAATTCATGCAACGGATTCTAACATGGGAAAATAGCATTCTCTACTGTTCCGTATTTTAATTTGTGCACATTTAAACACGGTTTACGACGGCTTGAATTTTGCAAACACGTGATTTTAGAAAATCACTGTTTCTACTAATTCTGCCTAAAAATTTCTGTTTTTGAATTTTCTAAAATTTGTGCAACAGATTCTAATATAGGCAAGTAGCGTTCTCTACTGTTCCATATTTTAATTCGTGTATATTCAAACACGGCTTACGATAATTTGAATTTTGCGAGCACGTGATTTTAGAAAATTACTGTTTTTGCTAATTCCGCCTAAAAAGTCTAACTTTAAATTTTCTAAAATTCATGCAACGGATTCTAATGCGGGAAAGTAGTATTCTCTACTCTTCCGTATTTTAATTCATGCATATTCAAACATAGCTTACGGCAGTTTGGATTTTGCGAGCATGCAATTTTAGAAGATCGCTATTTTTACTAACTTTATTCAAAAAATCAATTTTTACCTAAAATCGTCCTTTTATTTTCAAAGAGATCAAGTCTCTTAACCAGAAATATGTAGTCTTGAATTTCTCATTGCACTAAGGAATACGTAGGAGCAGGATCAAGTCATGTCAGACTATCATCCACAAACCTATTTACTTTTATTCTAATTAAAGGGATCGAACAGTTTTCAAAAGTAAATCACACACTCTGTTTAAGGGTACTGTTATTCGAAACGGGCGAGTAGGATGCCTAATACCTTCCCTACTCGTAACCCACTCCCGAGCCTAGAGCTCTTTCTTAAGTTAGGTTTTTTCCAAATATGTTTTCATTAAATAAAAATTTGGTGACGACTCCACAATCTAAATAAATTTATTTCTAAAATTTTAACGAGTTCGCTTTTTCGTTGTAATTATAGTTACGATAGATGACGACTCCACTGGAAACTTTAGAGAGTCAAACCCTATTCAAAATTGAGTGTGTAAATGAATGTTGATCCCTTTTATTTATTCATATATTATTTATTTCTTATATTCTTATATATTTAATAAGTCTCTAAAAACGTCTATTATTTATAATATATATATATAATATTTTATTTATTTTTTTATTTAACCATTTTGATAGTTAATAATATATTTAATATTTAAAATTTAATTTATCTTTTATTACTATCAATAATTTATTCGATTTTTCATTGAGCATTTTTTTCTACATTTGACCATAATTGTAATTTTTATATCACTTTTCCTTAACAAGTGAGCATTTTTCTACGTCATTTTCATTGTTATTAATTTTTTAATTTTTAATTTTTTAATTTTTTTTTATTATATATTTTATGGTTCAACAATTCTTTTAATATTTTTATATTTTTAATTGTAAAGAACCTCCAACTTTGATTTTATAAAATTGTTGAAAACTTACACATTTATTTTTTCTATCTTAATTTTGATTATTTTCTATTGTAACGTCAGAAAAGACCAGTTCTAAAGAATAATAAATAAATAAATTTTTAATTTTAACTTTTTTTATTATTTTCAAATACTTAACAGTGATTTAATCAAATAAAAAAATAATGATTTTTCAATAACATAGTTTTTTCTGTAATATTTTGAATAAACTTGATTAATAATACCCTAGATTTTACTTATATTTTTCTTTTCAGAATTAAAAATTTATTTTACTAAATAAGGTTTCACTTAATTTTGTTGATTTAATTCCATGAATTTTGAAAATTTTTATTGGTAACTAACTTCTCTACGATGGATCTTGTTGTTCTTCAAACACCATGAAAATAACTAGATGCTTTGACTTATTAAAATATCAACGAAAATAAGATTTTATTAAAAACTTTTATTTAAAACTACATACTATTTATAGGAACCAACACTTAACATGGGACATGACATATACAATCTTCTATAGCATTGCACATTCCACTTGCTTTGCCTCCAAATTTATTTTGACAATCACTGTTACATTTACTACTACTTGGACAGTCCTCGTATAATTTTCTATCGCACATTCTTGCTTCTACCATCTTCATGGATCCTTCATTTTCTATGTCAAATATAAGAACATAAAGACAATAAAAAATAATTAATTAAAACAACCAAAAATTTGAAAAAAAAATGTAAGCTTAAATCAATATAAAAAGTTAAACATACCACTGTTTGGGGCAAGAACAAATAGAACAATTAGAATTAAAGAGATGGCCTTCATCTTTGATTTCAGAGAAATATACACCTAAATTAAATTTGATTCAGACCAAAGCGTTAATATGATTCTGATCAATGGGTTAATGTGATGTTATCCTAAAACTATATTATATACTTGATAAGTATTTATTATTTTTCAAAGACATCTATTATTTATAATATAATAATATTAAATTTAATTTTTTTATTTGACCATTTTAATAGTTAATGAAATATTTATTATTTAAGATTCAATTTATGTTTCATTATTATTGATAATTTATTAGATGTTACAAAACATATTTTTAAAATTAAGAAAATAGATAACGGAAAAAAAATTATTATCCTTAATTAATAATTAAATTAATTATATATTTTATGAATGATACGTTGAGAGTGTATTTTGATTAAATAAAATTTAAAATTTTAAAAATTGTTTCAACTTTATATAATATGATAGCTGTTTTTATAATTATTAATATTTTTTAATGCTATCCACGAGTAGTAAGCAAGATTTCAATGGTTGGTTGAAACTCATCCTTTAATCTTATCTTTGATATATTTTGATAATAGATTTATTATAAAATATTATCATTTTAAATTATTGTTTGATGTTATAATATTTAGTTTAATTATAAATAATTTATTTAAATTATTTTTCGTAAAATATTTTAATCTTCTAAACATTTTTAAGATAAAATAAATAATGTTTATAAAAAATATTTAAATTTTTTATAATAATTTAAAAATATTTTTATTAAAAAATACATAAAAATAAATAAATAGAATCATCAAACTCCTTTTTTTTATAATATGTAATCATTAAAATAATTATAAATTTACTTTTATAATCTTTTTTGAAAATATATATTGATAAATAATAATTAATTAAAAAATATTATCTTTATTTTTTATATAATAATTTAAATTAAATAATAAAATATTAAAATTTATAATTAATAAAAATTATACTACAATTTAAATCTAATGATTATGTTTTAGTTTTTTTTATTATTTAATTTAAAACTCCTGATGAATAGATTAATGTGATGTTAAATAGAGATGGATTCGCTGTTCTTTAAAAATATTTATTATTTATTATATATAAATATAATAATTAATTAATGTTTTTATTTGATAATTTTAATAGTTAATAATATATTTAATATTTTAGATTTAATTTATTTTTTTACCATCGATAAATTATTCAATTTTCTTAATAAATTTAACTTTTTTCCACGTATAAACATAATGGGAAATCTATTTATATATTTTCCTTAATAATTGAGCATTTTTGTTACGTTTCTCTAATTTTTATTTTTTTTATTATTTTTTTAATTTTATTGTTTTACCTTTCCATTTTTTTTATGGTTCAACATTTTTTTTCAATATTCATAAGTATATAATTGTGAAGGACCTACATACTTTATTGGACTTTAATTTTGTAAAATTATTGAAAACTTGTTCATTTGGTTTATTTTTAATTTTGATTATTTTCTTTTACGACTTTGAAGATCACTTTTAAAAAAAAGAAAATAAATAATTTTTTCAATTTTAAATATTTGTTAAGGTTTAACGGTAATTTAATCCAACAAAAAAATAATGATTTTTTAAAAATAATAGTTTTTTATATGATATTTTGAATAAAAATTATCCATAATACCCTATATTTTATTTAAAATTTTCTTTTCAGAATTAAAAAATTATTTTACGAAATAATATTTCACTTCATTTTATTGATCTAATTTCATTAAATTTTGAGAATTTTTAAATGGCTATCAACTTTTTTACTCTAATCTTCTCATTCTTCTACTGCCATGACAACAACTAAATTCCTTAACTTATTTAAATATCTATAGAAATAAATATTTAATTAAAACACTTTTACATAAAAATATATATTATTTATAAAAATAAACATTTAACATGTATAACATATATGCAATCTTCCATAACATTAAATATTTTACTTACTTTGTTTTCAAATTTATTTTAAAAATAACAATTACATCTATTACTGCTTGCATAATTTTTGTACAATTTTTTTTGGCACATTTGCTTCCACCATCATAATTGATGCTTTATTTTTTGTCATACAAAGAAACATAAAAAAAAAAATTAATTAAAGAAACCAAAAAATTAAAAAATAATATGTAAACTTAAATTATGTTTGATTTAAAAAAATATATTTCTAAATTAATTTGATCCTTATCTATGAGTTAATATGATGTTATACTAAAATTATATTATATATTTAAGAAGTATTAAAGACATCTATTATTTTTAATATATATTTATATATTGTAAACATCCAATTATGTTCGAGGTCCCTTTTTTAAAATTAATTAGTGAATAAACAGAAAAATATCAAAATAAATAGATAGAAAGCAGAAAAATAAATAAACAAAAAACAACAAAATAAAAATAAATAAAAAGAAAGGTTGAAAAAAAAAAACAAAACAAAAAAAATTACAAAAAAAATTAAAGAAAAATAAATAGCAAATAGGATTAGAAAAGAAATAAAATAAATAAAACTAAAAAAATGAAAAATAGAAGAATAAAATTAAAATAAATAAGTAAATAAAGATAATAAATAAAAAAATATGAAAGAAATAAAAACAAAATTTTTTAATAAAACAGAAAATTAAAAATACTAAATAATAATAGATAAATTAATTAAAACAGAATTAATAAATGTGAAAAAAAAGTAATAAAAACAAAATCTGAAAAAAAAAATAATAAAAACAAAATCTAAAAAAAAAGATCTAAAATAAAAAATTAAAACGAAAATAAAAAATAAAAAAAATAATAATAACTGAAAAATTAACTTAAAAATGGCTTCCGTTCGACGATTTTGGGAAGATGGAAGCAAGGTCCCTTCGGTTTTGGCTCTTGTAAAGGACTCCATTGCATGCTAGGAAGGGGAATTAGCATCATTGGTCTCGCACCAGCTTGCATGCACGTTGGGGCGCATGTCCAGACTTCCGATGTTATGGCCATCAAAACGTGACCATCGGGGACATGGGAGGCAATTGCAAGGCGTCCAATGGTTGCTGCAAGAACAGTGCACTTCAAATAAAACTCATAAACACAGCTAGGTTGCACCAGCATATAAACCCACACACGTCCTCTGCATATAATGCTTTGCACCTCATATTCGTGGCAACTTGCTTGAAAAACTGATTTAGAGGGGGTATCGTTGAAGTCTTTCTCAAAGGCGGGGAAAATTCAAGAAAAAGGATTCAATACCTATTCTACTGGGGAAAGCCGCTAGTTCTTGGAAGTGGATCCAAGTTCAGTTGAAAGAGGTCCGCACCTTACGAGTTCAGGTTAGTGTCCTTTTCCTTGTAAGCTTAATCTAGTGTGGATCTCATCGTTTGACATGTTTGATTCATAGCCAAATGAGTAATGGAAAATTGAATTCAAATTTTTGATCTCTCGGTTAAAACTAGATCTGTAATCATGATGTGTGAAGTCGAACTAAATCACGTCACTATCCGAAATTGAATTCAAGATTCTGATTTTCTTAGATAAAATCGGATTTGTAATTATTAAGCATTTTTGTCGAGCTGAATCGAATCGATATAAACATAAACAACTCTTCTTGATTTGGAACTAAGATCCTAGTACCTTCATCGAAGTTGGATTTAGAATTATTGTACGCAATAACCTGAATCATACTGGATTAGCATGTGACTATGGGGGGCGGGAGAGATAAGCTTGCTCGATACAACTCTGTTTCCAGAGGTTCACAGATTTCAAATTCTGTTAAGCCGAATCTGATCATATTAAATTCATACAAAGAGAGTGCATTCCCGAAGGAAGATAGCACAACATCTCTGCTCCCGAATGCAATAGGATAGTTTTTGGTTCTTACCTGGCTTTATCTTCATAATCATATTTCATACAAAGGCCCTTTTAGTTTGATTACCCAAGGGTGAAGTCTGAGCAGCTTGAGGCAGCTGGCTAGGAGCCGCTTGAGTTCTTTGATGCAATCTTGTTTTGGGAAAAATAGAGGTTGACAAAGTGCCACGATCAACTCTGTTCTTGATAAGGCCAAGCGTGTAGTGATTCTCATACATGGGAATCAAGAATGGAAGGTTGTAGGAGCAATGCAGGGGATTAACGTGTTGATTGTTGACACACTGGGACCTCTACCCTCATGGTCAAACCATGTGCCATGTTAAGCACTTCATTAAGGAAATATTGCCTTAATATCATGCTGTGTCATTTGATGAAGGAGACACGCAGAACAGGGATTCCAATGACGTACCTCTCGAACAAGATTTAGAGGTTGTACTCGGTGTAAAGAGACTCGATTAGAGTCACCATTGAACGTGTGTTATGGTAAATTATCACAGGGATCGAACCAGCAAATGATGGCCAATCAGTAACGTTGTTATTGTCGTGATCGTCACAGAGATAGCTATGGTTCTTGATCCATCCATTGCTGAATGGATCCGGTTTTGGTGAGAGAGCAAAGACAAGGAGAATGGCGAGTCCAACCCCTATCATTATACATGTCGCACCACTCTAACTGGCATGTGATCACTGGTGCACAGACCCTGGACTAAATACACACAGTGGTCTCACTGGGCATGTTCGACAAAATGATCAGGGGCCTCATGCATCCCTTCTACGCGTCTTCGATCCTGCCTTGCAGTTGTTGTATTGGAGGCCTATGGGTAAAGCTTTAGAAAAACCATGCAAAGCCATGCAACTTGGCTTTCTAACGAACATGTTGGCAACAAACCATGCATAAGCCATGTAGAAACCATGCAGAATGTATCTCACAATTAGCAGCTCATAGAGGGCCCATATATGACACTAAGACCCAACAAGCATGCCTCCATTAGCTCTTTACCTCCAAATGATCGTTTGATCAATCTCTGGGCATGCTAAGATCTTGATTCCAATATTTATTTGGCAAGTTTCCTGTAGCTGCGTGGTTAAGTGAATTAAGAGAAAAAGACCCTCATGTCGGATCTATGAAGATTCCACGTGCCCTGAAACAATGATGGTTTAAAACTGATTATGAGTACTATATACCGAAGTAGGCACTTGGCCTAGTGGTTGGAGCGTTTCTGGACCCTCCACAGCCTGGGTTTGAATCCCTCACACCATTCTTTTATCGCAAGATTCCTTTTATTGTCATGTGCACCTCACCTGCCTGTAGCCAGATGAAGCCTTGCCAGTAGCCAAGACAAATCGTACCATTAGCGGGTCAGGGGTCATGGACACCCCAAATTAGGCCACGATCCAAGAAATCAAGCTGGACATATTTAAGTAAATTGAGCCATACTAGGTGCAATTTTCAAATTGGGCCTTTACAATTAATCCCTCTAGTTTTAATTTAATCAATCCAAATTCTCTTTGGCTTGAATCAAATTGAATTCTTTCCCTCAACAATGAATTCAAATTGGCCTGAATCAAGTTCTTTTCCTTAAGTCTTAAATAAAATTCATTTTATTCAAATTAAATTTAACTATTTTCATCGAGTTTCAAATGTAATGCTTTTTCATTTTTTTTCATTCAAATTAAATCTAACTTTTCTCGTCAAAGCTTTAAATTTAGTTCTTTTCAAGTTAAATTTAATTCTCCTCCCTAAGTTTTCCTTAAAATTCATTTCAAGTGAAAATTTAATTAAAATCTATTTTGTTTCAAGTTCAATTTATTCTTTTCCTCAAGTTTCAATTAAAATTCATTTCAAATCCAATTTGATTCTTTTCCTCTAATTTTAACGCTTTTTTAAAATCAAATCTAATGCTTATCCTCAAATTTTAATTTAAAATTCATTTTATTCAAATCAAACTTAATTCTTTTCATCAAATAAAATTCACTTTAGTTCAAACCTAATTCAATCCATTTCATCAAGTTTTAAATAAAATTCATCGAGTTTATTTTAATTCAAATTCTTTTTTAGTCAAATTCGACGCATTTTAATTCAAAGCAAAATTCAATTTTTTCAAATTCCAGTCAAGTTCATTTTTTAGTCAAGTCAAGTTCAATTTTCCAAATTCAAAATCAAGTTTCATTCTTTTTTTCAAGTTTGAGTCAAATTCATTTCAAACCAAGTTCATTTTATTTCAAATCAAGCCCATTTATTTTCTTATCCTCATCATTTTAAAATTAAATTCTTTTTGGGAATCACAAGTCTCACGCAATGAGCTCTAAATGGAAAACTGACGGTTTTCACTGCTGTTCGATATTTAGAGATTCATATAGGCCCTAGTGCAGCCTTAGTTGCCTCGGACCTTGTGCATATATGGACTAAAATTTCCTTCAAAATAATAAAACCTTTAAAAAAATTCTTTTCGTAAATCAAAAATCTCACGCGATGAGCTTTATATGGGAAATTGGTGGTTTTCATTACTGTTCGATATTTAGAGATTCATATAGGCCCCAGTGCAGCCTTAGTTGCCTTGGACCTTGTGCATATGTGAACTGGAATTTCCCTCCTAAATAATAAAACCTTTCAAAATATTTCTCTCAAATTCTTTATCTCTAAAGGTCAAGCCTTCACACCAGAACTACGTAAGCCTTGAGTTTCCCATTGCACCAGGGAATACGTAAGAGCAGGATCAAGTCCTGTCAGGCTATCTTCCATCAAACTATCTATTTTTATTCTAAACTAAAGGGATCCAACAATTTTCAAAAGTATCAAGATCACACACTCAGTTTGGGGTACTGTACTCCGGAATGGGCGAGTAGGGTGCCTAACACCTTCCCTATTCGTAACCGACTCACGAACTTCGAACCTCTTCCTCGAGTTGGGGTTTTTTCCAAATCTTTTTCCCTTAAAATAAAATTTGGTGGCGACTCCACATAATCCAAATAAAAATTCCTTTCAAAAATTTAGCGAGTTCGTCGTCTCGTCGTAATTACGGTTACGACAGATGATGACTCCACTGAGGACATTAGAGAGTCAAGCACATTTGATTGAGTGTGTATTATATTGATCCCTTTTCTGTTTATTTGCACGATTTATTTGTTTGTTGTTTATTTGTTTATTCATTGTACAACCCTAGGATAGATAAACAATAAATTGCTATATATATCTGTGTGATTTCCCCAATTGCAGGTATCCCAAATATTTGTGTGTCCTCCGCACATCATTCATACATTCATCTCATGAGTGGGGTCCTATACTCGAGTCTGAGCTCAACCTAGGATTAGAGGGATCTAGTGGTGTCACGTTGGGGTCTACGTCCTGTGTGGCTATCACGACAATCTCAGCTAGAGTGTATCCTATTCATAATGTCCCGCAACTAGTGGCTACTTCTACTGTTGTGGCAAACATTATGGACTGGAACTTGTCTCTAGTGACCTCTACACCCCAAGATTACTAACCACCTTCGAGAAGTTCATGCATTAAAGGCCTTAAACCCTTAGGACAGGTAACCCACATTGGAGGCAAGGAGGGCACACACCCCTTTCAAGACACAAGAATCATATACTGCTTCTAAACATTTAATTAAACAGAATCATTCAAGATGACAGAGGGGAGATGAGATCTAAATTTGGAGAAATACAGAAAATCAAAAAATGAAAATCAAGGAAAACTGTATGAACAAAAATTAGAAAGAAAAATCAAATAAAAAGTCAAGAAAAATGAAATAAAAATCAAGAGAAATAGAACATCATAAGAAAGATTAGAAATTTTTTTTTTTGAAAACATTGAAAATATAAAAAGATTCAAAAGGAAAGAAAGGAAAATTTCGAAAACCTAAAGAATGCTTTTTAGAAAAATTTTGACAAAGCTTTTTCAAACAAAACCAAAGGTTTTTAGCAAAATTGCTAAAAGAACAAGTAAGCAACCCTCAATTATTTTCAAAACCCTCAATTAAAGTATGAAAAAGTTTTAAGATGGATAAAGAGACCTATTGATTTTTAAGGTAAATAATCTTAGGGTTAAGAAGGAAATTGTGGAAACCTAAGTGTAGGAGGTTGAAATTCAGCTAGCATATTTTAAATTAATTAAGAATGAGTTTCAATAATTAACTAGGCCAAAATAATGATTCTAAACATGTAAGCAAAATATAATTAAAGTGTATGAAAGGTAGGATTTAAGGAAGTAGGTCATTCAACCATTTAGAAATAAATTGACCTAGAAGATTAATTAATTTCTACTTGTCTTAATTATATATTATTTCGTCTAGAATAAAAGAGATTTTAAAGGTTTAAGAGTCAATTAGACCGAATTATTAGGGTAATAAAAAGGAGAACATAGGGTAACATATTTCAAAGATTTATTATAGGCATGATTAAGAAGGATGGTTAGGACTTAAACATGAAGTTAGAAGTTCACTAAGTAATTCGGTCATGACATATCTTAATGAGAAGAAAGTTATAAAAGTATCTAAGTTGGATTCAAAAGAATGAGTTAGATTTCAAACAAACTAAATTGACTTATTAGAAGGGAGGAAATGAGTTAGAAAAAGTTAGGATCCTAGAGTTTATATTCGGCCATTCTAGGTTAATAAAGAGAAAAGAAGTTTAAAAATCCTAATTTTTATAACTTAAGAAGTCTTAGAATGTTATAAGAAGAATCAAAAGTTTAAAATAAAGTAGACAAAGGTAGAAGTTACCATTCGGCCATGTTTAATAAAAAATGTCCTAAATAAGTAAAAGTTTGTAATAGTTAATACTTGAACTTAGAATAAATTAGGACATGCATAAGATTTGAACAAAAGAGAACACAAAGAGTAAAGAACTTAAAAAGGTGCCATTTGGTCACCTAGATTAATATTCTAAGATGTAAAAATCTTAATGAACAAATATCAACTTGAGAAAAGGAAAGGATGAGAGGTAACTTAGAAGGTTGAGTGGAATAAGTTCCTTGAGTGATTCAACATTAGAAATCGAATTGAGAAAATTGTTTGGACTTTTATTTGGAATACAATGTTATGTGATTTATCAGTCAACTTATAATATAAATTGTGAATGCTCATGAATGAGGAAGAAATGATGATTATGTATGAGATTGGTTTATGTGGATCTGAAACCTATATGTGCATTCTATATTAGCTGGAAATTTGTTTGAGCTTGCATAATTTTTAGGAAGCCATTGAAATGAACTTAAAAAGATTAAGGGATCACTAAAGTAAATGTTATGTGAAAATGTAATACTACTCTCTTTGTGCCTTGTGCACATTAGGTTCCAGAGAGCCCTCAAAAGCCCTTTCGAAGAGAAGCCAATGGTTGCTTCTTGGAGCCAAAGATCGCTCCAAAAATCCTTCTACTATGAAGGCATCGAGTCCTTCACAACCTTATAAGGTGGTGACGACCACCTCAGAATGAGCTCATATCCTTAATTTTTAGTAGGAGGTGAGAGTAGAGTTAGGGAGAAGATATTGTTTGAAAAATTTAATACATGTCTATGTCCAATTATTTTCTCCAAAGGTGGTGAAACTAGATTCATAAAGTGTCCCAAAGGTTGGACAAAGAAATGATAAAGACAAAGAAAAGTAGTACAGAATAAAGTTTAAGACATAGAATAATTGTATGTCAAATGATATCTTATTTGTGATCGCAAAGTTTATGAATGTTAAGAGAAATGTATATTTAAGCACTCAGATGTATGTTTGTTCATAAAATTTATCCACTTCAGAGAAATGTTTTCAAAGAATTAAAAGTAACCTTTTATGCAAGAAATGATTTCTGAAATAAATTAAAGTGGTTGGGATTAAAGTGATGATCTTAGAACTAAGTAGAAAGCCTACTGAGAATCTTAGTTTCTCATCCCTATTTCTTCCACTTTCTTCCTAGACATTCCAGACGCTGTATGTGATGATGGAAATTCACGTTATTGAAGCAGATGCAAGACACTCTCGTTTGAAGAAAATTCACGTCATGCTGATATTGTGATTAGAAGGATGCAAGCATCCTAAATATTAGTAATAAATAATATGTTATGTATTTTTGACCAATGTAAATTAAGGATTGTAATAATTATATGATAAGGTTTATACGCCTAGAACTTATATGATGTTTCAATGGTATGTACAATTATGTTAAGATATGTATGACATGATTCTATGTTGTTTTAACTATCTACATGTGAATTAAGAATTGAAGAGAAAAATATAAGCGATTTATGCTCTTAATACTTTGAACACGTGGAGAATTCATCTAGCAATTTATTTTACCGCTACGCACGTTTTATCGATGAGGCTTGCATTTTATATCAAACAGTTTTTTTTTTAAAAAAAATTTACCATATTTTCATATAAGTATTTTATAAAATGAATTCTGTATCATGAGATAACAAACTAAAAATAGAACTGAAAGAATGACTTAAGCGTAAAGTCAGTATTTGTTTTTAGGGTGTTATACCTTTTGGATAAGATGTGCCGAAGGAACATTAAGAATAAATTAAATTTTTACATAAGTTTTCTTTAAACCTTTTAGGTTCATTTTATGGCTTTCAAATAATTATGCATGCTTAGACAATTTTCAACCAATATGCTATGCATATTTAGATCTCAAATCATATCATATCATATCATAACTCATACCATTTCATCATACATAGTATCATCTTTACAAATACTTACGAGCCTTCACTATTTAACTCACAATAAACAATGTGTCTTCATAAAAACATCACAAGTCAACTTATAATTCATACTTGAATATCATAATTACAAGTACCTAACTCATGTTCCAATTTTATTTAACTTTTTAATTTCTTATGAAATATCACTTAAGGGACTTAATTCTCTCAACCTTCTAACTTACTCCTCAGCCTTTCCTTTTCTCAAAGTTTCATTAGTTTCACATGAATTTTACCATTTAGAAATTATTCTCTTATGTGGCCGAATGACACCTTCTAAGTTTTTATTCTTTGAGCTCTTCAATTTTGCAAGTATTATTCATAACCTACTTATACTAAGTTCAAATATTAGGTGTTAGTGAGTTTTTAATTTATTTAATACATTTTACTTAAACATGGTTGAGTGATTGCCCATGCCCTTGCCAAGCTTCTTTTAAACTTTTAATTCTTTATTTTTACATTATAAGACTTCTTAAGTTACCTAAACCAAGTTTTCAATCTTATTTCTTCCTATTTAACTTGGAGTGGTCGTATGTGAATTCTTGGTTCCTAAGGCTTTCTAGTTTATTTTTCCTTATCTTATGAGTTGATTTTTACCAATTGAAGAATAATTCATTTATTGATACCTAACTTAGAAATTTTTAAGACTCCTTATCCATCCTTGTAAGTCATGGCCGAATAGCTTAACTTAATTTTTCCAACTTCATGTTTTATTCCTAATCACTTATCCTATGCATGCTTAGGTTTAGGCTTGAATCATGATGAATTCTTGACTTTCTTTTCACTAACTTAGTGATTATGTCCAAATGGATTCCTTAACCTTTGTAAGGCTTAATCCCAATTTTAATGTCCTCTAGTTATAGACCAAGGATTTTTTGTTCATGCTAGTTAAGAATTAAATCTCCTCCTAGATCAATTTGTCCTAAAGTGACCAAATGGTCTCTTAGCTAATGTCATAACCTTGTTAAACTTTTAATACCTTATAATTACATGCCAAGGATCCTTAATTAAACCTAGTTAAGAATTAATTATTTTTTTTGGATTAATTAACTACATGTTGGTCAAATGCCACTTCTAAAACTTAGGGTACCAAATTTTTTATTCCTAATTGACCTAGGTTGATCAATTCTTCTAATTAAAGTCTAGGCTACAAGTTTAACTAAGCTTGAATGATTTTTGGGTCTTCGCCCCTAATCCTAAGGATCATGGCTGAATGACATTCCCTCCCCCACCTAATTTATGGTTCATTTTTAATTACCAATTTATGCCTACTTAAAATCTAGATTAAATACTAATTATGGACTTTACCTTATTTTATCTATGTTGATTATTATGGAATTGGTCACTTTTGGGTGTTACTTATACCTTTAATTAATCCATTTAATTAATGAAAATTCTTAATACACCATTAACCAATTTTAAGCTCATTTTTCCCTTAAGTTACACTAGGGTGGCTGAATACACACCTAGTGATTTTTAGGCCATTTTACCTCAAATTATCTTCATTCAAAAGTTTCTTTACATCATTTATAACCTAGATACAAGATTTGTATCACTTATAAAAATTTTAAGAAGTTTTGTTCTTAAGTATGCTTGTATGGCTGGATGCCTCCCTTGGCTTGCGAAGGTCACCTTTTCAAATTTCCTTCTCATATAATCTTGGTTCCTTGATTTTGTGTACTTGAAAAACCTTGAGCTCTTGATCTATATAAGACTTGTCCAAAGTCCACAGCTTGGGTCATGACCAAAATGAGTCTTGAGTGTCTTGTGAGGCTTATGCTATTTTATGGTCCAAACTTCCAACTTTTACTTAGTAATTTTTAGATCTATGGACAAAGAAAATTTTTAAGACTTATAGATTAATTTTTATTTTATTTTTTAATATTTAAGTCAATGGGTTCAAATATGGACATAATAATACACAAATCCACCATAAGAATAAAAATCACAACTTTCAAGCCTTAAGCATAAAAACATGGAAGATAACATTTTTTCAAGCAACAAAGTGTAGATCCACCAGATATACTCTAAGATCCATCCATCTTCTAACGTAACCACTTCAAAAAAATTTCTCATGACTTCTCAAAACTTCCCAAAGCTTCAAAGTGGGTTTTAAAAGAATTTTCACCAATTAAATTTTTGGAGAGTTTGATAAGTGCTTATGGAGTAAAATTTGAGCTAAATGAGGTATCCTACAAGGCTCAGTGAATTTGGCCAAGTAAGGATAAGTTTGGATTAATTTTTTACTTAAAGGTATTTTGGTAATTTTGCATAGATTTTCTATTTTTCAAAATAATTTAAAATTTAAGAAATTATCCTTTTCGAGTTTTATTAGTGTTAATGAGGCTGAGTTTGTCACTAATCATGTTTATCTTACCCTAAGCATGATTAACTTTTAATTAATCAAGATTAACTAGCCTTAATCATGGTTAATGGAATCTTAATATTAATTATTTTTGTCCTTTGTAGGTTTACTTGAGTTGAATTGACTTGGTGACTCACCACCATGGTTTCCACACGGGGAAATTTCGTGCACCTCATATGGGGCCCACTTTTGACTTCTTTCTCATATTTTATTGCCCTTTTGATCTTCCAAAGACATTTTTGTAATTTTTCTCATTGTTGCTAGAAAAATTTTCAAATTATTCCTCTAACAATTCTAACACTTTTTTGTTTGTTCCCAACTTGATCTAAGATATTTGATATTCTTCTGGAAATTGGCTAGCTCTATGCAGAAAATAGAGCTTTCAAGTAGTGTTCTGTACATTTTCAAAGTTTTCCAAGGATCGTTTGTCCCTTCCTTATTTTTTAAGTTTTTTTTATTACTTTTGATTATTATTAATGTGCTCTAATCCTTTATAGTGTCTTTTACTCTTGTTTTACATTTCTCTGTTGTATTATTTGAGTTTTCCACATGTAGAAATATTTCTGTCATTTGCATCAAATTTTCTAATTTTTTTATCTTTAGTTCCTAATCCTACCTAGTTTCATTCCAAAAATTATTTGTAACTTCAAGAATTTATTATAAAAATGTAAGGATATTACACTGCATAAATATAAAATATTAGATGTAAAAAATATTATTGAAAATATTATTTTACTTAATTTGATAGGCCATATTATTTTATCATAATATATATATATATTAAAAATATTAAAAAATTTATATTTATCTAAAATAAAATTATAAAAATTACACATAATAATTAATATTTAAAATATTTCCTTATATACTTGATGAGCCTCCTCTTGTTAAAGATATTTGTTAGTTTTAATATATATATATATAATATTTAATTCACGTTTTTATTTTTAATTCTTAAATTTTGAAATTAAGTAATATACTTAATATTTGATTTAATTTACCTATTATTATTATTGATAATTAATACCAAAAGAAAATAAAATAGCTTGTATGGTTAGGATGGTAAATCTAACCGATAATCTAGCTATAAATTGGGATCTAACAGAAAACTGTTAAAAATAGATAAAAGCTAAAAAATTAGTTAATAGTAAAAAAGCTAAAAAGCTAGTTGACTAAAGTAAAAAAAAAATATTTAATAAAATTATTTATTAAATTTGGTAATAAATATAAAATAATAAATAAAAATATAATTTTAGATTAGATTTTATTCATTATATTTTTTATTAATTATAAATTTTAATATTTTATTAATTAAATTAAATTATCATAATAAAAATAAAGATAATATTATGTTAATTTATTCTAATCTATGAAAATTTTTATATTAAAAATAATTATATAAATAAATTTATAATTATTTTAATTATTATATGTTATAAAAAGAGTTTAAAATTTTATTTATGTATTTATTTTATTATATAAGATGTATTCCCTTACTAAAAATATATTTTAAAATAATAATTTTTGCTTGTAATTAAAAATATTTATTTCTAATTTTTATAAGTAATATTTATATAAAAGGGTAATTATTTTAACCTTAAATTTTTTATCAAAAAAATCAAATATTTTACTATAATAATTTAAATAGTATATTTAATAATTAAAATAAATACTTTAATATTAAATAATAACATAAAAAAAATTATTTTTAAAAAATGATGGACATTGAAATATATTAAGGATAAATTATTTGAATTAGGTTATGTTATTTTTATATCTATTAAATTGATAAGATGTTTAAAAAAATTCCAATCAAAATTTACTATATTTATTTAATAACACAGTATGTGAGAGGAATACAAAATAAAATGATATATTTTATTTTGTAGAAACCAGGAAAATATAAAATACTTGATGTAATAAAAGTTATTGAAGGTGTTATTTTACTTAAATTGATAGGTCATATATATATATATATTATAAAATTTTGATTTATCTAAGAATAAAATTATATAAATTAAACATAATAATTTATATTTATAATGTTCCCTTATATACTTGATGAAAATTCAATGTTCTTTAAATATATTTATTATTTCTAATATATATATATATATATTAATATTTAGATTACTTTTTAAATTTTATTTTTTTTATAATGATATTAAGTAATATATTTAATATTTAATATTTATTTTACGTTTTATTATTGATAATTTACCCTCTTTTTATCAAAAGAAAAGAAAATAGCTTTTATTATGAGATGATAAAACTATAAAATAATCTAATTGAAAGTTGTAAGAAATACATTAAAGATAAAATGTTAACTAGAAGTTGGAAGCTAAAAAGAAATACAATAATAATTTTTTTATATACAAAAAAGTCATCTACATGCAACAATCTACATTTAAATGTAAATAAATGTATATTATTATTTACATATATAATAAACTTTTTTTTCCAATAAAAAATGTTTCATAAAATTATGTCGTTGTTAGATTTTGATCAAGATAAAATAATAAATAAAGATATGAGTTTTAAATTAAAGATTTATTTATTATATTTTTTATTAATTATAAAATTTAATATTTTATTAAATAAATTAAATTATTAAAAATAAAAATAATATTTTTAAATTTATTCTTATTTATATATGTGTAAATTAAATATATTATGTAAAAAAATTAAAAATATTATAAAAAAGAGTTTGAAAATTTTAATTATGAATTGATTTTATAATATAAGATTTATCTTTTTAATAAAAATTATATTTTAAAATAAATAATTTTCTTATTTTAATTTTTTATAAAAAATATTTTTATAAATCGAATACTTATTTTATCTTCAAAATTTTTATCAACAAAAATAAAATATTCTATTATAAATAATTTAATTAAAATAACTAAAAATTAAAATAAATATTATAACATTAAAAAATTATAAAAAATAGTATTTAGAAAATAATAGATTAGCAAAATACGTAACGGATAAAAATGGAAGGTTGATTTTTAACTAGTTACTTAAATCTTAAATATTAATAGAAATAGGATAAAAAATATTACTGTGCTAAACAAACTTTATGTAATTTAAATACATTCTCAAACACATTTGAAAAATATAGATAAAAACACACAAGGAATAAAATTAATATTATCCTCGAATAAGAATGAATTATATTACATATTCTATAAAATTGTTGGTATGTTTGTTATCAAAACTAAATTATATTTTAATATCTACTTTATTATTTTATCTATCGTTGAAATTATTTTTATAAAAATTAAATTAAAAAATTTATTTATTAAAATGTATTATTGTGATAAATTAATAATTAAATTAACTTATAAAGATAAAATGAGAGATAAGGATAATAATATTAGACTAGAGTTTTATGTATTATCAATTTTTATTAATAATAAATTTTAATATTTTATTAATTATATTAAATTATTATATTAAAATTAGGATAATGTTTTTAATTTATTCTTATTTATATATGTTTTATTTTAAATAAATTGTAAAATTAAATTTATAATTATTTTCATGAATATATATTATAAAAATATTTTGAAAATTGTATTTATGTATTTATTTTACTATATACGATGTATTTTTAAATAAAAATGTATTTAAAATAATTTTTTAAATTAAAATATTTTTTAATTTTTTATAAAATAATATTTTTATAAAAGGATATTTATTTTATCTTCAAAATTTTTATTAACAAAAATCAAATTTTTTATTATAAATAATTTAAATAAATATTTTAATAATTAAACAAAATACTTTAACATTAAATAATGATTAAAAAAAGTGATATTTCATACAAAATAAAGGATTGCTAAAATATATAAGTATAAAAATGGAAGGATAATTTTTAGCGAATAACTAAAATCTTAAATATTAGTGGGGATAAAATTAAAAAAATGTTACTATGCTAAATAAAGATAAAATGATCTTTAAAAAAATTCTTTTAATGATTTCATCTTTCATCTAATTCAATAATATTTTCCAACTTAAAAAATATAGACAAAATATATAATGAATAAAAATAATATTATCCTCGAATAAGATGAATTAAATTACATATTCTATCAAATTGTTGGTATGTTTGTTATCAAAAATGAAAATTCTATTTTATTATTCTCTCAAGTCTTTTATTAACTATAATTTAGTGTTATTTTACGTAAAAAAGAAAGTTAATTAATATCTATTTATATTAAAATTCTTATATAATTTTACATCTCTAATATCATTTATTAATTTATTTTTTTGAATCAATTAATGTATTTGTAACGTGTAAGAGATAATGAAAAAAATAATAAATAATATTGATCTTATAAATATATAATTAAAAAGAATTATTTAAAAAAAATAGTGATAATTAAGAAATATGAAATAGGTAAAAGTTAAAAAGATAAATCATTGGACATTAAAAGATAAGTTATAAAATAAATTATGTAAATTAAGTTACGATATTTTTATGTCTATTAAATTGATAAGATGTTCCGAAATTTCAAAAAATTAATTCAAATTTAATTTTACTGTATTTAATTGATAGTATAGTATTTGATAGAAATAAAAAATATACGATTTTTAATTTTGAAAAATCCTTGTAAATGTAAAATATTGGTTGTAGGAAAATTTATTTAAAATATTATTTTATTGTTTAATATTAAATATCATTTTATATACACCATAATATATATATATATATATATATATATATATATATATATATATATAAATTTGAAAGAGGGATTAGATAACTTGTGATTTCTGTTAGAAAAAGTTTAGGACATTTCATTTTGATACATGTATGTTGTGATAAACTATGCATATTTAATGTTGACTTTTGATTTCACAATTTTTTTAGAAACATTATAAAATGAAAATGAAAATAAAAATAAAAAAAATAAAGAAAAAGGAAACTACAAGAATGAATTTAAATTTAGAAAAGTATAAGATTTTGATTTTTTTTATAATTTTATCTAATATTATTTAAATTTTTTTAAAAATAATAAGAGTCAATTTCTAATTACCATTCAAAATTTATTAATATTCAATAATTATATAATAGTAACTTCTTTTTTTAATTTGTTACCATTAATGATCATGAAAAAAAATTAAAAAAATATAAAGAACATTCGAATTACTTAATTTAATAATCGATTAAAAATTAATTATTTTTTCAAAATTTTAAATGAAGTTTATCTATAGTTTTGTTAATTAATAAATGATATAATTATTTATTTTTTAATAAACTTAGAAATTAATAAGAGTGATTAATTTTTATCAGTTAGTTAAGTATAATAAAGTAAGTATAATTGAATAGAAAATATATACATTTATAAAATAGAAAAAAGATTGAAGTAGTTACATTATAATTTTTATCAAAGTTTTATGATTAAGGATTAGTTACACATAAAGAATAAATATAGAAAATAAATATATAATCCAATAAAGATATTCATCATCCTAGTTTAGATAAACAAAAGACAAAATCATACACTGAAAGACTTAGGACGTTAAGACTCGTACTGTGAAAAATCTTCTACCTCTAAAATTTGATGGGAGGATACCAGATGAAGGATGAATAATTGGGAGTAGATGGTAATGATGGAATGTTTCTGACATGATTTCTTTTAAGGCCTTTCCTCCCTTTTAAAACTTTTAATTTGAATTTTTTCACATATTGAATAGCATCCTAAATATTTTACGCCATTGTTAACATGTTTATGCTTAGGTCTACACAACTGTCTCGATAATTCTGTAAGTGTTGTATGGTCATGATAAGGTTCAACACCATCGTACTCTTATCCAATACAACTGGGCTTAGATCTGCTAGATTGATATGATTCACCCTACGTGAATGAATCGGAATGCGGAAACGATAATGAAATGTCTTGAGAATCAGGATAAGATAGGATAAAGGAATCTGACACAAATCGCGACTTGCCATATAACACCAAAGTTATCAAGAGGAACGTGACCCTTTGAGGTATCATTAGTTTTAAAACAAGTAATAAAATGTGCCATTTTGCTAAACCTATCTACAATGACAAAAATACTATATTTTCCTTTTGAGGTCCTAGGTAACCCTAGTACAAAATCCATAGAAATATCAGTCCAGGGATATTCAGGGATAGGTAAGGGTGTTTACAAGTCATAAAACATTACTTTAGATTTTGCTTGTAAACAAGTAATTCATTTCTCACAAATAAGTTTAACATCATGCTTCATTTTTGGCACAAAAAAAATGTTCATGTAAAAAATCATAAGATTTTTGAATGCAAAAGTGTTCCATTAATCCTTCCCCATGAGCCTTTCTAATAAGCATTTCCCTTATGCTACACTTAGGTACACACAATTTATTTTTCTTAAATAAATATACATCTTGCCTAAACTAGTTTTCAAAATCATGGTTAGAACACGCTTCCCACAATTGTCCAAATTCAACATCATCAACATACATGGTTTTTAGTAATTCAAATCCAAGTAATTTAGTTTATAAAGTCGTAAGTAATACATACCTTCGTGACAGAGCATCAGCTACAATGTTTTCCTTTTTCCTTTTTATACTTGATAACATAAGGAAACATCTCAATAAATTCTAGCCACTTGGCATGTATTTTATTGAGCTTACCTTGAAACTTTAAAAACTTCAAGTTGAGATGATCAGAGTGAATGACAAATTCCCTCGACCAAAGGTAATGTTGCCAAGTTTGTAAGACCCTCGCCAAGGCATAGATCTCCTTATCATAGGTTAGATAGTTGAGCGTCGCTCCATTAAGTTTCTCACTAAAATATGCCACAGGTTGGAATCCTAAATAGCTCATATACCCACTCCAAAGGCATCCCATTTAATCTCAAAAATTTTATCAAAATTAGGTAAATTTAATACAGGGGAATTGATTAACTTATCCTTTAGCAAATTAAAAAATTTTTCATGTTTCTTATTCCATTTAAAACTAACATTCTTTTTAATAAGTTCATTTAAAGGGGCAGCAATAGAACTAAAATTTTGTATAAAGCTCCTTTAAAAACTTGTTAAACCATGGAAGCTCCTTACCTCATTAACATTTGTAGGTGTGGGACATTCTCTAATTACCTTAACTTTTACTTCATCAATACTAACTCCTTGAGAACTTACAATAAATCCTAAGAAGACAACTGATTCTATGCAAAAGGTGCACTTTTCAAGATTAACATGCAATTCATGGCTTCGTAAGGTAGTACACACAACACATAAGTGATCTAAGTGTTCATGCATTGTCTTACTATATATTAAAATATCATCAAAATAGACAACACTAAATTTTGCAATAAAAGTTTGCAAGACATGATGCATTAATCTCATGAAGGTACTCGGTGCATTAGAAAGACCAAAGGACATGAAAACCCACTCATATCACCCATATTTTATTTTAAAAACAGTCTTCCACTCATGCCCTCCTTCATAGGAATTTAGTGATATCCACTTTTTAAATCAATTTTAGAGAATAGACAAGAGTCATACAATTCATCTAGTAAATCATCTAACCTCAAAATAAGATATCGATACTTTACTGTAATCTTGTTAACAGCTCTACAGTCTACGCAAATGCGCCAGGTCCCATCCTTCTTTGGTACCAAGATAACAGAAACCGCACACGGGCTAAGACTTTCCCTCACACAGCCTTTCTACATCAACTCCTCTTCTTACTTTTGAATCTCCTTGGCCTCTATAGGGCTAGTTTTATAGGCTGGTCGATTTGAAATAACAACGTTGGGGATAAAATCGATTTGATGTTCAAGGCCTCTTATATGAGGAAAAACTTTTGGTGGTTTTTTAGGAAATACATCATCAAATTCCTGCAACAAAGATTTAACCACACCAGGGAAAGGAGAGTTATGATTGTTAGTAAAATAAATATCCTTGTACATGAGTACAAAAACTTGTTTCTTTGCCCTTTGTAAACACTCAATTATGTCTTAGGCCCCATTTTAAAATTAACTAGTAAATAAACAGTAATTCAAATAAAAAAAACAAAAAATAAAAAAAATAAAGAAAAGGAAATAATAATATCAAAACAAATAAATAGAAAATAGAAAAACAAAAAAACAAAAAAAAAACAGAGAAAACAAAAGAAAAAGAAAAAGAGAAAAATAAAGAAAAATAATAATGATACAAAAATAATATAAAATTGAGAAAAACAAAAAAAATGGAATAAATGAAAAGCATAAATAAAGATGGAAAAGGTAACAAAAATAAAAGAAGAGAAGAATAAAGGAAAAGGAAGGAAAATAATAAGTAAAACTAAAACAAAAAATATAATAATAAGAAAAATAATGAAAATAAACAAAATAAAAAGAAATAAAAACTAAAAAAATGGCAAAAAAAAAAACAAAAACTGAAAAGTAAAAAAAATATAATAATAAAAATATAAACAAAATATAAAAACTAAAAAAATGGAAAAATAATAATAATAATAATGACAAAAATTGAAGAAATAAAAAACAAAAAAGAGAAATTTAAAAAAAACATAATTTAAAACGGAAAAACGGAAAAGAAAATGAGGAGAATGGAAAAAGGGAAAGAAGGGGAAGGAGACACAAAGGCTCAGGAAAGAGGAGGGGGATTGTCCTTGAGTGCTCTCTAAATTCCCTGGGCTCTGGTTCGAGGGATCTGCTTCTGGTCCTGGGAGAAAGAGGCCCTTTGGAGATCTTTTCTCAAAATTTCTTGGAAGCATTCCTTTGAGAGAAGGAGAAAAGGATTTTCGGCGAACCTTCGTTGTTCTCACTCACCACTACTAGGTAAGGTTCGAAGTTATTTTCAAGTATAACGTCTCTTTGATTCGCTTTCTTGATTTTCCTTCATTTGTTACCTGTTCCTATAGAAGCATAGCAAATATTCCTATGAGTGAAAATGAAGGTTCTGTGCTAGCTTGATGAGTTGATTTCTTTTATATGAATTCATCTCTTGTTGTTTATCGGAGACTTTTCTAGTTTTGTTTTGTTTGAGTTTAAATGCAGTATCGAAAGAACAGAGACGTTAGATTAATATTCTTGATTTATGATTATTTGGAACCTTCAGTTCATGATAAATATTGAGAAATTTCAGTTCCTAACAATATATATTAGTTCTGATTATATATACATGCATTCATGTGATTACAATGGTGACCGTGCCTTGATCCTTCGAAATTTTCTGTACTGCATGCATTATGTCCTTGAGATGGTGGATCCATTACGTTCCTTAGCTAGAATAATGAATTAATCTGCCCCACACATCGTGAGTTTTGTATAATGGTAACCACACTGCAAAAGTTTGGGTTCATTGAAGGCTACACTAGATAAGGCTTAAGATAGTAGGCCTTCTATGTTTGGCACTAAGAGTGCAATATGACATGGGCAAGTCATGTTCATTAACGCCATTGTCAAGGTTGAAAGCAGGAGCGTGCACTTGTTTACAAACGTTTACTCACATTGTTGTGAGGGGCTCCCATCTGTAGTGCCATTCTAGATGCAAGTGAGAAAGGCATCGCTAGCTTTGTCACTGCCAATAAAGTTTTTTTGCATGCATCTTGGCGAGTCGTATGCTTCAACAGGAAACAACTTCCCCAACACCTTCTCAGTAGTTGATCAATAGATAGAGTATAACGATACCATGCAGCTTCCACATGACCGTATAGGAAATCCTGAAGAGGCTCATAAGACCGGTGTTCGGGTCATTGGAGACGTCCAAGAAACTTCCATAGTCATGAGTTAGTGCAATTGCTTTGTTCTTCATTCCATTTACTCCTATTTTCATCCTCCTAGGCCAAGAGCTAATGCTTACTTAGACCTGAAGGAGCCAGATCCTCTAATATTCCTGGAGTACTTTACTTGGTGCATTAACAATCGAGAACAGATCCCACGCCTCATTTATTCTACTCATTAACAGGTTTGGTCAAATTGATAGTACAAGTGAAACTTCGGAAGTTATAGAAAACTATGAAAATATGCTTGATCTGTTTTGGTTTATCGCACCTACACGAATAAATCATCTCCATGCATGCAGTCGCAAGTACCCACTCTGATGGGTTTCTTCCATCTTATGAAAGGAACGAAAAAAAGCAGCTATCAGAGTTATGAAACACAAGACATTTGGCTCGTGGATTTTGAGCAAATTTGTTGTTCACGATCTAGGTCACATATATGAAAACCAGCTGACAAAGTGGGAGAGATATAGGGATTATTAACTAATAATACCATGTTCAACAGTTGCATGAGTCCATCATACAAGTACATGATATCAAAAGGAAATGCAACCATCCCTGTGGGGTCTTTGTATAGTTGTTCTAATGGAGACAAACATTATGCACAACTATGTCATGGGAGCAATGTCTGTTTCGATCTTCTTGTGGCCTCAGGTCTCGGTGTTACTTGCTTTTCATGGACACATATACTCATAGAGAAGTGGTGAGGAAACAGAGTATAGATGACCCTGTGTAGAATTCCTAGGAGTGGGGCCGATTATGTATCTAAGCATAAGAAAGATCCTCCATGCAACCTACATGCATAATACGATCCCACGTCCATAATACATGCTTCAAATTAGGGGTGCTAGAAATTCCAATAAACAGCTTGGTTCAGTGGTAAACGCTACTTACCCTACAAGTCAGTGGTTGGGTACCCATGTACCACTAATTTCTTTTAAACACCCCCAAGCGCCCACATTCAATTATCTTCAGCAAATCACATATCTGCAAATGTGGGACCTCAAGGCTGCTAAGCTCATCGTCCCCCTTTAAATTATTTTAGGACTCAATTTAACATAACTCTAATTGAAATGCTTAAACAATTAATTTGGCAATCTGAGTTGCGCCCAACACTCTTCCTCAATTATAAATTCAGGTAAGTTTAATTTTTTTTTTTCTTTCTTTCTTCTTTCTCAAATTTCAAATCAAGTTCAATTTCTCAAAATTCAAAATCAAATTCAATTCCTTCAAATTTTAAATCAAGTTCTTTAGTCTAAATCAAGTTTAATTCTTTTCTTCAAATTCCAAATCAAGTTTAAATATTTTCCTCAAATTCAAATCAAATCAAAGTTAATTATTTTCTTAAAAAAAATTCCAAATCAAGTTTAAATCAATCCCTCAATTTTAAATCAAATCAAGTTTAATTCTTTTCTTCAGAAATCAAATCAAGTTTAATTCTTTTCTTCAAATCAAATCAAGTTTAAATCTTTTCCTCAAATTCAAATCAAGCTCATTTCAAAATCAAGTTCATTTTAAATCAAGTTCATTTCATCAAATTCAAATCAAGTTCATTTTAAATCAAGTTCATTTTAAATCAAACCAAACCTAATTCCTTTCCTCCATCAAGTTTAATTCTTTTCCTTGAGTTCATACCAAGTCTAGTTTATTTTAGATCAAATCCAATCCTTTTCATCAAATTCAAATCAACTTTATTTTATTTTCAAATGAAACTTCATTTTGAAATCCCAAGCCTCACACGATGAGCTCTAAAATAGAACTGGCGGTTTCACTGCTGTTTGATGTTTAGAGATTCATATGGATCCCAGTGCAGCTCTCGTTTGCTTTGGATCCTGTGCATATGTGGACCAAGGATTTTTCTTTAAAATACTTTCAGAATACTCTGTTTTCAAGCACCTCTGAAGGTTAAGCCTTCAAACCAGAACTACGTAATCCTTGAGTTTCCCATTGCACCAGGGAATACGTAGGAGCAGGATCAAGTCCTGTCAGGCTATCTTCCATCAATCTATTTATTTTCACTCTAATTAAAGGGATCAAACAATTTTCAAATAAATCACACACTCAGTTTAAGGGTACCATTCTTCAGAACGGGCGAGTAGGGTGCCTAACACCTTCCCTAATCGTAACCGACTCCCGAACCTAAATCTCTTCCTTAAGTTAGAGTTTTTCGAAATCTTTTCCCTTAAATAAAAATTTGGTGGCGGCTCCACAATGATAAATTAAATTCTTTTAAAAAATTTAGCGAGTTCGTCGTCTCATCGTAATTACGGTTGCGACACCCTCAAAACATTCTCGACCTCCCCTTTGTGAGCAAATCACAAACTTTCTTTTCTTTTTCTTTATTTTTTGATTTTTCTTTCTTTTCACTCTCACTCTTTTTTTTTACTTTCTCTTTTTTCTTCACTCTCAATTTTCTCTCTCTTTTATTTTTCTTGATTTTTGAATTCTTTTTCTCTTATTTTATATTTTTTTTTGAAATTTTTATTTGGTCAAGATAAGCCCCAATAGGCCTTAATGGGGTCAGTACAATTGTTCGATTACCTACTACAAGAAAATATCTATTTTTAAATCCATCGTGGGTAACCTTCTTATCGTATTGTTAAGGACGTCCTAATAATAAGTGTCTAGCATGCATAGGAGCAACGTCACACAACACTGTACTCTTATAATTTCTTATAGAAAAGGACACCATGACTTGCTTACTAACCCTTACATCTCCACAATCATTCATCCATTGCAACCTATAAGGATTAGGATGCCTCCTGGTAGGCAAGTTTAATTTCTTCACTAGAAACGTACTAGCAACATTGGTGCAACTACCACTATCTATAATCATACCACATACCTTGTTGTTCACATGAAAACTAGTATAAAAGATATGTTCCCTTTGCTCTGAATCTTTTTCATCCTTTGGTTGAATGCTCAATGCACATCTTGTGACCAAGATGTCTCCATGAACAGGTTCTGCTACCTCCACATCATTACAGTCCTCTAATTTCGATATTTCAACTTCCTTTGAGCTCACACTCTCCACTTCGCCGTTGCCAAGAATGATCATGGTACTCTGGTTTGGACATTGAGAAGCAATATGTCCTAGACCTTGACACTTAAAGCAATGAATGTGACTTGACTTATTAGAGGATTTAGTTTCAAATTTACCTTTGGAAATAGGTTCTGCTGACTTTTTAAGAGATTTCTCCTTTGGTTTAGGACCTTCTTTCTTATTGGACCAATTAGACTTCCATGATGAAATAGAAGCATATTTATGGGTGCTCTTAGATTTGAGTTATCTTTCCACCTGAATAGCTTTATAAAACAATTCTTCCATCTCCACATAATGATGTAACTCCACCACATCAGTTATCTTTCTTTTTAGCCCTCCAATAAATCTTGCCATAGTGGCTTCTTTGTCCTCCTCCACATTGGCTCTTATCATGGAAATTTCTATCTTCTTGTAATAATCTTCAACACCCATTGCACCTTGAGTAAGACTTTGCAGTTTTCGGTGCAAGTTCCTATGATAGTGACTTAGCAAAAATCTTCTTCTCATGGCTACTTTCATCTCTTCCCACGCTTGGATAGGTCTCTCTCCATACCTCCTCCTATTAAGCACAAACTGATCCCACCAAATATTAGCATAATCGTTAAAAGATACATTGGCTAGTTTTACCTTTTTCTCCTTTGAGAAATTGTGATAATCAAACACATGATCCACTTTTCTCTCCCATTCAAGATAATTTTCAAGTTCATTCTTTCCTTGGAATAGTGGAAGGGATAATTTAATACTCCCCAAGTTGTTATCCTATTTTTCTCGATATCGTCTTCTTTCTCTGAAACTTTCACTATCTGATTTTAAGTTCTCCCTCCAATCTTCTTCTTCATCACGGTGAAGTAATCTTTGGGACTACTTCAATGAGAAACCCGAGACCTCCTCCTTAACCAATCCTCCATATCCTCCAACCTCCTGTTCAACTGTTGGAATTGATCTTAAACTAATTTTATGAATATTTTTAGATCCGTTTCATTTTGATGGAGCTTACCACTCATGTTGGCAATGCTACAAATTGAACAAAATAAATAAATTAGTATAATAAAACCTCACCAATCACTCCCTTAGTGTTTATCATCAATATTAATGCTCTTCACTCATGTTTACACTCAAATTGACTTTTTCTACAATGCTCTCACCAACTCTTGCCTTTTACCTCTCGATTCTTTTTATAAGCCCTTGAAACAAGTTCATAAGTTGATTTTCCCACAGATAACGAAAGAGTCATGGATACACAAGATGAATATTGTAAGAAATATTGGTCAAAGAGAAAAGAACTCAAATATTATATTGAATGAAAACTATTTTTTTTATCAATTGTCTTGAATTCTTTTTTTTTTTGAATTTTTATCACAACTTTTTTTAACTTATCTATGGAATATTTGGTAGAACTTTAATATTGCAAGAGACAAAGATATAGTTTTTTTTAGAGAATTTATGGGGTAGGTAATAGAAAAAAAAAAAGAGAAAGGCTAAAGCAAAAGAGGAATAAGAACAAGAAGGATAGTGGAAAACAAGAGACACAAATAAAATCAAATAAGGGATAAATGACACTTGATTCTAAAAGTCAAAGCTCTAATGCCAAATGATATGATTCACCCAACGTGAATGAATCGAAATGTGGAAATGATAATGGAACATATTGAGAATCAGGATAGGATAAGATAAAGGAATCTGACACAAACCGCAACCTGTTGGAGAGCACCAAAGTTATCAAGAGGAACATGATCCTTACTGTGACTTTCCAGAAGAACCAACATTATCAAGGATAGTTCTTTGCCTAAGAACCAAGAGAATCATCTCACACATATATGAAAACTCTCAAAGAGAAGTATTATTATTCATAAAAACCTATCTTTACACTGAATCCCTAACTCCTATTATATAGATAACCTAATCTAGTAAAAAGATAACAAATAAGAAATCCTAATTAGATTGCAAATTCAATCTAGTAAAAAGATAACAAATGTGAAATCCTAATTAGATTGCAATTTAATTTACAATCTAGTAGAAAGATAAAAAAAGAAATCCTAATTAGATTCCAATTTGACTTGCAACTAATTTTAAACAAATAACTTGTAGATAAATATCAAATCCTAATGCAATCTATAGCAAATCATAAACCTTATCACTTAAGATCTTCGATAATATGACTACATAAATTAACCCATGTTGGAATTGAGCTTGGATCCACGTAGTCCTTTTCTTGAACTTCCTTGATGAAATCTTGAAGTGTTTGTTCCATACATTTGATCCTATTTCTCATCATAGGACCTCCCATTCCTTGTAGAGAATCTTTTAGATGATCTCTTTCGCTTAACGTGGTGTTCACGTTCACATCATAGGTTGTGTCAGGAAAATTATAAATGTTGCAATGGTGCAATGAGTTCTTGCTTGAGTGTGTTAGATCCCTTCAGGGGCACTTCTATCTTTTCATCACTCCTTTGTCCTATTTATGTTCCTTTTACCTCCCTTTTATCTTAATTTTTTCTTTGTTTTGGATTCTTTGTCTGCGTTACCATTTTTGAAAAAAAAACAAATTATGTAAAATTATGAACAAATAAGTGATAATTATCCTATAACTATAACTAATTTCTCATAGATAAATTAATTGAATGATGATTTATCAACATAAGAAAAACCAATGAAGTAAAAGTAAAAAATAATGTTTAAAAAAGTCAATATAGCTTCCATCAAAAGAAAAATAAACACTTATTTTAATTAAGATTTAATTTAGATTTGGGTTAGAATTATTACAATGATTTATTAATAACTCTTTGTTTCGTAGCTTGGGGAGTCTATTTATCCTTTATTGAAGCTGACGTTAGGAGCAAGAGGTAAGTATATCATAAGAGCTTATGTTATGACAACTTAGTCCTTGTGTAATTGATGTTTGTGTGATGTAATAGATGTATTTTTTGTTAATGGAGAGGAATGCTCAATAAAGTGTAATACTACTTGAAATGAAAGATGATATTTGTGTGATAAGAATATATAGATATTGTATGTATTTGATGTAACATCCTAAAAATGAAGTTTATCCTACACATAAGTCATATTCATAGTTTCATTATTAGACTGTTACATCATGATGTAGAATCCTTTTAGAAATTACTGATACAGAAAATATGATATAAATCTTTCCTTTTAAAAATACTGAAAAATGAGAGTCTCACATAGTAATCAATGTAGTAGATAATGAATGTTAAGACGTCTTCACTCATGTTAATTTTGAAAACACGCTTTCATTTACTTGTTGTACTATACATTCAATTCCACCATAATATTTATATTATTAGTTATATAGGTAATACAACACATTGATGACAATAAGCTAAAGGCTTCTATGCCCTTCACAAGTTACAATCATCTAGAGCAAAAGGTACAAAGTTGGACAAAGCAGTATAAGGTCCTTTATAGCTCTTCCTGCATTCCATTCCATGAACATTAATCTCTAGTTCATGTTATTTGTTTCATATAGACCGATGCCACCATGATGAGTATGATTATACTTTGGAAAAGAAATGGGAGGTAGGAAGTAAGAAATCATAATTTATTAGTAGGTGTCTACCCTGAGGCTGGTCTCATCATTTTTAACCCAACCATTTCAGTTTATTAAGAATATCGTGACAAGCATATAATTTTAATTATTTATATTTAAAATTATATTGATCCGAAGTGGATTCTTTTTAATAATATAAGAAATTAAATCTCATACAATACATAATTCATATATACTTTGAATCACTCTTTCTATAAAAGTTTATAGACACAAATCTCATGCATTCTTTAAATGAATTTCTTATCATAACATAGATATTATCTAACTCTTACTCATTTTATGTCTTAATCATAATTGTTCTTATTATCTAGTAACCTTCTCAATGACAATTTCATCTAAGGCATAAATTTAGCAATTTAATCAAACAATATCTTCCACTTGTTTACTACTCCACCTTTTGATCTAGGATATGAGCTCATTCCAAATGGTCATCACCATCATAATTTGGAAGACCTATGGCTTCCCCATAGAATGATTTATTTGAAGCCCTAAGACTTCACCATAGAAGGTTATGTACCTTCTGATTACCATAGAAGGACTTACTGCCTTCTAAGTATGCACAAGTTCCAAACTTAGAACACTAAGAGTAGTGTTCAGTTTTCACACAAGGTTCTTCTTTAATGATCTCTTGACTTATTAGGTTTCATTTTAAGTCTTCATGATAGGATGCATGCTAAATATTTTATCAAAATTCTATGCACATATAGCATCCAATTCATCCATTTAATATCAAATCATGGAACCATATAGACATACACAAGTCATCATGCCATGCAAGAGATCACACAAGTCATTACATCACTCAAGAGAGCACATAACACATTTAAACATATAGGGGCATGCTCAAGCATCATCATGATAAATAGGGCATTAATAGTTATCCAAAAGTTCGCTTTCTTAGTAAAAATATTTACTTAGGCATGGTCCTTAAATTTTGGACAACATGTATATTTCTTCTAAAATTTCCAAATTGACCTTATTCTTTATGTTTTATGATAAGTTTCTCAAGGGGAAACCTACACCACTCAACCTTTCTAAGTTTTTCTTGTCCTTTCCTTTTTTTCAAATGTTTTGTTGGTGTTTATCTTATCATTAAGTTTATATTAGTCGAATGGCCTTTCTACCTCTCAAGTGGACTTTTTGTTCATTTAGACCTTATGACCACTTTTATTTCTCAAATCCATTCCTAAGAGAGATGAACATGTAGGTTCCTATTCATTAAATCTTATTTATCTCAAATCAGAACTCTTTTGGCCAAATGGCCTCTTCTAACCCTGCAAAGTTTTGTGTTCATCTTTCTAAGCCTTTATGGTTAAACTTTCAAATCCAAGACCTAATGAGAATAATTCTTAAGTCCTTTCCCATTAATTTATTTTACTAGCTTGATTACTAATTTAAGTTAAATTATTCATATCTTAACTTAATAAGTTATGTTCATTTGTTTGCTATAACTTTTGTAAATTAAATTACCTACTGAACTTAACTTAATAAATTTTTAACTTCTTGTTACTATTTTTCCAAGAGTGTGGCTGAATGGTCAATGTTACCTTGCTAAGACCACTTAATTTATTTTCCTTATCTTTAAAGGTTGTTTCTTTCAAGACCTTGCCTTAGGTTAATAGATTGTACCAACTTAGAATTTTTAAAGTTTTTTCTACTTATTTGCTATATGTTGTCTGAATGGCCATTTAACTCTCACAACCTCATAGCTGAACCTTTAGTCACCACCTTGTGCATGGTTAAGTTCATTCTTAAGCCTTAACAATAATTTCAACTTATTTTCCCTAAAATTTACTAAGTTTGATCGAATGGTTATCTAAATCATTACCTAATATTTATTAAACTTTTAACTCTTTTCTTGCACATGGTTAGGTTCCTTATTACACCTTAATCAAAACTTTAAACTCAAGTCCCCTTATTTAATAGAGAATGGTCAAATCCACACTTTGTTCAAGCAAGGGTTTTTTTTTTTTTCATTTTCTTCTCATTTGACCTTTGTGTCATAAATTTAGCACTTGTTACATAAATTTATTTTAGGTCCATCAAGATCTATCCTTTCTCCATAGATTTGGTCATGATCATGGAGATTTTTAAGTGCCTTGTTCATTTTTTAGTCCATAAGTCCACCCTTGCTCTTATTAGCTTTGAGGTCCAATTTTGGAGTTAAGTTTGTAACTTTTGGTACTTAACATTTTTAGTCTTTTAGGATTATTATCACATGGGTCCATATCTAGATTTTTATCAAAGTCTAAGTTCAAGATTAAAGCTTTTAAGATGAGACATAAGCAAGCTTATAATTTTTATCATAAAGAAAGAATTTTTCAAGACAACCAAGTGGAGATCCACTAGATCTACTCCAAAAACTATCCATCCTTTACTTCGAGCATCTCAAAATTTTTCATAAAAACTCTAAAATCTTCCCAAACGATTAAAAATCATTTTGAAGAAATTTTAACTAATTAAATTTCTCCAAAGATTACAAGAAGCACTTTAATCCATAAAAATTTTCTTTTAACTTCCAAAATTTACTAAAAACTTGGTGATGTTAATTTTTAACAATCAAGGAAAGTTTTCAACTCCATCAAACTCAAGCAAGTGGGATCCATAGAACTTAGAAATAGATCCACCAAAAAGAAAAGAAAAACATAATTAAAAACTTAGAAAAAAATGTATGGTAAAGACCTTACTTGTTGAAGACTTATAAAAGAATTTGGTAGGTCTTTTAAAGTTGATTTACCTCTCTTTTGGAGTCCATAAGAATGCCTTCAAGAATGATGGTGGGACTTTGTTTGTTTAACTTATTATAACTTAAACTTCAAAGATGAAAGTTCAAGCTTAGTGTAGGTTTTGGTATTTTAAGAGAAGTTGGAGTTACTGGTAAGTTTAGAGACCTTTCAAAAGTGTTTATAAAATTATTGATGGAGCAAATGAGCCCCTCTTGGTCTTCCTAAACAAATTTGGCCACTTTGGGACTTGGGAGTTAAATTCCCACTTAAGAACATTTTGGTCTATTTACATGTAATTTTTATTTTCTAAATTAAATGTAAATGTAAGAAGTTATCCTTTAAGATTAGTTTAACACTAATAAAGGTTAATTTAACCTTAAGCTTGGAATTACTACAAATGAAATGAGTTCTTATGGTAATTTAAATAGCAAGTATAGTTCTTGGCATTTTCTCTTGATAATTTACAACCTCTCTCCTTGGTTTTAAATGAAGCATAAAGACATAATGTTGTCTATGCTAATTTAAGACCCATAAAAATTGAAATGAAATATATTTTATCAAAGTCACTTGATTGAAGACTTAAGAATTCTGTGAGAGGAAGGAAGGGATATATTTTGACGAGTATAGCCATGAAAATTTCAATATATGTTCCATGATATTTTTTATTATTAATAAATTTTCATCATAAGGAAACTAGTGCAAATATAGTGTAAGGGGGATAAACATGTCCTATAGCATGGGAAAAAAAGCTTACCTAAGTTGTTGAAGACTTCTCAAACATAATCATTGGTATCATAGATTAAGAAAAACTTTTAATAGATTTCCAGAGAATTGAATAACTTTCAAGGTCTTAACTAGAGAGTAAGTTTATAAACATGTGAAAGAGATCAATGTCATTTTTCAAAAGACCTAAAAGAAGGTCACTAAAAGAAACATATGGAAGAAGAAATCGATCTTCTTTGATCTTTCATATCAGTGAAATCTTGATATGAGATATTATAATGATCTAATGCATATGAATAATATAACATCCTAAAACGAATATCGATTTTACTCTTAAGTTGTTCATTCGATTCCATTATCAGTTTTTTATCTCATGATGCATAATTATTTAGAAAATACTTATTAGAGAAAATATGGTAATTTATTTTTAAAACTGTTTGTTATAAATTGTGAGACTCGTCGATATAACGTATGTGTCAATAAATAAACTACTAGACGTTTTTGTATGTATACAGACTAATATAATTATGTATCATTTGCTTTACTCCATGTATCTCTAATCTAAAGTAAGAAATTAAATATAACCTATTCACATAACATAATACATCACATAATTATATAATCCATCATTGCAAAAAAACAAACTATTTTTTTAGTGATTATTTTTTATGTTAAAAGAAACTGCTAGAAAATTACACTTTCTAACATTTATTTCAAATACAACAAAAAAAAATTCTTTTATGCACTTTATCAAACTTTTCCTTTTAAATTTTTGGACTTTTCCTTTTCCAATCCAGCTTCTCTCGATTCCTCCCTTTTCCATTTCAACTTCTTTCGATTCCTTTCCTGATTTTCATCACTTCACTATTTCTTCTCTATTTAATAACAAAGGTAAGTAAAAAATAAAAAATATCTCACATTGATTCTCTATCATTTCTCAACTGTATATTTTTTTATTAAAACTTTTTAAATTGTTGTTTTGTAATATTTATTTTCAACTATTTTTTAATTTTCTTTCTCAACTAGTTGATAATTTTCCTTCTCCATTTATTACCATCACAGATGTTGAACCTATTATGCATGTTTCCTCTTGTAGTTTATATGCCTCTCTGATCTCTGTTCTTATATCTAGATAAATTTTCTTAAATATAATATTAAAAAGTATGTTACTAATTACTTAAGGTTATCATCATATTCTACGATTATCTTTTCAATTTTTAATCAATTAAAATGAAATTTTAACCTCATTAACATTATACCATAATTAAATGTTTCTTTATATATACAATTGCTTCATTTTTTAAGTTGTGTAAATTTTCAAACTCCCTTGGAATTTCACATGGACACCATGCACATGTGCTTTTAGGAGCTTATTAACGAAAATATTAATTCTAATTATACCTAATTAATAGGTTGCTATTATATGTTCTCACTTATATCAAATTTTCTAGTGCAAAATTGATTTTGGAGCAAATTTCATAAAGATATTTACCTAGGACAAATGAAAGTAGAGAGGAATTTAATTAATTACTCTTGTTGTTGAGAAAATCTTTCCTCAAGGTATGAAAAATTAGAATTTTATAAATTTATTAAATGTTAATTTTTACCATTTTAATTTAACAATTTTTTATTTAAATATTTTTTATTAATTTAATTTTAAGAAAGAAAAAGTGTATTATAAATAGAAACTATTTAAAAAATATCAATAAATATTTTTAATATATCTAATAAAAAAGTAAAGAAATAATTGATGTATTCATTTAAAATAACAACTACCAAACAAATATAATTAGTGTTTAAAAATACTATTACTTTCTTTTTATCCATATTTTATTCTTACATCAATTTATGTTTGGTTTTGGTTAGCTGCTAAGTAGAGTCAATATTTTAGAAGTTCCCCAAAAGAAATATCTTGTACCCCTTGAACTACTCGGCAATTAAAGATGTCTCCTACAACCTCTTGAATTGCTCACCAATTAAAGACCCACGCCAAACTTTGATTCTGACTCGATCTCCTCTTCTTCACGTATTAAAAAAAAATCCTAAAGATAGCAATCCAAAGATTATTAAATGCAAGTTAACCCAAAGTTTAATATATAAGATATTTGAAATCAACTCGTGTCTAAATTTAAATTATGCCATATTAATTAAATTTATCTGGAGCTATTACTACTTATAGTAATCTCTCAAATTTTGTTAGAGAATAATTGTCTATTGGTTATTTTAATTTTAAATTTTTTATTAATCTATTAAATATGCTGAAACATAAATTAATGTATAATTTTTTCTTTTTTCATATTATTTAGACTTATGTTTGAGTTATCCATAAATTACTTTAATCAATGGGTAATAAGGAAGCCAAAAACTGTATTTTTTTTTACAAATCATAGTATTTAATATTATTGATATGTTGAATTCTATAATCTTTAATAAAAACTTATAACATATATGATTTTACTATGTAGAAAATTTGTATATATAACACTTATAACACGAACTAAAACATTAATTAATGTTCTTAATTTATGTGAAATAGGTCTAAATAATTAATACAAACAAACAGGTTTAAATATATATATATATATATATATATATATATATATCTAAACACTATAGAATTAATTATAAGTATTTAATTATATTTTATGATTCAATGCAATGAATACTTATTTAAAATAAAAAATGTTTTTATTGTTTTTTTCATTTCTATTTTTTCCATTCTATTTGAATTTTTGCTGGTTGAAGCTTAATGATCACTACATTTTTATTTTTATTGGATAAATCTAAAAATGAAATAAACTTTGTAATGTGATCAGCAGGCTCATGTATATTATGATTTTGGACCCTGAACCTTTTGTCTATCTGTGAACTACTTGGATCGGTTCCTCTAAATATATGAATTACCAATAAAATCAAAATACTAAAATCATAGTAGTGTTTTTTTAAGTTTATGTTTTTTGATAGTCTAAATTTGTTTTGCTGATCTTTTCTCTTGGGTTATTTAAAGAGGCAAAAGTTGGGATATGCAATTGCTAGTTGTAGTATGTTTGTCAATTGCTACTAAAATGGAGAAGACTAAAGTGCCTCAATGTGTAGATTTCCAGGTATAGTAGAAATGTAAAATCGTGTAACATCTTTAGATATATTGTTACAAAATTTAATATATATCATTTTTACCTTTAATTCAAGATATTTAATTGTTCTTACGAGAATTTCATTGGATTCTATAGAGATCTCTTATAATAGACCTTAATTAATTGGTCCTATTTTGTTGCTTTGACATGAAAAAATGCTCCTATTTCTAGCTTATGGTCCTGACTTTTAATTCTCTCTTTCTCTTTCTGGATTGAGAAATGTATGTATGATAGCTTTATTGGCCATAATAATGACTTCATTCTAGAAAAACATCGTTGTTGATTAATGCATGCACAATCCTTGATTTGGTTTCGCCGCAGATTTTGTACGATAGTATACTATATTACAAGTCCATGTAGGCATTGATCAAAGTTGCTATAATATCAACAAATAAACATTTTATTTCAAGTTTTTTAATTTTTACAAATACGAATCCTAGTTGAATCTTGACTTGAAAGCAGTTTAACTTAACAAGGATACATCTGATGTGTTGATTGTAAGATAATTTTTGCTTTGTAAGAAATATGTAACACCTAAAACATTTAAGGGTAATTTTTATAACATCATTTAAGGATACGTGATGGCATATTATAGAATTGGTTGTGCCTATTATGAGCAAGGCAAGAACATTGAGGCTATTCATAAGGGCTTTCTTAAAGGTTCCTTCAAGCGTATAATTAATTTACACTTACTTATTTACCCTATTATATTAATATTGCCTTTTGTAAATGATGTAGTTTTGGAACTTGATCCACAAAATCAAGATGCCATAGTCAGGTTTGTGTAAATCTTTGTCTAATTTTATCATCAAATTTATAATCCAAGACTTAAATTGAAACGCATTATTATAGGATATGGGCGAACAAACGCATTATCATGTCTGAGAGTTCAATTTCAGGAAGGATATTTGCGATTGCAATACTGCCTTAGAAATCAAATTTGAGCCAAAAATTTTGATAATAACTCTTGTAGTTGAATTTCTGATCCGTATAAAGGAAAACTTGTTTATGGTTGATTCGTTTATGAATTTGTGTTTTTCTTGATTTTGATCTGAATAGTTATCACTGAATTGCACTATCTATGGTTCGTATAACCTTATACCAAATCTGAACTCAAAAACATTTGCAAGTCAATTCGGAACTAGGTGAATGACATATTGGGCCATGTTCAGGTTTGTAATTAAAAGCCCAAGAAGGTAGATCCAATTAGCTTCGCCTTAAGGAATAATGTTGTAGCCTAATAACTAAAGGCCCATTAACTAGTAAAGGTCATAGGTGTAATAAAATTAGCGCTCACGGCTTAAAGTAAATATGCCTTAAAAAATGAATAAGCATGTTTTACAGTATCTATTTCAAAGCCCACTTTTTTTTTTTAGTATTCAGAATATGAATAAATAACAGGATAGTTAATGCTAAAGTAGGTTGAATCCATAAATTAATTCCTTCACCTTCATAATAAATATAAGTTTTTTTAAAAAAAAAAATCCAACTTTTTGGATAAGGAAATTATTAATATTAGAATACTCCGTGTTTTACTGTTACTTTATCAAATTTCAATTTTTAGAAATTAGTTATATATTAAATTGAATTCAAGTCTTAAACAAAAGTCACATTTTAATTTATTTTTAAAAAATTAATTAAATATAATAGTTTAAAACAAGTCTCTTCCTAACCTCATTTTTAAAAGTCTAAAACAATATTTCTAAATTTTAGATAACAAATTTTAATATAAGTGGGGTAACATTTTCTATCGTTTCGTATTTTAATTCGTATAAATTTAAGTGTGACTTACGTCGATTTGGGTTATGCGAACATGTAATTTTAGAAAATCGTTGTTTTAACTAATTTTATTTAAAAATGTCTATTTTCAAATTTTTTAAAATTCATGTAATGAATTTTAATATGAGCGTGTAGCGTTCTTTATTGTTTCATATTTTAATTTGTGAATATTCAAGCGTAGCTTACGTCAGTTTGGGTTCTGCGAACACGTGATTTATAAAATTGTTGTTTTAACTAATTTCGTTCAAAATGTCTATTTTTAAATTTTCTGAAATTCGTGTAACAAATTCTAATACGAGCGGGTAACATTCTCAACCATTTCGTATTTTAATTTGTGTAAATTCAAGCGCAGCTTACGTCGGTTTTGGTTCTGCAAACACATGATTTTAGAAAATCATTGTTTTAACTAATTTTGTTCAAAAACGTCTATTTTTGAATATTTTGAAATTCGTGTAACGAGTACTAATACGAACGAGTAACATTCTCTACCGTTTCATATTTTAATTTGTGCAGATTCAAGCACAGCTTACGCCGGTTTGGGTTCTGTGAACGCCTGATTTTAGAAAATTATTGTTTTAAATAATTTCGTTAAAAACGTCTGTTTTTGAATTTTCTAAAATTTGTGCAACGAGTTCTAATACGAGCGGGTAGCATTCTCTACCGTTCCGTATTTTAATTCATGCAGATTCAAGCACGGCTTATGTCGGTTTGGGTTATATGAATACGTGATTCTAGTAAATCGTTGTTTTAACTAACTTCGTTAATAAACGTCTACTTTCGAATTTTCTAAAATTTATGTAACGAATTCTAATACGAGCAGGTAGCATTCTCTATCTGTACTTTAATTCATATAAGTCCAAGTGCGGCTTCTGTCGGTTTAGATTTTACATACACGTAAATTTCGGAAGGTATATTTAAACCAATATCGCTTAAAACCACTTTCACAAAATTCCTAATACTACAAAATTCTCTTCTTTTTCTCAAAGAGATGGTCTTTTTACCAGAATTACGTAGCCTTGAATTTTCTATTGCACCATCAAATACGTAGGAGCAGGATCAAGTCTATCAGATTATTTTCTACAAACCTATTTATTTCTATTCTATCTAAAAAGATCAAAAAGTTTTTAAAAATATCAAAATTATACAGTCAATTTAAGGGTACCGTTCTTCGAAACAGACAAATAAGGTGCCTAATATCTTCCTTACTCGTAATCGACACTCCCAAATGTAAAATTCTTCCTCAGGTTAAGATTTTTTCTAAATATTTTTTTAAAAAAATAAAATTTAATAACAATTCTACGATCAAATTAAAATCTTCATAAAATTTTAACAAGTCCATCATTTCATTATAATTACGATTTCAACAAACTGTAATTAAATGTTTTTAAAATAGAACTATATATTATTGATAGGAACAAACACATGGAATATGAGATATGCAATCTTCTATAGCATTGCACACTTAACATGGAACATGACATATGCAATCTTCTATAGCATTGCACATTCCACTTGCTTGACCCCCAAATTTGTTTTGACAATCAGTGTTACATTTGCCACTACTTGGACAATTTTCATATAATTTTCTGTCGCACATTCTTGCCTCTACCATCTTCATCGATCCTTCATTTTCTATATCAAATACAAGAACATAAAAACAAATAAAAGAAACATAATTATCAGAACAAAATAAAAAAAAAATATAACTTGAATTAATGTAAAAATTTAAACATACCAATGTTAATGGAAAGAACAAGCATAATGACCAAAACCAAAGTGATAACCTTCATCTTTGATGTGAGAGAAGTATACTCCTAAATTCAATTTGATGCTAACCGATGAATGAATGTGATGTTATACTAAAACTATATTATATACTTCATAAGCATTTAATGTTCTTTAAATATGTCTATTATTTATAATATATATATATATATATATATGTATATATATAATGTATTTAATTCATTTTCTTCTTTTATTTGATCATTTTGATAATTAATCATATATTTAATATTAAATCTGTTATAATTATCAATAATTTATTCAATTTTATAAAAGAAGATTTTTAAATTAAAAAATAGATAAGGAAAAAATTTATTATCCTTAAATAATGATAAAATTAATTATATATTTTATTAAATATGTGTTTGGGACTGTATTTTCACTTAGATAAAATTTAAAATTCTCTATTTAACATGATAACTATTTTAATAATTACTAGCATTTTTATAATACTACCTTCGAGTAGCAGGCAAGATTTCTGGCTGAAACTCATCCTTCCGTTTCATCTTTGATATATTTTGATAATTCAGTTATTATGAAATATTATCTTTAGTATTATTATTTAATATTACAATATTTAGTTTAGTCATAAATATTTTATTTAAATTATTAATAATAAAATATTTATTTTTTAATAAAAATTTTAAAGATAAAACAAATAAATTTTATAGAAACATTATTTTAAATTTATTTACAAAAATTTAAAAATATATTTTTATTAAAAATACATAATAAATAAATATAGAAATTGCTTTAATAGAAATATATATATTTATAAATAAAAATAAATTTAAAATATTATATTTATTTTTAATACTATAATTTAATTTAGACAGTAAAATATTAAATTTTATAAATATTAAAAATTATTACTTAAATTTAAATTTAATGATCATATTTTTATTTTTTATTTTTTATTTTTTATTTATCATTAAATTTAATAACTAATTTTATCAAAACACCTTTTACTTTGGTAAGAAAGTTTTTCAGTTTCTAGCTCTAGGGTTGCTTTTTAAGTTTTTCTAATATTTTTATCTTCTAATTAATTTAATGTTAAAAATTTAATCTTCTGTAATGATTTCTATTATTTATAATGTATATATTATTTAATTTATTTTTTTCTTTTATTTAATCATTTTGATATTTAATAATACATTAAATATCAAATATTAAATTTACATGTTGTTACTATCAATTATCAAATATTAAATTTATATGCTGTTACTATCAATAATTTATTCAACTTTACAAAAGAAGTTTTTTATGTTAATAAATATATAAGGAAAAAAGTATTATTATCTTTAAATAATGATGAAATTAATTATATATTTTATGAAAGATGTGTTTTAGAAGTGTATTTCAGTTACATAAAATTTGAAATTTTTAAGATTATTTTAATTCTGTTTAACATGACACCTGTTTTGATAACTACTAGAATTATTTTAATGCTATCTTCGAGTAGCGGTTCAGATTTCTGCCTGAAACTTATCCTTCCGTTTCATTTTTGAATATTTTGATAATCTATTTATTATGAAATATTACCTTTTCATATCATTATTAAATGGTATAATATTTAATTTATTTATATTATTCATAATAAAATATTTATTTTTTAATAAAAATTTTAAAGATAAAATAAATAAAATTTTATAGAAACATTATTTCAAATTTATTTATAAAAGTTTAAAATATTTTTTATTAAAAATACATCATAAATAAATAAATTGAATCATCAAACTTATTTTTTAATATATAATAATGAAAATAAAATAAAATTTATTTGTATAATCTTTTTTTAATAGAAATATATATTTATAAATAAGAATAAATTAAAAAATAATATATTTATTTTAATATTATAATTTAATTTATCCAATAAAATAAATGTAAAAAATTAATACTTAAATTCAAATCTAATAATCATGTCCTTATTTCTATTTTTATTTATTATTTAATTTAATAATTAGTTTGACCAAAACCCTTTTAGTTTGATGAGAAAGTTCTTCAATTTTTAGCTTAAGGTAGTTTTTCAACCTTTTCTAATATTTTCATTATCTAATTAGTTTAATGATACAAATTTAATCTTCTTTAATGATGTCTATTATTTATAATATATACATATATTATTTTTTTTCTTTTGTTTGACCATTTTGATAAGTAATAATACATTTAATATCGAATATTAAATTTATATGCTATTACTATAATAGTTTATTCAATTTTACAAAAGAAATTTTTTAAATTAAAAAATAAATAAGAAAAAAAAATATTATTATCCTTAAATAATGATGGAATTAATTATATATATATATATATATATATATTATTAAAGGTGTGTTTAGAAGTGTATTTCAATTATATAAAATTTAAAATTTATAAGATTATTTCAATTCTTTTTAAAATGATAGCTGTTTTGATAATTACTAGCATTTTTTTAATGCTACCTTGAAGTAGCGGGCAAGATTTCTGGCTGAAACTCATGCTTCCGTTTTATCTTTGAATATTTTGATAATTCATTTATTATGAAATATATACCTTTTTATATTATTATCTAATGGTAAAATATTTATTTTAGTCATAAATATTTTATTTAAATTATTCATAATATATTATTTATTTTCATTAAAAATTTTAAAGATAAAATAAATGAATTTTATAGAAACATTATTTCAAATTTATTTATAAAAATTTAAAAATATTTTTATTAAAAATAAATAATAAATAAATATAATCATCAAACATATTTTTTAATAAATAATAATTAAAATAACATTAAATTTATTTGTATACTCTTGCTTTAATAGAAATATATATTTATAAATAAGAATAAATTAAAAATATTATCTTTATTTTAATATTATAATTTAATTAAGACAGTAAAATATTAAAATTTAAAATTACTAAAAATTATTACTTAAATTTAAGTTTAATGCTCATATTTTTATTTTTATTGATTATTTAATTTAATAACTAATTTTCGCAAAGTACTTTTTAGTTTGATGAGAAAGTTCTTCAGTTTCTAGCTCTAGGTAGTTTTCAACTTTTTCTAATATTTTTAACTTCTAATTAATTTAATGATAAACATTTAATCTTCTTTAATGATTTCTATTATTAATAATATATATATTGTTTAAATCAGTTTTTTTTTCTTTTGCTTGACCATTTTGATAGTTAATAATACATTTAATATCAAATATTAACTTTATATGCTATTACTATCAATAATTTATTCAATTTTACAAAAGAAATTTTTAGATTCCAAAATAGATAAGGAAAAAAATATTATTATCCTTAAATAATGAGAAAATTAATTTAATATTTTTATCAAAGATGTCTTTAGAAGTGTATTTCAGTCACATAAAATTTAAAAATTTAAAAATTATTTCGACTCTCCTTATCATCATAGCTATTTTGATAACTACTAATATTTTTTAATATTACCTTTGAGTTGCGGCCAAGATTTCTGTCTGAAACTCATCTTTTCATTTCAGTTTTGAATATTTTAATAATCCATTTATTATGAAATATTACCTTTTCGTATTATTATTTAATGACACAATATTTAATTTAATTATAAATATTATATTTAAATTCTTCATAATAAAATCTTTATTTTTTAATAAAATTTTAAAATTAAAATAAATAAATTTTATAGAAACATTACTTCAAATTTATTTATAAATATTTAAAATTATTTTTTATTAAAAATACAGAATAAATAAATAACGTAACAAATAAATACAATCGTCAAACTTATTTTTTATATATATAATAATCAAAATAACATTAAATTTATTTGTATAATCTTTTTTCGATAGAAATATATATTTATAAATAAGAATAAATAAAAAATATTATCTTATTTTTAATATTATAATTTAATTTAGCCAGTAAAATATTAATTTATAATTACTTAAAATTATTACTTCAATTCAAGTCTAATGATTATGTTTTTATTTTTTATTTATCATTTAATTTAATAACTTGTTTTACCAAAATACCTTTTAGTTTGATGAGAAAGTTCTTCAGTTTCAACTTTTTTTAATATTTTCCGCTTCTAATTAGTTTAATGATAAACAATTTAATCTTCTTTAATGATTTCTATTATTTATAATTTATATATATATATATATTAAAAATAATTTTTTCTTTTGTTTGATCATTTTAATAGTTAATAATACATTTAATATTAAAAATTAAATTTATTTTCTGTTACTATTAATAATTTATTGAATTTTACAAAAAAAATTAAATTAAAAAATAGATAAGGAAAATAATACCATTTTCCTTAAATAATGATGAAATTAATTATATATTTTATCAAAAATATGCTTAGAAATATGTTTCAATTACATAAAATTTAAAATTTTTAAAATTATTTTAGCTCTGTTTAACATAATATCTATTTTAATAATTATTAGCATTTTTTTAATGCTATCTCGAAGTAGCGGATAAGATTTCTGGCTTAAACTTATTTTTCTGTTTCATCTTTGAATATTTTGGTAATTCATTTATTATGAAATATTATCTTGTCGTATCATTATTTAAATGCTATAATATTTAGTTTAGTTAAAAATAATTTATTTAAATTATTCTTAATAAAATATTTGTTTTAAATAAAAATTTTAAAGATAAAATAAGTTTTTTTTATAGAAACATTATTTCAAATTTATTTATAAAAATTTAAAATATTTTTTATTAAAAATAAATAATAAATAAATAGAATCATGAAACTTATTTTTTATAATATATAATAATCAAAATAACATTAAATTTATTTGTATAATCTTGCTTTAATAGAAATATATATATATATATATATATTTATAAATATGAATAAAATAAAAATATTATCTTTATTTTTGATATTATAATTTAATTTAGAGAGTAAAATATTATCATTTGTAACTACTATAAATTATTACTTAAATTTATTGTTTAAACCTTGTGCGAAACCTATCATGGTCTGCGTTGGATCTCTTTCTTTATCAATATTTTCTATTTTTCGTTTTCACTTTTCCAATTGAAAGATCATTGTTGCTGTTTTAATTTTATTTCTTGAATCTTTTCTATTGTTCCTGTGAGAAAATCCTTATGTATAGATTTTAATCAACTTCAAGTTTGTATAAACATTTTGTGATGTAATTTTAATTTCTTTTGAAACATTAATATTTTTTTTATTTATCATTATATCATTAATTTAAGTTGATATTTTTTCTTCTTCTTCTTTAATCGATGTATAAAATTAAATTTTTACATCAGTTAAATTATATAATTAATATAAAAATTTAATTTTTTATATTAAATAAGCTTAGAATCAATATAAAAAATAAATTTTATATATCGATTATTTAATCAATATTAAAAATCATCACTTTTAATATGTGATGTTTGTATATCATTAATAAAACTGATATAAAAGGTTGAAGTAATTAACATAATTTTTTTATCAATGTTTAATTTTTAAAATTTTAAATTAAAATTTTTATGTTTAGATTTTTGATAAAATTAAAATTAACACAAAATAAAAATAAAAGTTAATAGTAAAATAAAATAAAATTAAAATTACATAGATAAACAATATTTACAAATATTATTATTTTAATGATTAACATGATTCAACATCAAATAAGAATAATTATCAAATACTAAAATTTATTTGATCTAATTATAAAAGGATAGAGATTAAAATAATTTACATAAAATTTTATATTTAAATCTCATCATTTTTATTATTATATAAAAAATATATAAATAATTATGCATCAAAATAAAAGATATAAATACTAGATAAATAAATAATAACATAAAAAACAAAAATAAAAAGTATACAAAAATTTAGTTAAACTTGTTTCAACAGAAAAATAACTAAAAAGTATATAATAATAAATAGAAATATAAAAATAAGAAAGAATTAAAATAAAAAATGCGCAAAATTAATGCTCACAATAATTTTTGCGTGTAGAAGTTAAATAAAAATCCTATTTTATATAAGAATTAAAAGGGAATTCACCTTCACTTGAACCATCTACAAGGTTCAATTTGGTGGCTTTTAAATAGTTTAAAAGACTAATTTAATAAGTATTTAAAAATTAATATGAGCGGCCATAAAGTTTAGAAGCCAAATTAATTTTTTAATGAAAATTATTCGATGACAAGTCATAAAAAATTTAAAATTCGTTAAAATATCTCAAAGTAGAATCTTTGTTAGCTGTCGTCCCAAATAAAAAATTAAATTTATTTTAAATTACCACATCCGAGATCATTCTTTATTAATTAGTTTCAAGAGTTAAATTTTAATTCATTTTGTTAAGGCGAGACATATTCCTTAATTATCATATTTATTTTTTAATTTTATATTAATCATTTAAAAATTTAGCATACTATATTAATTTTCTAAAAAAATTTGTTATCAAAATAATCGTTAAAAATATAAAATAATCTTGTATAATTATTTTAATCTTTTATAAAATTAAATTAGGTACATTCTAATTTTTTAAAAATTAACTTGGCAATATGTATATATTAGAGAGAGAACAATACTGCCACGTATCTTAACTTTACAAGACCAATAACTATTATTTTTATCAAATTTATAACCTTTAAGAAAAATATTTTAAATTTGATATGAACCTTTCATGGAGCAAGAGAGACCAAAAGGAGTAATTCACCCCTTTTTCTTCTGCTCATGGATCATGTCATTCAACTTTCTCTTGCTCAAATCTTCCACTAGGAGCAGATTAATTAAGCAATATGTCAGATTACCTTCCTGAAGCTCTTGTTCTAGAAATTCTGTATCGCCTTCCACCCAAAACCCTTCTAATATGCATGTCAGTGTGCAAAGCATGGAAGTCAACTATAAAGAGTCACACTTTTATATCCTCTCACCTCCAAAAAAATCTCTCCAACCCCACACTTTCTTTCCTTCTCATCTCCCATCTACCCCGTAGTGGTGATGAGGAGCAATATTTGTGTAACGGCCTTCACACAATTGCAAAACTCCGTTACTCATTTCCAACACCAAATGGATGGGGTTTTCGCATCCGCTCTGTGGCAACCGTTAACGGTGTCATTTGTCTTTCTGACAATCTTTTAAGCTACACCGATTTTATAGTTCTATGGAATCCTTTTATTCACAAACACATACAACTCCCAATTCCAATATTCACTGTTCAAACATTGCGTTCCTCTTGTCTGTTCTTTTTGGGATTAGGGTTTGATTCAAAAAAGAAAGATTTCAAGATGGTGAGAGTTTGTTATCGTCGAGGCCAGGATGCTCGTGGTGTGGTTCCTCCTTTGGTAGAGTTGTATTCCCTCAACGAGGGTGCTTGGAGAATCATTGATGCTTCTTCTGTGGATGTTAGGATAGTGGAGCATGTGCGAAAACAATGTTTTCTACATGGGAATGTGCATTGGCTTGCTTATGAAGGCACACAAGCTCCTTTTCAAAATTGTGTACTAATGTTCAATGTGGAGGAGGAGAATTTTAAGAAATTAAAGCTTCCACCTGAGTTGAGTTCATTATATTCATTTGAATTAACCATTTCTTTGATCAACGGTTGCCTCTCACTGGTAGACTATGTCCATGAAGTAACAACTGGTGTGTGTAACATATGGATGCAAAGAGAGTCAGAGTCATGGAATAAGATGTACAGTATTAATTTGCAGAGTAGAATTCAAAAAGTTTTTGTATCAAGGACAAGTGATGAGATTTTTGCGGTCCCATATGGACAATCCTTGCATGTGTTTGACTCCAAGACACAGAAGATGACAAATCTCGGGATTCAAGGTATTGCAAGAAGCTTCTCTATCAGTGAATACACGCAGAGTTTGGTTTTATTGGACAGAGAAAATGATGCAATTTGCCCTATAAATAAGAGGTAAGCTAAATACTTCACTTGGTTTCCTATGGATAATGTGTTACTTGTGCTTTGTCTAGTTAAGCTACATATTTTAATTTTCTCGAAGTAATTATACTGGTTTTTATTACATGGTTTTAATTAAAGCAATTTTCCCTGTGTTACTAGTGTTAGGTTTAGTTTCTAATTTTCTGAAAGTAATTATTACATGGCTAATTAAATCCTTGCAGGACGACACCAAAGTTGCATTTTGGTTGGCAAAACTTGTTCACACAACATCAATGGTATTTAATTTCCTACTTTTTTTTAGTGAATGTTGTACACGTGTTTATGTACTAAATGAAACGTGTATGTGTATCTATGTTTTTAATCTACCTTTTATTAAAGTATCACTACCTTTTTCTAGGTTATTTTTGTTGTAATATAGTTTTCAACTAATGAATTATGAATGTAAACTTGATAACCGCCTGTAAAATTACTCATAAGTGATTCACAGCTATGATGAATTGTGTGCAATTATGTGGTTAGTTGCATGTTATAAGTGGTTATTTCTTTACGATATGGTACAATTCATCAAATGGGATATTACTTTGAGGACAATTATATTTAAAGCCTATGTACATGCATGGTAGATGGTCAAATATTGAATTAAATCTATGTGATAGGATATTAGGGCAATGCGGATGTTTTCCTCGAATCATATTATAATGTCAATATCAATAAAAGATTTCTCAGCTCATCATTTCTTATAAATTATTATTATTATTCTACCCCATATAATTGTATAATGACATAAGCCTGTCTATAAATTTTAAGTATCGATTCAAAGTTTAACCTCATAAAAACATTAAAAGATTTTTTATATTGTTGAAACGAGACAAAAAAATATATTATATAATTAAGTTAGATAAAAGAAGAAAATAAAATATAAAGAAATTTCTTTTTTTCTTTAATTTTTTATTAGTTTATAAATCTTTAGATTTTTTTAACTCATTTACTTAGGTTTTTTTGAATTTTTTTATATTTTTTATTTTTTTCAAATTTTTTATTGTTTTCTATTTTCTTTTACTCTTTTTCCTTTCTTGATCACTTATTTGTTCCTAAAAATTTATTTTTTATTTTATCTAAGGGTATATAAAATTATATCAATTCATTTAAATGCTATCAAGAAAAACAACTTCTTAATCTTTTAAGTTCAAAGAAGAAATTAAGTAATATTCTAAGTTTGTGTTCATTCAATAAAACCTAATTTACCTTTATCAATTTTTTGTTATATAATAAACTTATAAAATACTTGAAGAGATTATAAGACAAGTTTTAAAGTGAATAAGTCAGAGAAGAATCTCTCAACAAAGAGAGAGAAAGGTTGGGTGTCTTCTATTAGGCTTAATCCTTTCACTAAAGCTACTTTATTGTGAAACAATATAATAAGAAACATATCTAATTATCAATTATTTACATTAAAAGTTTTTATATTCTTATTAAATTTACTTAATATTTATTATAAAGTTAAGATATTCCTAAATCTAAAACAATCAGCAATCCAAAAACACAGGTTGCTATAGGACACAAACATTTACAAAACGAAAAACTCGAGAAGGGATATCCCTCCTCAAACTTAATCATACACTATCTTCTTTATTTTATTTAGAAAAATTATTTATTAAGATGGGTTTTTTAAAAAATAAGAAGAAAGGTATGTGATATTTACATACGTAAGAATACAAAAAAAAAGTGCAAAAGAAAGAGAATTGGAACCTCCCTGAAGAGGAGGGAGAGGGTCTCTCTCCTCAAACTTAGAGGTCAACAATGCCCTTAATGTGTTCCTTGTTTGCATCAATCATTAGGAAAGAAGTCCTACACTTTGGTTTATCCTTCTTAGAATAAAAACATATGTCAGTTTCAGAGAATCATATACAAAATAAAGTAAAATAATATAAGTGCATACAAAGATTGGTTTTGTACATAAGAGTAAGATACATAATAATTAAAATGTCTAATATCTTAATATAAAACCTAATCCTAACAATATAATCATCATCAGAAAATATAAGATGGTCACTAAGGCAATTAGTGACTTATCTGGCCTTACAATAACCATAGCATGGTCATACTAAAATTTGGCACGACCAAGCAAAATACTAAGAATGGTCATGCACCAAGGGCACATCCTTGCAATGGAGATACTCTTTCTAGCATGGTCATTCTACCATGGGCACAGTCTTGCTCATTACACTTTTTAAAACAAAATAATTAAAATCAAATCATCCTAAAGCTAAGAAGATAAGTTGCTTTCTGCAAGTGCTTATTTAACATCATGAGTATGACGGACCTATATCCAATGGCTAATTGGAGTCATATATGACTACTTGATATAATTCACATCACTACTTTAGAATCCAACAACATATATGTGTCATATAGGAGTGTTTCTTGGATGTACCTTCCTCAAAACGTTTAAATTTTTATTCATTTATGTTGAAGGTTTTTCCATTCTTTCTAATAGGATCCAACACTCCAGAGGAAAATGTTCTACTTACCTTATAAGGACCATTTCTCCTAAACTTAAGTTTTCTGAGAAACAAACCAAACCCTAAGTTATAAATTAATACCTTCTTACTTACTAAGAACCCAACGTTTCTAAATATGTTTGGGATGTCCTCTTTTATCTTTTTCTTGCAGTGATTTAGACCTCCTTGGTGTTCCTAAGCAAATTTGACCACCTAGAGCATGTGGGAATTAAATTTCCACTTAAGGGTATTTTGGTTTATTTACATGTAATTTTCATTTTTCAAATTAAGTGTAAATGTAAGGAATTATCCTTTAGGATTAATATAACACTAATTATTCTTAATTTTTTACCAATCAATATTAACTTATTCTAAGAATAATTAATTTTAATTAATCAAGGTAAATTTACTTTAATAATGGTAAATTTACTTATTCTGAATTTTAATTATAGCTTGGAGCTTGGAGCTTAAAGATAATATCTAAACTTTTTGTGTAAAAGTATCATTTGGGTTCCTTTGTAAACATTAGTTTTAAAATTTATATTTAGGTACCTTGTGACTTGTAATTCTTAGAAATTGTGGTAGGTTCTTTTTCCTTGTGTAATTTGAATTTTACATTGAAATTTGGATGTAAGTGGACATTCAAACTTAAGCCTTAATATAGATATTCACCATAAAAGGAAAATTCGTATAGTAATTTGTACAAGCAAAGGAGCATAAAGTGGGTGTTAAATGCTTGTGTGATCTTTTTAGTATAATTGTTAGCACTAACTTATCTTCTTTTCCAAGGTCATGGGGATAAGTATATACACTTAATCCTTGATTTTTATATGCCTTAGAAGCTTAAGATTTCTTGTAAACTGTTTTGACTTGCTTTACTTAATTGTAGTGTAAGAAATTTGGGTCTGGAAAGGATTTTTCTTTTGTAAATGAGTTCCCATGATAGCTCTCTGAGAAACTAAATGGAATAATTGGCCACTAGATTAGAAAGGATTTTTCAAACCTAAGCTAAGGGTATTGAATAGTACCTAGATAACTTGGAAAGAAGAAATTCACATAGGCATCAAAGAAACTAAAGAGAAATTAAAACTGATGGATCAAGAAAGGGAGGTTATCATAGTGATGAGGAGGAGATATTTGAAGGAGATGTCAACTTTTTTAGGAAAAACAAAGATCCAAAGAATAAAAGGGGAAGATACCCACAAAGAGAGGGGTCATATTCAAGGGATAAATCCCACTCATCCAAAAGGCCACCAATATCCAAAAGGATCTCACAAAGGGAAGGTAGAAATAGGGGTCACCATAGACATGGGGAACCTTCTAATAGGATCCATAGGATTAGAACCTATAGGAGTAGAGATAGAAGCTTTTACAGAGATAACATAGAGGTTAGACATCATAGGAATAGTTCTAGGAGTATAAACCATAGGGGTAGAGGCCATCATGACCCTTGGAAGTATCATATATCATAATGCCTAGGTTTTAGGATAAGAATTACTCAAAAGCATGCCTAAACTGGGAGCTCAAGATTAAGCAGTTGTTTTCAAGTTATTTCATTAGGGAGGAGCATAAGGTAAGTCTAGCAGCCTTGAAATTTTGTGATTATACCCTAATATGGTGGGATAAGTTGAATAAGGAAAGATACCAACCTTTGAGTGAATGAAAGGAGATGAAACACATAATGAGGATTATGTATGTACCTCCTCATTCTTTATAATAGGCTCAAAAGACTCAATCAAAACACCAAGAGTGTAGATAAGTATTACAAGGAAATAAAAGTAGTTGTAAGTATGGCTAATCTAAGGAAGAGTGAGGAGGATACTATAGCTAGATTTGTAGATGTCATTAGGCATGAGCTAAGAGACATAGTAGAACTTCACCATTACTTTAAGATTGAATCTCAACTCACTAGGAAGGGTAAGGGTAAGTTTAATTCTTTTAAGTCATCTACAAAAGAAACATATTACTTGAACCTTAATGACCTTTACCATCAAGCCCTTAAGGTTAAATCTCAACTCACTAGGAAGGGTAAGGGTAATTTCTTGGACCATGGTCTTCCTAGGGTTTGTCATAGGAAAACATAGGATCCAAGTTAACCAAGAGAAGGTCAAGGTCATTCAAGAATGACCAACTTCCCAAAATGCTAGATAAGTCGGGAGTTTTCATTGATTGGAAAGCCTATATAAAAGGTCTGTTAAAGATTTTAGCATCATTACTTCTCCACTCAATAAAATGGTAAAAAAAAATATTAAATTTTTTTGGGGATCAATAACAAAAAGTATTTGATACTTTGAAGCACAGGCTTATTGATACATCAATTCTTTTGAATTGATTTACCTACAAGGGGAAAGGGCATCGTATTGCATACTTTAATGAGAAATTCAAAGAGGATGCTTTTAATTATCCTATCTATAATAAAGAGCTTTTATATTCAACATAACACCTAAAAAATAATAATAGTGAAGAAAAAATAACATAAGAAAATGAAATACCTTATATAAATGATCTTAACATATTTTTCTTTATCATCTTCTATCAATTGTAATAAATTTTCATCTCTTACTTTTAGATTTTGGATTGCAAAGATATTTTTTATTTTAATGATTTTATTTAAAAGAATGAAAAATAAAGTAAGAGGTATAGACAAATTAAAACCAAAATAATAAAAAAAGAAATAAAAGGTCATGTGCTAAATATGTTCAAGAATGGAAGATACTTCATCAAAGATACAAAAGATTCTCCACATTCTCTACACATAGAAATACCTATAAGAAGGAGAAAAGATAAGAAACAGAACAAACAAATTTAACGTGGTTTAACACTATTTGTCTACATTTACAGAATATTATAAAAATATTTATTACTATTAGCAATTTTCATATGAAATTAATTGAAAACTCTCTCTTAAAATTTTTGATTCTCAACATCTCAAGTTCCAAGTACCATTCAAAGGACTATATTATTACGGTGATACATAACTACCCAAGTTTCAAAGAACTATATTGTTATGATTGTTGTTGTTGTGATTAACTCATACAAAATCTTTCTATATATAATAGTTTTTTACATATTTATTCTTCAAATCGCTCAATGTGGAACTTGGATGAATAGAATTCTAACATATCATTTCTTCATTTAAGATGTCACATCTTTTCACTTTGTTAGAAAATTTTTTAATTGAAAACTCTTGTTTCTTACTATTGCAATCTCGCCTTGCTGTAGAGTCCATCAACTAACAAGATCGTTCAGTCTCACTTACCACAACAATCTTTCCTTCAAGTGTGAGACACTTCCACATAGTATGTTCGCCCTCAAGTGAGAACCTCTCTCCACAAAATGTTAGCGTTACAATGTCAATTAATCCTCTTTTGTTTTTCCTCATCCATGGACCAGAACCTTGAACTCTAATCCCAATTGTTAGGCAACAAAAGATACTCCACCACAGGCACAGAAGAATCTCCACATTCTCTGTTCTCGAAAACATTCACAAGAAGATAAAATAAAAGAAAGAACATATAAGTTTAACATGGTTCAATATTGTATGCCTATATCCAAACGTTTCAAAAATATTCATTATTATTAACAACTTTTGCATGAAAAAAATTGTAAATCATATCTTTAGCATACAATTATTCAAATTTTAAAGAGCTACATTGTTATAGTTGTGATTATCATAATAAAACTCAAACAAAATCTTTATATATATAAAATTTTTCTATCTCTTCTTTTTTCGAGTTATTTCATATAAAATTTAAATAAATAAAATTTTAAGAAAACGAAAATATTTATAATTAGAAAATAATATATATATATATATATATATATATATATATATATAAAACTTAAAAAATGAAGTTAATGATATTCCAAAAAAAAAATTTAAAAATTAACAAATACATTAAAGGTTATATTTAACTATACTAATAATATATTTATTTAAATTCAAATTAATTATATTTTTATTATAATAATTAGGTAATATTTTTAAAATTTGCTATAAATATAATTTATGAAAAAGTATATTAAATTTTTTTTTTCTCAAGAGCTTAACTGATCATTATTTTTTTTAACAAATAACTTATAAATTTATATAATATGAATAAATTTAATTAAGAACATCAACACACTAACAGAAGCATAATGGCTGTGAACGGTGGTGGACCAGACCCGTTCTCATCTTTGAATCCAGTCGAAGTGCCTGCTACATAACGACCCATACAGAGTGGTGAGGTTGCCTTTGTAAATGATGATGTTATTTTTTTAGGAGTAAATTTTTAAATTAATTATTAAAGTAATTGACATTTTTTAAAAAAAAATTAATACCTAATTTTGAAAAATAATATTTCTTTTATTTGAAACAGCATTAAAAAAAATAAAATATAAGAAATTAAAAGAAATAAGTTTTGGAAAAATGAGGGATTAATAGAATTTTAAAATTTTCAAAAACTAAAATAGATACATATAGTTTTGAAAATTGACTTGAAGTTTTACCTTTTTTGCTTAATAACAAAAATCAAGTATCCACAAATTTATTTCAGAAATATAAAACTACAGAATATTGATCATGTCTTTCATCTGACGTCAGGGATTATTCTTTGCTTCATTTCATGAGAAAAATGATAAGAAGAAGAAAAGAATTAACCAGTTAAAGAAAAAGGTTAATCATGTTACTGTTATATATGTATCTTCTGCAGTTAGCAACTATATAAAAGTGCAAAATTGTGGATTCGCCAATTTTCGAGCAAAATGTTGGAACTACCATTCAAAATGACACTTCGCTTCCCCAATTTGAAGTCTTTACCCTTTGCTGAAAATTGGAACCCTGAATTGCTAAGTGGAGCAGTTGCAATTGTGGCCATTGGCGTTACGGCTGCATATTTTTACTTTCGAGTCAAAAACCCAAAAGGTATGTTAACTATTTTTCCATTTTACTTGTTTCTTTTTTAAAATTATTCCCATATCTCATTTTTTTTATAGCACATTTTGGTGTTTTTTTTTTTATTTTATAATATTTGGCATTAAAAGATCAAGGCAAGAATGTAAGTAAATTTTTTCAGTTACAGAAACTTTTATCATGCAACAAGCTAATGATTTTCCAACTCCTAAGCAAGAAATAAAATACATACAAGGATTGGTCTACATTTGTTAATAATAAATAATTAAAAATTAAAATAGCTTACATAATATTTTAAATTTGAACTACATCCTTTTTCATATTATATCAAAAAAATACATATAAAATTTTTTGTTTATCTATTATAAGTTATTAAGATTCATTGTTAAGATAATTTATACAAAATTGTAAATTTAAATTTATTATAAAAGAATGATACACTATTATGTTAAAGTTAGAGAACTTAAAACTAATTTTTTTTAATGATTCAAGAATTAATAAGAATAGTATCTGCAAAAAATATTTTTTCATTATTTTTAGTATAACATAAAAGTGATAAGGTTTAAATTTATGATTCTCATATAAAACTATTATAATTTCTAATTTTTACTAATAGATTCATCCTAATGATCTATTTTTTATTTAAATTAGTGAAATATTCTAATACACTAATAATATATAAAATAGAAGCATATTTAACTCAATTGAGAATGCTTATAAGATTGTATGCCATAACAATGTTGCTATACTTATTTCTAATACTCCTCTGTCCCTGTAAGATGTGGACTTTAGAAGGGAAACTCCATCACAAATTTAATTTTTTTGGTGAATATTCTTAACTCATGTCTGTTTTACTTCTAATTCAACCTAAAGCAACATAAAAAGACTTTTAAAATGAAAGGGGCCAAAATTCCATTAGGTTTGTATTTGCATACACATTTAATTTATATCAAAATGACATAATATTCAGGATGCTTGGACCCCACAAATTTCAAAGAATTTAAACTTATAAAGAAGACTCAACTCAGCCACAACACTGCAAGATTCAGATTCGCTCTTCCTACTCCTTCTTCGGTATTGGGTCTTCCTGTTGGAAAAAACATACTTGCTAGGTTTGGAAAAGATTTACCTATATTGCTCTAATATTATATTTAACTTATTCTGTCAAATAAAACAAATCATAATTTTAAAATACAATAAAATAAAATAAAATCAACCACAAGAGATTGTGTAAAATTTTACATCAATTGTTAAATAGGGGGAAAGATAGCGAAGGAGAGGAAGTTATGAGATCATATACTCCAATCACGTTGGATTCAGATATTGGGTACTTCGATTTAGTTGTAAAGGTACAATTTTGGAAGCAAAAATTTTGGGCAATGATAAATGAATTTATTTATTTCATATATTTATTGCCATAATTTGTGATAATATCATATTCATCATCTATTGTTTTCCAAGCAGATGTACCCAAATGGAAAGATGTCACATCATTTTAGACAAATGAAGGAAGGTGATTATTTGGCCGTGAGGGGCCCCAAGGTACTACCGTCCTCAAATAGATCAAATAAAAATTATTCGTAAAACCAATTTATTTTTATGTTATAAATTTAATTTAAATTCTTAGTTTTTAAATAAAATATTCTTAAAAATATTGATGGCATACATAATTTCTCATCAAGTTATATTTCTTTTTTATTAAATATTTTATTTAAGTTTTTCAAATTAATTTGATTTAAATTTAAAATTTTATATAATATATCAAATTGAATTTATTTTTAAATAAATAAAATTTAAAATTATTATAATTTATTTAATATTAATCTTAATTTAATTTTTTTAAAATTTTATATTTTGATATCTCATATAAGCAAAGATGATGTGTCCGGATTTTAATAATTTATTTTTATAAATTTTTCTCAGTTTTAAGGAGGTATTTTATAGGAGATTCTTTTAAATTTTAAAAAAAATTAATTCAAGAAAGTTAGTTCATAATTTGGTATTAACATTTTTAAAAAAATATTAAAATTAATATTTTCATAAATATAATGTAACTATGTTTTTCACTAAAATATTTCCATAAAAGAGGGTGGAAATTCAAGATTTTCATAAAGGTATAAATTTTTTTAACAATATTTATCATGACATTTTTATGAATCCTTTTATAACATTTCTAGTAATTATGATTCTTAAAAAAAAAAAAAACATGCTTTTCATAAATGAAAACAAATTGTATATCAAATGCCTCTAAAAAAATTATATTTTACTGAATGTTATTTAATATAATAGAATACTAATTTTTAAAAATAAAAATATGTAGTATTTAACATTTGAATTATAAATTTTATTTAAATTTTACAATATGAGCTTGTAGGGACGTTTCAGTTACAAACCTGGCCAAGTTAGAGCATTCGGAATGATTGCTGGAGGTTCAGGCATAACCCCAATGTTTCAGGTATTTACATACATCCTTTTAGTCAAATAAACAACAATTACAATTGAGTTAGCGGTAAATTAATCTCTAATTTTATATACGTATGATAAATTTATTTTTAACTTTTAAAATAATATAAATTAATTTTTTTAAAAATTTTAAATTTATTTAAAATAATATAAATTAATTCCTTTTGCAAATAAGATTAAGTTTGAATCTGAAAAATGTTTCAATTTCTTCATTACATCAATCATATTATACCATTTTTTTAAAATAAAAAATTCCTTGCTCTTTCTATATTGTTTTGTACAGATACATTTTCATTCACTTGCAATACATTGTTCATACTCGGCATTTCGAACTCATGAACAGACTTTGGAGGCATTTAAAAGAACTTTCGTGTGGGGTTTTTCTTTTGGTTAAACTTATGAAAATAACTTGTAATTTTATTAATTTTTTTTAAACTTATAAAAAATTTTACTATAAAACTTATCATAATAAAGTAATTAAATTAAGCGCTTATGACAAATTTTCATGGGATAATTTTTTATCTGAAGTGTTTAATTAATTAAGTTGTTTATTTGTAATTACCAAAAATGGAAAATAAGCTTATGTGCCTTTGTCCCCATCTTTTGTTGCAGCTTATAAGAGCCATACTAGAAAACCCGAAGGACAAAACAAAGGTGCATTTAGTTTACGGTAATGTAACAGTGGATGACATTCTGTTGAAGGTAACCTATTTACAAAATCCTTCTCATAGCAGTAGCTTCTTCTTGGTAATGTTGTATTAGCAATAGAACAAATAGCCTATACAAACCAAATTTAGAGAAGGGTAATTTTTGGTTTTGGAGGGGAAGAGAAAGAATGATAAAATTTTTATGTTAAATAAACATATTTTAATTATATGTTTTTAAAATTAAAATAAAAAATGATATATTAACATAAATTTAATATAATTATTTTTAATAATATATAATTCCTTTGATTTTAATATAGAAAATTATCTTTCATCTCTTCCTATTCACCAAACAACTTTGAGGATGAAAAAAAAAGATAAAAAGAGGTGAAAATTCTTTCTCTTTTTGAATTTGGTGCAATTTATCTTATTTGAAGAGAAAGAAAGTTCATTCGTGCACCTAAAAAATTATCCATCCATCTTAGGAGAGAAAGTGAGAGAAAAGAGTTTTGTTTAATTTTTTTATTATTTTAGATTATTAAAATTTTGATATATTTTTAAAAAATAAAAAATATATAGTAAAAAATTGAATTTTTGAAATTAAATTTTATTTTTTAAAATTTATACAAAATAAAATTTATACTATTAATATATATTTTTTCTATTTATCCCAAAAAAAAAAATTCTTTTACTTTTCTTCCCTTTTATTTTTATCTATCCAAATAATTCACCTCTTTTTTATTCTTTCATTTTTTTTTCTCACTTTCTTCCCTTCTTATTTTCTCGGATGAGTCAAACAAAACAACTCTCCAATTTCGAATTACGGGAGAAAAGTAATTGTGATGTGTACATAAGAGTAAGAAAATTCATGGCATGAAAACTAGGAAACAGTTCTCTCACTGTGCATATTTATTATGGCCATTCAACATATCCCATAAATCGCGCAGAATAAAAATTGGCCGTTTAATTTACTTGAAAATCATATAACATTGGTGGAACGGACAAATAAACAAGTTCTTAATAAAATGACATTAATACCCACGGTATGAGATTAATTAGATTTAAAAGAAGCTTTTTACATCTACAATCTCTTTAGGTACATCAGTAATAGTTTGTTTTCTCACTCTCAGTAATAGTATTGCACAAATTCCTTTATGCTTTGCAACATATATATATATATATATATATATATATATATATATATATATATTCTGATTTTGGGATAACATTGTTAGTTCCTCTCTTATTTTTGTTTGGAAATGTTCTACTAATTTTATTATAAAAAAATGTTTAAATTTGATACATTATTTAAACTTTTAATGAATTAAAAATTATAGTGAGTATATTTTTAAAATATTATTAAAAAATCAACAACTTTTAGTAATGTGATAATTTATAATTTGGTGACAATGTAAAGTTTTGTTATACTATCATCATATTCTAATTAAATACATAAAAACTGCTATATATTGAAATGAAAGATGAAGGTTAAAAAAATATAAAAAGGATTAAAAAGAAATAATTTGATTTTAAAGGTATGAATTGAATCCACTTGATCCCAGAGTTGATCTGTTTGCTTTTTCAGGAAGAACTAGATAACTTTGCAAACAAATTTCCTCAGAGATTCGAAGTCTATCATGTTCTTAATAAGGTTGTTGCTACACATCCATGTTCTTGTAATTAATATACATACTTGTCCCGCATTATTTTTAAGGGAAAATTTCACTTTGATCATACAAAATTAGCTATTTAATTAGTCATTATATTCGGACTTCAAAAACTTTGTTATCAAATTAGTTTTTTAAATATCTAACTTCTTACCAAATATATTTTTGAAGGTTTTTTAATAATATTTCTCATTCTCTATAATATTTTTAATTTTTGAGAGACTAATTTGAGATAATAAAAATATTTAAAAAATTAATAAAGGAAAGATTTAAACTTTTTACCTATCCTAGTTCTAAATTAAAGACCAACGTGTTGAGCTTATAATTTTGGAAGAATAAATTGAATATTTTCTATCTCTTTTATAAGTATGATTTTTAAAGAAATAAACTAATATATGAATACACGTGCTTCAAAATTGGCTAAATACCTTAAATTAAAGTTAAAATAAGAATTTTGTGATTATAGTTCATTTTATTATTTTTTCTTAAAAATAAATAAAATTTATTTTTAACAAATATTTTTCTCTATCACAATAAAATTGGGTTCATAGGCATCAATATCGTTAACTTGTATATTAAAATGTTTGATGCTTTTCATTTCAATACGTTACAGCCTCCTGAACAATGGAATGGTGGCGTTGGGCATGTATCAAAGGAGATAATTAAATCTCATTGTCCTCCACCTGCTTCAGATATTCAGGTTGAATTCACTACTAACCTATAGCATGCCATTTAAAATAAAATTCATATATTTTTTTCGTCATTATGTTTGCTTAATTTAAATTTAAATAAAAAATGTTGAAATTGTTAAATGTAATCGAAATATATGTATACATTAATTTAAGTTTATAATTTTGTTAGAACGTATATTTTTACTAAAAACATACAAAACTATTTTTTTTAATTATAAAACAAAAAAGGGCGCATACATTAATTACTTGGTTAGATTATTCATAACCTTATATTTAAAATAAAAAATGGTTATATTATGCAGATACTTAGGTGCGGTCCACCACCAATGAATAAAGCCATGGCTATTCACCTTGACGCGCTTGGCTACACATCAAACATGCAATTCGAATTCTAACATAATTTAATTTCTTGAGTTCTTGCGACATTTTTTATTGCTTGTATTGTAAATGTGTGTTTAATAAATTTTATCCCATGATTCATTTCATAATAATGTCCAATAGAATGGGAAAATATTGATTCAAGTGAAGAGAGTGCCACTCTGAGCTTACTATGCCAAATGCGCATGAATAAAAGGTTTTTTTTTTACTGTATAAAAATAATTTTTGAGTTTAATACAATTTTAAAATAAATCTCATCATATTAGATTTTTAAAAATTAATTTAATTATAATATATTGATAATAAATTTTTTATACTATTATCCAATTAGATTTAATATATTATTAAAAATTATTAGTTTTTTAATCATTATTTTAAAAAGTATATCTATTCTAAATTTTAATTAATTAAAAATATAAAAATTATTGTATTAATTATTTATTAAAATTAAAATCTTAAATATATAGCTTTTAAATTGGTTCCTTTAAAAATTTAATTTATTATCGGATTAGTATTTTTAAAATTTTGTCATTAAATTAATTCTAAAAAAAATTTGCCGTCAATTTCATTTAAAATATAAAAATTGAAAATGTTTACAGTTTTTAAAAACTATTTAAAAATAGTTTTTGATTTCGAAGTCTGATTTATGTCTAAAAAAGAGGTAGGAATTAAATTATATTGCACTGCATCTATTTAAAAATCGATAATAATATTTTAAATATTTATTTTACTTCAAAAAATAAAATAAGAAATAAAATGAAACGAGAAAAATATTAATAAATAAAAAATTATAGAATTTGTTTTAATTCGACAGAAGATTTTCCTGCCTGACATATCCTTATTGTATTAAAAAAAATTCAAAACATGTCACTTTTTTAAAAAGTTATAGTTTAGTTATATTTAATAAAAATTCAATTAGATGGTACTAAAAGAGAAAGTTTTGTAGAGAGTGAGAAAAAAAAAAAAAAAAACCCCACATAAGCTCTATGAAAGTAGTCTAATTATACATAAGTTCAGAAAAAGAAATTCAGAAAAAGCACTGGGTCTTAAAGTTACATACAAGTTAATTTAGATCTTAAGATAGGCGAGTGACACAAGTATAGAAATGAATCAAATCTTTTTATAAGGATTTATAATTTTACTTGTTTGAATCTTAATTTAATTTAATTTATTTAATAAATAAATAAATTTAAAGTTATTAAAAATTTTATTTAAATAAATAAGTTAAATTTAAATTTATAAAAAAATTATTTAATCTATTTAAAAATTTATTTATTTTAATATATTATATATTTATATGTATCATATTTATTTTAATATATTATTAATATATTTATATAATTTGTTATAAATTTTAATTTTTAATTTTTAAAAATAAATAAATTATATATTATTCTTTTATTGTTCTCAAAATAGAACTCTAAATAATTTATTTAATATATATATATACATATATTTTAGGTTAATAAATTTAAGTTTTTAAATTTTTTTAACTAATAATTTATATAAATTTTAAGTTTATTTATTAATTTTTTTAATTATAAAACAGAGAAGGTCTTGACAACAAAACAATATATGACATGTAACAAGCCTATATAACACCCTAAAAAATGAATAACAGTTTTATGTTTAAGTTATTCATTCAGTTCTATTATTAGTTTGTTATCTCATGTTGCAAAATCTTTGAAAAATATTATTAGAGAAAGATGATAATTATTTTTTAGAACAACCATTTTGATATAAAATACGAACCTCATCGATATAACATTCGTGTTAGTAAATAAAATTACTAAGCGTGCGTATATAGATTGTTATAATTATGAGTCTTTCCCTTCGCTCATTTGTCTCTCGTCACCAATACAACAAATTAAACATAAATCATTCATATACATACAAACTTTATATAATTATACAGTCCTTCTTACATGTACATAATAACCTTAAGCACTAAGGCCTTTACATACAATTTATTACACACCATAATATATATACCATATTTACATACATATCTGCTACATATTCTAATACATGAACTAGCTTACTACTACATAATAATAACTAGGATGCTTGCATTCAAATATTTACAAAAATTTACATTATGAATATTACTCTTCAACTTCTATTCCTTGCAAATGAAACTGTGGGACCAACAAACTTTCCTAAGCCTAGTGGTAGAAACGTTCCAGCCACATGCTCTGATTCAAAGACATGAAGGTCATGCCGGGCATCGCTTGAGAAGCTCGAAATGGATACGACATCAGGCATTGCGAGTTTCCTTGTAAGGACCATAGATGGGATGAACTATGATAGTGTGATGAAGTCTGAGGATCTGTCTCTCCCTTTGAGGAAGAGGATTTCTCAGCAGTGGCAGTTTGTTACCTTTGGTAGCTGGGAGGAAACAAAAAGACTCTATTAGGGTGAAATTCCTCGAAATGAATTGCAAAACCCGTTGTGGAAAAATTTGGGCTCATGACTTTCAAGATGAAAAGATGTCCTAACGAGAGATAAATCCTCATATTGGCTTAGGCTGTGATTAGTAGGCCATGGGGGGTTTGCTAACCAATCCATGTTGCTAATGTCTATGAAGACCACCGCCGTCGCGAAGGACATGATAATTATTTGGGAAGAAAGTAAGGATAGAAAAAGTGAGAAACTGAGTTTCTTAGTAGCATTATACTCTACTTCTAGTTTTATCACTTTTAACTTAGCCACTTTAGTTAATTAGAAAAATCATGACATGCATGCTAAGTTGCTTTTAATCTTTCAAAAACTCCTATCGAAGTGAATTATTTTTTGAAAATAACCACTGTTACATAAGCATATATCTGTCTTAAACTTCATAAATCCTTGGGATCTCAATACAAATATTATTTGACTCACATTTTATTCTATATCTTATACATTATCTCATTCATTTTCTATTCCACACCTTCAGGGAATTTTAATTTTTGTTCTGCATCTTTGGGGAACTCTTTAGACATAGACACACATTATAAACAGTCAAATAATATCTTCTTATTGGCTCTGCTACTCTACCTTTTATTCTTAAGGATATGAGCTCACTGTTAGATGGTCATCACCATCTCATAATAAGTGAAGAACACCTTCGATTTTCACAATAGAAGGATTTGTGAAGACTACCTTCGATCTCCCAAGAGAACACCTTCGGTCTTCTCTTTATTAGGACTTTGTTTCCCTTTGGTTGTGCATAAAACCCATAAGAGTATATTAAATTTTCACATAACTCTTTGTTTTAGTGATCCCTTAAGCCATTTAGGTTTGTTTTAAAGGCTTCTAGATAATTATGCATGCTCAACCAATATCCAACCAATATGCTATGCACATTTAGATCTCAAATTCTATCACATCATCAATCACATATAATCGCCATACACAACATCATCCTTTAAAAATTTATGAGCATTCATCATTCAACTCACATTGGACATTATGCATTCATAAAGCATTATAAGTTGTTTAACTCATAACATTTTATGTTGAATCACTCAAGGGGGCTTAATTCACTCAACCTTCTAAGTTACCCCTCACCCTTTCCTTTTCTCAAAGTTCAACTAGTTTCACATAATTTTTTTACAACTTAGAAGTTTCTCTCATAGGTGGAAGAATGGCACCTTTTGAAGTTTTTATTCTTTATGCACTTCAATTTATAAGTCTTATGCATAACATATTCATACTACTAAGTTTAAAGGTTATGTGTTAGTAAGTTTTTAACTTATTTGTGCCAATTTAGTTATGCATGACTAAATGATGTACATGCCATTTCCAAGCTTCATTTAATCTCTTAACCCTTTACTTTTACATAACAAGGCTCCTTAATGTACCTAAATCAAGTTTTCAAACTCATTTCTTCTTATTTAACTTTGGGTGGCTGAATGTATGTCCATGGTTTCTAATGCCTTCTAGTTTTGTTTTCCTTGTCTTAGGAGTTGATTTTTACCAATTGAAGTCTATTTCATTAATTAATACCTAACTTAGAAATTTTTAAGACTTTCTTCTTCATTCTTGAAATTCATGGTCAAATGGTTTAATGTAGCTTTCCAACCTTATGGTTTATTCCTAATCATTGAATTTATTCGTGCCTAGGTTTAGTCTTAAGTCATAGTGAAATCTTAACTTTTTTCACTAACTTAGCTAATTTTGTTTACTATAAACGTAGCCACTTTTAAAACTTTATTACACTTTTAATCCTACCATTTATCTAATGAAGATTCTTAATGCATCATTAACCAAATTTTAAGTTCATTTTCTTTGAATTAGGCTAATATGGCCAAATGCACACCTAGTAAGCTTTAGGTCATTTTAGCTCAATTTTTCTCCTTTCAAAAGTTGTTCACCTTATTAGAGCTTAGTCATATGGTTTGTATCACTTTCAGAAATTTTAAGAAATTTCACCCTTAACTTATCCAATATGGTCGAATGCCCCTTTAGGTATTTCTAAGGTCACCTTTTCAAAATTCTTTCTTATACAACCTTGATTCCAAGATTTTGTGCACTTGTAGCACCTTAAGCACTTGATCCATACAAGACTTGTCCAAACTTCTTAGTTTGCGTCATGGTTAAAAAGAGTCATAAGTGTCTTATGGAGCTTGTTCCATTTTTGGTTCCAAAATTTCAACTTCCATTTAATAGTTTTTAGATCTATGTCCAAAGCAAGATTTTAGGGCTTATGAATTAATTTTTCTTAGAATTTTTAATATTTTAATCCATGGGTCCATATCTGAACATATTATTGTACAATTCCACCTTAGTAAGAAAATCAACAACTTTCAAACTTTAAACATAAAAACATGTAAGATAGATTGTTTTTTTAATAACAACAAAGTGTAGATCCACAAGATCTACTTCAAGATCCATCCATCTCCTTTCACGAATACTTCAAAATTTTCCTCATGACCTCTTAAAACTTCCCAAACATCAAAATGGAATTTTAAAGAATTTTCATTGATTAAATTGCTTCTAAGGTGCCTAAAAGCACTTTAATCCAACCAAACTTCATTTTTACTTTCAAAAATCACTAAAAAATAGTGATGCTCATTTTGAACCTTTCAAAGACATCCTTAAGCTCTCATGAGTAAAAAAAAAGGAGATCTATAGATTTTAGAGAAAGAATCCACAAAAGAAAGAAAACCAACCATAAAAAGTAAGATTTAAACCTTAAAATGTCAAAGTAGAAAATCCTACTTGATGGAGACTTGGTGTGGGGTTATGGTGGGGCTGTGGTGGCTAAATTTGGTCCCCCCTTAATGGTCTATAAAGAGATTCTTAGTGAAAGTGGTGAGACTTAGCGTTTAGAGCTTAATTTTAGCTTAAATCTCAAAGATGGAAACTTAAGCTTAAGGTAAAAAGTTAGGATATTTGGATTTAGTTTACCTTGGAGAGAGTTTGGAGAGTTTTGCTAAGTATTTAGGGAGTGAAATCTGAACCAGATGAGATCTCCCAAGTGGCTTAGTGAATTTGGCCAAGCAAGGACAAAGTAGGAATAATTTTTCACTTAAGGGTGTTTTGGTAATTTTACATGGAATTTCTATTTTTCAAAATAATTCAAAATGTGAGGAATTATCTTTTTAGAATTATATTAGTGTTAATAAGGATGAGTTTGTTACTAATCAAGTTTATTTTACCCTAAGTATGGTTAATTTTAATTAATCAAGGTTAATTAACCTTAACCATGGTTAAAGGAATCTTTGCATTTTTGTTCTTTTTGTATTTTTTTGCATTTACTTGGATTGAATTCATATGGTGACTCAGCACCATGCTTTCCACATGAAAATTTCATGCACACCATATGGGCCCACTCTTGGCTTATTCCTCATATTTTGTTGCCCTCCCAACCTTCTAAGGGTGTTTTCATAATTTTTCTCAACATTGCCTGAGAAGTTTTCAAAATTTTCCTCCGAAAATTATAAAACTTTTTGGGTTGTTCCCAAGTTAATCTAGGTTCATTTGATATTTTTCTAGGAACCGATTAGCCTTGAATAGAAAGCAAAACTTTCTACGATCATTTTCGTCCCTTCTTTGTTTTTAAGTTTTTCTCATCACTTTTGATCATCCTTAATATTCTCTAATCCTTTAAAATATCTTTTAACTCTTGTTTTATATTTTTCTTGCACATTATTTAGGTTGTCTAAGTGCATGGACATTTTTATCATTTGCACCAAATTTTCTAATTTCTCTCTTTTTAGTTCTTAATCCTGTTTAATTTCTTTATAGATATTATTTATAGCTTCAAGAGTTCATTATAAAAATTTGTGAATGTTACAACCTAAACTCAAGCCTCAAATTTTTAACTAGGTCAAGGTTGAATATTCAAATCTTATTTCGGTTCGATTTATTTCCATTCCTAATGAACATTCAATTCTATTCAAAAGCTTTTTTTCTATACTGTTTTTTATATAATAAAATATTTATTATTATATCTAAGTGAAAAAAAAATATTTTAATTATTTATAATAATAAATTAGAACCTAAAAAAAGGATTTTAGAAAATTGGATGGTATATAAAATATGAAATATAATAAAATTTATAAGTTAGATGTAAAATAATAGTAAAATGTTAATATTATATTTATGGTTTTTAATAATATATTATGTCTCTTCATTTTCTACAAACAAAATAGAAGAATTAGATAAATGTATTCATTTTTGGCAAGGATACTTTCTATTTTTTATCCCAAGAAGAATTCAATAAGAAATAAGGATAAGATACATGAATAGGGAAATAATTCTACCATATATGGTTCTAGAATTTAAAAGTAGAAGCAATCAAGCCATTACTACTTCTATTCTTCTCTCTCCTAATATAGAGAATAGAAAAAGACCTGAAAGCTTTCACTAGCTTCCTACAATCCTGAAGAATTGGAATAATGTAGCTCCAACCAACCAACACCAAAACTGAGGTGAAGCACCCCTTATACATTAGTAACCTTGTTGATATCTTTGGAACTTATTAGAGGGAAAACCAGAGAAGATTTCCAAATATTCTAAAGACTATAAGCCACTGTTTTCACATGAATCCCTTATTTAGTCCAATTTCTAAAATAAACATCATTACAATACTTCCGAAAGATCCATAGGATCATCATGGTGTCCTCCAAATCAATCATTTTAGGATTCCTTATAAAAAAACCTAACTAGTCCACAACATATGAAAAAGAGATCCTATGAATTTCAAGAAGGGAGATAAAAAGATTGTGATACCAACTACAATGCAACAAGTAATGGTCTTATGATTCAAATATAGCAGCATTGCAAAAGACACAGCTAGGCAAGACCTGTATTTTTCTAGCTAGCAAATTCAAACTAGTATGTTGAGCATTAGAGCTGTCAAATGGGTTAATCCTTACTTATTTAACCCTAGTCCTATGGGTCAGGTCCAAAAAATCCCATAGGGCCTAAAAGCCATATATAAAAAGTCTATAAGACTAAAAATCCCATAGGGCCAAGTGAGCTAGGGACAGTCCATGGGCTAGCCTTTACATAAAAAGCTAGATTAAAAAAAAAGGAAACTCGTATATACGCATGACATCAAATGTAAATGGAACCTATCAGAGCCATATTAAGATCCTTCATGTTTAAACAGTATTTAGCAAAATCACGTGAAAGATGAAATAGACATATGAATTAAAATTTTAAGACCATCCACAACACCATAATGTTCAATCTTAATCCTTGGAACCATCCATAATCAACACCAGTGGTAGTTCACAAAGAACATTACAAACTTTAAAATTAAATTTCAAGATAATAAGAGTCTAAATTTGAAGAACATAAAGTCAAAAATAAATATCTCCACTACATAAATTTAACAAACTTCCCAATGAACAAATAAATGGCCTATAGTCTCATAATTGTGTCGCAACCGTAATTCCGACGAGACGACGAACTCGCTAAAATTTTAAAAAAAGATTTTATTTGATGAAGTGGAGTCGCCACCAAATTTTTATTTAAGGGAAAAAGATTTGGAAAAAACCCTGACTTGGGGATGAGATTCGAAGTTTGGGAGTCGATTACGAATGGGGAAGGTGTTAGGCACCCCACTCGCCTGTTCCGAAGAACAGTACCCTTGAACTGAGTGTGTGATTATTTGGAAATTGCTTGATCCCTTTTATTAGTGTGAAAATAAATACTTGGTGGGGGTTAGCCTGACAGGACTTGATCCTGCTCCTACGTATTCCCCGGTGCAATGGGAAATTCAAGGCTTACGTAGTTCTGGTTGGTTTGAAGGCTTGACCTTCGAATAGAGTTTAAATTGAAAAGCAAACATGTTGTTGTTGTTTTTTTCTGAAAACATTTTGAGGGTGCAATCCCAATCCATATATGCACAGGGCCCAAGACAACTACGGCTGCACTTGGACCCATACAGACCTCTAAACAACGAATAGCAGAAAAAGATACCAGTTCGTTTTTAGGGCCCATTGCGTGAGATTAAGAAAGCAAAGACGAGATTTTTATTTAACTGAAAACAAAGTAAAGGAGGGGCAGTCCCAGTCCACATATGCACAAGGCCCAAGACAACTACGACTACACTTGGACCCATACAGACCTCTAAACAACGAACAGCAGAAAAAGCTACCAGTTTGTTTTTAGGGCCTATTGCGTGAGATTAAGGAATGCAAAATGAGTTTTTATTTGTTTGAAAACGAGGAGAAGGAGAAGCAATCCTAATCCATATATGCACAGGGCCCAAGACAACAACGGCTGCACTTGGACCCACACTGACCTCTAAACAACGAACAGTAGAAAAAGCTACCAGTTCGTCTTTAGTGCCCATTGCGTGAGATTAAGGAAAGCAAATTTTTTTTATTTAATCGTTTTCTTGATTTGTAAATATCAGACACTTTTAGAGAAAAGGAATTGGTTGAAAAGAAATAGTTGACTCGAAATTTTATGGAAAATTAAACTTAATTTAGTTAGAGAAAGAGAATCTAAAAGAAATTGGACTTGATTTGGGAAAAGGGTTTGATGTTATTTGAAAAAAAAAACAACAAAAAAGAACTTAAAAAAAAAGAGTTTGCGGTCAAACTGTAAATATGAAAAGTTGAGGGGCTAAAACGCAAATATGGAAATTGTAGGGATTAGACTGTAGTTAAGAAAGATATGGGGTTTGTGTTGTAAAAGTGACCATCGAAGGATGTGTGGGGTCCACTTTGGCTTGTCATTATCTGTGGGCTCCGCATGCTTTTGTACGATGGTTTCTTCGACTGAGGCTCTACTTCCCTACAAACGCGTACCACTGGAGATTCATAGATGCTCCCAGCCGCCTTTAATGGCTACTTCCACTCACGAACCCCCATGCACAAAGGGTATGAATGCATGGCGCCTGGCCTTCGTGTGAACTCAAATGCACTTGCCCTCCAGATATCCCACTCATCTTCCTGGCTCGGGAAGGTTTCTAAAGAAGCCAAAAGACTTGCACCCAAGATAGTGAGCTCGCGACAAACCTGGTTAGCGCGTCGCTCCCTCACCCCTGCTCCTTTAATGCCTCCCCACAGACTAAATATGCATCCTCACAGCCGCCACTCACCGTGTCTTCTACTAGGTTTCCGTGGAGCAACCGCAAGTGGAGGGCCCTTGTAACGATAGATCATCTACGTCTTGGTGTATGTCTTCCTATGGTTCTCCTTTTTGCATGGGGTGCATTCGAAGCATCATAACATATCCCTCCTCCTTTCGCTTCCATGCAGAAAACGTCCCGGCTCGTCTTCTCGGCAGTAATTCATCACTTCAGCTAGGAGGTCGCGCGACCAAGCTGTGAGGGGCTTCTTGGGTTCATCCGCGTTTTAGAGGTTCGCTTCTTGTTGGGTGTCTTAGCCTTGATCCAACCTCCGCCATCCTAGGTGGCCACGTCCCTCTGCATCCCCGCGCCCAGGGGGTCTCCTTTCGATGCCTTATGGGTGAATCTCCCCACGGCCTCCCCCGTCGTTGTTTTCCTCGACCTTGACAATCCTCATTCGGTCACGTGCCAGAGCTGTATTGGTTGATCCTTCCCTTGATGTTTGCATGCCACATAATCTTCCTATCATTTCTTTCCTTGGGTCTCTAATGTCTACCCTTGTAGCGCTGGGGATACCCGTCCCACTACTATGCAAGAGAGATGGCTTTAATGGGCATCTTGTGGGGCGTATGGCCACACTAGCTTTAGCCTCCATTGAGGTTTGGGACTGGGCAGCGAGGCCCAGGGGTGCTTCTGGCTCACTCTAGGCGGCAGTGATGCCCTGCTAGCTTGCATGACACATCCTCATCCTTCTAGGCCAAAGTATATGTTACTCCTAGCTTTAGGCCCCTGAACTTTGAGAATCGTCACACTCTGCCCAGTGCGTGGTCGTAACAGCTAATCCGACCCTCCATGCACGCCTTTGGGATGGAGCCACGTTCACGTATTCAGCTGTGCGGGGTAGATATATTGATTGCATGGGATCGCAGCTTACACAGGACCGTGACCCGTATCCTCATGCTCCAAACTCCACCATGTAGCTCCGGTTTCCACCATTCAAATGGCCAATTCTCCAGCTCATCTACGTTTGGGCATTTCGCGCAAGGATGGTCGAAGACCCCCCTGCAATGACGTGGTAGCTAGAACCTTTGGACCTGAGCGCCTTGGAAGCATGGGTTGCACAATAGTCTCGAGGTGGGCCTTACTAGGCGCGGAGATCATGGATTGGGGGTACGCGTGCTCTCGCTCTTCATGCCACCATCATTAATCGAGGCTTTCTTTACCTCTTTCAGGGGATATGCAATGAGTCTCGAACTCGGCTATTCCTCGGTTTTTCCTATTCTCGAACACCTCAGGTTTGTAATTCTAGGCTCGAGGCCTTTATTCAATGTCTTTGGAAAGCGGGAGTTCTTTAGGTACAAGCTCGACATGGAGGTCGGCGTACGTTTAGTGGTACGGGGATATATCAGGTTTCGATTAAAAGGAAGAAGAACATTCGTTTTTCCTTTGGATTCTGCTTTTCGTTCTCATCGGAATAGAACTACTAATCGATGTGGTTTTATGTATTGATTAATCGGGATTTTTCATGAGAATTGTTCAAAGATAACCCAGATCGGGCTGATTCGGGGACCATATTATCCACTTCAGATTTAGACTATAATCGGTTTTCTATCAATTCCTAGACAAATCAGTGTGACATCCTTAGTTCTAGAGACGATAGCAACTAACCGGGCAGAGCAAAGTGAGCACTCGTGCAGGGGCGCTGATGATGGAGACGCTCTTCTGCATCCTACAAGACCTCCTCCACTTGAGCAGTTCTGCCTTTGGGAATGCTTGGAGAAGAGAGAAAATATCTTCCTCCTGCACCTTTCTCAGGCAACTCTCCTCCTTCAGAAAGAAAAACCCCAAAAGTCCCTTTTCCAAAACCCCTCAGCCCTCTTTATAGCCCCGACATTTTTTATTTTTCCCATTTTGATTATTTCCCTTTTTGTATCATTTTCATTTTCTTTTCAGAATTTTATTTATTTTACTATACTTCCAGATTTTTAATTTTTAATTTTATTTTCAACTTTTAATTAATTTTATTTCTTTTCAGATTTTGATTTTATTTTATTTTCATATTTTTAATTTTTCCAGATTTTTAATTTTTTAATTATTTTTTAGATTTTTAATTTTTAATTATTTTTCACATTTTTATTTTATTTTCAGATTTTTATTTTGTTTTTTATTCTTTTTAAATTTAATATTATTTATTTATTATTTATTATTATTATTTTTTATTTATTTATTTATTTATTTTTGTTGCTTTTCCTTTTAACTTTACTTTGTATATTTTTGGCTTTTTGTTGACTATTATTATTATTATTATTATTATTATTATTATTTTCCATTTTCTTTTTCTATGTACCTTTTTGTTTTTTGTTTTCTGTTTTTTTCTTGTTTCGATGTTTTCTCTACTTTTCTTGATTGTTCACATTAATAAAATGGCGAAGGGGGGCCTTAGACATAATTGGGTGTTTATAGTTGCATAACAGTAAATAATTCCAAAGCATGGAGCACCAATTTTTACTCATAATAAATAGAAACCAAGTTCCAAGAAATAACATCCTTAACTATATGACTTAAAAACACTTCCTTGCACCAACCAACACCTACATGCAGTGTAAAAATCCACCAAAGCATTGGCAACAAAAATGTTAAATTCTACTAAACCCACCAAAGCTTTTATCTATTTTTAATATGATCATGAGAGATGACCTCACTTACTAAAAAAAAGATATATTAACAAGTTACATTAGTCTTCATTTTTCAATTCCTTATTAATATTCAATTTCATCCTCTAAATGCACATTCAACTTATCTATTCCATGATAAATAGATGACATTCATCTTCATCTACAACTCACAAATCAAAATCAATAAAATTATAATTAGATAATTAATCCCAACATGATTAATTAAAATTAAATAAAAGTATAAAAATGATGTAAATGTTACCTGTAAAATTCAAAACAAAACCATGCAACCAATTTCTAATGCAGATAAGCATATGAACATTATCCGGAAGGGTGGAACTTCAATATTTAGTAAACACACATCGACCAATGCTAAATGTACATTCTAATGCCACCGTAGTGATTGGAATGCTTAACACATCACATGCCATGATAGCAATCATGGGAAACCTCTTTTCATTGGTCTTTCAATAGCCCAACACATCTAAATCTTCATTATCATCATAATCAAGGGGTTTATCTTCCAATAGACATATAGTTCATTCTTCCCAACATTACATTTAGTTTGATTTTGGAATTTTTTGAACTCTTACAACATATAATATATAAATTAGCTAAAGATTAAAACTAAATTTTTTAATATATTTATAAAATACTATAAACTTAATTAAAATTAGGAAAAATTAAAATAAAAAAAATTATTATTATATATGAAAATAAATAAAATAGAATGTAAAATGAGAAATATAGAAAAAATAAAAAATATAATAAAAAATATATACAAGCCAGAATACACCAAGTATTGGTCTATAACCATTACATCAACATAAATTTCTTACAAGGCAAAGCCATGGGTGTAAGCCAAGGATTTTTGGAGGGATTACAAGGGTAAGTTTAAAATTCCAATTCTAATTTCAGTAACGCTACAACATCTTTAAATCTATTATGTATACTTTAATTCTAATTAATCTAAAATGTGTGAGAATGAAAATTTAAGGATTTATTTTGGTCAAGGTAAAATAAATTGATAAGAATAGAAAAGAATAGCATCAGGGGAGACAATTCATATCAAATTAATTTATCAGAGAAAAATATGCATTCAACCTTTTTTGTCATTCCACAGTGGAAAACATTACATGCTATATAACACCTAATTCTAACGAACTAATGTGGGGACATACTTGAAAACAATGCGGTTAACGAATTCATTGTGTTCAGTCTCAGAAGAAATGTATACCTAAGTTTAGTCTTCATAATTGACTTGGTCTAATGAATTTTTAATTTGTTTTATCTAAGCTAAGTGAAATGGCTGAATTTACACTTTACTTTTACCTGTGTCATGTTTAATTTTTAGTTACCCATTTTATGCTCCTTTAGGATTTTTACCACATACTAAATTATGGATTTTTACCTTAAGTTTTCCAATGTTACATATTTTAAAATTGGTCATTTTATATGTTAATAAAACCTCCAAATAAGTTAGTTACTTGTTGAAAAATTGTTAATTCTTTCTTAATCAAATTTTAAACCCATTTTTGCTAAAATCACTCTAGAGGGTGGCCGAATGCACTCCTTGAGGTCTTTAACCCATTTTTGCTTTAATTAACTTCATTCTAAGGTTGATTTAGTCTATTTAAAACTTGATTACAGAGTTTAAGTTACTTATAGAAATTTTAACAAAATTAAACTTTGCTTTTGGAGTGGTGACCGAAAGCCTTCCTGAGTTAGCCAAGGTAATTTATTCCAAACTTTCACCGCACACCACCTTGGTTGAGTGGTTTTGTGCACTTGCAGCATCTCTTTCCTTTGGTCCATGCTTATTTTATCCAAGTCTAGAGCTTAGGTACTGGCCATGATGAATCTTGAGTGCCATACAAAGTTCTTTCCATTTTTATGCTTAAAAACTCAACCTTAACTTAGTAGCCTTTTAGTCTTTTTCCAAAGGGAGCCTTTGGAACTTATTACATAAATTTATTCCCCTTTTTAACATACATGATTAGAAGTTCATATCTTGTTCATATCTTATACAAAATTTCATCATAAGCAAAAAAATTACAACTTTAAAACTTAAGCATAAACAAGCATGAAAACAAGCAACATAACAATTTTTCTCAAACAACAAAGGGTAGATTCTCATGATCTACTCCAAGATCCACATATCTCTTTTCAAGTATACTTCAAAAAATTTTCTCATGAGTACTTAAAATTGATCAAAGCTAAAAATGATTTTTAAACAAATTTCACCGATTAAATTTCTTCTAAGTGCCTTAGAAGCACTTTTAATCGAACAAACTGTTTTCTTTTCCAAAATCACTAAAAATTAGTAGGGCTAATTTTGAACAATTCAAGTACAATTTTAAGTCACAAGTGAAAACAAAAGGATATGTAACGATTTTAGAGTAAAGATTCATGAAAGAAAACAAACACACCATAAAAAGATAAGATAGAAGAATAAAAAGATAAGTAGAAGTATCCTACCTGTTGAAGGCTTTCTTAAGTGATGGTGGGGCAGAGATGGCTGCCTTTGACCCCTCCTCTGGATGGTCCACACATTGACAAGAGAAGGTAGTGTGGGCTTTGGTGTTTATGGCCTTAATTTGGCTTAAGTCTCAAAGATGGAGAGTTAGACTTAAAGGGTAAATTTTGGGTGTTATGGGTTAAGATGAACTTAGAGAGAATGAATAGGATTTGGCTAAGTGTTTAGGATGAAAAACTAAAGAAAATGGGATCCCAAGGGGTGCCAAATGGATTCGGCCACTTATGGGTCAAATGAAATTATTTTTACACTTAAGGGTATTTTGGTAATTTTGCCTAGATTTTTCTATTTTCTAAAATAATTCATAATTCAAGAAATTATCCATTTAGGTTTATATTAGTGTTAATTAGGCTGAGTTTACCTCTAATTATGTTTAACTTAGCCTAGACATGTTTTACTTTTAATTAACCAAGGTTAATTAGTCTTAACCATGGTTAAAAGAATTATTTACTATTCCTTTTTGTCTTTTTGTGGAAGACTTGTTTGACTCGAGTTTGGTGACTCATAACCAACTTTTCCACATACTGAATTTTGTGCATATGAGTGTGTAACCCACTCTTGGCTTGCTTATCACATTTCTTGCCCTCTCGACCTTCTAGGAGTGTTTTCGTAATTTTTCTCACTATAGCCGAAAAATTTCCCAAATTATTCCTCTAACAATTTTAACACTTTTTGGTTCGTTCTCATGTTAATCTAAGGTAATTTACTATCTTTATAGGAACTAACTAGCTCTGTGCAAAAAGCAAAGCTCCTTGAGGCATTTTGATCATTTTCGGAGTTTTCTAAGAGCATTTTCGTCCCTTCTTGAGTTTCTAAATTTTTCTCACTACTTTTGATCATCCCATGATGTTTTATACTCCTTTTAGGATGTATTTTACCTATGTTTTCATTTCTTTGGCTCATTATTTGAGTTGTCCAGGTGTAGGAGCATTTTCGTCATTTGCACCAAACTTTCTAATTTCTTTATTTTTGACTTCTAATCCTACCTAGTTTCACTCTAAGAATTATTTTTTGCTTCAAAAATTCATCATAAAAAAATTAGGATGTTATATTTCTCCTACCCTTTTAAAAAGAATTTTGTCCTCAAAATTTCGTACCTGCAAATAACTATGAGTAGACATTCCTCATTTCCATTTCCAGCTCCCACGTTTGTTATTCCATGTTCCCTTTTTCCCAGACCACTCCTACTAAGGGTACTATCTGACTCCTTAGCTGCTTCTCTTTTTTCTGTCCAAAATCTTTACCGGTTCAAGACTTACTATTAAGTCTTCCTTTAATTGTATCGTATCCGGCTCAATACAATGATTAGGCCATTATTATTCTAATTGTAACATGCTAAAAATGAATTCTATTTTTATGCTTAAGTTATACACACGGTTCCATTATTAGACTATTACTTCATGATGCAGAATCTTTAGAAAATAAGTATTAGTGAAAATACAGTAATTTTTTTATTTATAACATCTTGATATAAAATGCAAGCCTCATCAAAATAACTATCGTATAAGAATATAAATAAGTGGATGCCTTTGCTCGTGTTTAATTAATAAATTGTCTATGTTGCTTTTGCCGGTTTTCCACTTCTTTCTATTTAGAAAAATTACAAGTTATAAAAAATGTAAACATGTTAGAAATTATACAAACTTTATAGTTAGACAGTTCATATTTATATATACTTAGTTAAGTTAAAACATTTATGCCGTTACACACCCAGCTACATATATAACTATTACTATCATATATATACATCACATATCTTATGATACAAAAGTACATACTAAATAATTAGAGTACAATCATCCAACTATATTTACAAAGTATACATTATTGGGTGAGACTAAGCTCTCATCAATATTCCAAAGCTCATACCACCCCGATTACATTGTTAATCTCTACGAATACCACCATTTTAACAAACGATATTGTTGGGGTCTGGGAAAGAAAATGGTGGAAGAGGGGTGAGAAACTAAGTTTTTCAATAAGATTCTACCCTAATTATAGTGTAAACATTTTCAACCCAGCCACTTTAGTTTATTTAAAAACATGACATGCATACATGTTCACTTTTAACTTTTCAGAAAATCTTTAGCTGAAGTGAATTTCTTTTATAGTTTCAGAAACTAAATTGTATCACAAGCATACGAGGCACTTATTCTGAGTTTCATACATCTTTCGTTCTCTTGAGATCACATGAAATTACACCATGGATATCATTTGACTATCATTTCATCCATGCCTTACTCATAATTCATCTCATTCTCTAATCATCCTTTTTGTGACAATTTAATTTAAGGTATATTCTTAACAATCTTAGTCAAATAATATCTTTCACTTCCCATATACTCTACTTTCTGTTCTAGGTTATGGGTTCATTCTGGATGGTCATTGTAAACACCCATTTATGTCCGAGACCCCCAATTATTAAAATTAATCAAGAAACTAATACTAATTTTAATAAAAAAACAAATAAACAAAAAAAAACTAAATAAAAAAAAATAAAATCTGAAAATAAAGAAAAAACAGATTTTTAAATTGAAAATCTGAAATACAAAAAAATTTAAAACAGAAAAATAAAAATAAAAATTGTATATAAAAACAGTAAAATAAATAAAAATAAAAATAATAAAGGAAAAATATATATACAATGTAAATTAAAAATCTGGAAAATAAAATTAAAATCAGTTAAAAGGCAAACAAAACAAAAATAATAAAAGGAAATTGTAAAAATATGAAAACAGAAATTAGAAAGAAATAAAAATTCTGAAAATTAAGTAAAGAATTTAAAAATACAACATAAATCTAAAAAAAAATAAAAATAAATATATCTATAGAAAATATAACGATAAAACAAAAAATTAAAAAATAAAAGATAATAATTGAAAAATACATATTAAAATAGAATAGTAAAATAAAATAAAAGAAATAAAAAACAGAATTGGAAACAGATTTTAAATAAAGAAAAAACAAACCGAAAAAGAAAATGGACGAAAAGAAGAAGAAAACAAAAAAAAAAAACGATTTTAACAGAATGAAGAAAGGGGTTCTTTCAAGGGGATATAGGAACGGCTTCTGGGGATTTTTTTCTTCTGGCTGGGATCCTGCTTCTTGGTGAGAGGAAGAGCTCTTCTTCGGGGGAGAAATTGAAGACATCTTTGGAGGCTTGAAGAGGGAGGAGTTCAATCAAAGAAAGGAAAAAGAGGAAGCAAATGCTTCAGTGGAGGGTGGAAAACGCAACGTTCTTCTACCAAGTTTCCAGATTTTTCAGGCGAAAGATCTCTCCCAGGGGTTTAGCCCCAACAATAGAAGGGAACACCAAACTGCTGTGCGCTAACATGAGCTTCACCTTGGTCCTGTCAGGTCAGCTATCATGCTTACCATAACAATCCTGAAGTAAGAACTTTATGATAATTAGTTTAGGATATATTCAGTGATTGTATGTTGAATTTGGCGTGGTAATAACATGGTGCAAGAATTTGATTCTTGGTGCAAGTCACTATTAGTCTATACTCGTTTCAATCAAGTATGTAAGCGTGATTCATGTTAATTCTCACAATGGGATGATTGTTATCCAAAGAGAAACCTGTTATAAATTAAAAATAAATCGAATAGGCCTGTATTCATGCATATGGGACGTCAAGCAAAATCTTGCGGAGCTGTTTTCTCACGGTCAAGAACCCAAGGTGTAAGGACTTATAGATTTAATTATACTTAGTGTATTAGTTATGTTTATGCAATGCTGTAGTAATCTAGTAGTCCTCTTAGGGCTCCTTGTACTGCATCCACATGTATTCCTTTGGCTAGCTTCTGTTATACCTTCAAATTCATTGCTGAATTCTATGGAAAACCTCAAGAAGCTAGAGAACAGGAGCGATGCTGGGTGGTTAATTTGGAGAGAACAGTCTTGAAGGTGACCAACGTTACTCAAAAGAAGAGGCTGGTTCGAAGATAGGAGGGAACCAAACGAAATTTGTAGGACTGAGTTGATGGTGAAGATGGATGCTGAAGCTTCAGTGGAGGGAGTCTCATGTGGATGCAGTTGTTGGCCTCCTCAATATCTACTTTGAAGGCCCTATACGTCGAGTAAAGAACGAGGCAAATATTCCATGCAAGTTATGCACGATTGTCCCGTGTCCGTTTGGTTTGCTTTAAAATGAAACCAGGATATTGGAAACTCAATAGAGGCCTTGGATTAGTGGTGGAATGGAAGTGCATGTGATGACCATAAGTTCGAACCTTGAATGCTACTGTTTGCTTTAAAATTATTAATTTGGAGCTATGTATGGTTATAATTAATTTCAGGCTCCAAAACTCCCACCCAGGCGCTTAGCCCAGTGGTCGGACACGTCGTTCGTCACCCCTGGGGCGCGAGTTCGAATCGGCCAGGGAGTTTTTTTTTTAATAAAACATGCCCAGAAACACCCAGTAAAATACCAAATCTGTCCCTAGAGAATTCCAATAATACCCAACATGCCCCAAGACCAGAAATGACCATATTACCCCTAACCTTTTCTAATAATTCCCGACATGCCCCTGCCAGTACAATTACTAAATTGCCCCTAACCTTTTCCATTAATTCCCAGTCTGTCCCAACTTCTAAAATATCCATTTTACCCCTGGTCTTTCCAATTAATTCCCAATCTGTCCCAACTTCTAAAATATCCATTTTACCCCTGATCTTTCCAATTAATTCCCAATCTGTCCCAACTTCTAAAATACCCATTTTACCCCTGATCTTTCCAATAAATTCCTAATCTGTCCCAACTTCTAAAATACCCATTTACCCTGATCTTTTCAATTAATTCCTACTCTATCCCGAATCCTCCTAATTGTAGATTAACCTCTAAAATTTCCATAATTTAAAACTAACCCCAAAGGGATTTTTCTATAGTTCTAATTAATTCTTTCCTCAAATCCTCAAAACAAGTCCAAATTCTTTCTTTCACATAAAATCAAATCCCCTTTTTAAAAATCAAGTCAAACTCCTTCAATTCAAGCTAAATCCCAAAAGTTCAAAACAAACTCTTATTAAGAAAATTCAAATCAAATTCTTTTTTTCAATCAAGATCAATCTTTCATTTCATTTTTAATCAAGCTTATCGGTCCTAAGTCTCACGCAATGGATCCTAGGGACGAACTAGTAGCTTTTTCTGCTGTTCGCTTCCTAGGAATTCATATGGGTCTCAAGTGCAGCCGTAGTTGTCTTGGACCCTGTGCATATGTGGACTGAAGATCCTTTTGTAAAATTTCAATAAAAACTTCATTTTAGAATCCCTAAAGTCTCACGCGACGAACTCTAGGCACGAACTGGTAGCTTTTTCTGTTGTTCGGGGTTTAGGAATTCGTATGGATCCCAGTGCATCCGTAGTTTTCTTGGATCCTGTGCACATGTGGACTAAGGATTCTCCTTAAAATATATTCAAAACAATCAAGCCATCTTCAAATATTACTTTCCAAATAGCTCCGAAGGTCAAGCCTTCAAGCACGTTTCAAACATTCTATTAAACACTTTCGAAGGTCAAGCCTTCGAATCAAACCAGAACTACGTAAGCCTTGAGTTTTCCATTGCACCAGGGAATACGTAGGAGCAGGATCAAGTCCTGTCAGGCTAAACTCCATCAAGTATTTATTTTCACTCTAATAAAAGGGATCAAACTATTTTCAAATAATCACACACTCAATTTAAGGGTACTGTTCTTCGGAACAGGCGAGTGGGGTGCCTAACACCTTCCCCACTCGTAACCGACTCCCGAACCTAAATCTCATCCAGGGTTTTTCCAAATCTTTTTCCCTTAAATAAAAATTTGGTGGCGGCTCCATACTTTAATCACAAAAATTCATATTAAAAATTTTAGCGAGTTCGTCGTCTCGTCGGAATTATGGTTGCGACAGATGGCGACTCCACTGGGGACTTTAAAGAGTGAAGCCCATTCAAATTGAGTGTGTATTTTATGGATCCCTTCCTTGTTTATTTGCGCGATTTATTTTCTTGTTTATCTATCTGTCTGTTTGTTTGTTTGTTTATTCTTTGTATAACCCTAGGATAGATAAACAATAAATTGCTGTATATATCTGTGCAATTTCCCCAATTGCAGGTATCCCAAAATTGTATGCCCTCATACATTGCATACGCATTTATCATGAGTGGGGCCCTATACCCGGGTCTGAGTGCAACCTAGGACTAGAGGGATCTAGTGGTGTCACTTTGGGGCTTAAGTCCTGTTTGGCTATCACGAAAATCCCAGCTAGAGTGCGTCCTATTTGTAATGCCCTACAACTGGTAGCTTTTTCTGCTGTTGTGGCAAACATTGCAGACTGGAACTTGGCTCTAGTGACCTCCACACCCCCAGGATTACAAACCACCTTTGAGAGGTTCATATAAAAGGCCATAGATCCCTAGGGCAGGTAACCCACATAAGAAGCAAAGAGGGCACACTCCCCTTCATAATATGGTTCATATACGCACGGACAATTATCATCCAAAATGGAAGCTAATGATTGGGGAAATACAGAAATCCAGAAAGAAAAGTCAAACAAAAGAAAAGAAATATCAAAACAAATAGAAAAACAAGGAAAACTAGAAACTCCTAGAAAAATTAGAAAATAATTTCTGAAAATACTAAAAATTCCAAAAGTTCAAAAAGAGAGAATGGAAAATTTCGAAACCTAAAGAATGCTTTTTGAAAATTTTAACAAACCTTTTTCAAACACCATCAAAGGTTTTTTAGCAAAATACCAAAAATACAAAACTACTAAAAATCAAAAAGAGAAACTTTCAATTATTTTCAAAATCCTCAAAATTCCAATTTCTAAAATTATTTGCATAACATGCATGCATTCATTTATTCATTCATAAATTTATCATCAAAGAAAAAGATTTCAAAAAACCATTCTACACCTTTTGCATATTCATTTTACATCAACATTTTTATCATTCATGATTTTTGCATTCGAATCATTTCTTAAAAAAATTAATTTTTAACTTTAACAGAAAATTGGAGAAACACAGTTTCCTCGACATTCTTATAGAACTCGAGCACAATCAAGAATCATGGATGAGCTGGAGAGACAAAATGAGGAGTTGAGAAATGAGGTCAAGACCTTGAAAGAGCAAATGGCCAAGCTGATGGAGGCCATCCAATTGTCAAAACAGAAGGAATCTCTGGGAGAACCCACAGACCCGTCATATCCTCCTGGGTTCACTCCACAAAACCCTTCGCCATCAACTATGCCTCCACCAACCGAAGGAGTTCATTATGGGTTTCCTCATGGGCATGCACCCTCATACAACCAAACACAAGCCCAAACACAAACCTAAACACATAAACTACCTCCAAACACCACTTCACAAGCTTACCAAACAGCCATTGGGGGAATGCACCCTATGTTCACCCAAGGGCCTCGCCCTGTATACATACCATCTTCTCATCCCCACCATATGCCTGAGGAATACCCAAGCCATCCTTCAACTGAGGATACAGAAAAATGGAAGGGTCTAGAGGACAGGATCCAGGCAATTGAGGGAAACGCTTATGAAGCCAAAGATGCATCTGATTTGTGCTTGGTCCCAGATGTGGTCATCCCTCCAAAATTCAAGGTTCCTGAATTTGAGAAATATCAAGGAACCAGCTGTCCAAAGAAACACCTGACTATGTACTGCAGGAAGATGTCTGCATGTACTTACGATGAGAAGCTCCTCATCCACTTCTTTCAAGACAGTTTAACCGGGGCAGCTGCAAACTGGTACACTCAACTTGAGCGGATACACATCCGTTCATGGAGAGACCTTGCTGAGGCTTTCACAAAATAGTATTAGTACAATACAGAGATGGCCCCCGATCGAACTCAGCTTCAAAATATGGCCAAGAAAGAGGAAGAGACCTTCAAGCAGTATGCTCAAAGATGGAGGCAGTTAGCTGCTCAGGTACAACCTCCTTTATCAGAAAAAGAGATGGTAAGCATGTTCATGGACACACTCCAAGATCCTTTCTATGACAAGATGGTCGGCAATATAACTTCTAGCTTCTCCGATGTCGTCATCATTAGAGAAAGGATCGAAGGTGGCATGCGCCGTGGAAAGATCGTGCAAAAGCCCACGGGCGTAGTCAATGCTTCCAATGGGTCTGGGAAGAAAAAGATAGGAGAGACCTGCAATGTGGCTTCTAATCAAGGCCAATACATTCCTCAAATGGCACAGTATGGTCCAGCTAGCTTTCGACCACCGCCATATAAACCATACACACCTTACACACCATACCCTTACGTCGCCACCACCTACCAAACACCCTACCATCCAGCTTACAATTACTCAACGCAAACCCGACCGCCCACACCATACACGGTCCAAATACAAGCCATGAGCTCAAATTCTAGCCAAAATCATAAAAAGGAGAAAGATCCTATCCAGTTTGATCCAATTCCAATGACCTACACTGAGCTGCTACCTCAGTTAATCCAGAGCTCCTTGGTGGTTCCTTACTCTCTGAAACCTCAAGAACCACCATACCCTAAATGGTACGATGCCAATGCCATATGTGGCTACCATGCGGGGTACATCAGTCATTCTACCGAAAACTGCCAGGTTCTGAAACATAAGGTGCAAGGCCTGATTGATGCTAAACGGCTAGACTTTGGGAAAATCGCTCCTAATCCAAGTGCTGAATCATAAGAGCTCATCCGCTGGCTAAGAAATGAGAACAACAAAACCAGTTGCTTTGTGCAAATCAAGCTATCGAGGAAAATCATCCAAGATTTGTCATACTTTTCAAAATCACTCTTTTGTAAATAAATCTTAATGAACATTTTTCATGTTTCTTGAGCACGTGCTTTACATCATTGGCCTTACTTTAAAATTTACCATTCTTTTTATCCATTCAGCCCACTCCTTATTTCTATACCCAAACAGTAAATACTGATTGGTGATAATGTTAGTACTGTAATAAATAATCTTGAACGTCTAGTTAATCAAGCTCAAAGAGAAAAAGCCCAATGAGGAAGTAAAATAACAACCAGGGATTCTAGATCCCCAATCAAAGTGTCTTGTCAAACAAAAACATCCCGCTGGAATCAAGTTCACATCCAGGCAAAATTAGGGATACACGATAAGATCCGCTGAATTAGGAACCAAAAGATCCTGGCAAGATCAACGTACAACTATTCAAGAAAAAGAGGAAAAGCCTGCTGGATTGAATCAAAATGATCCAGGAAAAATCAGGGTCAAAATACAACTATTCAAGGAAAAGAAGAAAGCCCGCTGGATTAAGCCAAAACGATCCAGGAAAAAGTAGGGTTAAAGTTCAAGATTATATCAACAAAAGTCATGATAAAAAAAGGTCTTGTCGGTTTCCAACAACAATTCAGGCAAAATTAAGATAAAGCAAAAGCCCGCTAGGTCAACAATCAAGAACGACCTAGGAAAAAGTTAAGGCACAATCAAGCAAGAGCCCGCTAGGTCAACAATCAAGAACGACTTAGGCAAAAGTTAGGGCATAATCAAGCAGAAGCCCGCTAGGTCGACAAACAATCAAAGACGACCTAGGCAAAAGTTAGGACATAATCAAATAGAAGCCCGCTAGGTCAACAATCAAGAACAACCTAGGCAAAAATTAGGGCACAATCAAGCAGAAGGCCCGCTAAGTCAACAATCAAGAACGACCTAGGCAAAAGTTAGGGCACAAACAATCAAGAGCCCGCTAGGTCAAAAACCCGTAAGGGCGACCTTGGCAAAAGTTAGGGCAATACAAAAGACCTGCTGGGTTAAAAACTCAAGAGAACAACCCAGGAAAAATTAAGGTCAATCCAGGAATCTCAAGACAACATGACATTTCTGCACCTCATATCTTCCTAAAACTGGGGCAAAATTTTGCCATTTCTCAACTTTGGTTAATTTGGTAATCAAGATTATGAAAAGCAGCACTGGCATTTTTCATCAAAAGGTGCCATTTGGGCAATCGAACCCACATCTTTTGTCATCTTTCCCTTTCAAGTACACTACCTCAAACATCCTTTGCAAACCTTCTCTATATTTTTTCATTAACCATCCAGAATCACTTCGCACCCCTCAATAGCACACATGCCAAAAGAGATGTGAAAAATGTAAAAATAAAAAGGATTAATTTTGAAAAGTTATGACAAGTCGGATGAATCCTTGACCGTTGCAACACGATAGGATTGTTTCCCAAGGATTCATCTTCCTACCAGCCATGATGCCACAAAAAAAGGAGTGTGTCTTACTCAATGATACTGACCACTGTTGGGTCTCAAAGATCCCGGAAAGAAGATTCCAAAATTGACTAATAAACCAAGAGACAGAGTCAATCCAGCTCGTCTTGATTCTTGATACCTTTCACATCCACTATGGGGTTGTCGAGGAAAAATGTGTTAGAAAAAATTAAAAATCAAGAGAAACAAAAGGTTTTTACACCTTTTCATGGTTTGCATTCATCCAATAACATCTGTTTTATCAAATAATTATTTCAAGCATTAAAATAAGAACCCTGCATCATTCTGCACTTATTCAAGCATCACAAATACCATATTCCCTTTCATTCATTCAAACATCGCAATAAGCATTTTGTCATTCAAACATTTCATAACTCATTTTTCAAAAACTAATTAAGACCTGGGTAAAATTGCCTGAATCGATCATAAGTAAAAGACTTCCAAACTGGGGCAAATGCTTGCCCACAAAAAAATCAAATTTGAGGTCATCCTAAAATTCTGAGTCAAGCTCAAAGTGGGGCAAACGCCTGCCCACTAAAATTTAATTTGAGGCCATCCTCAAATTCTGAACCAAGAACAAAATTGGGGCAAATACTTGCCCAGAAAATTCAAGTTGAGGAAATCCTCAATTCCTCAACATCAGAAAAATCAAACTGGGGCAAATGCTCTCCCACACAATTCAATTTGAGGACATCCTCAAATTCTAGGTCAAGCCTAAACTGAGGCAAATGCTTGCCCACACAATTCAATTTGAGGTCACCCTTAAAATCAAGTTCAAACAGGGGCAAACACTTGCCCACAAAATTTCAAATTAGGGTCATCCTCAGATTCAAGAGCAAAACTGGGGCAAACATTTGCCCAAGGGAATCCAAGTTAAGGCAATCCTTAATTCCTCAACTCCAATCAAGTTCAATAGGGCGAAGTTGCCTAGAAAAATTCAAGTCAAGCTCATCCTCAATCTCATCGAGGTCTAAACTGGGGTAAACACTTGCCTAAACTGCTTTCAAATCAAGGCATCCATCAATTATCAAGAATCTTCTAAACTGGGGAAAAATGGTTACCCAAGTCTCTTCAAGAAAATAATTATCAAGTACTCAAGAAACCTCCAAGTTCAAAACAATTTATTTTTAATTCAAGGGGAAAAACACATTTCAAAATAAAGTTGTCCAAAGGCAACTGACGAAGAAATCCATAATACCTCTTCGCGTGTCACCCAAAGACACATCAAGTTTGTCTTCCACACCTGTCCTCCCAAGTCATTCTCTCGCCTGCATCAACAGGCTGTCACCCAAGTATCTATCTTCATTCCATCCTGTCAACAACGGGACCCCCACATGATTCCTGCCTATCTTAACAGGATCTTTTCTCTTGCCAACAACCGGAGTCCATCTACATTTATCCTATCTTAACATGTTTCCTTATTTTTACTACGCCTGTTTTAAACAGATCACTTTCCTTTCCCTTTGCCTTGTCTCAACGGGTTGTCACAATTCTGTTGTGCCTGTCTTAACAGGCGTCTTACCTCCATCCTGTCAACAACAGGACTTCTACATTTTACCTGTCTTCACAGGCTTCTTTCATTTCCCTTTGCCTGTCTAGCAGGCTTGCATCTTTCCTGTCAACAACAGGATCTTTTCCCTTTTGCCTATCTTAACAGGCCTCTTACATCACGTCATTTTCCCTTTTTCCTGCCTTAACGGGTCATTCATGCTTCGCCTGCCCTAACAGGCCATCCTTTCAAGTTAACATAGATCACCTTTCATTCAAGTAGTGTAGGCCCCTCCCACTTCAAGCTCACCTATCTTAACAGGTCCTTTTCTTTCCTATCGTTGTCCAAATAAGTCATCATCAACTTTTATTTTTCTGCATCATGGCCTATGTTGTCAAGCCTCATCAATTTTATTTTCCGCATACATCCTGGCAACAGCAGGATTTCATTTGCATCTTCCTGGCAACAGCGGGACCTCATTTGCAGTCTCTTGTCAACAATAGGACTTCAAGCATGTTTAATTTTTTGTCCACCTGTCAAGCAGGTTTGCATTTATCCTCGCAACAGCAGGATTTCATTTGCATCCTCCCGGCAACAGCGGGACCTCATTTGCAGTCTCCTGTCAACAACAGGACTTCAAGCAAGTTTAATTTTTTGTCCACCTGTCAAGTAGGTTAGCATTTATCCTGGCAACAGCAGGATTTTATTTACATCTTCCCAGCAACAATGGGACCTCATTTGCATTCTCTTGTCAACAACAAGACTTCAAGCATGTTTAATTTTTTGTCCACCTGTGAAGCAGGTTTGCATTTATCCTGGCAACAGCAGGATTTCATTTGCATCTTCCCGGCAACAGCGGGATCTCATTTGCATTCTCCTGTCAACAACAGGACTTCAAGCATGTTTAATTTTCTGTCTACCTGTCAAGCAGGTTTGCATTTATCCTGGCAACAGCAAGATTTCATCATTTACGTCTTCCCGGCAACAGCGGGACCTCATTTGCATTCTCCTGTCAACAACAGGACTTCAAGCATGTTTAATTTTCTGTCTACCTGTCAAGCAGGTTTGCATTTATCCTGGAAATAGCAGGATTTCATTTGCATCTTCCCGGTAACAGCGGGGCCTCATTTGCATTCACCTGTCAAGAACAGGACTACAAGCATGTTTAATTTCCGTCCACCTGTCAAGCAGGTGTGCATTCATCCTAGCAACAGCAGGATTTCATTTGCATTCTTCCAGTCAACAACGGGGTCCCCCCTCAAGTTTAAATTTCTGCATCATGGCCTATAGTGTCAGGCCTCATCAAGTTTAGATTTCCGCATCATGGCCTATGCTGTCAGGCCACCATCAAGTTTAAATTTCTGCATCATGGCCTATTGTGTCAGGCCTCATTTAGTTTAGATTTACTACTTTCAGGCCTATGTTGTCAGGCCACCATCTAGTTTAGATTTACTGCTTTCATGGCCTATGTTGTCAGGCCATCATCTAGTTTAGATTTACTGCTTTCATGGCCTATGTTGTCAGGCCATCATCTAGTTTAGATTTACTGCTTTCTGGCCTATGTTGTCAAGCCACCATCTAGTTTAGGTTTACTGCTTTCTGGCCTATGTTGTCAGGCCACCATCTAGTTTAGATTTACTGCTTTCAGGCCTATGTTGTCAGGCCACCATCTAGTTTAGATTTACTGCTTTCAGGCCTATGTTGTCAGGCCACCATCTAGTTTAGATTTACTGCTTTCAGGCCTATGTTGTCAGGCCACCATCTAGTTTAGATTTACTGCTTTCATGGCCTATGTTGTCAGGCCATCATCTAGTTTAGATTTACTGCTTTCTGGCCTATGTTGTCAGGCCACCATCTAGTTTAGATTTACTGCTTTCAGGCCTATGTTGTCAGACCACCATCTAGTTTAGATTTACTGTTTTCATGGCCTATGTTGTCAGGCCATCATCTAGTTTAGATTTACTGCTTTCTGGCCTATGTTGTCAGGCTACCATCTAGTTTAGATTTACTGCTTTCAGGCCTATGCTGTCAGGCCACCATCTAGTTTAGATTTACTGCTTTCAGGCCTATGTTGTGAAGCCACCATCTAGTTTAGATTTACTGCTTTCAGGCCTATGTTGTCAGGCCACCATCTAGTTTAGATTTACTGCTTTCCGGCCTATGTTGTCAAGCCACCATCTAGTTTAGATTTACGTCTTTCATGACCTATGTTGTCAGGCCTTTGCATGTGTTGAATTCTGCACCCTCGGCCTATGTTGTCAGGCCAACCTGTACATATTTTACATTTTAGTTCTTGCATGCTTGCCTGTCTTAAATAAGTCACTTTCACTCAGCTAAGCCCGTCGCAACGGGCCATTTCTTTTTTGCATTGACTGCTTTAGCAAGCCACTTTCATTTCGCCCTTGCTTGTCATAACAAGCAATCCCATGACATTCCGCGCCTGTCCTAACAGGCCTTTACTCATTTCACTTAGCCTAATTAGGCTATACCCTTAAGCCTTGCATACTTCAACTCTATCGGTACATGAAACCGGTAAGATCCTTCAACCGTCGTCCGCCAGGCATCACTTTAAGCTCAAGGCTTCTAGTATTGCTTTCAGATCGCCTTGAAAAAGCCCGCCTCAGACATAAAGTGTTCACGTCTTTACTCATTTCCTACCCCCGATAATTCAGAGAATCATTTCTCTTATTACCGGGTAGGAAAATGAGTAAAGAGGAGCAAACTGTAAACACCCATTTATGTCCGAGACCCCCAATTATTAAAATTAATCAAGAAACTAATACTAATTTTAATAAAAAAACAAATAAACAAAAAAAACTAAATAAAAAAAACAAAATCTGAAAAAAAAGAAAAAACAGATTTTTAAATTGAAAATCTGAAATACAAAAAAATTTAAAACAGAAAATTAAAAATAAAAATTGTATATAAAAACAGTAAAATAAATAAAAACAGACAAATAAAAAAGGAAAAATATATATACAATGTAAATTAAAAATCTGGAAAATAAAATTAAAATCAGTTAAAAGGCAAACAAAACAAAAATAATAAAAGGAAATTCTAAAAATATGAAAACAGAAATTAGAAAGAAATAAAAATTCTGAAAATTAAGTAAAGAATTTAAAAATACAACATAAATCTAAAAAAAATAAAAAAAAAATATATCTAAAGAAAATATAACGATAAAATAAAAATTAAAAAATAAAAGATAATAATTGAAAAATACATATTAAAATAGAATAGTAAAATAAAATAAAAGAAATAAAAAACAGAATTGGAAACAGATTTTAAATAAAAAAAAAACAAACCGAAAAAAAAAGGGATGAAAAGAAGAAGAAAACAAAAAAAAATGATTTTAACAGAATGAAGAAAGGGGTTCTTTCAAGGGGATATAGGAACGGCTTCTGGGGATTTTTTTCTTCTGGCTGGGATCCTGCTTCTTGGTGAGAGGAAGAGCTCTTCTTGGGGGGAGAAATTGAAGACATCTTTGGAGGCTTGAAGAGGGAGGAGTTCAATCAAAGAAAGGAAAAAGAGGAAGCAAATGCTTCACTGGAGGGTGGAAAACGCAACGTTCTTCTACCAAGTTTCCAGATTTTTCAGGCGAAAGATCTCTCCCAGGGGTTTAGCCCCAGATATAGAAGGGAACACCAAACTGCTGTGCGCTAACGTGAGCTTCACCTTGGTCCTGTCAGGTCAGTTATCATGCTTACCATAACAATCCTGAAGTAAGAACTTTATGATAATTAGTTTAGGATATATTCAGTGATTGTATGTTGAATTTGGCGTGGTAATAGCATGGTGCAAGAATTTGATTCTTGGTGCAAGTCACTATTAGTCTATACTCGTTTCAATCAAGTATCTAAGCGTGATTCATGTTAATTCTCACAATGGGATGATTGTTATCCAAAAAGAAACCTGTTATAAATTAAAAATAAATCGAATAGGCTTGTATTCATGCATATGGGACATCAAGCAAAATCTTGCGGAGCTGTTTTCTCACGGTCAAGAACCCAAGGTGTAAGGACTTATAGATTTAATTGTACTTAGTGTATTAGTTATGTTTACGCAATGCTGTAGTAATCTAGTAGTCCTCTTAGGGCTCCTTGTACTGCATCCACATGTATTCCTTTGGCTAGCTTTTGTTATACCTTCAAATTCATTGCTGAATTCTATGGCAAACCTCAAGAAGCTAGAGAACAGGAGCGATGCTGGGTGGTTAATTTGGAGAGAACAGTCTTGAAGGTGACCAACGTTACTCAAAAGAAGAGGCTGGTTCGAAGATAGGAGGGAACCAAACGAAATTTGTAGGACTGAGTTGATGGTGAAGATGGACGCTGAAGCTTCAGTGGAGGGAGTCTCATGTGGATGCAGTTGTTGGCCTCCTCAATATCTACTTTGAAGGCCCTATACGTCGAGTAAAGAACGAGGCAAATATTCCATGCAAGTTATGCACGATTGTCCCGTGTCCGTTTGGTTTGCTTTAAAATGAAACCAGGATATTGGAAACTCAATAGAGGCCTTGGATTAGTGGTGGAATGGAAGTGCATGTGATGACCATAAGTTCGAACCTTGAATGCTACTGTTTGCTTTAAAATTATTAATTTGGAGCTGTGTATGGTTATAATTAATTTCAGGCTCCAAAACTCCCATCCAGGCGCTTAGCCCAGTGGTCGGACACGCTGTTCGTCACCCCTGGGGCATGAGTTCGAATCGGCCAAGGAGTTTTTTTTTTAATAAAACATGCCCAGACACACCCTGTAAAATACCAAATCTGTCCCTAGAGAATTCCAATAATACCCAACATGCCCCAAGACCAGAAATGACCATATTACCCCTAACCTTTTGTAATAATTCCCGACATGCCCCTGCCAGTACAATTACCAAATTGCCCCTAACCTTTTCCATTAATTCCCAATCTATCCCAACTTCTAAAATACCCATTTTACCCCTGATCTTTCCAATAAATTCCTAATCTGTCCCAACTTCTAAAATACCCATTTACCCTGATCTTTTCAATTAATTCCTACTCTATCCCGAATCCTCCTAATTGTAGATTAACCTCTAAAATTTCCATAATTTAAAACTAACACCAAAGGGATTTTTCTATAGTTCTAATTAATTCTTTCCTCAAATCCTCAAAACAAGTCCAAATTCTTTCTTTCACATAAAATCAAATTCCCTTTTTAAAAATCAAGTCAAACTCCTTCAATTCAAGCTAAATCCCAAAAGTTCAAAACAAACTCTTATCAAGAAAATTCAAATCAAATTCTTTTTTTCAATCAAGATCAATCTTTCGTTTCATTTTTAATCAAGCTTATCGGTCCTAAGTCTCACGCAATGGATCCTAGGGACGAACTGGTAGCTTTTTCTGCTGTTCGCTTCCTAGGAATTCATATGGGTCCCAAGTGCAGCCGTAGTTGTCTTGGACCCTGTGCATATGTGGACTGAAGATCCTTTTGTAAAATTTCAATAAAAACTTCATTTTAGAATCCCTAAAGTTTCACGCGACGAACTCTAGGCACGAATTGGTAGCTTTTTCTGTTGTTCGGGGTTTAGGAATTCGTATGGATCCCAGTGCAGCCGTAGTTGTCTTGGATCCTGTGCACATGTGGACTAAGGATTCTCCTTAAAATATATTCAAAACAATCAAGCCATCTTCAAATATTACTTTCCAAATAGCTCCGAAGGTCAAGCCTTCAAGCACATTTCAAACATTCTATTAAACACTTTCGAAGGTCAAGCCTTCAAATCAAACCAGAACTACGTAAGCCTTGAGTTTCCCATTGCACCAGGGAATACGTAGGAGCAGGATCAAGTCCTGTCAGGCTAACCTCCATCATGTATTTATTTTCACTCTAATAAAAGGGATCAAACTATTTTCAAATAATCACACACTCAATTTAAGGGTACTGTTCTTCGGAACAGGCGAGTGGGGTGCCTAACACCTTCCCCACTCGTAACCGACTCTCGAACCTAAATCTCATCCAGGGTTTTTCCAAATCTTTTTCCCTTAAATAAAAATTTGGTGGCGGCTCCACACTTTAATCACAAAAATTCATATTAAAAATTTTAGCGAGTTCTTCGTCTCGTCGGAATTATGGTTGCGACAGTCATCACCATTATAATTTCTTGAAGCCCTATGGCTTTCATATGGAAATTCCTGTGACCTCCATATGTGCACAAGTCCTGTGACTTGGCATGGTAAAATTAATGTCTTAAACTTTCACATATAATTTTTCTTTAGTGATCTGTTGACTTAATAGGTTCCATTTTAAGTCTTTGTAATGATATGCATGCTCAATATTCAACCAATATGGTATGCACAAATAGCATCCAAATAATCCAATTTCTCATATAATTCATCCACTCATGAAACCAAAATTCATATAAATTTTCATGCATCATTCAAGAGAGCACATATAGTCTTTAATCCAGTGTATCATCATATATATCATTCACATATGAGAATCATCTAACACATCACTTTACATTTATATTTGTGTACTCATAAGGAAATACTACAACTTGTCATAATTATTCTAATTTGAAACTAATATTCTAATCAATAATTTCTTAATTATGCTTGATGTAACTTTCTTGGATAACATGTAAACGTCCTCCAATAGCTTGTCTATCTTGCATTATTCATAATATTTATAATAAATCTCTCATAGGATCTTAGTCCACTCATCCTTCTAATTTACCTCTTAACCTTTCCTTTTCTTAAAAATTAAGTTCTTCTTTTAATATTTTTAATGAAAAATTATGGTATATAAAATTTTCTTCTTTAGTTGGTTGAATGGCCTTTCTAATTATTTACTTTTGTGTCCTTAAATTGAATGTCTTATGTACAATTTACTTAATTCAAGTTAAGTGTTATATGTTTTATTCTTCTTGACTGATAACTTAGCTAGTTAGTTTTGCTCCATTAGTAAACCTACTTGCTTTCCTCCTTACTCATGAACTTAAAACTTTCTACTCTTGCCTTATTTAGTTATCTTCAAACAACCAAAATAGCCTCCTTTTCTTATTTATTACCTGGATGGATGAATCCACCCTCCATAGTCCTAAGGTGTTATGATTCATTTTTTTTCTTCTTCTAAGGGTTGATTTATACTAATTAAGACTTAGAATATTAATTAACAACAACCTTAGAAATTTTTAGGGAATTTATTCCTTGTCTTATGAGCATGGCTGAATGTTATTATTTCCGCCTCTACTTCCTAATTAATTTCTAATCATCTCTTTAAACTCATTTAGAACCACTCTTAAATGCTAGCAAGGTTTTAACTAGTTGTTACCAATTTTTTCCAACATGGTTGAATGGTACCCAACCATTACCAAATCTCTTACAACTTTAAAATTCATTCTTTAGACTTGTTTAGGCTTCCCCTTACACCTTAATTGAAATTTTAACTCATGTTTTTCTAATTAATTGGAGAGTTGTTAAATCCTCTAGATGAATGCTCTAGGTGGCCAAAGCAAGGTTTCTTTTACCTTAGTTTGTGATCTCTTGGTCTTGGGTGTTATGGGTTTTAGTATGTTTGTACCCAAATCAACCAAAATGGCTAAAAGATCAATTTACTAATTTCAAGCCCCTCTCAAATTTATAATTTCATAGTTATACTTGATTAAGTTCCTCTTTATACCCTATTCAAAATTTTAAACTCAAGATTCTTTAATTAACTAGGAAGTGACCAAATGTTATAGGTGAATTAAACAAAGGTCCTTTTTTAATTTTCTTGCCACATGACCTTAGTGTCATGGAGTTTAGCACTTGGTTCATCATCTGTACTTAGATCCATCCATAAATTTTCCTTACTCCATATCTTTGGTCATGATCATGGAAGGTCTTAAGTGATTTGTGCAACTTTAGGTCCAAAATTTTACCTTTACACTTAGTAGTTTTTAAATCTCAAGTCCAAGTTAAGTTTATGGATCTTACAGTATAATTTGCAGTTAAAGGTTTTTAATACATGAGCTAGATTCAGACTCTTAACAAAGACAACCCTATAATCAAAGATTTTAAGAAAAGACATAACCAAGTTTCTAACTTTGAACATAAAAATCTTAAAGAAAGCACCTTTCATGGTAAATAAGTGTAAATCTACTAGATCTACTCCAAGATCTATCCATCACTAAATTTTAGTACTTTAAAAATTTTCTCATAAATACTTAAATTTTTCCCAAGAAATTTTAACCAATTAAATTGCTCCTAAGGCTGCTAAAAGCACTTTAATCCATTAAAACTTCACTTTAGCTTCCAAAAATCAATAAAAAAAATTATGATACTCATATTTAACCCTCAAGGACAGTTTTGAGCTCCCATAAGTTCAAACAAAAAGGATTCATAGATCTTAGAGAGGGATCCACCAAGAAGAGAAAAATCAAACCATAAATACAAGATTTAAAGCCAAGAAAAATATAAGGTAAAATCCTACTTGTTGAAGACTTTTGTGATGGTTTTGGTAGGTCGTTATGGTTGCACTTCCTCCTCGTTAGTGGTCCACAAAAGATCAATTAGTGTTGGTCATAGGGCTTGATGAGTTTGTCTTATTTAACTTAAACTTCAAAGATGAAAATTTAAACTTAGTGTAAATTTTTGGGTTCTAGTACTAGTTTAAGTTTAGAGGGAGTTTAGATAATTTCTATAAGTGTTTATAAGATGTAATATGAAGCAAATGAACTTCCTTAATCCTTAGATCAATTTCGTGCACTTAAGGACATGTGAGAATTAAATTTCCACTTAAGAAAATTTTGGTAAATTTGCATGTAAGTTCTATTTTAAAAAAAAAATATAAATGTAAGGAATTATCTTTTTAGGATTAATTTAATTCTAGTTATTCTTAATTTATCACTAATTAAGATTAATTTATTTTAAGTATGATTAATTTTAATTAAACAATGTTAATTTACTATAATCATGGTTAATTTTATCTTTCCTATTTATTATTTTTGTTCTATATGCAATTATTGAAGTGATGACTCACAGGGTGAGTCACCACCTCATTTTTCATATGCAATTTTGTGCTCCATGAGTGGATCTCACTTTCTGGCTTCTGTTTCGCATTTTCTTACCCTCCTAGTCTTCCAAGGTTATTTTGGTAATTTTTCTCAAAATTTCCAAGAGTTTTCTAAGAGCTTTTTGGGTATTTTTAGAGTTTTTTAATGACTTTTTCATCCTCTCCTTATTTCTATTCTTTTCTTATAAATTTCTAACCATCATTGAAAAATTCTAATCCTTTAGAATGTCTTTTAACCTTTTTTTTTTGGATTTTTCGCATATTTATTTGTGTTATCTTAGTGGAGGGATATTTTTATTATTTATTAAATTTTTTTAATTTCTATGACTTTTGTTCTTATTTATTTTTTATTTTTTATAAAGAATATTTATAATCTAAAAGGTTCATTATAAAATATTATGAATATTACACTAATATAGTCACACTAGATTTTTTTTTTCCCTTTTGATTTTAGACTCACTTAAAATATAACACTATTAGTTATAATAATAATAATAATAATAATAATAATAATAATAATAATAATAATAATAATAATAATAATAATAATAATAATAATAGTAGCAAGTTTTTATCTACACTAAATTTAGAAATATATTTCAAAAACTAAAAAATAATATTTAACAAATTAAAAATAATAAATAGTATTTATAAATAATTTCACTTATATATATATATGGATAATTAAATTTTAATTTTACATTAATCTTCTATTTATTTGTTTTGTATTGTTATCATATTGTTGTTATTTATTATTTTTATGACATGTATAAATATGATTAAAATTAAATTTTAAAATTCTTTAAAATCAATCTTTTTATATTTTTTTTTGTTATTTTATTACTAATATTTCTATGATTATTATTATTATTTATTGTTATTTTTATTGATTATTTTTATTATTATTATGGTCTGGACATATTTAAACTTAAGCTAAAATGTAAATATTTTTTTAAAAAAAATTAAAAAATATTGGTATAAGTTGTTTCACGCTAAGGTCATGTTGATTTTTAGTTCTTAGTTTTAAAAATTATAAAAATTAAAATTAATTTTTGTTTAATTTTTAATTTTTAAAATTTGTTGCAAAAATAAATCAAGTCACTTTATTATATCACTTTGTTATGGATTTATAAAATATATAAATAAAATATTAATTCAAAAAATTAAAATATATCAAAATAATATAAATTTAAATTTTTACAAAATTATAAAATTGAATATTATTATTATTATGTTGGTGGTGATAATTATAATAGTAATAATGAATAGTAATAGTAAAAATAAAAGTAGTATTTATGAGATAATGGTAATGGTATGATGATTATAATATAAAAATATTATATAATTATATAAATTTATGTTTTACATATTGTTTGGTTATCAGTTTTTAAGATAAATAATTTTATATATATTATTATTATTATAATATTTTTATATTATTTAATATTTATTTTACATAAGAATAATATATATTAAAAGATTATAAATTAAACATAATTTATATATAAAATAATATTATTTATTTTTTAATATATAACAATTAGATAAATAATAAATAAAAATAAATAAATTATTTTAAAATAAAAAATAAATATTTTTATTATTATTATTATTATGATAATAATTATATTGATGATGATGCTTGTGGCGGTAATGATGATTATAATATAAAAAATATTATATAATTATATATTTTATATTTTATATATTATTTGATAATTAATATATAAGATAAATAATTTTATATCAATCATTATAATCTTTTTATATTATTCAATACTTATTTTATATAAAATAATATATATTATATTATAAAAATTTATATAACATAAAATTATATTATAATATTATAAATTAAATATAATTTTCATATATTAAATAGTATCATTCATTTATGAATCTATAAAAAATAGATAAATAATTTAATTTTTAAAAATATAAAAAAATTATTATTATTATGATAATAGCAATAGTGATAAAACTAAAATTAGTATTTTTGAAATAATGGTAATGATATAATAGTTATAATATAAAAAATATTATATAATTATATAAATTTTTAATTTATATATTATTTTATTATTAATACTTAAGATAAATAATTTTATATATTATTATAATATTTTTAAATTATTTAAGATTTTTTTTTATATAAAAATAATATATATTATAATATTATACTATAAATAATTATATAATATAAATGTATATAATAATGTTATAAATTTAATATAATTTATATATTAAATAATATTATTTTATTTTTAATATATAAAAATTAAATAAATAAAAAATTAAATTATTTTAAAGTAATAAAAAAATTTATTAATGTCATAGTAGTAAAGATTATAATAATAATAATAATAGTTATAATAATGATGATAATAATAATTGTAATAAGGTGATGATGATTGTGATCATGATAGTAGGAATAATAATTTGATAGTATGATAATAATTGTGGGGTTTAATAGGTTTAAAAATAAAAATATTTTAAAATTAAAAATAATATTAAAAATTTTATTTTTTAATTTTAAGATTCAAGTTAAAATTGATTTGATAATGTGTTAAAATTTATTTCAAAATTATTGTTTTTAACATATTCTGTTTTTAAAATTAATTTAAAAATAAAAAACTAAAAGCTTGCCATCACTTTGAAAATGACCTAAGATTTTAAGCATTAATCATATACACAAATGTGTAATCGTTTTATCTTTATATGTTATTGGAACAAAGAAAACTCTCTGATCACATTTATCATAGATCTTGTTCTTCGCTTTTAAAATGAATTTCCAAATTTCACTTAAATCATGCTATATTTTTATGATAATATTTACATGTTAATTTGTATCGTGAATGTGTAGTTGTTATACATTCTAATGTTTACTTCAACTTAGAAAAATTACATTTATATGTAACTGGTCGTTACATTAATTTTCATGTCCTGCATCATAAATAAAATTATGCAACGATTTATGATGAGAACAAATAGCATATTTATCTTGCCACCTTATAAGAATAGTTAGTATTTATGTGGACATGTTATCTTAAATTTTTTTCAATATGAATTATTTTTAAATAAAAATATTTTTCAAAATCCTTTTAACTTCTAAAAGTAAAAAAATTTTTAAAAAATTATCCAAATATTTTAATCATTCAAAATTTATCTCAAAAAACTAAAATATTTTTTTTCAATATTTATTTAAAAAATAGTCTATTTTCTTCATAAATTGTGTTTATTCTCTTATTATAAATTTATTTCAGTCAAAAGTTTTCTATTTGTTTGTCAAATTTGTTTCAATGGAAATTATCTCTAGCTTACTTCAACCAAATTTCTATCGTATTCAATTTATTTCAAAACAATTCTCAAATTTATTTCTTTGCAAAATGTTTTATGTTCACAATAAAATTAGTATTCACTTATTTTTTTTTTCTAAAACTATGTAATCTAGAATTTTTAATTATATTAAAAAAGAATATAGAAATAGAATCATTAGTTTTGTTAGGCTAATTTTTTATTTATATATATTTTTATTTAAATTTTTGAAGATCAATTTATTGTATAATTTAACTAAAAATATTATTCTTTTAAATAAATAAACAAGATATTAACATCTTCTTTAACTGTAATAAACTTTTAAATTTAGATTTATTTTGAAATATTTTTTAATATTTTTATTTCAAAATAAATTAAAAACCTAATTGTCGACTCCATGTTCAAAATTCTCTTTTCTTATTCTCGTCCACTAATAAGGATTGAAATGAATAAGGCCGTCCAACAATGGTCTACGGCTCAACTTGTTTAATAAATAGATAGGCTTAAAAAACCTTTTTAGATAATAAATTAGGTCTAAACTTATAAAAAAAGTATATTTAACCTATTCAGGAGCCTATTTATATATTATATATTATATATTTATATTTATTTTAATATATTATATTTGTATAATATTTATTTTATATTTTATTTACATAATATTAATATATATATATATATATATATATATATATATGTTTTAAACTTATTTAATGGTTTTTTTATCTTTTAGGTTTTAAGTTTGCAAGCTTTTTTAATCAATTATTTATATAAGTTTAAGTCTATTTATTGGTCTTTTTGTAATGTAGACTTTTAAACAGGCTTGCAGGCTTTATAGGCTTTAAATCAGACCAGGTCTTGATAGAAAAAAAAAAGCCTTTAACAGGTAATAGGTTCAGGCCCAGACTTAGGCCTCAAAATTTTTAAAACGGATAGGCTTGAACACTCAAAGCTTAACTTAGTTCGGCCTACTTCCATCCCTATCCACTAATTTGTTAGGGTGTTAGGTTACGATTCGATAGTTAAGATAGAAATTATCTAGATCATCATAAAGTTTTGATATGTATATCATGTATTTTTTTGTTAGATGAGAGATTATAACTCTTAATTTATAGGTTGAAATCAATATCGAGGTATGTATTGTTTTCCTATTTTTATAGATTGCTATAATCAAAGACCGTGGATATAAAATCCATTCTTCATATGGCATCAAAGAATGATCTGAGTCATCATTAGTGACTAGTGATAGTCTATTATAAAGAGTGAGAATCAAAGAGATCCCTAAAAATGGAAAGAACAATGGTACAACAACCTTAGCACAATAAGGTAATCTTCTTAATGCTCTAAATACTGGTAGAGAAAAATTCAAGTCCTAGTTGTAGATTCAAGAGCTCCAGATCACATGACTAGAGATATAACAATACTTAACAATTATACTCCATATAATAGTCACTCAACAGTTCAAATAGACGATGGTATTCTTTTCCAAGTTATAGGTAGAGGTTTTGTTATGATTTCTAAACTTATTGTTTTGGAATGAGTTTCTACATTTCCAAACTTAATTGCAATCTATTGCGCATTAGCAGATTAAGAAAGGGTGTGGGTTGTGTTACTAAATTCTCTCTTAATTTGTATGAATTTTATACTTTGGGATTAGGAAAGATGAGTGGAAGTGCTGGACTCTATCTCTTTCAAGTTAATGACTCCAAAGATAAACCCAAAGTTAATATAGATTAGGCACTATAGATTAGGTCACTCAAGTTTATGTACTTGAAAAGGCTGCTCCCTTTATTGTTGAAAGATAATAAAAGGACTTCCTAATATGAAGTATTTCAAATATCCAAACACAAAAGAAACACTTATCCAACAAAAACTTATAAGTCATCTCAACCATTTTCCCTAGTTCATAGCGATGTGTGAGGATCATTAAGAGTCAACATCATCACCGGCTCTAGGTGTTTTGTCATTTTTATTGGTGACCATACAAGGGTCACATAGATCTTCCTAAAAAAATTAGAAGTGGGAAGGATATTTAAAACTTTTACAGCAGGATGCAAACTAAATATCAAACCGATATCAAAGTCCTTAAAACTGACCATGGTCACAAATATTTTCACTAATCTTTTAACATATATTTCCAAAAATATGGAATGCATATCGAAGCTCATGTGTGGATAGCCACAACAGAATAGTGATGTAGAATAAGAAAACGGACATATTTTAAAGGTCAGAAGATCACTAATGATAACTATTAATGTACCAAAGCATTTTTGGGAAGAAGCTATATTTACTGCTACATACCTTATAAATATAATTCCTTTCAGTCCTTAACTTTTGCACCCACATAAATTGTTCTATGTAATTTCTCCCCAATAAATCAAATTCTCAATTCACTTCTCCTCGAGATATTTTGATGCACAACCTTTGTCTACAATCCCAGCCCTCAATGCAATAAACTTAACCCTAAATTCATCAAGTGCATGTTTATTGGTTACTTACCACACCAAAAGGGATACAAATTCTACTCTCTAATGACAAATTTTTTATCACACTATAAATGTCATATTTTTTTTTTGAAAACCAACCTTATTACACCCCAAAGTTGAAACTCGGGGAGAGAAAAAATCTATTATTATAGAATAATTTCAACCTTTAGGAACAAAAACAATTGAAATGGTTGAACTTAAGGAGACTATAAAAAATGTCTCAATTACACTAGTAGAATAATTTACTAAATCAGAAAGAGAAAGTTCAGTGGGAGAAAATTTACATCAAGAATCTATTGCACAAGAAACCAATTTACATGTTTACTTTAGGAGAAATAAAATGCAGAAGGAGATAAAGTTAAGAACAACTCCATTGTAGGGCCATGAGTCCAACCAAATTATAGAAAATCAAAATCACATAGGTAACACTATTCCTAACTCAAGATCTAATCATAACATTTAAGTACTAAACATCAAGATTCCAAAGAATATTCAAGAAGTTGTTAAGCACCCAAACTGGGAAGCAATACTGGTTGAAGAGGTGTAGACCTTAGTGAAAAATGACAGTTAGGTGTACACCACTTTACTAGAAGGAACAAAGGCACTTGGATATAAGTGGATTTTCGCAGTTAGGTAAATAAACCAATATAAGGCCTGATTAATGGAAAAAGGATTCACTCAATCATACGATATTGATTATGATGAGACATTTGTTCCTGTGGCCATACTCAACTTAGTGCTAGTCATTTTATATTTGGTTGCAAATTTGGATTGGTCACTGCATCAATTTAATATTAAGAATGGATTCTTGAATGGAGCACTAGAAGAGGAAGCGTATACATGAAAATCCCACTAGAACTTGAATCTTCCATCACCATCGATAAATTGTGCAAACTTCAAAAATACCTAAATGACCCTTAACAATCCCTGATAGCTTAGTTTGATAGATTGACTCGAGTTTTTAAAAAGGATGAATTTTTACAATTTCAAACAAACCATACATGTTTGTTAAACACTCTTTGGACAGAAAGAAAGTCTTGTTTATAGTGTACGTAGATGAAATAATTATTACAAAAGATGACCATGAATAGATTGAGCACCTAAAGATACTCTTAGCCAAGGAATTTGAAGTTAAAGATCTTAGTTAACTCAAGTACTTTCTAGGAATGAAAGTTTCTAGATCAAAAAATGAGATCTATGTATTCCAAAGAAAGTACATCCTAGACTTGCTACAAAAAATAAGGATGCTTGAATGTAAAGTTGCACATACTCCTATAGAACTAGTCAAAAAAAAGTATGTTGAAAATCAAAGTTAACCAATTGATAAAGAGAAGTACCAAAGTTTGGGGAAAAATAATTTATTTAACTCACATTATACTTGACATTAGGGTTGTTGTCAGCATGGTTGATTGCCACATGAATAATCCAAGTGACATTAATATGAAAGTTGTAACTATAATTTTGCAGTACTTGAAAGGTATAACTGGGAAAAGACTATATTTTAAGAAATCCTAAAATAGGAGTATAGAAGTATACACTAATTCAAATTGGGCAAGATACGTAATAGATTGAAGATCAACTACAAGTTATTTTACTTTTGTTTAGGGTAATATGACCACTTTTGAGGGATAAAAAATAAAAGTAGTGGCAAGATGCAGCGTTGAAGTTGAATTTAGATCCATGACATATAACATTTATAAAGGGATATGACTGAAAAGGATGCTAGAAGAACTCAAAGTTCTTATTAACTACTTGATAAGGATGCTTTGTGATAATAAATCTAGTCATTAGTATTGAAAAAAACTCAATTCGCCATAACAGAACAAAACATGTGAAAATTTATCGATATTTCATAAAGAAGAGGCTTGACCTTGAGATTAGTAGTGTTGATCATGTACCTTCATCCAACCAAAAAATAGATATCTTAACCAAGATTCATCCTAGAGATGTATGAAAGTATCAAGACCAATCTATGTATGATAGATATCTATCATTCAGATTGAGGAAAAATGTCGATGATTGGATTCCAAAAATAACAGACTCTGCTTTATTTTTACCAAAATCAGAAAGGATCACTTGTTTTATTTGTATAAATATGGTAGATCTCTTTTTTATTCTAAAAATTATGTGTATATTATGTTTTCTTTTTTAGTTAAATAGAAGATTATAACTCCTAATTTATAAGATAAAATCAATATTTAGATATGTATTCTTTTTCTATTTATATAATCTCATGTATTCATTCACTCAATGAAAATAAAATTAATTCTTCACAAAAACATTTCACTTCATTCATCTATCATTCAAGAAACTCCTATCACTAACAAACTCTCTTACTCTTCTTTACATCCCATTCTTGAAAAACACAAAAATGAAAATGATATTCATACGAATTCATACTAAAATTTTAACAGTAGAAAGAAAGAATGAAAAAAATGTGAGATATGGTAAATAATAAGATGGAAAGAGATAGAAACGAAAAGGTATGTAATACTGTATAAATAACATATCTTCTAAAAAATACCCTATTCCTATTTTTGAGTTTTCTTTTAAATTAGGCACACTCTCAAATCCTATCTTCTCATACTCTATTCTATTAAGTAGTACACCACCTCGCCTACCAACTCAATTTTGGCTCCCGAGTATTCAGTCCACCACTCTCTTGGAGAAAAATTATGAGAGGAAAAATTCAAAAACAAGAGCATCAAACATCATATTCTTCCTTTCAACCTCACCCACTCAAGAGATTTTCACCTCACCAACAAACATCATATTTGTTCACACGAACCTAACTCTTTTCTCCCATATAGTAAATTTCATATATCTCTCATAATATGTTTGTTTGTAATGAATAATCTACCCAAATCAATTTATGACAAGAATTTTTAACAAATAATTCAAGACAAATTTAGTCCTAACAATATACAAAAACTTCAACATTAATATAAAGCCAACTCATACAAGACAAATTATGTTCTACATATCTATATAGATAATATAGGATACAACTTTAATCCTAACAATATACCATCTTCCAAACAAAAGCACACTAAAATGGAAATCAAGCAATATTTGTTTCCTATGTTCCTTGTAGCCATAACACATTATATTCGAAATATAATTTAACTACCAAACATATATATATTGAGAAATTCACATCTTCAATGATATTATAGCCCGAGGAGATGCCTTTTGATAGGTTGTCAGATATATCAATATCAAATTGCCTAAAATATCTCCAGAGATCCAAATAGACATGTCCTCCAACACCTTTGCATTTCCTAGCAAGAACTGAAGCATTTTCAATTGACAACTCCTTCCAGAAATCCCATAAACATTGACTTCCTTAAGATAATATTGCAAACAATAGAATGGTGAAGTTTGTGATGGCCAAAATTGATCCTTCTCAAAGTCAAAGAGGATTGGAATTTCTCCTTCTAAGTCACCCTGCATTATATTCTTATTATGTTAAAGTTTGTCAATATTGCATACTCATAAATTCACATAAATCATGGTTAATAAAGGCTTACCCACTGAATTTCAGCTGATTCAAAAAAGTCTAGAGTTAAGGATTCCATATAGTGACAACAATTCAATATGTAAGCAACCCCAGGAAGCTCTTGTTTCTTTAAGTCAAGGTGCAAGTTAAGATGCTTCAGATTATTGAACAAGATTGGTAAGTGAGGCAAGAAATATGCTCCATAGGATAAAACCTGAAGATTGAAAAAGAAATTCACGTTAGGCATAAGTTTCATTGATGGTAAACTTAGATGTCAAAAGAATAACTAATACCTGAATGCACCAAGTATTCAGCGACAGTGTATGGCAGTGACTTAAACGACGCAGCAACTTAACCAAGGTTTCACATTGGACACGATCTGTATTTAGGTTATGAATCACAATGACAAACTCACCGAGGTTTGGTGCTTTGATAATTGTTCTCGCTGTGAGACACAATTCCTCCAAAGTAAAAACTGACATTTTCGGTGTTGAGATATCAATTGGCCATATAGGCCAATTATTCGTGCAGCATCTAATCAATGTCAAACTTTTGACCATGATGTTCTCTTTACATATCATGAAATCTGAAGGAATAATGCAACGCTCAAGAACCAAGTCTTTCAGCATAGGACATTTGGTTATAAGATCTTCAATTGTGAAATTAAGAATCATAACAAACTTCAGAAATAAACTGTGAAGAGAAGTAAAACCTCCCAAATTGGATATTTGAAGTTTGCAGAAGTTTAACTTCACACATTCCAATGATATGGATACACATTCTTTGTCTGGAAAGTCATAAAGTTTCTTAAGGTTGTCATATTCCATGGACGATTCTCGGAAAAAGTTAAGTTCAAGCTCCTTTACTCCATGTGTCAAGGCAAAGTGAAACCACTTATCAATCTTATTACGACTAAGAAGATTTTCGTCGTAAAAGAAACATAAACATAACTTCTTCATGATGCATCCTGTGTGAAGGTTAAGAGTCCTATCCACAAATTGAGTAAATTGCCTTTTCCTTGTTGCAATGAAATGTTTTTGGAGAAGTGCAGACATGGGCGAATTCAAGTAGTTATTTTGGAGGACATTAGTATTTTCACTAATGAACTTGGAAACTATTTCATGTTCATCAAGATTTAGACTTGATGGTGTCCTTGACAATAAGTTTCTCACCATATGTTCCCATCGCTTTGACACAAGGCTTGCTATTATCAACGCTTCCAAAGGTAAAAAGGAGAAGATATGAAGCAAAACTTCATAAGGCAAACAGCTTATATACTCTTTGTTTTCAATCATATGTTCCTTTTTGTTTCTTCGACCTGCAACTTCTTTTCCTTGCATGCGCCGTTGACGATTGCCACTGACGTTTTCCATTCCACACTACGAAATGAAGATTGCTATTAATAAAAGGTAATACAAGCAAAAGACTGGTGTAAAGTTGACATAATATGACTTCAAAAATGGAAAACATGAACCCATGCATGGAGAATTCAAAATTTCAAGTTAATTTGGTAAACTAAATATGACATAGAATAAAAAAAAATTTTTTGTGAACAAATAATTGTGATTAAAGTTTGAATTAAAACTACCTTAAGTTTAATTAAGGCATACTAATCAAAATTACTTTTTAATAGAAAGCGAATAACTGATTTTGTTGAGTCATTCTCAAGGGAATGCTCAAAACCTTCACCAATTGATTCCACTAAAAGAAATAATATCATGCAATAAAGGTTTGGTTGCTTTCCCTTGAGTCAAACGACTCAGGGTAACGAGCATTTTTGCACTCAAGCTTGCACCAACAATTCCCATAATGATACGATTTCTATGAAAGGTAAGAATTGTTGAATATGCATGTCATAAAGGAAGGAAAACCTAGAATAGAAAAAGAATTATTTTTTAGTAATGAAAATAAAGAATTCATGAAGTTATAAAGGTTGAGATCAAATAAAATGGAAATGAAATTTGTATCCATAATAAGGGCATTGAATGGAAAAGACTAATCGTTCTCTTAATCACGATAATTATGTACAATTTCGTGATATTCTTTTACTCATAAATGGAGATATCATCAATGAGGCATGAGAATTTGATTAAACTTTTGAAACATTAAATTCAATGATAACACTGAGATTAGAAATACCTGGGGTTGGTGTGAGATTTTTTTTGAAGCTATTTTGTATAAAGGGTGTGAAGGCTAGAAATACCAGGTGTTCACGCAGCCAGTTCCATAAGCTCTTCTTTTGCTATGAGTCAAGATGGTCTAACACGAGTTTGTAGCGAACAATTGATGACTCAGGTTTATAGTTCGAGGACTGTTTATGTTCGACGACCACAATTATAATTGTGATAGAAATTCGAATACCTCCTCAACTGTAATGTTAATGTTGAAATTGAGCAATGAACTTCAATTTATAACCCTAGGTGCCGACTTTCCCTTTCATTACAGGTTGTTAAAAAAATTAATTATTCGGTGAAATGAGAATATATATATATATATATATATATATATATATTATATATATATATTTTCATTTATTTAATTGTGTTGTACAAACTACTACTATAAAAATTGAAAAAAAAAATAGAAAAAAAATGAAGAAAAAAATATAATAAAATATAAAAAATAAAAATAATATTAAAGAAACCACTGGGATTGATCTAGTGGTGAAAGATTGAGAATTAGAATAGTTTTATACGAGAATTCTAAATTTAAATTTTATAAAAAAATAATAATATTAAAGGAATGAAAATAAAAAATAATAAGTAAAAAAAAAAAGAAACTCGGCCCAAATATTTTTTTTTCAAAACCAAAATGTAGATCGGGCCATTTATTTACTTAAAAAATTTTTATCGATCCATTCTCTTTCACGCAACCTTAATCACTCACCTCGTTTGTAACGCCGCATGACTTTTACAAAACCCTAGTCGCTCACCTCGTTTGTAACGCCGCATAACTGTGATAAGCATACACAATAAAAAATATATTTTATTGATAATTATTTTTTAAATAGTTAAAAAATTATCACTAATAATAAAATTTCTAACAAACTAAATAAATGCCACCAATTGTAATTTATTTTTTATTTTATTTTTCCATCAATTATTTTTGAAATTAGGTTATCATTTTTCATAGCTCTTTTTGCATTTTTTTCACCACTCTCTAATTGAAACCTTTATGCAAAGGAACGAATATAAAAAATAAAAGCATTTTGAAAATGTAAATTGAAGAAAATATGAACTACAAAGATGTTCAAGCAAGTTGACTATGGAAATACTTTTTATGGTAGGAGAATAATGAAAAATTTTGGGTTGTAAGAGTGTATCTTCAAAGTTTAATTTTACTTTTCCTTTTTTTGAGTAATTTTTTTCTTAGTATTTTGAATTTAATTTATTTTTCTAATCGTTCCTTCAAATTCAATTGTTTTTAGTTATATTTATAATTTTATTACTTTTTTAAAAGATTTTATGATTGTGTTGGATGATTAGGAGATCTTGGAGGGTAAAAATGTCTTCCTATTCTTAAAGTGTAGTAGTTATACACTTTTTCTTTCACTTTTTCTTTTTATTTCTTTTTTTCGTTTTCTTTCTCGTTTCAATTGAAACATTGCATTGCTTTGACTCTAAAATTAGGCGGTTTCTTTTTTTTTTTTTTGTGTAAGATGTAGATAGGTTGTGGAAAGGTTTCCATCTATTTCTTAACTGCTATTGGTGCTTATCCTAAGCTACATGACAAAATCAAAAACACTAACTTGAAGGTATTTTCTTCTTCTTCTTTCACCTAAATAATCAACAGTTTTATGTTGCGCTCATATTTTTGTTTTTTTTCTCAAATTTAAGGAGGTGACAATGTAGCAATGCTTTAACTTGCCTTGCACGTTTGAACCTAAAATTAAGGCAGGTTTTTCGTTGTCCTTTTATTAAGAATACTTTAAATGTGATTTCAATTTTCAACCATTTGCTTTTTTTCATTGTTAGTTATTTTAGCTTGGTATCTTCAATAGCATGAAGTTATGTATATCTAAAACATTGACTAAAATTTTCATTGTTAGTTATTTTAGCTTGGTATCTTCAATAGCGTGAAGCTATGTATATCTAAAACATTGACTAAAATCGAGGATTTTGTTGTTAGGCTCCAATCTTCATCCTGATATGTTACTGTTTTGTAAAACATTTATCGATTCACCAAAAGCCTATAAAAAATAGAACTATTACACAAGTTAATAATAAAACTTTATTACTTTTTGTAAGAGGGTAAGTGATTTTAAATGTGCGCCTTCTATCATAATACTAGATCATCCCACAATTGTAACGGCAAGCTAATAATCAAAGATAGGCATGTAATTTTGAATGAAATTGGTTGTCATCATTTCTTATATACCATAATTTTACTATTTCACTAGCACAAAAAGACATTTTATAACTACTTTTTACACTAGTTATTAGATAATTGAGGTAAAAAATAGCACGATGGTAATTCTGCAATTTAATATGAAGTGTTATTATATCGGATATTTTTTAATCAATGTAAAAAGATATTTTTATATCGGTTGTCATACGAACCAATGTAAAAACTAATTTTTTATATTGGTTGATAAGATAGCCGATATGAAAAATTTATCTGCTTTCATTTTTATTTGTAATTTCATCAAACAATGCATAACATCCCTTCTCTGCATCAAATCCCTCTTCTCGCTTCCCTCCTACATCCTCCCTCGTCGTTGCCCTCTCCTCCATTCACTCCTCCTTATCATCTCAAACTAATCTTTGAGAGAAGTAATCCTAGTAGCACAGTGAGTCTCAACACCTCACGTTGGCTCCAAAGGCTATTGTTTATTACAGCTGAAGCCAACCATGAACCTAAATCCCACCTCACCACCATGACCGATCGAGACCGTGATCGTGATCGTGATCGTGACTGAGCGCATAACAAGAGATTCTGTTTGCGTTCACCAGATTGTGGCTGCTCTCACCATGTGCACTCCCCTGAACATTCACGCTCTCTTGGCGAACACTCTCACCATCGATGCCACCATCGGACGCCTTCCCTTGAGCCTCCGAGGAAGCATCGGCAGAGAGACTCTGGGGAGGACGAGCATAAGGAGATGAAAAAAGCGATGTTGGACTTGTGGATGGCATCGTGAAGGAACAACGACAGAAGTAAAAGAGAATGAAGAAGGAGGAGGAGAAGGTGAGATGAATGAGGATGAGTTGTAGATGATTAAGATGCTAGGGATTCCTATAGGATTTGACTCCACCAAAGGAAAGCCCATGCCTTGTGCTGACATCAATGGTGTCAGAGCTGTCAGCAAGCACCAACCCAGGCAGTACATGAACCGTCGTTATGGCTTCAATCACTCATTACTTGCTGAGAGGAATTGTTAGGGTGTACTCGGGTTTGTTCAATTCTTCTTCCTTTATATCAAATAATCGTAGATAAGGGTTTAATTTCAATTACATGCTTGTAGCTTAAGATTGAGTTTGGATTTAGCTTAATTCAACATATGATTGGAATTTAAGTTAATGAAAAATATTTAGATTAATTTAGAGTCTTTGTAGTTTTACAATGTAAGTAATATATGATGTTATGGTTTTTAATAATTGTGCTAATTACATATATGTAGTTTTGTGTTTAACTCAGAATTCGTCTTATAATTTTTTTAAAATTCTTGTCTAACTCACCTGGAATTGATTAGTTGTTAGAAGTTAGGCTGGATGTTGACTTGGTGCTCATGTTTCTGTTCTTAGTTGCAGATACTAGAAATTTGTACAAACTAGAAATGGAAGATTTTGATATGATAGGCAAGGAGTGGCAAATTAAATTGATTACCATTGTATTTATTCTTCTATGCGTATTAAAAATTTTGGGAAAGTATACATACATTACCATGTATTAAAAATTATCATACTCTAACATAAAAAAATTAATAAATTCTTTGCACAATTCAAATATTTCAAAACAGTGTAATAGAAAAGTAAATAAAAGGGGTTTAAATTATGGAACTTTTTATACATATTTAAGTTTTAATTCATGCATATTTTTCTTGCAATTCTAGGAGCAAAGAGAACACACTATAGGATTCAAAATGTATAAGCTACAAGCCATTTTATATGTTACATTGTTACTAATCATTGCTATTATTCATTTGCAAAATTTCTCTGCCCAAAATTAGCTTCTGGTAATTGTAATAAGGATGTCTAAATTAATACCCATGAAGTCTAGCCTCATTTTATAATTTATTTTAGTTATTAATCATGTCACAAATTTTTTTTTTTTGTTATGAAATTGTTAAATCTAGAATTAAAGGTATTATATGTTAAAAAAAATTATTAAATATGTAACAAATTATCAAAATTGGTTAAGATATATGTCTTGACATTTTTTAAGATTCAATGGATCTTCACCATTAAATAACTTTAAGGAATGAGAATTTTCATATTTCTAATTATTAAATCATAAATATTATATGTCAAGCATATCTACCAAATTAAAAAAAAATAGATATTTATAACTTCTCATTCAAATAATTTATTATTAATTCTATTTTCAGAAGCATGTTGTATGTTAATTTCGATAAGATAAAAAAATAAACTGAAAATTGATTCAAATATTATTAAAGTTTTAAGGCTTCTACATAATTAAACTTTTAGTCTAAACACATTTTTTGTATGGAAAGATTTCTACAAAATAATTTGACTAACCAATAATTTGCTTTGATGATATTAGATATGTCAGCTTTTAAAGCAATAAATCTAGCTATTTTTGAAGATTTTATTTGCTAGCATTCACCTATGGATTGGGTAAAGAATGACTTTGAGGTTGAGCTGGCAAAAGATACATGTGGATTGGGTAGAATATTTTATCTTTTTTATTTTATTTTTATGTTGGTTATGGTTGATTAATATAGAACATGTAGCTAAATTATTTTTTATGGAAGGTTGGTTCATAATCATTGCAAAAGCATTTAATTCATTATAATTGAAATATTGTTTACATTTGTGGCAATTTTTAATTGTAGTAGAAAAGTAAAAATTTTTAAGGTGGTTTTGTTTATATTTGTGACAGTTTTTAATTGTAATAGAAAAGTCTATCGTTTATGACGATTCTATCGACAGTTAAGAAAACATCACCTGAAATATTTTGTGACATCCATGAAATTGACATTTTTTTAAATTATCTATAATAAATTTTGTAATAGCTTCTAATAGAAATAATAATTTTTTTTAGCGATAATCTCCTTAATCCAAAAATAAAAAAGCACAAACTCATTCAGTTCTTCACCATTGTATACTCCTCTTAACCCATAAATCTATACCTCTTTAATGGAGAAAAAATCTACCATCAATGCACCAAACATGCAAGTCTAAAAGTATAATTAAATAATGTTGTGATTTAATAAAGAATCAAGAATTGAAATTGAAAAAAGGAAGTTAAATAAGATCTGGGATTGTTCAAGATCTAGCATGCATGTCTTTAGCCACCAAAGGTTAATTCCATCAAAACTTTGTTCTATAAGAGAGGGTTAAGAAATAAGATATACAAGAGCTTTGGAGGAATTTGGAGAGGAAAAGTAGAGCACATTGGGGAAGATTGTAAAAAAAATTTCAAGTCATGGTCTTTTGGTTTTTTTAGCTTTTCTCAAGGTGAGAAGATTTAGAAAATTGACAAATGAAGAGTGAGTCATCGTGTGATTCTAAGGATCAGGAAGCAATCCATTCTATATTTTGTCACATTAGAAGGTTGGTTGACACAACATGATACTTTCTTCATTTGTACATTTAATTGTTCTATTAAAAAATTTAAAACTTAAATATTAATTATCATAACCAGGATTATCAAATTTTATTTATGAAAAAAATATAAGAAAGAATCTCTTTTAAAAATAAAAGATTCAAGATCAGAAATTAATTCCAAGAAGGAAAGATGCAATCATTTTACTCACTTACTCTAACATAAAAGTATCCTAAGTTGAATGTTCATTTTATATTATAATTTTTTAAAAAAACTTGCTTCATCCTATTTAAAAAAAAGTAAAATATTTACCATGTAAATAGAAAAAAATAAAATAGTGAATAGATACAAAAATAATTTGATAGAATTTTGATTTTGCTTCTTGATGTTTCCAGGTATGATAAAAATTTAAGATTACGCAGTTTTTAAAAAAGGCTTTTTTTATAGGTACAATGTAGAAAGTAATGAAGTTTGAACCTAACATTCTCATATAAAATTACTCTAATTTTCAACTCTTCACCATTAAATCAATTCTAATATCTTTTAAAAAAATATTTAAATGTTTATTTATTTAAAAGAAATTTTTAAAAGCCTATATAAAATATTTTTAATTTTTAATAAAAATAATATTAATTTAAATAAATTTTAAAAAGAATATCTTGATGATTTTTTATGAAAAGATACATTTTAAAAAGAGATGTTATTAAAATAAAAAGAAAATACATGTTTTTAAGAGATACATTTTAAAAAGAGATGTTATTAAAATAAAAAGAAAATACATGTTTTTAAGAGATTCATATTGGACAATATTTAAGGTAACAAATAGATTACATTTCAAAATCCTGTGATTTTTATAACATGAAATGAAAAACTAGACATGCACATTAAGATCCATTATAAAAATTGTAGGATTCAAATATTTATTTAGATATAAAGTATAAATATAATTTTAATTAAAAGTAAAACAAATACTTTATATTTATGGATACATAAAATTTAAAATAATTGACCCTTACCATTCCTATAACACATGATGGTAAGAAAACTATGTATGCATATTTTAAAGTTTATTGTACCCGTAAATATTCAATTATGTTTAAGATATTGTTTTTTAAAATAATAAAAAATAAAAATAATTATAATAAATAATTAATTTTAATAATGATCCTAATAAATTAATTAATTAATTTAAATTTTTCATAATTTTTTTAAAAAATTAAGAGTCTAAATTAAAAAAAAATATCTTAAAAATTAAATGAATAAAAGTCTAAAAAAAAAGAGAGCACAAATAAAAAAGTTGTGCTTCAACTTTAGAAGTAGTTTTTTAGCCCAAAAAATATTTGTTCAAGTAATTAGGCCAAAAATCATAACAAATATTTTTGGACCAAACAAAAGCCATTAGTCATAGAAAACAAAAAAAATCTAAAAATTTCTCAATTGACTTAATTATTACTTATAAAGTTAGTTAATATTCTATTAGAATTTAATTATTTTTTTTGTTTATAAAAAGAACAAGATACATATCTAGGAGGAACTATAAATTTTGCTGAAAATTTGGGAGAATTCATAAATTCTCTCCCTCAAAGAATTTTTTATTCTTTTATTATTTAGATTTTAGATTTAAAAAATCTTTCTTTCTATCTTTGAATTTGCATTTTGGATCCAACAATTGTTTAAGACTTTTATTATTCTTAAATCTTAATAAAGTTAAACTTTCTCATATTTTTTCTTTGGAAAAATGGAGTGTCGCAACTGTAATTCTGACAAGACGACGAAGTCGCTAAAATTTTGAAAATGAATTTTATTGTTCAATGTGAAGCCGCCACCAAATTTTTATTTAAGGGAGAAAAATTTAGAAAAAACCCTGACTTGAGGAAGAGATTTAGGTTCGGGAGTCTGTTATGAGTGGGGAAGGTGTTAGGCACCCCACTCGCCCGTTCCGAAGAACGGTACCCTTAAACTGAGTGTGTGATTATTTGAAAATGGTTTGATCCCTTAGTTAATGTGAAAAACGAATAAATTGAGGGAGGTTAGCCTGACAGGACTTGATCCTGCTCCTACGTATTCCCCAGTGCAATGGGAAACTCAAGGCTTACGTAGTTCTAGTTTATGAAGGCTTGACCTTCAAAAGTTCTTGAGGAATGGGTACTTGAATATTTTGTTTTTTGAGAGGCTTTTTATTTTCTGGAGGAGCCTTCAGTCCACTCATGCACAAGACTCGAGGCGGCTACGGCAGCATGGGGGCCTATACAGACAACTAAATGTTGGACAACAGGCGAACCGCCAGCCCCTATTTAGAGCCCATTGTGTGAGACTTAAGATCCCCAAAATATTAGGAAAAGAGATTTTGAGTCTTTGAAAAGAGGTGATTTGCGAATGATCTTGATTCTTGAGTAAAAAGAAAACTTGACTTTGAGAGAAGAGTTTTTGGTTTTTTGAAGCAATTGGAGTTTAAATGGAATTGTGGCGTGGTGTTGTAATTATGGAGTTTTTTATAAATTTATTTAGCAATTATGAACTTTTAGATTTTTATTAATTTTTTTGGATTTTTATAAGTTTTTATGAATTTTTAGATTTTTATGAAATTTTTATTAATTTTTGGGATTTTTATGATTTTTCTAATTTTTATGAATTTTCTTATTTTTTAGAATTGTTATGATTTTTATTAATTTTTGGATTTTTATTAGGTTTCTAGGTTATTTTAGAATTTTTATGATTTTTATTAATTTTCTAGGTTTTTTTTAGAATGGTAATTTCTGGCCTAGGGGTATACTGGGAATTTTAGAATCTGACAGGGACAGTATTGTAATTTTAGGGCAGGGACACACTAGGAGTTTTAGGAATTCCTAAGGGTAGTTTAGTCATTTAACTATCAGGGGCACGTTAGGCATTTGTGGAATTTGACAGGGTCAATTTAGTCATTTAACTCAGCAGGGACACGTTGGGCATTTGTTGAATTCGACAGGGTCAGTTTAGTAATTAACCTAGCAGGCATGAGGCTTGCAATATAAAAGAAAGGGAAATTTCTTCCCTAGCAGGTTCGAACCCTCGACCCAGGAGTGCATGATGATATGTTTAGCCACTGAACCACGTCCAAATATGTTTATAATTTCATGCCCGTTATGCCTATAAGGTGAACCCGGGTTAAATCAGACCTTTTCTGAAAATGGTTTGTAGAGGGGACTCGAAGTCAGAGCGACAAGTTTGTCACACAGCCGACCTAACCACTTGGCCTGGATGAACTTATGACCTATAGTGTGCAATATAAGTATTATGACTCTTGCGAAGACTGAGTCTTTTTGCTTACGCCTGCATGCAAACGTTGGCTGTATGCTTGGTTTCATGTGAGGGTCTTAAGGCCAATCCTAGCCTCTAACCATTATAATTGGCTATGACCGCTGGTGCCATGTAGCGTTTGGCCATTGTTTGGAATCAATGCCTGTTCATGGTGCATGCTTTTGCATGAACTTACATGGCCATCTACTAATCAAAGGTGGTGCGGATGTCTCCATTCTGAACGTCTCCATCAGTGGAGGCATATCTTCTACCAAAATGTGGGGTGCTGGGTACCTCTGGTTGTATATAGAATAGGACAAACCCTCGTTGCTCTAAAGCTCGGCCCTCTAGTTGCACATTGATGGAACTGAGTTCATGCACATTCAGACTCTTGCTGCTACAGTAGCAGCCTCGAACCAGGTGGGTACGCGATCATATACCTTGAGCGTGACCAACAAAAATGACTTATCTATCTAGCTGGAGTGACAAAGGGGTGCATGCAAACCGGTATCTACAAGCACAGGCAACCTCAGCGAGCCTTGAACCAAATGCCTCATGATTCTGACTCCTCAATTAGTGTGAGATTCTACTATGACGTTATGAGACCTTCATATGTTGTCCAAGCCACCTAATGTGTCCCTTGAGGAATGATTGAAGCACTTATGAGATTGTAAGAAGCCTAGGGATCATAGAGACCTATTGAACGTTAGGGACCACGCACCATAAGAGAACTCTTCCATGGGTGCACAACACATTTGACGTCTGACCATCAGAAAGTATGCACTGCAGAGATGACTCCTAGCCCCCCCTGAATGTCTCTCTAGCAGCTTTGCTTGTATCCAACAGTGGAGATTAGTTGTGGCATGCATGCATGGTAGTCAAGTGGGATTCCCAGGCCAACAGCATCCCTGATCAGGGAATGCTAACCATGGGTTATCATCTGGTAGAGGAATGGCGTTCGTGCACCAGGTAGGCCTCATTCCTACGCAAAGCAGTGGTGCGTTCAAACTCTCCCCCTAATGCCGATCATTAAGCCAAGATTAGCATGGCACTTGCATCGCCTGTGAGCGACATTCACTTCTTTGTACGAGATTATACCCCACCCAATGGAACCCTATTGGCATCTAACCTAACGTGCTTCAATCCTGACCAGTAGGCATAGGAGTGTCTGGAACAGGAAAGATTAGGAACTACCCCCCCAGATTAGATGGGTCCATTTACTTCATGGTGAGGACCGAGCCAACTATGCTACTCCTCTGGTTCTTGACTCACACCAATTCTTTTTCGCCACTATGGGTCCTCGTCATTATTTGGTTGGCGTGGGTACCGACATGAACGATTATAGACGCTGCCTAGACTTCCTTGACGCTTGGTTGTGACTTTAGGTGAAAGAACAAGGGTTCAACGGATTATAGCCATCACAATGTACCATACGTGCACTTGTTATTTACTGTTTATGGACGTCACAAATTCAAGGCTTATTCTATTGCAGATTGCTCATCTCTACCTAGCCTAACGATGCAAAACATGGCAGGCATACAACAGTTACAATTACTATGCTTTCCCTAAAGGTACTGACCTGGATAGAATCGATTTAATGAGCTCTTTTCGCAGCTTCAATTGAGATTGGATCTCCTTCTCCTTAGCTGAGTCAGCTCCTTCTGACTTTCTTGATTAACTCCTCGAACCTTTGTGCCCCCTTTTTGCGTCAAAACCTCTCTAGGAAAGGTATTTACTGGATCTTTGTAGTTCCTGTGTCAAGGAACCAAAATTTCTCCCCCAAGCTTCCTCCTCTTTTGTTCTTAGACCTTTTTTCGTTGTTCTCAGGACCCTCTTTTTTTTCTTCCATAGATGTCTTCGTTTTCTTCTCCCAAGAAGAGCTCTCACTTCCACCAAGATGCAGGATCCCAGAAAAAGAAGAAGTTCCCCAGAAGCATTTGCAGCCAAAGATCTTTTAAGCCTTCTCCATTCTGCTTCCTTTTCTATTTTTTAACTAACTCTCTTTTTCATTTTTTTATTCATTTCTTCTCTTTTTAAAAATCGTTTTTTTCTCTTTTTATGAAACCGTCTTTATCCTTTATTTTTTTAGTTAGATTTTTGAGTTTTTTCTGTTTTATTATTTTTTCTAAAATAATTTCTTCTTTCTATTTATTTTGTTTGTTTCATTATATAAAAAAAATAGCTTCGGATTTTATTCAATTATTATTTTTTACTTCCAGATTTTATTTTTTTATTTTTCTTTTTAGATTTCTGTTAATTCTGTTTTTCCCAAAATTTTTCTTTCTTTTTATTTGATTTTGATTTTATTCGATTTATTTTAATTTTCGAATTTTGTTATTATTTTTTTTATTTCCTTTTCTTTTTTCTTTTTTCTACTTTTTTTAGTTTTTCTATTTTTAATATTTGTTTATTTTTTATTTTTATTTATTATTTTTCATTTCCTGTTTTTTTTTTATTTTTTTATCTCAAATTCAGATTTTAGTTTTTTCCTTTTTCTATTCTTTGTGTATATTTCTTTGTTTTTCTTTATTTAATTTGTTTTTTTGTTTTTTTTTTTTTGAGTAATTCTATTTTTAATTTTCTAGCTTTCTCTATTTTTTAGAATCTTTATTTTTTACTGTTTTTTATTTCTTTTTTATTTTTTCATATTTTGTTTTTTAATTTTATTTCTGTTTTTTCCAAAAAAAAATTATCTCAAATTCAGATTTTATTTTTATTTTTTTAATTTTTTTTTCGGATTCTTTTTCGTTTTTCTATTTTTAGCTTTTTCTGATTTCTTGGCTCTTAATTTCTCATGGATATCCATTAATTGTCTTAAAATGGATCTCGGACATAATTGAGTGTTTACATGTAGAAGCAACAATTAATTCTTCTTTTGATACATTCTCTTTTACTCTATTTTAATCATCAATATAAAATTTTACTTAAGCAGAGAAATTTGTTGAAGCATTCTTATTCTTCACATATTCTCTCAAATTTGCTTTCTATTCAAATATTAAAATCACTTTTAAGTAACATTTTAAGTTGTTTTTTATAATAATTTATTATTCTCTTACATTTTTTATTTATTACAGTTTCCTTAAACCATGCTTAGTTCTACACAACTTTATTTAACTAATTATTTAAGATCTTCTTGACTCATGTAAAATTATATTTAATTCTATTGCTAAATATATGGTGAAGATAATTCTCATGCTTATGAGCTAACTTTTAGGATTGAGTTAAGCACAAGCTTATTTTCAACATGGCATCATAGTCTATTCTAGATCCGTTAATGAGCCACCTATAGTTCTCCATTCTCCAAATGTCCAATCCTAAGCATGGGAGGATATGTTAGACTCACACATTAACTAAAGGTATGACTAATCAAGTATATATAAGCAAACTTTTAAGGTTGAGTTAAGCCCAAACTTAATTTACAACATAGTATCAGAATACTCTAGATCCGTTAATAAGTGAGCCATAGATGTCTAGTCTTGCAAAATTCACATCTAGGTGTCTAGTCCTAGGTGTGAGGATGTGGTATTATAAGTCGCACATTGTGTAGAGGGAAGGTGAACCATGAATATATACCAAGAGCAACCCTCTCGCTTATTCCATGAGACTTTATCACACCAGACTTTGCCTTTTCCAGCACTTCGACTTATCACAAAAGGCTTCCACATAAGTAATTTTTTGTAGTCTCTTCTATCTTTCGGTCTACTATATAGGACATTGTTAGTGTATCCCTCACATCTAGCTCAACTATACATTAGTCTTTCACGCAAAGTTCTCTAGGTTCATGGTTCTGTAAGCCTCACTTTTCCTATCTTGGACAAAATTAATTCACTTCTTTACTAATTTCTTACAAAGATAATATGAATAATATCATTATTCATATTATTTAATAAGAAATTTGTAAAGATGGGCAACTGTGAATATCCAATTTTGTCTAAGGTATTAATATAACAAAATAGAAAGAAAAGTAAAATAAGAGTAAAAGAAATCGCACATCGGAAGAGTGAGACTCCTACACTCTCTAATTCTCTTATATATAGAATAGAAGTTTCACATCGGGAAGGGAGGACTTCTTCAATCCCCCATCCTCCTATATAAGGAGATGTCCCTCACAATTTTGGAAAGGAAATGAAGGAGAGAATTGAACAAAAAGGTCATGCTTGGGAAAGAGTAAATGTGCAAGCACATATAATCCTCATTTCAAGAGAAAAGTTTGTGGGTCACTTTGCAATTTTGTCCAGGTAAGTGTAGCTAACTTTGTTTTAATTATTATTTAGTATTTCTATTTTCATTTTATCATTTATTACTTTATTTTATTTATATTTGTTTAGATTTATTATTATTTTATTTATTATTCAATCCTCTTTATTTTGGTTTTTTTTAGTTTAGGTTTATTACCTCTTTCTAATAAAAAAAAATTAAAATTAATATTTTAAAATTCTAAATCTCATGCAATGAGCTCTACGTACAATCGTGTAGCATATCCTACCGTTTAGTATTCATATAATCATACAAGTCTCAGTTTAACCTTCATTTGCCTTATACTTTGGACATATGTGGATTTAGAAAAATATTTAGATATTATTATATCAAAATTTTCAATTGAAAATTAAAAATTAAAAATATATATTTTAAAATTCTAAGTCTCACACAATGAACTCTATTCAAAACGTATAGCATACCTTATCGTTTAGTATTCAAAGAATCATATAAGTCTCATTGTAACCTTCATTTGCCTTAGTCTTTGGAAATATGTGGATTTAAAAAAATATTTAGATATTATTATATCAAAATTTTCAATTAAAAATTAAAAATTTTAAAAAAATGTTTTAAAATTCTAAATCTCAAGCAATGAGCTCTATGCACAAACGTGTACTGTTTAGTATTCAAAGAATCATAAGTCTCAGTGCAACCTTTGTTTGCCTCAAACTTTGGGCATATATAGATTTAGAAAAATATTTAGATATTATTATATCTAAATTTTCAATTAAAAATTAAAAAAAATATATTTTAAAATTTTAAATCTCACGCAATGAGCTTTATGCACAAACGTATAACATACCCTACTGTTTAATTTTCAAAAATATTTAAGAATTTTAATCTCATGTAATGAGCTCTAAATATGAACATGTAGCATACCTTATTGTTTAATATTTAGAGAATTATAAGTGTCAAAGCAACCTTCATTTGCCTCAGACTTTGTGCATATGTGGATTAAGAATTTCTTCAAACAAATTTTCTTACTTCTTATCTTCACAGTATTGCCAAGGATTAGGGAAATATTTAAATATCATCTTCAAATTTAATTTTCAAAAAATATATATTCAAAATACTTTCAAAATGCCTCCCAATTTTTCGAAGATCATGTCTTCAACCAGAACTACGTAGCCTTGAGTTTTCCACTGCACCAGAGAATACGTCGAAGCAAGATCAAGTTCTGTCAGACTATCTTTTCCTTCTATTCTATTTAAGGGATCAAATAGTTTTCAAAACATTAAAATCACACACTCAATTTAAGAGTACCGTTATTCGGAACGGGCAAGTAAGGTGCTAATACCTTCTCTAGTCGTAATCGACTGTGGACCTATAAAACTCTTCCTCGGGTTAGGGTTTTTCCAAATATTTTCCTTTTAAAATAAAAATTTGGTGACGACTCCATGAATAATTTAAAATTCATTCTAAAATTTTAGAAGTTTATTATTTTATCATAATTATGGTTACAACAATATTCAATTACTCTATCCATGTTATTAAGTACGATATCAATTGGAGCATATAAATACTAAATTAAAAAAATTGAGAATTTAAAATAAGTTGACAAAATAAGAATGATAATAATAGTAAAAAAGGTAAAAATAATAAGATATAAATATAAATACTAAATGCTACAACAATCAAAATGATAATAATAATAATAATAATAACCAATTCTAAATATAAAATATTCAAAAAGATAATAACAATAATAAAGTGTAAAAATATTAATTATGAAATACTAATAAAATAATTAAAAACTAATAAACAAGTTAAACAGTATAAAAATTAGTATAACCAAAAAAATTTAATTTAACTTTACAATAAATTGGACAATAACAAACTATTTATGAAGATAACTCATTAGCATAACACCTCATTTAATTACCGTTAATATTAAACAATAAAAAAGAAAAATAATAATAATAAAAACTATAAATATTTAATATTTTCTAAAAAAACAAAAAATAATATATATATATATATATATATATATATATATATATATATAATGCATATTGAATAATTTCTACAAAAAAGACATGATATTTATTACTTATAGGGAAAGTGAAAATCAATTACAGATTTATTAAAATATATATACCGAAAGAAAGAAGCACTAGTTCATCCAAAGATTTCAAATTTTTTTTTCTTTCGTTATATATATATATATATATATATATATATATATATATATATATATATATATATATATAATCACATTTTATTTGAGAAAGAAGAAAAAATAAACAAAAAAGAAAGAAGCCCAAATGTTTAGCCCACAACATCTTGTTAAACTTCAAAATATATGAAAAGACTTCTTAAAAGGGGAAAAACCTGATTGTCCTCGTTTAACACCCGGGCAAGGAAACACAAATATGAATAACACCCACATATTGCAAAGGGTAGTCATGTGTTGCCGTGGGCAAGGAAACACAACAACGAATAGAGGAACGTATATCAAAAGAGAGAAAAGGGGAAGAATGTTCATATGCTTCAATGGCATTAACTATGGGTGTGATGAGATGGTCTCAATGATGAATCATATGATAGTGCTTTTAGGATCCGTGATGATATGATGGTGTTCCGGTGACAATGTGGTGGTTTTCAGGCAGTAGAGATTTGTGCTCCAACCGTAAGAAGAAATGTACCTCTTATTATTTCTATTTTATTAGACATTTTTTAGTTTTAATATGAACTTATATAAATTTGGAGTTGTTGGAACTCTGATATTTTTTTTTTACTATTTTCTAGCAATATCAACTATCTATCATTATGACCATGATAATATGTATGAAGGTCATTATGAGAATGATAAATAACTCAAAAAAAAAACAAAAAACTAACTTGGCTGAGTGCAAACTTGTATCTAAACTTAATATTTTTTTTTCCTTTATCTATTTTGAATGTGTTATGTTCTTTGTTGCAATTTTTTTCAATCATCTTCAATTTTTGGGTATGTTTATGGTGTTCTTTTTGAAGAGTTTTTTTTTTAACTTCAGCCAATTCCTCCAAACTCCATTTCTATGCATGTTTATATTAATTGTTAAGGAAACAAGTTTTTTCATTTTTTTTCTATGAAAAATGGCTTTTTTTCCTATAAGAGTTCCTATTTCGGCTAGTGTTAGGTGCTGCTACAATGCTAACTTTAGCTACCTTTTTTTTTTCTTTTTTCTTCAAAAATTTAGTTTATGATTTTTTCTTTATTTTTTTATTTTGAGCAAATTAAATTTTATTTATTATTTTTTATGTTAATTACAACAAAAATTTACATTAAAAAAAATATTAAAAGAATAAATTATTAAATAATATAAATAAAAATTATGAAAGAAAATCATTATTCATAGTTGCCCCTTTTTACACTGGTGGAAAATGAGATTTTTACATCGGTTGTTATAGAATTTTTACATTGGTTATTTGGGTAGTATCAAAGCGGGCGATATAGAAAATAAGATTTTTTACATCGATTCTGAAACCGATGTAAAAAGTATGACTTTCTACATCGATTAGACCTATAACCGATGCAGAAAGTCATACTTTCTGCATACTTTTTGCATCGGTTATAGGCCCAACCAATGTAGAAAGTTCATTTTTTTTAAATGTTCGTTTTGTTTAGGCATATTACCGTATTATTTATTCACAATACCTGCATATACACACAGAATCACCAGGCAGACAATACAAAATTCACATAATCTATATATTTAAACTAAATACATCATTATTTATTATCAAACTTTAATTTACAAATGAAATAACTTAAAATTACATCAAGCAAGTGTTCAAAGTTAAAAAAATGTAGTAATCAGTCATGTACCTGTTGAAAGCAGTAAAAAAAGATGTTAAAAACTATACTAAATATGAAAAACATAATAAACATTTAAAATAAGTTAAAAATAAACATAGAATGATGAAATAATCAAATAAATACCTAACTTGTATCATGTAGTAACATTTTTCCATATTCCTTCATGATGATCATCTCGAATAGCATGTATATCATCTATTTCAGTTTCTTCATTAATACTAGATATCCTTGATGATAAAAGAGTTTGAGAAATATCAATATTTAAAAGATCATTGGTGTCATCACTACCGATTGTTTTCTTTCCTTGAAAAATGACTAACCACCTGTTGTTAGAAGGATCTTGAACATAAAACACTTGTCTTGCTTGGTGGGCCATAATAAAAGGGTCATCCTTGTAAGCTACTTTTTGAAAGTCAACCAATGTAAATCCTAATTCATTGACTTGCACACCACTCTTATTATCAACCCACCTGCATTTGAAAACAAGCACTCTAAATTTGGCGTAATCAATCTCCCAAATCTCTTCAATCACTCCAAAGTAAGATATGGAAGTCATTACAGGATTTTTATCTTTGAAACTTGCAAAATGCATCGATTCTACTACCACCATAACCCCACTGTTTTGCATGGTACTTTTATCATCCTAAGACTTTGTGTAAAATGAAAAATGATTGATATCGTATCCAGTCCAACATATGACATCAAAGTCTGAGTCATTTACTAGTCACTTCAATGTATCAGATGCACCATCATCCTTTTTATTTGTTTCATCAAACCAGATTAAGAATGTTTTGTTATGCTCATTCAACAACCATTTCTCAATCATTCAAACATTTTCTTCCCTTATCATAGTTTTGTGAGTAGATAAGTAAGGTTGAACTTTATCAGTATTATTCAAAATATACAAATGTGCTTGAAGGACTTCTACACGACCCATGCTTTTCACAAGTGTGGCATAATGGTACTGTAGGTGATACAAAGCCTCCAGGGTGCGGGTTCGAGTCCTTTATGGACCAATTTTTCTTTTAAACAATCAAGCTGTGTGTAACATCCCAATTTTTCTATGATTAATGTTTAAGGCTACAAATAGTTTCTAGAATAAAACTAGGTGAAATTAGGAGCCAAAAGCAGAGAAATTAGAAAGTTTGGTGCAAATGACGAAAATGCCCTTGCACATGGGCAACTCAAATAATGAGCCAGAAAAATGGAAATACAAGTATAAGACATCTTGGAGGGATTATAAACATCATGTATGGTTAAAAGTAGTGAGAAAAATTTAGAAACCTGAGAAGGGATGAAAATGCCATTCGAAAACCCCAAAAATGACCAAAATGCCCCTAGGAGCTGTACTTTTTGCACAAAGCTAGTCAGTTCCATAAAAATAGCAAACGACCTTATATTAACATGGCAACGAACCAAAAAGTCTTAGAATTGTAAGAGGAATAATTTGAAAAAATTTTCGGCAATGCTGAGAAAAATTACCAAAACGCCCCTGGAAGGCCGGGAGGGCAGGATAAGGTGATAAGCATACCAAGAGTGGGCCCCACACCCATGTGCACGAAATGCAACAGCTGGAAAGGTGGTGGTGAGTCACCAAAATGAAGTCAACCAAGTCTTCCACAAAAAGACAAAAGTGAATAGTAAAAAGGTTACTTTAACTATAGTTAAGACTAACTAACCTTGGTTAATTAAAAGTAAAGCATGCTTAGGTTAAATTAATCATAATTAGAGGAAATATCAGCCTAATTTACACTAATCTAAGCCTAAAAGGATAATTCCTTAAATTTTGATTTATTTTGGAAAATAGGAAAAATCTAGGCAAAATTACCAAAATACCTCTAAGTGCAAAACTAATTCCACTTGGCCCATAAGAGTCCGAATTTTTCGGGACCCTTGGGACCCCATTTGCTACAGATTTTTTAGCTTAGAAACTCATCAAAATCCTCTCCATTCTCTCCAAGCTTGCCATAACTCCAAAACACTCAAAACTTACACTTTAAGCCTAAGTCTTCATCTTTAAGACTTAAGCTATATTAAAGCTATAAACACTTAAGCCCCACCACCATCCTTTGTCCATGTCCAGAGCAGACGAAAGGGGACCCATTGCAGTCTTTAAAGCACACAAAAACACTAAGGAGGTCTTCAACAAGTAGGATCTTTCTACTTGTCTTTTTATGTTTTTAATTTGCCTTTTTATGCTTTTAATTTGCCTTTTTATGGTGTATTTGTTTTCTTTCATGTATCTTTTCTCCAAGATCTGTTTTTCTTCTTTTATTTTCACTTGTGAAAGTTTAAAACTGTATTTTAACTGTTCAAAATCAGCCCCACCCATTTTTGGTGAATTTTGAAAAGAAAAACAAAGTTTGTTCGGTTAAAAGTGCTTCTAAGGCACTTAGAAGAAATTTAATCAGTGGGTTTTGTTTTAAAATTATTTTTTAAGCTTTGATCAGTTTTATGCTCTCATGAGAAAGGTTTTTAAAGCTTAATTAACTACTAAGTGGCCGAATGCCACTCTTTTAGGTTTAGGGTTTCCTTCTTCCTAACCCTAGTTGACTTAAGTCTTAACCCTAGTTGACCTTTACTTGGGGGCCAAGTTTAAACTTTAGAATTGACATATTATAAGTTAATCTTAATTCTTTTTACCCAAAATTTAATGGCATGGCGAAATTTGACATTTACCCTTACTTAAGTTATGGTGGATTTCCCAGTTACCCATTTTAAGCTTATTTGGAAATTTTATCACTTAGTAATTTTGAAAATTTTCCTTAAGCTTACCTAGGCCATATATTCTGAAACTTAACCTTTTAAATAATGATTAAACATCCACATAAGTTATTTACTTGTTGAAAATACTTGATTTTTTTTTAATCATATTTTAAGCCCATTTTTGCCAAAATCTCTCTAGAGTGGCCGAATGCACTCCTAGAGGTTTTCAACTCATTTTTGTTTTGTTTAACTTTGTTTAAAGGTTGATTTAGTTCATTTAAAATCTTATTTCAGAACTTAAGTTACTTAGAAAAATGTTAACGAAACTAAAGCTAGCTTAGGAGTTACGGCTGAAAGCCTTCCTTGGTTAGCCAAGGTAATTTCTTCAAATCTTCCATCTCACACCACCTTGATTCAGTTGTGTTAGGCTTGTGCAGCCTCTCTTACCTCTAGTCCATGTTTTGATGCTTAAGTGCTGACCATGATGAGTCTAGGGTGCCATACAAGGATTTTAGCCACTATTGCCTACAAATTACATCATTTGCTTGGTAGCTTTCTAACTAATGTTCAAAGGAAACCTTTGGAACTTATTACAAAACTTTATTCCCCCTCTTAACATGCATACTCAGAGGTGCAGATCCAGCACAGAGGTCATACCAAACTCATCACACAAGAAAATCACAAGGTTAAAACTTAAGCATAAAAACAAGCATGAAAATAACAACAAAATATATTTTTCCAAGCCACAAGGAGTAGATTTTCATGATCTACTCCAAGATCCACAAATCCTCTTTTAAATAAGCTTAAAAAATCTTTCTCATGAGAGAATAAAACTGATCAAAGCTTTAAAAATAATTTTAAAATAAAACCTACCCATTAAATTTCTTCTAAGCCCCTTAGAAGAACTTTTAACCGAACAAACTTTGTTTTTCTTTTCAAAAATCACTAAAAATGGGTGGGGCTGATTTTTGAACAGTTAAAATACAGTTTTAAACTCTCACAAATAAAAACAAAATAATACAAACAGATCTTGGAGAAAATATGTATGAAAGAAAACAAGCACACCATAAAAAGACAAGTTAAAAGCGTAAAAAGACAAGTAGAAAGATCCTACTTGTTGAAGACCTCCTTAGTGTTTTTGTGGGATTTAAAGGCTGCCTTGGGTCCCCTCTGGTCTGCTCTGGATGTGGACAAAGGATGGTGGTGGGGCTTAAGTATTTATAACTTTAATATAACTTAAGTCTTAAAGATGAAGACTTAGGCTTAAAGTGTAAGTTTTGGGTGTTTGAAGTTATGGCAAGCTTGGAGAGAATAGAGAGGATTTTGATGAGTTTCTGAGTTGAAAAATCTGAAACAAATGGGGTCCCAAGGATCCCAAAAAAAATCGGACTCTTATGGACAAAGTTGAATTAGTTTTGCACTTAGGGGTATTTTAGTAATTTTGCCTAGATTTTTCCTATTTTCCAAAATAAATCAAAATTTAAGAAATTATCCTTTTAAGCTTAGATTAGTGTTAATTAGGCTAATATTTCCTCTAATTATGATTAATTTACCATAAGGATGCTTTACTTTTAATTAACCAAGGTTAATTAGTTTTAACCATGGTTAAAGGAACCTTTTTACTATTTACTTTTGTCTTTTTTGTGGAAGACTTGATTTGCTTCACTTTGGTGACTCATCACCATCTTTCCAGCTGCTTAATTTCATGCATCTTGGTGTGGGGCCCACTCTTGGCATGCTTATCACATTATCTTGCCCTCCCGGCCTTTCAGGAGCGTTTTCGTACTTTTCCTTAGCATTGCTGAAAATTTTCCCAAATTGTTCCTCTGACATTTCTAAGACTTTTTGGTTCGTTCCCATGTTAATATAAGATCGTTTGCTATTTTACGGGAACTAACTAGCTTTGTACAAAAGCATAGCTCCTAAGGGCATTTTGGTCATTTTCGGGGTTTTCGAAGGACGTTTTTGTCCCCTCTCAGGTTTCTAAATTTTTCTCATTACTTTTAACCATACATGATGTTTATAATCCCTTTAGGATGTCTTATACATGTATTTCCATTTTTCTGGCTCATTATTTGAGCTGCCCAAGTGCAGGGGCATCTCGTCATTTGCACCAAGCTTCCTAATTTCTCTGCTTTTGGTTTCTAATTTCACCTAATTTTATTTTAGAAACTATTTGTAGCCTCAAACATTTATCATAGAAAAATTGAGATGTTACATATAGCCTAAGGAGTGATAGAAATTGGGGTTACCATCCTACAGGGTCCGAAATGCATCTCAGGTGACTCCAATGGTCAGTGATCTGTTCAAATCACTAGAAACTTCTGAATCAGGGCCAAGGTTCAAATCCAGGCTCTCAAATCAGTTTGTCAGAGGCTTACTCAGAGAATGTTAGAGGCTCCTAAAATAGGATCTGGGTGCATAGGTTATCAGAGATCAAATATGTTGTCAATTACGGATTTGTAGAAGATTCTTTGGCTTGTTTCTAGGTGGGGTTCACAGTTGCATATAATAAACTTTGCGCATATACCAGGGAGTTTTAAAACAAAATTGGCATTTGATTATGGATAGGGACCCCAAAGCAGCCTCCAAAGATCCAATCAGAACTAAATCACCAACTGTTAAACAGACTTGGCATAGGGAACTTAGGATTTTCAGACAGAAAATAGAGTATCAGTCAATGGCTTAATAATTATCACCAGGATTTTGCAGATTGTTTTACAAAGATTCTGTGCAGTGCTAGCTAATTATGGATCAGACTTTAACCAATAGGAAGTTCCACAGCCATATATTTGGGTTGAAGTTTATAAGGATTCAGCAGGCAGGGAAATCAAAACCCTCACAGTGTACTTTACAGCTCCAGATCAGGTTCAAATTTACCAATCAGAACTGAATCTCTTATTCATGATCAGATTTCTGTTTCCTCCATCATAATCCACCGTAAGTCTAGTGTTCTATGATAAGGCTGAGAAAACTTTTTTCAACTGGAATCAGGCTTTTATTAAGGGGATATTACAGCAGTACATCCTAGATTGATGAAAAAGAGATAGAATAACCAAGAACTAGGAATGAGCTACTGATTCAAAATCCTAGGGGAAGTTATCAGGCTTTACAGTATTTCACAGATCCAGATCTTAAATTGATCCATTTTAGCATAAGCCTTATACTTAAACAGAGAACTACTTGGTTTATCCTGAGATTTAGCAGAGGTTTTCAGAGGATTGAGAAGCCTTAGAACAAATCTGTTAGAGTTCAGGATCAGATCTCTGGACTCAGATCAATAGACCAAGAAAGGTTCCTAGGTAGTTGTTATAAATCAGAAGTCAGGCCCCTAACTCAAAGTTCCAACTGGTAGTTTTATTGCAATTAGAATCAGGTTTCAATCTGGAAAAACATAAGCAATGAAATGGCAAGCTCTCTTGAGTAATACTCATTTTTAAGCCTAAAGTGAGACCTTTAGACTCAGGTTATCTTAGAGAAGTAGAACCAGGGTTTCCAAGCAGATTATCAAGAATCTATGTGGTGAAAGGATAGGATTTGAGCCTTTTCCTACAAAATTATGCTACACTTGGACAACCAGATCAGTATCTAGCTTAAACACCAAACTAACAGAACTTGGGGCGTATGACTTCACCAGGAATTGTCTTGGTGCATCTACCTGATTGGAATTTTCCTAGGCTGAACTATTTTATTTACCCTAAAGACCTTAGGACATAGAATTTGGATCTGCTACTTAGCTAACAACATTGCTAACTATCTTTGGTTATGCCTTAGGCTAAGGTCCTAAGCTTCCTGAGCTAGTGACTGATCAGCTCTATGTTATATTTCATGGACAGAGACAGTACTGCATAGACACATTCAGGATCCAACAGCAAGTGCCTATGCAGCAGAATATCACTGATATGGTAATCTGCATGAGGTTCTCCCAAGGAGTACCAGCCCTGTTCTCTCCAAACAGAAATATGATTCCTTCTTTTTATATATTTCTCACAAGTTCTATCTAGCCTACTACTTCCCCTACATCTCAGATTTCAACAAGGCATAAGGCCTGGTTTGGCTTTCTGTCTTGAATCCTCAGACAGATTCCTATGCTATAAGCCCAAAACAGGAGTGTGAACTGGATATCTTATGTCCTCACTTATGGTACTCAAAATGATTCCTGAACAAATAACAGACTTGGCTTCAGCAATGACTAGTTTCCTTATTTAGTCCTATCAAGTTTGTGAGACTCCCATATACCATTCAAGCTCTAACCTTGAACCTAATCCTTGCAGATCTCAGAATGCATTAGGTCTCAGTTAAAAACTAATAAATTTGCAAAGATGATTCCAGGGACCAGGCTTGATCCTAAGTGATTAACAAGGTTTTGGTCTCCAGAAGTGTGTCTATTTGATACCTGGCTAATGCAAATTCTTTATAAAAAAAACCACTCTTAGGACCTATGCAGTGTATCGGTAGATCTGCAAGTTTATTTTTCACTCAATGACTAGAAATCTAGACATTATGCACATTTCTGATTTTCACTATCAAACTGGTTTAGTAGGGGACAGGATACACTTACAGCAACATAGACTCAGCAGCCCATATTCAGTTACTGAACCAGATCTAGATTGACACAACAGCAGGCATCTGATCAGTATTACAACCTCATGCTACAGAGAAAACCATCCATAACTAGAACATGACTAAAGTCAAACATGTATCAACTGATAATGCTTGTAGCAAAGAGACAGACCTATACTAGGACTGAGCTACCGAAGAAATCAGCTTATCACCAGTTCAATACATCTTCAAGTTTTTTTTCACAGAAATCCACAGCGAACAAGACATTACTGAATCGCTTATGCATTAAAGACAAGTCAACGTCAATTTGATGAGTTCAATTCTACTTGCGATTTATATAATAATTAAGCTATGGATTACGCTGAAAGTGAATTATGATCTATTGATTTCGATCACATTCCAAATTTCCACAGAGATTAGATGACCAGCAGATTATGACCAAATTGAACATGCATTTGATAAGGATGCCAGTAAATGGTAAGAAGAAGCAGTGTCATCAGTCAATGAACTCAATCTACTAGTAATGTTGGCCACATATTAGAACATAATCGAATCGAGAAAATGAAATATGTTTTCCTCACAACAACCTGACTCGGGATTCTAGCATGCAATCGGAATCATATATCTTATCACAAAACAGCACTCATTTCAACCGTGGGATGAGAAGAATTAAGAACCGAATGGTTTTTAGGCACCTAAACCCAGGGAATCCATCAAGAATACTAGCATGGATGAAGCTTAAATTGAAGAACACAAATCTTATTCCAAGCAAGATTGAAGTCATATCCAGAGAAAGAATTGCATGAAATTTTGGTAAATCGAGAATGCTTCCGAACCTGAACTGGAGTGAATTGCCAAAACGTTCGCCGGGAACCAGGGAGAACCTCTTTTTCTCTCTTCATTTCCTCTTTTCTGTGCTCAAAATCCAAAAACCCCCCTTTCTCTCATTTAATTTTCGTTTTTATACTTCCCAGGTCCGATTCCCCCTTCTTGCCTTACTCCGGTTGCCCCTTTTTCCCAATTCTAACCAAAAAAACTCGAATTTGTTAGCTTTTTAACCCCCTTTTTTTTAATTTCCATTTTTTTAGGATTTTTTTTCCATTTTTTCTATTTTCATTTCATTTCCTTTTTTTATTATTATTATTTGTTTGTTACTTTTTTTTTCAGTTTTTTTCTTTGGTTTTATTTTTGCATTTTTTTATTTGTTTTTTTCTCAATTTCCTCGTTTCCTCTCTTTTTTTATTATTTTTATTCAAAATAATTTATTATATTTTTTTATTTTATTTATTTATTTATTTATTTATTTATTTTTATTTTTTTAAAAAAAATTATTTTAGGCTAAATCACCTTTTGACTACAAATAAAATAACTTATTTTGGGTTTTGAATCTTCAGACATAATTTAGTGTTCACTATTTGTCCGTCTTTAATCATTTTCCTTCCAGATAATGTGAGGAATAGGTTTCTCAATTATCATGGAGGGAAATGAGTCAAGACATAAACAAATTATGTCTGATGTAAAGATAAAAACTGGCATGCCGTGAGCCTTACTGTCAAGTTTCGAAGATGTCAGGAAGATATAGGAACTGGATGACGCTACAAGAGTATTGGGAAAGTTCCAAGTTTGAAAGAGACTTATGGTTGTATGATAGTTTAAATGTGGAAATCTGAATGAGCTTTGCATAATGCACTAACGAAGTTTGCATAATGCACTAACGAAGTTTGCATAATGCAGGGCCTAATATGGTAGGTCAAAGAAAAAATTAAAACGTCGAGCCTAATTAGGCTAATGGAATGGAAAAGAATGGTCTGTTAGAACAGGCAAAACGAATTGGAAAGTACCTGTTAAGATAGGCCAAGTAGAAATAAAAAGGACTTGTTACGACAAGAACAGAAAAGAGTGGCCTGTTAAGATAGATGGGGATGCACAAATCTAAACGTGTCAGGCTTGAATAGGAAAAAATGCGGGAATCTAAAATGTCGCGCCTGAATAGGCTAGAGAGGAATTTAAACATGATGGGCCTGAATAGGGGGTAAAAGCAGGAATTTAAAATGCAATGCCTAAATAGGCTGGTTAGGAATTTAAACATACTGGGCCTAAATAAGCCAAAATGGAGGAACTTAAAATGGAGTGCCTAAATAGGCTGGACAAGAAATTAAACATGCTAGGCCTGGATAAGCCAAAATGTAGGAATTTAAATGCAGCGTTTGAATAGACTGGACAAGAATTTAAACATGCTGGGCTTGAATAAGCCAAGATGCGGGAATTTAAAATGTAACGTATGAATAGGCTGGACATGAATTTAAACATGTTGGGCTTGAATAAGCCAAAATTCAGGAATTTAAAATACAATGCCTGAATAGGCTGGACGAGAGTTTAAACATGCTGGGCCTAAATAAGCCAAAATGCAGGAATTTAAAATGTAGCGCCTGAATAGGCTGGACAAGAATTTAAACATGTTGGGCCTAAATAAGCGAAAATGAAAAAAATTGAAATGCAGCGCCTGAATAGGCTGAGCGAGAATTTAAACATGTTCGGCATGAATAAGCCAAAATGCATGTATTTAAAATGCGGCACCTGGATAGGCTGAACGAGAATTTAAACATGCTGGGCCTGAATCAGCCAAAATGTAGGTATTTAAAATGTAACGCCTGAATAGGCTGGACAGGAATTTAAATGTGTTGGGCCTGAATAGGCCAAAATGCAGGAATTTGAAATGCAACACCTGAATAGGCTGAGCGAGAATTTAAACATGTTGGGCCTGAATAAGGAAAAATGCAAGAATTTAAAATTCAGCACCTGAATAGGCTGGACAAGAGTTTAAACATGTCGGGCCTGAATAAGCCAAAATGCATGAATTTAAAATATGACCAGACACAAATTTTTTTTGGAAAAGTTTACTTGATGAGAGACTGTTGTTTGTTTGATGGTTTTGAAAAGAGATCATTTTCGACTTTTTCTTTTATCAGCAGGCTTGGATTTCCCTACTCCTTATAGCATTGCTTCATGAGTTCAGAATGAGCTAGAACCTTTGATCTTTGTAGTCTCTTGCTTCTTGTCTGCGGGTTTGACTGACACGCGGATTATGCTATAGAAAATAAATCATCTTGATTGTTAAAGAACTGTCAATTAAGGCGAAAATTTCAAGTCAGGCATGACTTTAACATAGCCTCAAAATAAGTAATTGCCATTTATACTTGTATGCTTTATTTTTGTACACATACTTGATCAATAAAGATACAATGAAAATTTGGGTAAAAATAAAAGTTGGGAAGAAGAATTAAGTTTAACAAGGCAAAGAATTTTGTGATGGTATAGATTCAGGGGGCTTGGAGTTCCTTGGAAACAACCCACACCAGTATTGTATTTTCACAATATCTTCTACCTCATTAACCCAGCTTCTCAAGAAACAAAATTTGCCCCAATGTCATCTTGAACTTGTCTAAGCTGCTTTTGAATCATTTCCTTTTTTTTTTTAATTTTCCCCAATATTGACATGATTCGATCATCTTTGGACTAATTTTCCCCAGTATTAGCACAGTCTGATCATCTTTGGACCAAATTCTTTGCCCTTTTGTTAATTTTCCCCAATTTTGGGTTTGTCTGGTCGCATTCCTCTTGGGAGACCCCTTTCGTTTTTCTTACCCTAACTTTTCCCTAGGCCGCCCTGCGGATTTCTGACCTAGTGGGCCATTTTTTTTATTTATTTTTTTCTACCCTAACTTTTGCCTAAGCCACCATTGCAGGTTTCCGACTTAGTGGGCTCTTTGATTGTCCTAACTTTTGCCTAGGCTGTCCTTCCGGGTTTTCGACCTAGTGACCTCTTTGATTGCCCTAACTTTTGCCTAGGCCGCCCTTGTGGGTTTTCGACCTAGCGAGCTCTTTGATTTCCCTAACTCTTGCCTAAGCCGCCCTTGCGATTTTTTGACCTAGCGGGCTTTTTCTGAATGCCTTAACTTTTGCCTAGGTCGCCCTTGTGGGTTTTTTACCTAGCGGGCTTTTTCTGAATGCCCTAACTTTTGCCTAAGCCGTCCTTGCGGGTTTTTGACCTAGTGGGCTCCTTGATTGCCCTAACTTTTTCCTAGGCTGCCCCTTGCAGGTTTTTGACCTAGCGGGCCTTTTAATTGACTTTTTACATATTAAGCGTAATACTTTTCACAGCATCCGAATTGGTTGGATTAGGCAGGTCTTTCCCATCCATGTTTGCTAGAATTAATGCACCTCCCGAGAAAGCCTTCTTAACTACGTATGACCCATGGTAATTCGGGGCCCATTTCCCCTGTAATGTTTTTTGCATTGGCAGCACTTTCTTGAGTACTAAGTCACCTTCTCAGAACTGTGGGGGGTGCACCTTCTTTTCAAATGCTTTCTTCATTCACTTTTTATATAATTGCCCATGACACATTTCTGTCAACCTTTTCACATCAATGAGATTTAACTGGTCCATTCGGGCGTGAACCCATTCTGCTTCCTCTAACTTCGCATCCATCAATACCCTTAGCGAAGGGATCTCTACTTCAATGGGAAGGATAGCCTCCATCCTGTATACGAGTGAGAATGGAGTTTCCCCAGTAGATGTACGGACCGAAGTACGATAGGCGTGAAGAGCGTAAGGAAGCATCTCATGCCAATCTTGGTATGTAAGCACCATATTCTGAACGATCTTCTTGATGTTTTTATTAGCTGCTTCTACCGCCCTATTCATCTTTGGCTGATATGGGGAGGAATTACGATGCTGGATTTTGAATTGATTGCATAACTCTTTCATCATCTTGTTATTTAAATTGGTGCCATTATTTGTGATGAGTTTGTTAGGAAATTCGTATCGATAGATTAGCTCCCTTTTCACGAATTTCACTACCACGTTTCGGGTTACGCTAACGAAAGAAGCAGCCTCCACCCACTTGGTAAAATAGTCTATAGCCACCAATATGAAGTGATACCCATTAGACGCCTTGGGCTCGATCAGTCCAATGACATCCACACCCCACATTGCAAACGACCATGGCGAAGACAACACATTCAGAAAGGAAGATGGTGTATTGATGTTGTCAGCGTATATCTAGAACTTGAGGCAAGTTTTGGCGTATTTGTAACAATCGGTTTCCATGGTCAGCCAATAGTATCCTGGTCTGAGAATTTTTCTTACCATTACATGCCCATTGCGCGTAGGTACCAAAAGATCCGTCATGGACCTCCTTCACAATTTTGCTGGCCTCTACTACATCACACACCTGAGCAAGACCATGTCATGATTCTTTTTATATAGGATTTCCCCATTAAGAAAGAAGTTCGAGGCCAGCCTGCGTAGCATTCTCTTGTCGTTTTCTAAGGCATCGACGGGATACTCCCTGCTAGGGATGGAAGTAGGTCGAGCCGAGCTAGGCTTTGAGTGTTCAAGCTTGGCCTATTTAAAAATTTTAAGGCCTAAGTCTGGGCCTGTTACCTGTTAAAGGCTTTTTTTTCTGTCAAGGCCTGGCCTGTTTTAAAGCCTACAAGGCCTGTAAGCCTGTTTAAAAGCCTACATTACCAAAAAAATAAATAAATAAACTTAAATCCTGTAAACACTCAATTATGTCCGAGGCCCCCAATCGTTAAAATTAACCAAAAATTAAGTTAATTAGAAATTTGAAAAGATATAAAACAGAAAGCAGAAAATACAGAAAAGAGAAAGCAAAAAAGAAAAGAATAAAAAAAAGAGAGAAGAGGAAAAAGAAAAAGAGAAAAAAATAAGAAAAGAAAAAAGAAGAGGAAAGAAAAAAGGAAAAATTCTCTTATGTGGAAAAGAAGTCCCACATTGGATAAGAAGGGATTCTTCAATCTCTCCTCCTTCTATATAAGGAGAGATCCTTCACCAAAATGAGGAGGAGAACTTGAAGGAGGGAATATTTTTTCAGAATTTTTGAAGGGAGGACCTAGGAGACTCTCTACCTCTGCCTTCAAACCAGTTCTTAATCACCTTCCCATCAAGGTTAGATCCTACTTTTATTCTGCTCAAGTTTCTTGCTTCTTCTCGGATTTCCGAGCTTATTTTCGTCTCTGGTTTTCGTTTTCATTTTTGATCAGTCAAATGATCTCCGATTTCGATGATTTTTGTTGTGTTCTCTTTGTCTTTCTCTCTAGTTTCTGTAATGATATTGTATGTCCAATTTGGATCTGAAATGAAATTTTAATCGCTTGAATTACTGAAGCATGTTCATCCTGGTGCACAAGTGAACCTAGCTTATTTGATTTGTGCATAACTTGCTCATTTCTGATTGGATTTATGTCAAACTTGTTTTGCTTGATTCATATGATCCATATATTGCAATTAATTGATTTTGATTTTTCAGATCTACCAAAAAATATTTTTTTAAAAATTCTGAAATTTGAATTCAAATTTTGGCGTCAAAATTGTGTGTTCTTGAGCTTGATCTTCATCTCTGTTTTTCATTTTTGTTTTTAATCGGCCAAATGATGTTCGATTTCTATGATTTTTGTTTCGTTTTCTTCTTCTTTTTTTCTAGTTTCTGGAATGATATTATTTGTCCAATTAGGATCTAAAATGAAATTTTAATCGCCTGATTACCGAAGCATGTTCATCTTGGTGCACAAATTAACGTAGCCTGTTTGATTTGTGCATAACTTGCTCATTTATGATTGGATTTGTGTCAAACTTATTTTGCTTGATTCCTATAATCCATATCTTTCAATTTCTTGGTTTATATTTTTCATATCTACCAAAAAATATTTTTTAAAAATTCTGAGATTTGAATTCAAATTTTGGCGCCAAAATCTTGTGTGTTCTTGGGGTTGATCTTCATCTCTGTTTTTCATTTTCGTTTTTAATTGGTCAAATGATCTCTGATTTTGGTGATTTTTGTTCTGTTATATTTGTATTTCTCTCTAGTTTCTGTAATGATATTATTTATCTAATTTGGATTTGAAATGAAATTTCTATTGCTTGATTACTAAAGCATGTTCGCAATTCTTTTCCTTAATTTCAAATCAAGTCAAGGTTATTTCAAATTAAGCCCAATTCAAGCCCAAAATTCAAATCAAGTTTATTTTATTTTAAATCAAGTCCAATTTTATTTCATTAAATTCAAATCAAGTTCATTTTGTTTTAAATCAAGTCCCATTTTGCATTCCTTAATCTCACGCAATGGGCCCTAAAAACGAACTGGTAGCTTTTTCTGTTGTTCGTTGTTTAGAGGTCCTATGGGTCTAAGTGCAGCCGTAGTTGTCTTGGGCCCTGTGCATATGTGGATTGGGGATTGCGTTTCCATTTTTTTTCAATCAAATAAAAATCATTTCGCATTCCTTAATCTCACGCAACAAGCCCTAAAAAAGAATTGGTAGCTTTTTCTGTTGTTCGTTGTTTAGAGGTCCGTATGGGTCCAAGTGCAGTCGTAGTTGTCTTGGACCCTGTGCATATGTGGATTGAGGATTGCATTTCCTTTTTTTTTATCAAATAAATGTCGTTTTGTATTCCTTAATCTCACGCGACGAACTCTAAAAACGAACTGGTAGCTTTTTCTGCTGTTCGCTGTTTAGAGGTCCGTATGGGTCCAAGTGCAGCCGTAGTTGTCTTGGGCCATGTGCATAGGTGGATTGGGATCGCACCCTTAAAATATTTTCAAAAAAGGCAAAAATGCATTTTCTTTTAAATTCAAACTCCGAAGGTCAAGCCTTCTACTCACACCAGAACTACGTAAGCCTTGACTTTCCCGTTGCACCGGTGAATACTAGGAGCAGGATCAAGTCCTGTCAGGCTAACCTCCATCAAGCTATTTATTTTCACGTTTACTAAGGGATCAAACAATTTTCAGAAATCACACACTCGGTTTAAGGGTACCGTTCTTCGGAACGGGCGAGTGGGGTGCCTAACACCTTCCCCACTCGTAACCGACTCCCGAACTTAGAATCTCATCTTCAAGTTAGGGTTTTTCAAAATCTTTTTCCCTTAAATAAAAATTTGGTGGCGACTCCACATCAATCATCAAAATCATTTTCAAGCATTAGCGAGTTTGTCGTCTCGTCGGAATTACGGTTGCGACAAAGGCTGAAGAGGTTCCCTCTGCATCACCTATTAGAGAGCTTCCGAAGTGCTGGATTCGAAGCTCCAGATCTCGTGGCCATGCTGGATGGAGAGAAAATGCCCAGCATTGATGATTTGGTGATGACCTGCCTGCTTGGGCAAGAACTGAGCAATTGGGAGACCATCAAACTACCTGTGACTTTTAATTTAGTCTCAATATAATATGTAATTACCAAACAGTTTTTGAAAAAAATAGAACAATATTTTTGTACATATTCTTATCAATATAATACAGTTGAATTTTTCCATAATTACTCTCATCTTTCTCTCCTCCCAATATATCCCCATATCTCATTACCCTTTTTGTTTATTTATCATAATGCAGATCCAAAAATAACTCGCTTAATACCAACCACGCTAGTATTGTATCAAGCAATTTTGACTGCCTCATTAATCAAGCGGATGAAGAAAATGAATTTGACTGTGAACCCTTGGAGGAATTAGTCAAATTGATTGAGAGAGAATCCAAATCGATACAACCCCACGAGGAGTCTATTGAACTGATAAATTTGGGGACAAAGGAAAATAAGAAAGAAATAAAGGTAGGCACGTTCGTTATGGGAGACAACCGCTTTCGGTTAATCTCATTACTACACGAGTATAGTGACATCTTCGCCTGGTCTTATCAGGACATGCCAGGTTTGAACACATTTATCGTTGAGCACAAACTGCCTTTAAAGCCCGAATGGCCACTAATTAAGCAAAAATTGAGACAAATGAAGCCAAAGATGTCCTTAAAAATTAGAGAAGAGGTGAAGAAACAATTCGATGCTGGTTTTCTGGCTGTGGAAAATTACCCAGAGTGGGTCATAAATATAGTACATGTCCCCAAGAAAGATAGAAAAGCTCGAATGTGCATGGATTACAGGGAATTGAATCGAGCTAGCCCAAAGGATTACTTTCTGCTACCCCATATACATGTGTTGGTTGATAATACAACTCAATTCTCCTGTTTTTCGTTCATGGATGGTTTTTTAGGTTACAACCAAATTAAGATGTCAGAAGAGGATATGGAGAAAACTACCTTTATTATAGCATGGAGAACTTTCTGTTACAAAGTCAATGCCTTTTGGATTGAAAAATGCCGAAGTAACCTATTAGAGAGCCATGGTGACGTTGTTCCATGACATGATTGCCAAGTCTAGAACTGAGGATGATCACCTCAAGGACTTGCAAAAGCTATTTGAAAGACTCCGAAAATTCAAACTGAGGTTGAATTCGGCCAAATGCACCTTTGGAGTAAAGTTGGGGAAACTATTGGGCTTCATTGTTAGCGAAAGGGGAATTGAAGTAAACCCTGATAAAGTCTGAGCTATATTGGAAATGCTCGCCCCGTGAACAGAGAAAGAGGTCCGAGGGTTCCTAGGGAGATTAAATTATATTTCCCGGTTCATATCCCAACTAATAACTACCTGTGAGCCGATTTTTAAGCGCTTGCGTAAGAATCAATCCATGAATTAGAATGAGGATTGCCAAGAGGCTTTTGAGAGAATCAAGCTCTATTTGCATAACCCTCCAATCCTAGTTCCCCCAGTGCTCGGTAGACCTTTGCTCATGTATGTGATGGTGATGGAGAGATGTGGCCGACAATGTGGCCGAGTACGAAGCCTTCATAATGGGGATCTAGGTGGCGATTGAAGCCAACGTTAAACATTTGTAGGTTTACGGTGATTCTGCCCTGGTTATTCATCAAATCAATGGGGAGTGAGAAACCAGGGATGCGAAGCTAATTCCGTATCAGGCCCACATTAGAGAATTATTGGAACATTTCGAGGATGTCACTTTTCTCATATACCCCTAGAGGACAATCAGCTGGTTGATGCCTTAGCCACTTTATCTTCCATTTTTAAAATTAGTCGAGAGGAGGACGTGCCCTTTATCCAGATTCAACATCGAGATCGGCAAGCTTTCTGCCAATCAGTCGAAGAAGAATCGAATTGGCATCCGTGGTACCATGACATATGGCGGTTTTTAAAGAGCAGGGAGTAGGGATGGAAGTGAACAAGGTCGTCCGACAGGCGTCTATAGCTAGGCTCATTTAAAACCTAGTTAGGCTCGGCTCGTTTAATAAATAGATAGACTCAGGCTTGTTAAAAAGCCTTTTTAGATAAACAAGCCAGGCTTAGGCTTATAAAAAAGCCTATTTAACCTATCTAGGGGCCTATTTATATTTATATATTATATATTTATATTTATTTTAATATATTATATTTATATAATATTTATTTTATATTTTATTTACATAAAATTAACATATATATGTTTTAGGCCTATCTAATAGTCTTTTTATCTTGTAGATTTTAAGTTTGCAAGCTTTTTTAATTAATTATTTATATAGGCTTTGTCGCAACCGTAATTCCGACGAGACGACGAACTCGCTAATGTTTGAAAATTATTTTGATGATTGATGTGGAGTCGCCACCAAATTTTTATTTAAGGGAAAAAGATTTTGAAAAACCCTAACTTGAAGATGAGATTCTAAGTTCGGGAGTCGGTTACGAGTGGGGAAGGTGTTAGGCACCCCACTCGCCCGTTCCGAAGAACGGTACCCTTAAACCGAGTGTGTGATTTCTGAAAATTGTTTGATCCCTTAGTAAACGTGAAAATAAATAGCTTGATGGAGGTTAGCCTGACAGGACTTGATCCTGCTCCTAGTATTCACCGGTGCAACGGGAAAGTCAAGGCTTACGTAGTTCTGGTGTGAGTAGAAGGCTTGACCTTCGGAGTTTGAATTTAAAAGAAAATGCATTTTTGCCTTTTTTGAAAATATTTTAAGGGTGCGATCCCAATCCACCTATGCACATGGCCCAAGACAACTACGGCTGCACTTGGACCCATACGGACCTCTAAACAGCGAACAGCAGAAAAAGCTACCAGTTCGTTTTTAGAGTTCGTCGCGTGAGATTAAGGAATACAAAACGACATTTATTTGATAAAAAAAAGGAAATGAAATCCTCAATCCACATATGCACAGGGCCCAAGACAACTACGGCTGCACTTGGACCCATACGGACCTCTAAACAACGAACAGCAGAAAAAGCTACCAGTTCGTTTTTAGGGCTTGTTGCGTGAGATTAAGGAATGCGAAATGATTTTTATTTGATTGAAAAAAAAGGAAATGTAATCCTCAATCCACATATGCACAGGGCCCAAGACAACTACGGCTGCACTTGGACCCATACGGACCTCTAAACAACGAACAACAGAAAAAGCTACCAGTTCGTTTTTAGGGCCCATTGCGTGAGATTAAGGAATGCAAAATGGGACTTGATTTAAAACAAAATGAACTTGATTTGAATTTAATGAAATAAAATTGGACTTGATTTAAAATAAAATAAACTTGATTTGAATTTTGGGCTTGAATTGGGCTTAATTTGAAATAAACTTGACTTGATTTGAAATTAAGGAAAAGAATTGCGAACATGCTGTAGTAATCAAGCGATAGAAATTTCATTTCAAATCCAAATTAGATAAATAATATCATTACAGAAAATAGAGAGAAATACAAATAGAACAGAATAAAAATCACCAAAATCAGAGATCATTTGACCAATTAAAAACGAAAATAAAAAACAGAGATGAAGATCAACCCCAAGAACACATAAGATTTTGGCGCCAAAATTTGAATTCAAATCTCAGAATTTTTAGAAATTATTTTTTGGTAGATCTGAAAAATATAAACCAATAAATTGAAAGATATGGATTATAGGAATCAAGCAAAATAAGTTTGACACAAATCCAATCAGAAATGAGCAAGTTATGCACAAATCAAACAGGCTACGCTAATTTGTGCACCAAGATGAACATGCTTCGGTAATCAGGCGATTAAAATTTCATTTCAGATCCTAATTGGACAAATAATATCATTCCAAAAACTAGAAAGAAATACGAATAAAAAGAAACAAAAAGCACAGAAATCGGAGATCATTTGGCCGATTAAAAACAAAAATGAAAAACAAAGATGAAGATCAAGCTCAAGAACACACAATTTTGACGCCAAAATTTGAATTCAAATTTCAGAATTTTTTAAAAAATATTTTTTGGTAGATCTGTAAAATCAAAACCGATTAATTGCAATATATGGATCATATGAATCAAGCAAAACAAGTTTGACATAAATCCAATCAGAAATGAGCAAGTTATGCACAAATCAAATAAGCTAGGTTCACTTGTGCACCAGGATGAACATGCTTCGGTAATCAGGCGATTAAAATTTCATTTCAGATCCAAATTGGACATACAATGTCATTCCAGAAACTAGAGAGAAATAAAAAGAGAACGCAACAAAAATCATCGAAATCGGAGATCATTTGACCGATCAAAAATGAAAACGAAAACCAGAGACGAAAATAAGCTCGGAAATCCGAGAAGAAGCAAGAAACTTGAGCAGAATAAAAGTAGGATCTAACCTTGATGGGAAGGTGATGAAGAACTGGTTTGAAGGCAGAGGTAGAGAGTCTCCTAGGTCCTCCCTTCAAAAATTCTAAAAAAATATTCCCTCCCTCAAGTGCTCCTCCTCATTTTGGTGAAGGATCTCTCCTAATATAGAAGGAGGAGAGATTGAAGAATCCCTTCTTATCCAATGTGGGACTTCTTTCCCACATAAGAGAATTTTTCCTTTTTTCTTTCCTCTTCTTTTTTATTTTCTTATTTTTTTCTCCTTTTCTTTTTCCTCTTCTCTCTTTTTTTTATTCTTTTCTTTTTTGCTTTCTCTTTTCTGTATTTTCTGCTTTTTGTTTTATATCTTTTCAAATTTCTAATTGACTTAATTTTTGGTTAATTTTAACGATTGGGGGCCTCAGACATAATTGAGTGTTTACAGTTTGCCCCTCTTTACTCATTTTCCTACCAGATAATGTGAGAAATGATTCTCTGATTTATCGTAGTAGGAAATGAGTAAAGATGTGAACACATTTTGTCCGAGGCAGGCCTTGAAGAAGTTCGACGAACAGGAGGAGCCTTGAACTTGAAATTGAACCTCATGGATGCCTGAAGAAGGACGATTGAATGACCTTACCGACTTTATATACCGATAGGGTTTAAATATGCGAGGCTTAGTTGTATAGCTTGACTAGGCTAAGTGGAATGAATGAATGCTTGTTAGGACTGGCGTGGAATTTAGTGGGATGGCTTGTTAGGACAAGAAAAATGAAATGAAAATGGTCTGTTAAAACAGGAAAAGTAGAAGAGAAATGGCCCGTTACGACGGCTTAGTAGAGTGAAAGCGACCTGTTTAAGACAGGAAAGCATGCAAGAACTAAAATGTAAGATATGTACGAGGTGGCCTGACAGCATAGGCCGAGGTATCTATCTAAGTTGGAGGCCTGACATCAAAGGCCCAGTTGTGGAAAAACGAACTTGGTGAGGCCTAACATCGTAGGCCCAGAAGCGGAAAAGTAAACCTGAGGAGGCCTGACAACATAGGCCAAGGTGCGGAAAAGTAAACTTGATGAGGCCTGACAACATAGGCCAAGGTGCAGAAAAGTAAACTTAAGGAGGCCTGACAACATAGGCCAAGGTGCAGAAATGTAAACTTGAGGAGGCCTGACAACATAGGCCAAGAATGCAGAAATGTAAACTTGATGAAAATCTCGTTGTTGACGGGAAGAATGCAAATGAAATCCTGCTGTTGCCAGGATAAATGCAAACCTGTTTGACAGGTGGACAGAAAATTAAACGTGCTTGAAGTCCTGTTGTTGACAGGAGAATGCAAATGAGATCCCGCTGTTGCTGGGAAGATGCAAATGATGAAATCCTGTTGTTGCCAAGATAAATGCAAACCTGCTTGACAGGTGGACAAAGAATTGAACGTGCTTAAAGTCCTGTTGTTGACAGGAGAATGCAAATGAGATCCCGCTGTTGCCGGGAAGATGCAAATGATGAAATCGTGCTGTTCCCAGGATAAATGCAAACCTACTTGACAGGTGGACAGAAAATTAAACATGCTTGAAGTCCTGTTGTTGACAGGAGAATGCAAATGAGATCCCGCTGTTGCCGGGAAGATGCAAATGATGAAATCCTGTTGTTGCCAGGATAAATGAAAACCTGCTTGACAGGTGGACAGAAAATTAAACATGTTTGAAGTCCTGTTGTTGACAGGAGAATGCAAATGAGATCCCGCTGTTGCCGGGAAGATGCAAATGATGAAATCCTGCTGTTGCGAGGATAAATGCAAACCTGCTTGACAGGTGGACAGAAAATTAAACATGCTTGAAGTCTTGTTTGACAAGAACATGCAAATGGGATCCTGCTTGAGAGGATGAATGCAGAAATTTAGACATGAAATTCTGTTTGACAGGATGAATGCAAATGAAATCCTGCTTGGCAGGATATGTGCAGAAATTTACACATGAAATCCTACTTGACAGGATAAATGCATATGAAATCCTACTTGAAAAGATGTATGCGAAAATTTAAACATGAAATCCTGCTTGACAGGATAAATGCAAACGAAATCCTGCTTGACAGGATGTATGCGGAAATTTAAACATGAAATCCTGCTTGACAGGATAAATGCAAACGAAATCCTGCTTGACAGGATGTATGCATAAATTTAAACATGAAATCCTGCTTGACAGGATAAATGCAAATGAAATCCTGCTTGACAGGATGTATGCGGAAATTTAAATAGAAATCCTGCTTGACAGGATAAATGAAAAATGACCTGTTAAGACAGGTGGAATGCAGAAAAAGTCCTGTTGATGACAGGAAAGATGCAAGCCTGCTAGACAGGCAAAGGAAAGTGAAAATGACCTGTTAAGACAGGAAAAAATGTAAAAGTCTTGTTATTGACATGATGGAGGCAAAACGCCTGTTAAGACAGGCAAAGCGAAATGAAAAGGACCTGTGAAGACAGGAAAAAAGCAAGCCTTGTGAAGGCAGGAAAAGTAAATGACGGAAACTATCCTGTTAAGACAGAATAAATGTAGCTGGACTCCTATTGTTGACAGGAGAAATGCAAGCCTGCTAGACAGGCAAAGGTGAAAACCTGTTAAGACAGGTAAAATGTACAGGTCCTGTCAAAGCAGGGGTGTAACGTGTCCTGTGAGGGTGGAACATGGACTTCGTCGTCAGCTTCCTTGGACAAGCTATTTTGAAATTTGTTTTTCTTGAATTTAAATAAATTGCTTATTCTACCTTGAACTTGAAGGTTTTTAAGCACTTGATAATTATTCTCTTGAAGAAACTTGGGAAACTATTTTGCCCTAGTTTAGAAAATTCTTGATAATTAAGGGCTATCTTGATTAGAAGGAACTTTGGGCAAGTGTTTGCCCCAGTTTGGAAGATCTTTTGGCAGTTGCCCCCGTTTTTATTTTGATATTTTGAATTTAAATCTCTCTTGGGAAAACGTTTGCTCCAGTTTGAGCTTGACTCAGAATTTGAGGGTGACCTTAAATTGAATTTTTGTGGGCAAACGTTTGCCCCAGTTTGAGCTTAATTCAGAATTTGTGGGTGACCTCAAATTGAATTTTTGTGGGCGAGCATTTGCCCCAGTTTGAGCTTGACTCAGAATTTGAGGATGACCTCAAATTGAATTTTTGTGGGCAAATGTTTTCCCCTATTTGAGCTTGACTCAGAATTTGAGGGTGACCTCAAATTGAATTTTTGTGGGCAAACGTTTGCCCCAGTTTGAGCTTGACTCAGAATTTGAAGATGACCTCAAATTGGATTTTTGTGTGGGCAAGCATTTGCCCTAGTTTGAGCTTGACTTAGAATTTGAGGGTGACCTTAAATTGGATTTTTGTGTGGGCAAGTGTTTGCCCCAGTTTGATCTTGATTCAGAATTCGGGGATGACCTCAAATTAAATTTTGGGGGCAAGCGTTTGTCCCTGTTTGAACTTGTTTTAAAATTCGAGGATGACCTCAAATTAAATTTTTTGGGGAAAGCGTTTGCCCCTGTTTGGACTTGATCCAGAATTTGAGGGTGACCTCAAATTGGATTTTTGTATGGGCAAGAGTTTGCCCCAGTTTGAACTTGAGTCATTTTTAATTATGATTGACTCGAGCAGCTTTACCCAGGTCTTAATTAGCTTCGAAAAACGAATTATGAGATGCTTGAATGACAAGACACTTATTTCGATGTTTGAATGAATGAAAAAGATGCAATGCTTATGGTGTTTGAATAGAAAGAATGTGATGTTTTAATCTTATTGAATGCTTTTTTTATGGTTGAAATAATTATTTGATGAAATGGATGCTATGGGATGAATGCAAACCATGAGATGGTGTTAAAACCTTTTGTTTCTCTTGATTTTTTATTTATTTATTTTTTTTAACATGTCCTTTCTCGACAACCTCATAGTGGGTGTGAAGGGAACCAAAAATCAGGACGAGCTGGATTGACTCAATTTCGAAGTTTTCTTGGTCAAGATCCAAGAGACCCAACAACGGTTATTATTTGAGGAAGACACACTCCTTTTGTCTTAGCGGCGTTATGTATGACAGGAGGAATGCCAGTACTGCTTTTCGTAATCTTGATTGTCAAATTAAACAAACTTGAGAAACGACAAAATTTTGCCCCAGTTCTAGGGAGATATGAGGTGCAGAAATGTCATGTTGTCTTGAGATTCCTGGATTGACCTTAATTTTTGCCTAGGTTGTTCTTTTGAGTTTTCAACCCAGCAGGTCTTTCGTTTCGCCCTAACTTTTTCCTAGGTCGCCCTTACGGGTTTTCGACCTAGCGGGCTTTTGTTTGATTATGCCCTAACTTTTGCCTAAGTCTCTTTTGAAGATTGTCGACCTAGCGGGCCTTCTGCTTGATTGCGCCCTAACTTTTTCCTAGGTCATTCTTGAGGATTGCTGACCTAGCGGGCATTTGTTTGATCGTGCCCTAACTTTTGCCTAGGTCTTTTTTGAAGATTGTTGACCTAGCGGGCCTTCTGCTTGATTGCGCCCTAACTTTTTGCCTAGGTCGCCCTTACGGGTTTTTGACCTAACGGGCCTTCTGCTTGATTGTGCCCTAACTTTTGCCTAGGTCTTCTTTAATGATTGTCGACCTAGCGAGCTCTTATATGATCCTGATTTTTGCCTGAATTGTTGTTGGAAACCGGTAAGACCTTTTCTGATCATGACTTTGTCGATTCATTATTTTGAACTTTAACCCTACTTTTGCCTGGATTATTTTTGGCTTTTAATCCAGCGGGCTTCTCTTCTTCTTGAATTTTATGTTTCGACCTTGATTTTGCCTTGATTATTTTTACTTTAATCCAGCGGGTCTTCTCCTTTTTTCTTGAATTTTGTGTAGTTGAATATTGATCTTGCCGGGATCATTTAAGGCTTCCAATTCAGCGGATCTTTTCTTCCATCCCTAATTTTGCCTGGATTTAAACTTGGTTCCAGCGGGATATTTTAACTTTGAATGGTGATCTAGAATCCCTGGTTGTTTATTCTACTTCCTCATTGGGTTTTTCTCTTTTGAGTTTGATTAATCCGACATTCAAGATTACTTATTACAGCATTGGCATCTTCACCAATTGGTATTTATTATTTTTGGTATGGGAATAAGAAGTGGGCTAAATGACGAAAAGGATGATAAATTTTAGAAGTAAAGTCAAAATGTAAAGCACGTGCTCAAGTAATATGAAAAATGTAACTTTTCCATTATTTATTGAGATTTATTTACAAAATATTGATTTTGAAAAGTACGACATTTTTGGATGGGTATCCTCGATAGCTTGATTTGTACAATGCAACATGTCGTGCTTCTCCCATCTTTTCAGCTGGTCGACGGGCTCTCGTGATTTGGCAACGGATTGTTTTGTGTTAGGAGCAAGCCTCCCAAAATCTAGCCACTTTGCATCAATCAAGTTTTGTACTTTACGCTTCAGTGCTAAGCAATCCTCTGTGGAATGGCCAATGAATCCTGCATGGTAATTGCATCTGGTGTTTGCATCATACCATTTAGGGTATGGTGGCTCTTGAGGTTTCAGAGGATAAGGAGCGACCAGCGAGTTCTGAATCAGCCGTGGTAGTAACTCAGTGTAGGAGATTGGGATAGGGTCGAACTGGACATGTTTTTTCTTCTTTTTCTGGCTTTGGTTGTTATTTTGGCTCATGGCTTATGTCTGGGCTGTATATGTCCTTTTTCTTAATGATGGTGCATTAGCTTTCTTGTTGGAGAATCGCTTCATCTTCAAGGATCCTGACAAGAAAAAAATGCAATTAAAATTAATAATTTAATAGATAATGTAGACAAAGTTAATGTATATGTCATAATAAATTATAATTAGTAAATAAAATGAAAATTAAAAATAACACCTCACTAGTGGTATATTCACTTGCCCATCTAGAAATAAAGTTTCCAAGTTTTATTGTTGATATGGTTCACATTCATGAAAAGTGTCCTCATCATTCATACCCATATCATATAAGTCCCATGGCTTTAGATGTACAGGTATGTTCCATTTTTTATCAAACTCATCTTCTACATAATAAATCATTTGAGCCTCAGAAGCTTGGATGTAAGACTCATCATCTTTATGGTCACCGGAGTGTATCAAGTGAGAAAAATTTACTGATGTAAATCCTAAGTCATTAGTTATAATCCGGTTATGACTAGTTGTATTAGTCCACATACATTTGAACAAAGTAACTGAGAATCGACCATGGTAGTTTATCTCAATGATGTCTACCAATTTTTCATAATAAGGCACACCACCAAACTGCATTTGATTATCTTTGCTACTTGCATAGCTTCTTGTCCCAAATGTACCAAATACTCCACTATTTTGTGCTTTAAGCCCTTGGTCTCGTTCCAAGATACGAAACTTGAATCCATTAACATTGTACGCACTATAGCGCTTTGCACAATCGATTGGATCCATAGCTAAGAAATTTAAATCATCTGAATGAAACTCATCTGATCTATTTATCTAAAATAAACAAAGAAAAACCATTAAGATAAAATTATACAAAAGGACTAAACCTCAAAGTTGTAGATATACTTACATGACGAGAAAACCGTTCAACAAACCCCTTATGAACCCTTTTATCTATCTCAGTAGATGATCGTGTATGACTTCTTAATTGTTTTTGTAAAGTATCTCTACATTCCCTACATGAAATATATACAATAATTGCATAATTGTAGTTTAAGAGAAGATCCATGAAAAGAATTTATAAATTAAGATAACTTACTGAAGAAATGGATCAATGTATCTACAATTAGTCAATACGTGACGATATGGTTGTAACTTCTCATTTGAAGATAGAGTGAAGTAATTAAAACCACCAACTAGTTTTCCAATTAGGGGAATCAAAGTGTTTGCACTAGATGGAGCAATATTAGGTTGATCATCAACACGATTCAATCAGTTAAAAATAGTCTCAATTCCCTCTAAATATCTTGAGAAAAAAGTTAAAACCTCTTCAGTTATATAGCCCTCGGTTGGTGAGCCTTTAGGTTGAGCCCTGTTATGCACATAAGACCTTAATCTTCCTAAATATCTCTCAATAGGATACATCCATCGATATTGGATTGGACCTCCAAGTTTGGCTTCTTTAACTAAGTGCACAATCAAATGGACCATGACCGGAAAAAATGAAGGCGGAAATAACATTTCCATATGGCATAATGTGATAACAACTTTGTTTGGTAATTGGTCAAGTTCATTGAGATTTAAAACTCTATCACACAATTGTCTAAAAAACGAACACAAATCAATCAAGACTGTAGACACTTGTGTAGGAAGTGTATTTCTCAATGCTAAAGGTAGAAGTTGCCCCATCAAGATGTGTGAGTTATGACTTTTTAATCCCCCAAGCTTACGTTGCTTAATATCAACGCATCTACTGATGTTGCTTGAGTACCCATCTGGAACAGTAATATTCTTTAAAGTCTTGAGAAATATATCCTTGTTCATATTAGTCAATGTAAATATAGCAGGAATATATTTACCATTTTCATCTGCCCAAAGATCAGATCTAATGCCCCATTCTTGTAAGTCTCTTCTTGCATTCAAATGATCTTTTGATCTTCCAATTTCATTCAACAAAGTAAATATCACATTATCACATACATTTTTTTTTCAATATGCATAACATCAAGATTATGGGGCAAGAGATTGTTAAACCAATAAGTAAGTTGAAAAAATATACTTTTTTTTCTCCATTGGGAAGGTTCTGACTCAATACCATTAGCTCCACGTGGTCTTTTTGCTTGTCTCTCATCTTCTAGTTCTTTTCCAAGTACAACATTAATATTCTCAATTTGTTTCCATATATCTGCACCTTTCATTGCCCTGGGTGGATTTCTATTTTCTACATTTCCATCAAATAAACTTCGAGCCAATCTAAATTTATGCCATGTATTTAAAAGCAACGGTGACCCATAAAACACCACTTTCGACTATAAGTAAGACGTTTAGGAGTAAAGTCAAAGTTACAAGTAGGAAAAGCTAATCCAATATATGTTTTCCATCCAGACAAGTTTCCAAGACCAGGAAAATCACTAATAGTCCATAATACAGCTGCATACATGTTAAACACTTCATTACTGTATGAATCAAAAGTTTTAACACCAACATTCCATAATTCTTTCAACTCTTCTATTAATGGTTGCAGATATATTTATCAATATCATTTCCAGGTGCTTTCTTACCAGGAATGACCATGGAAAGAATGAATAGGCTCTGCTTCATGCACATCCAAGGAGGAAGGTTGTAGGGTATGAGTACAACCGGCCAAATACTATAACTTGTGCTCAAATTAGAAAATGGATTCAACCCATCAATAGCTAATGGAAGTTGTACATTTCGAGGGTCTAAAGCAAACTCAGGGTACAATGAGTCAAATCTCTTCCATGCTTCAGCATCTCTTGGATGCCTTAACATGTCTTCATTTGTACTTTTTGATGCATGCCATCGCATATGCTCAGCTATTCTAGAAGACATAAACAATCTTTGCAAACAAGGTTTTAAAGGGAAATACCTTAAAAATTTTGCAGGCACCTTCTTCCATTTATTAGTTGTAGCATTACTAGTTACTCCCTTTTCTTTTGATTTCCATCTAGATCTGTTACATGTCTTACATGTATCTCTATCTGCATCCTCTCCAATGTATAACATACAATCCCTTGGACATGCATGAATTTTGGTGTAATTAAGGCCAAGTTTAGTAATGATTTTCTTGACTTCATAAAATGAAGGTGGAATTTTAACATGTTCAAAAGCATCTGCCAACAACTCTAGTATCATCGACATTGCTTTGTTGCTTATTTTTCACAAACACTTGATGTGATACAGCTTGACCAAGAAAGAAAGTTTTGAATATTTATCACATCCTTCATACAAACTCTCTTGTCCATCCCTAATTAACTCTAAAAAATTTGCATTGTCATCAAATAACCTTTGGTTTGATTATGGAAATATTGTCTCATCTTCTACCATATCCTCGTAATTGGGATGATTCCCAAATGCTTCATTAATCATATCACATATAGGATCATTAACAAGATTTCTATGTTGAATCTCTTGTGAAACTGAAGACATTTCAGCTATAGTACTTCGACAACTTGTCTCTCCATGTCTTACCCAAACAGTATACCCTTTGGGAAAAGGTTTAAGAATCAAATGATCATACACTACTTCTCGAGTTTCCCATTTCTTAAACTTGCATTTAACACATGGGCAGATTATCCTACCCTTTATGCTCTGATTATCAAATGCAAAGTCTAAGAATTTATTCAATCCTTCTGCATGTTGAGGAGTATTTCGAGGCATGTTAATCCAAGATTTATCCATTATTTCTGAAAATAAAAAAAAATGCACACTAATTTAGTTAAAAGATCATTCAAGATAACTGAATAATATTAAAAAAAATAACAAATAAATTATTGAATTTATCCTACCCTAAACCGCTCCACTTGTTTTTTATTTTGAGAATTATTAAAACTTATAAGAATGTGAGAAATTATATCCCTAAAGGTAAGCACCTGTCAGAAGAAAAAAAATATAATAGGTAAGTTGTCAGAACATCAAGGCATTGTAATATATAGTAGTGCATACTTGAATATCTTCACCACTATTAGCTCTTATTAAAATTCTATTGGCTTAGTAAAATTAGTCTTTAATATCTTAAACATTGGGACAATCTAAATACATGGGAAGGGAGGATGGCATAGGAATTTACTAAATATTTTTACCATAAAAATGACCTGAAGACATCTTCTAAAGCAGTGGTTGTTCTAGATAAAAATTGTACTGATTTATCAAAGTAAACAAATGTAGAATATTAGAATACAAAAATAATAAATTGATAGATAAAAAATTAGGGTAAAAAATGCAAGTAAGTTAACTAGCATTGAACTATGAAGAAATTATCTAGAAGTTATTCTGTTCATTATTAAGCGACCATGTTAGTTCCAGTTAATTCTCATGTCTCATCTCTCAATTGATTAAAGCTTTGATATAAAAAACTAAATAATTAATTAGATAAACAGAGGAAAAGTTAGTGCAAGAATGCTCAAAACATGTAAAGCTTAGTTACATGTATTTGAATCTCAACAAACAAAAAGATAGGTTTAATGAATATTTCATGTCATGTTATATGATGATTTTTAATGTGTTCTGGCATTTAAAGAATCACTGCTTACATTTTAGAATTCTCTAGCTTTCATAGAGATGCTGTTAGGATATAAAAAGGGAAGGAAAAATTTAGAATTCTCAGGTCTGTCTTTGTACCACCAACACAATTTAAGGTGGCAGAGGTTGGTACGATCTAGTGAGGTGTGAGTACATAAAAGTCCTGTTGAAGGGAAGACAAGTCGAATTTACAGTAGTCTCAAACGAGGAAACCCGCAATTTATGAGGCTTCCCCACAATACAACGCAAGTCCACGCACCCTGACTTTTACCTGCAATTATTTACAATTTGTACTTTCTTAACTACAAGATAAACATGCATAGATATTTGACATGTTCAATTGAATCAATGATTTTGGCCTAACACTACCACTACTACTATACCATTTCATTTTATTTTTGTCTTCACTTTCATCATAAATTAATAAAACATGTTTTAGAATGTTAAAAAAAATGATCACCTATATTAAAATTATTATTGGGTACCCATACGAAAAATCTAGGGACAAAAGAAATAACCAGTTTTCGGGATAACTATCATAGTAGGCATTAGAAACAACCAAATAATCTTCAAAGTAAAAGTGCATTATAGAACTAGTTGTGTGCTTAGGTGGTTCATTGATGAGCTAAAACTTGTGGATCAAAATATATGGCAGAACACGTCAATGTCATACACCATAATACAAATGCCAAGCGCCTCTAAACATGCAACTATATCCCTTCTGTTTTTGGATTAATTGTTTTACCACTGTTTTGCTAACCACTATTTTAACATAAATCATTATAAATTTAATAAATATTTTTAATCATAATAGTAGCACCGAGGCAAACTCTCTCCTCAAACCAAAAGACATGGCCACCTACAAAATTAAAGTCCTTTATGGATGTAGTCACCATCCAATTATAACAAATGTAACACGAGTAAAGCATGCTCTCTTATCACATTATTATTCCTTTCAAAATCATTAACATACATATTTAAGTTTAATTACTGCAGTATCACCGCTACTACTAAACATTAGCTACCCTTGTCTTTAAGTGTTTGTATTAATAAACCAAGGCATGAAAATCAACGAAGTTATCAATTAATGCGATTATGGTCGTAAGTAGCGAGCTATGGATGCCATATTCATTATTGAACTCCAAATTAATGTTATTAATTTATAAATGTACGCAAGAAACATTGTGTAATTATCATATGAAAGAACCCGCATACATGTTATACAAGTTTATGAATGAAAGAATAAAAAAGTCATTTAATTTAAATTTAATTTTGCAACATTAAAACAAACAAATCCAAAATTCACTGTTTAGTTACTAGCCTTGAATAGTTAAATTGAGCTAATTCTGGTTAAATGCATGTGACATATAAATGTAATATAAAAGATGTCCTTCTACTAGTGGAAAATAAGCTTTTTACATCGGTTGTTATGAACTTTTTACATCGGTTGTTATGAACTTTTTACATCGGTTATTTGAGCGGTATTGAAGTGGGCGATATAGAAACTTAGACTTTCTACATCGGTTCTACAACCGATGTAGAAAGTACACTTTCTACATTGGTTAAAACTTCAACCGATGTAGAAAGTCATACTTTCTACATCGGTTGTGGTCACAACCGATGTAAAAAGTTAACTTTCTACATCGGTTGAAGTTTTAACCGATGTAGAAAGTATGACTTTTTATATCGGTTGTAGTTACAACCGATGTAGAAAGTTCACTTTCTACATCGGTTATGGTCACAACCGATGTAGAAAGTCACTTTTTACATCGGTTAAGGTCACAACCGATGTAGTAAGTTTATTTATTTTTTTAAATGTTATTTTTGTTTACGGAAATTGCCATATTATTTATTCCAATACCTGTATATATAAACAGAATATCAGGCAGACAATACAGAAATTACAGAGTCCATATATTTAAAGTAAATACATCAATATTTATTATAAAATATAATAAAAACAAACTAAAAATCTAAAAAACCCATAAATTCAACCCAAATTGGCAATGTCTATCAGAAATTCCCCCCAACGTCTTCTGATATCATCAATTTCTTCATCTAACAGAGGTTGAGGATTGTCAAATATCTACAAAATATTTTTTATTAAAATTAGTGAACATGTCATGTTATGCATTCAAATTAAATAATTAAATTAGGACAATTGTAATTACCTGGTGCCAAGAGTGAACAATAGAAGCCGAGACAATGAGAAACATATGTCTCATCACATAATATCCACACTCGGTTCCTTCGGTTTGTCTTGGACACTTCAAAAAAATAAAAAGAGTATCAAATATAATTAGAGATAGTGATAAAAGAATATAAAATAATTGAATAACTTTTAATAAAGTACTTACCTTTGGAATTATCCATACAGGCTTTTTAATATTTGATGAATGCATCCCTTTTAACCGAAGTCGAGCATTCATTGCTCTACAGTAAAATAAAAAGCAAATGAATACCTTTGAGAATAACAAGTTATATGAATATAAATATCAAAATCATAAAAACTTACAAATCTATAATGTCCTTTATGTCTTTCTTTGGTTTTTGCCAAGCAGAGCATAGAAATACAACTACATTCCACTTGGGACAAATAATGATTAATTGCCAATGGGCCCTACAAAATATGGATGACAATGAACAAAAATTAGGAATTTAATTGAATTCATGAAATAAAGCAATTAAGTATTGACTTACGATTGAAAATAGGGGGCTAGGTAACAGTCTTTATCAGACTGCAATCTCCTCTGAAGATATCCCTGTATCTCAGCTGCCTTGTTCCCAGTTTTCTGCATATGAACTGGGTCCAGGAATCCATAGAGGTGTAAGTTACCTCTTTTAGTACAGATACGATACAGGTACCTAATATTGTGAATAATTTTCATATGTTAGCTTTGGATAATGAAATAATTCAAGTAAGGTTTAGAAATTTACTTACATCAACCATAATTGTAAAACTGTTACACATAGGAGATCGTTACCCACAACCAACTCCAATATATCCTTCTTAGTAATATAGAAGGGGATAGGTGTGGGCTTCCCTATGATATCTGGTTCCATTGTTATTTGCAAAGTTTGGTCGCCCAAGTTCATGGCGATACCAAATAGACGTGTGAGCAAATCAACCTCATATTTCTTTGCAGGAGGCTCAGGAAGATCTGCTTTAGCATTTAAATCAATCTTCTTCCCACGATCTTCCTTATAAACCTACGATAAATTCACAAAATAGTAAGAAATATATATATATATATATATATATATATATATTAAAAAATTAATAACATAGGCTAAAATTATCTAATACCTGAGGTTGAACTCGCTGCACAAGTCTCCTCGGCCATATAATGAAATGGTTGGGGGCTTGCCCCACGACATGAACCTCCTCAGTAGGGACAGGAACAGGAGCATCTGCATCTTCAACCCGTTCAACCACCACTCTAACATGATCATCATCAATTTGCTGGTGATGGATGGTTGAACCCAAGGTGTAGACTTTCCCAATTGCTACCAGACGATATGGATCATCAACATATAACTCATAATCGTCTGTACCTGCATCCACATCCTCTTCTCCCTGTAGTTGCTCCTCCGTCGGAGCACAACTTCCTTTTGTGCTCACGCGCCTAGGAGAAGATGATGGATGGTGACCCTGTGTCTGTGTTTGGGAAAGTCCCAAAGATGCAAGCTCCTGCCTAAGCTCCTGTCTGAGCTCTTCTCGAAGTTCTTGCCGCAGTGCTTGCCTCATGTCTTCACGTATGGCGTCCAACTCATCTCTAGACACCAAACCTTCTTTGGATGTCTGTCTAGAAGACAATCCAAAGTACTGTCTAAGGCCAACACCTCGGCCAATTGCACGAACACGCCATGGATGCTTCGGTTGGCCAATAGCAGTACTTAAGATGTCATCCCGGCCAGTTGGAACAAAGACTCCTTGTGAGCTTTGTTCAACCAAAGAATCCTACAAAACAAAAAATGACCGTTATCAGTAATGTAAATGTTTGAAGATAAATAAAAAGGAAATTTACAAAATTGTGTGATTACCTACAATTTTCTCAGCAACAATGCGAGAAGGCTCTAATGTGTACTCTCCATATGCCTTTTGGCGTGCCCTCTTCCATTTCTCATGGCGTGAAGGTGGAGAGGGTGGAGAGAGAAGTGTAGAAGGGTCTGCTTCAGATGATTGCTGACGATCTTTCGACTTTTGCTCGATCAGCCTCTCCTGAAGCAACTCATAACCCCCACGAGATAATATGTAGGGGTAACAGTTCTTAGCAGAAATTTGTTGAGCCTTCTTTCTTTTCTCCTGTTATAAGAAAGCAAATCAATTAATCATAATATTGCTTATATTAGTCAATTAAAAAAATATAATATTAGAAAGATACATACAACAAATGCAGGATCCATTCGAGACTCAACAAATCTCTGCCAAGTGTCTTGATTAAGGAACTGGTACTCCTCACAAGGAGACACATCCTTGAGTGACCCATATATATATTTGCTAGTGAGATGTGTCTTGAAGCCCCTCCAGCGCTCACCAGCAAATGAAAGTCATTTCCTCTTCAGGAAGTTAGTGTTTGGTACATCATATGCAAGCTACATAAAAGAAGATGTAATTAGTTAGTGAATGATAAATTTATGGAAAAACTTAAAGATTTAAAGTTAAATACCATGATAGTCTCCCAAATTTGATCCTTGACTCGCATCTCAACATCATCCCAATCCTTCTTCAAAATACTAGCCTTACTTCGTCCAAGGAGGGCCACATAACTCTTAAACTTTGTCTTGTTTGGCCCTAATGGATTCCCAGTGGCCTGATCAAACTCTATGGGAATTCTCTGCTCACCGCTCCGACTAAGGGTTAACTCCCTTAACCGTGTGGCTCGTCTTCCCTTCTTTTGCCGAGAAGAAGGGTTTTGTGAAGGAGGAACCTCTGAAGGGTCAGCCATGTATCTGTTAAAAGCAGAGGAAACAAATATGAAAAAATTATTGAATAGAAACAATAAATACAATTCATATTTATAGTGTGCTCATTTTACTCTATAGGAATATAAACAAATATAAACAATAAACAAATAAAAGTATGATTATTATAGGAATTAAACGGTTTCCTAATCGGTAATCAGAATAACTATGGAAGAGTTTTACACATTGTACGGAATGCACACCAATCAAAAATGAAAATCACATATCTATCCATTTTAATTAATGTAAAATTAAGACTAAAATCTAGTTTTAATCTAAATTATGATCAAAACTAATCTTAATAAGATCTAATAACATATATATCCAAATCAAAAGACTCTTCTTGAAACTTGAATATAATATCGTTTCTCAACAACCCGAAGGACTAAATAATTAACTACATGCCAAATAAATCATCGTATATACCTTCTCATCCCTTTAAAGGGAGAACTATGTGATTTGTGTACATTAAACACCTAATCATGCTCATAGCCAAACTTGGTGGGCTAACGTAGAATCATAAACAAGTTTTGGTGATTTGTGTACATTAAACACCTAATCTAGTTTTGGTGATTCAATCCACCCTGTAAAGTCATAAACAAGCTCCCATATCTTCTTATATTTAACGTTGAAACTTTTACCCACAATCAATCTCTTCTTTTAAGCAGTTTCCATCTTCAATTAACTATCATATTAATATTAAACCACTCATAAGCTTTGAATACCCAAATATCCTTCATTTTTATTGTCTTACTAACAGATTCTAACTAACCATATTATCTTCATTTTCCATCCCCAAAAACTCTTGCTCATATACACATCACCTCTAGTAATCTTCTAAACACCACAATAACCAATTGTAGGGACCTAAGTTGAACTAAACTGCCTCAAGCCTCAACCTATGCCATCTTCCTTGAATTCCAAAGCTCTTAGCACTATCTTTGCAATGCCAAAACAGTAATATAATCTATTCTGGTTTATGCAATATAATGTAATATGTAGAAACAGAGTACTATCTTTCCAATATAATGTAATAAAAATAAAAATACATTTTATGCAATGCCAAAACAGAGTAACATGTAGAAACAGAGAAGGCAAACGAGTAACATGTAGAAACAAAGAAGGAAAACGATAAGCTAACAGAGCAACATAGTGATTTAACAAAACAGAGAACCTAAGGCTAAGCACTAATGCAGAAACAGGAACAGAGACCCTAAACAGAGAGCCAGAATGCTACATACCGGTATAGATGACGACGATGTAGACGACGACGGCGTGCTTCGAGAACGACGGTGCTCTTCGCGTAGACGACGACGACAACTTTGAGAACGACGGCGTGCTTAGGTTTACACTTGTGGAGGCTCAGAGCGATGAGTTAGGGCAGGAGCTCGTAAATGGAGTGTTTAACTTATGAGGAAGACAATGGTCGCATGAGCTAAAGAGGGGGGAAAACAGACTTTCTACGTCGGTTGTTTCAAAGAACCGATGTAAAAAGGACTTTCTACATCGGTTACACCACTCAACCGATGTAGAAAGTCTCACTTTCTACATCGGTTGCTTTATAACCGATGTAGAAAGTCAATTTTTACATCGGTTATAAAGCTACCGATGTAGAAAGTGATTTTCTACATCGGTTATAAATCAACCGATGTAGAAAGTTTAAATTTTTTTACAAAAATGCCACCGCCTGATTTTCTACATCGGTTGGCGAATAACCGACGTAAAATACTGTTATAAAAAGCTATTTTTCTACTAGTGTTGCTAGATGTGTATCTACAAGTCTATACTTTCGTGACAATTGCATCGAAGTTATTGTACATAACTTTTTCTTTAATCAATAAAACTATGAAATGGATAAAGTGTATAGAAAGTGCAAGAATTAGAAATATATTTATATGAAAATTCATACCTTTTAGGGGAAGTTAGATAAATGTATGCTCTATGCTAGCCATGAGTTCTGCCCATGCCACCATGCTACTTTTATTCCACGCCGTTTATTCTTCAAAGTCAAATTGTCTTTGAGTAAGTATAAGTTATAATTAAACCTAAAGTTGGAAAGCAACAATGTCCTATATAATAATTATTAGTGGCATGATTTTTAAATATGATTGACGGTAACTGATCGGAGATTCACAATACTCGGTTTTGGCTTTCATCCAAAACCCGTTTGGCTTACCGATTATATATATAATGTGATAATTCATTCTTCCTAATTCCTATCCAATACCCAACAATTTAAGCAAACTCTTATATTTTTATTTATATCATCAAGTCTTTTTTAATCATTTTATCAAATACCTTGCAGTTAATCCAACAGTTCTATATTTAATTTAGAAAATAGCATTAACAACTTTTGAATTTAAGTTAGTTCCAATAAAAAAATCAAAATCACACAAAATAATTATATTATAAAATAAAGAATACATCAAGATCTAAGTAGAAGAAAATGAGAAGCCAAATGCATAAAACATCAAACCACAGTGTAAATCCATGAAGTTAAAAAAAAAATTGCACACAAGTTAACAAAAAATTAGGAAGAGAAATGAACAATGTTCAACTTACTTGGAAAAAAAAACACATGAATGAGATCCTTTATTTTGAGAAGAATCAAATGAAAGTTTGCTTGCTTACTCTTATGAATGATGATATTACTTACTTTGGAGATTTTTCAAAAAAAAATAATCAAGAATAGAAGAGATATAAGAAATTTTCAAATGAGAGTAACAATTTGGGGCATATGAGAGAGGAAGCAAAATTTGAAGAAGCATGAGAGAGGAAGAGCACACAAGCACACACGGGTAGAGAGGAAGAACATATGGGTAAAAGAGAAAAAAATTTAAAAAGAGAAGTATGTTATGTATTTGTTTGCCAATAGTTAATTTAAAATATGGATAATTTTAAATATTTACCATGAGTTTAAAAAACTGTGACTATTATTAAATTTTCCTACATTTTTTTAAACCCCAACTAATAAACCATTATTAAAAATATATTTTTTAGTAGTGAAATTAGTCAGAAAAAATAAAAGAGAAAGGAAAAGCAAAAAAAAAAAGAGATTTAAATAAACAAAATAATAAAAAAAGTAAAAATAAAAAAAATAATGGTAATAATAAATAAAAATAATAATAAATAAGAAAATTAAAAAAACTGAAAAAATAGAATATAAAAAAAAATAATAAAAAAGATGACAAGAGAATAAAAAAAAGGAGGAGGCATGCATACAAAAAAAGAAGGCCAGAAGGAGAGCATGGGTTTTTGGACTCTTTCACTTGGGGGAAAATAGGAGGCTTTTTCATTTTGGAAAGGGGAGAATTCTAATCCAAGAAAGAGGACTCTCTCTAAATCATGGTTTCGGTAGTTTTCAAAAGTAGCTCTGCTTCTCCTTTACGAGAAAAAAGCTATTTAGCAATCTAAGTCAAAAATGGCGTCATGGATTTTGATCGAGCTCCAGCCATAATTGAGGAAAGCTCACACAGAGGATTGTTAGCCAAAAGCCCCCTGATACTAAACCAGGTTCTGTTCTCCGATCCAACAAAAAGGTAAAACAGAGGGGAGGGGAGAAGATCCGAAAAAGAAAGCTGAGGTCTCCGTTGCGACTCCAAGTTTTTAGCTTCTCTCGTCTTCTCTCGAGTCTGTGATGATTCTCAATTCAGATGGCTTCCTTGCATCTCTAATCTTGGGAATCAGCAGCAAGCTTTTCAAAGAAAGCTCGAACCTCTTCTTCTTTACTTTACACCAAATCTTAAGCTGAGAGGAAATACGATCAAGAACTCGCAAAATTGTAGAAGTTGGGATTTGGTGAGCCACGAACGCTAGAAGGTTAGTCTAAATTAATTAATATCCTCTTCCACTAATATGCTTTTCCAAGTTCTGAAAATAAAAAAGTGTCGGTCGTTACTTGATTCGATTATGGTAGAAAAATAGCTATTTGTTGCTTCAGATCTGTGGATAATGCAGTGTATAAGGGCTTGGATTTTCTATCTCTTGATAGCTTGAATCTCTTGATAAGTCTGATTTATTGGTGAATATCTGTTTCAAGGTTTTTGGTTCTAATATTCAGCTTGGAACGATTTTTTTTTTGTTTTGTGTAAAAGTAATTTTCGATGGACGCAGGTTGGTGGACATATGAATTATTAATATGTATAGTGTCAGTATTGTCATTGATATCAAATTTACGATCCCATGCTCTTTCCAATTGGATTACATTCAGTATTGACATGTAGATTCCTGTAACAAATGAATTGAGGTGTTTTATTGCTCGAGGCTCAACTTAACTTATTTGTTGCCATGGATGCTAATAACAAAAAATGTTGTTGATGCTCCTAGAAAAAGTTAGTGCTCTCTTGTATTCGAAGGGCTATGATGAAATCGTGGTTGGATATTAGTGCGTAACATGATGATATATGGAATTCTATTACTTAAGATACTGGCGGCTCCACTTATAAAAAAAAATCTCGTCCAGATTTTAATAGTATGAATATCATTGTTCTAATACGAGCTGTTAAATATGCTGGTATAACCCATCAGCATTTAAATTTGGTGAATCCGAGATTATGAATCATGAGCTACACTTAGCTCAACCGGTTCATTGGTTGTTCGCATAATGCCATGCCTTGGGTTCGAATCTTGCTCGGTGCACTTCCTTTTAATATATATTTAATGATTAAGCGTGCTTTAAAATTAATCCGGAGGGTTAAAAACTCAACCAGCAATGTGGTTTAGTGGTAGGCGTGCTACCCGTACCCCCCAAGACATGGGTTTGAGGCTCGTATATAAATGACAAATCAACAGTCTGGCTCAAATGGTTGGCTCGCCGCCTAGGAACCTAACTCAACCAGCAATGTGGTTTAGTGGTAGGCGCGCTACCCGTACCCCCCAAGACATGGGTTTGAGGCTCGTATATAAATGACAAATCAACAGTCTGGCTCAAATGGTTGGCTCGCCGCCTAGCAACCCTAGGTTCCTGAGTTCGATTCTCCAGGTGACCATTCCTTTTAAAATTCCCCCATGGTACAGCAACGGGCCCACTGTGAATGTATGGCCAAGCGGGCCCTGCGGGTCTAAATGTGCCTAAATCCATGGTGAAAATAAGCCCTTAGATTTAAAGGGTCAGGCTCACTCTTCTACTTTTCAATATTTTTTTTATATAATTCACTTTTCTTTTTATGTGGGTCAAACCCACTTTTTAACTTTTTTTTTAAAAATATAATTTTTTTTCTTTTAATGTGGGTCGAGCCCACCTTTCAATTTTTATTTTTCTTTTAAATGTAATTCATTGTTTCTTCTTATGTGGGTCAAGCCCACTTTTCAATTTTCTTTTAAAATATAATTCATTTTTCTTTTTTATGTGGGCAAACCCACTTTTCAACTTTTTTTTTAAATATAATTTTTTTTCTTTTTATGTGGGTCAAACCCACTTTTCAACTCTTCTTTTAAAAATATAATTCTTTTTTTTATGTGGGTCAAACCCACTTTTCAACTTTTATTTTAAAAAAATATAATTCTTTTTCTTCTTATGTGGGTCAAGCCCACTTTTCAATTTTCAATTTTTTTTAAATATAATTCATTTTTTTTTATATGTGGGTCAAGCCCACCTTTCAATTTTCAAATTTTCTTTTAAATGTAATTCCTTTTTTCTTTTTATATGGATCAAGCCTACCTTTCAATTTTTCTCTTAAAAATATAACTCTTTTTTTCCTTATGTGGGTCCAGCCCACCTTTTAATTTTCCTTTTAAAATTATAATTCTGTTTTTATAAATTTTGTAAAAAAATATCTATTTTAATTTTCTAAAATTCATGCGACGGATTCTAGTACGAATATATAGTCTTCTTTGATGTTCCATGTTTTAATTCATGCAGATTCAAACGCGGTTTATGACGGTTTGGATTTTACAAGCATGTAATTTTATAAAATCATTGTTTACTAACTCTACTAAAAAGTGTCTGTTTCAAAATATCAATTTTAATTTTCTAAAATTCGTGCAACGGATTCTAATACGAGCAGGCAGCCTTCTCTGCTGTTCCATGTTCTAATTCGTGCAGATTTAAACACGGCTTACGATGATTTGAATTTTGCAAGCATATAATTTTAGCAAATCACTCTTTACTAACTCTGCTAAAAAGCGTCTATTTCAAAATATCTATTTTAATTTTCTACAATTTGTGCAATGAATTCTAATGCCGGCAGACAACCTTCTCTGCTGTTCCATGTTTTAATTCATACAGATTCAAACACGGCTTACGACGGTTTGGACTTTGCAAGCACGTAATTTTAGAAAATCACTGTTTTGTCAACTCCATTCCAAAAAACTAATTTTTTACTAAGATATCAAGTCTCTTAACCAGAACTACGTAACCTTTAATTTCCCATTACACCAAGCAATACATCGAAGCAGGATCAAGTCCTGTTAGACTATTTTCATACAAATCTATTTATTTTTATTCTATTTAAGGGATCAAACAATTTCAAAAAATCACACACTTAATTTAAGGGTATCGTTTTTTGGAATGGACGAGTAGGATGTCTAACACCTTCTCTATTCGTAACCGACTCCCGAACCTAGAATTTCTTCCTCATGTTAAGGTTTTTCCAAATATTTTTCCTTAAAATAAAATTTGGTGGCAGCTCCACAATTAATTAAATTCTTTTTAAAAATTTTAGCAAGTCCGTCATCTCGTTGTAATTACAATTACGACAACAACGAACTCGCTAAAATTTTGAAAAATATTTAATTGTGGATTCACCACCAAATTTTATTTTAAAGGGAAAACATTTAGAAAAACCCTAACTTAAGGATGAAATCTAGGTTCGGAAGTCGATTACGAATAGGAAAGGTGTTAAGCTCCCTATTCACCTATTCCGAAGAACAGTACCCTTAAATTGAGTGTGATTTTGATATTTTTGAAAACTGTTTGATCCCTTTTAAATAAAATAGAAATAAATTGTGGAAGATAGTTTGACAGGACTTGATGCTGCTCCTATGTATTCCCTGGTGAAATGAAAAATTCAAGGTTACGTAGTGCTGGTAAGACATTTGATCTTTAAAAGGGTTGAAGGATAGTTTCAAGAAGAATAGGTTTTGAATAGGCTTAGACAGAATGAATTAAGATTACATGCTTGCATCACACAAACCATCATTAGCCGCATTTGCGTTTGCACAAATTAATATACGAAAATCAGAGAAGGCTGTATGCCCATATTAGAATTTGTTGCCCGTATTTTTGTCGTAAAACAGATATTTTAAAATGAAAAATAGGAGTTTGTCGGAAAAACGTCCGCGTAAAGTTCAAACCATCGTAAACCATGTTTGAACCCACACAAATTCAAATACGGAATAGCAGAGAAGGTTGTCTGCTCGTATTAGAATCCTTTTAGACGAAATTCCAAAAAGGAAAGCAAAGATTTTAAATAAAACTGAGGTTTCTCGAAAAAACGTCCGTGCAAAGTTCAAATTGTCGTAAGCCGCATTTGAGCCCGCACAAATTCAAATACAGAATAGCAAAGAAGGTTTCCTGTTCATATAAGAATCCGTTTAGACGAAATTCCAAAAAGAAAAGCCGACATTTTAGATAAAACAGAGGTTTGTCGAAAAAACGTCCATGCAAAGTTCAAACCGTCGTAAGTCGTGTTTGAACCTGCACGAACTCAAATACGCAACTAAAGAGAAGGTTGTCTATTCGTATATATTGCATTTAGACATAATTCTAAAAAGGAAAGCGGAAATTTTAAATAAAACAGAGGTTTCTCGGAAAAACGTCCGGACAAAGTTCAAACCGTCGTAAGCCGCGTTTGAGCCCGCACGAATTCAAATACAGAACAGGAGAGAAGACTGTCTGTTCATATTAGAATCCGTTTAAATGAAATTCCAAAAAGGAAAGCGAAGATTTTAGATACAACAAAGGTTTGTCGAAAAAATGTTCATGCAAAGTTCAAACCGTCGTAATTCGCGTTTGAACCTGCACAAATTCAAATACAGAACAGAAAAAAAAAAGCTATCTATTCATATTAGAATCCGTTTAGACGGAATTTCAAAAAAAAAGTGAAGATTTTAGATAAAACAGAGGTTTATAAAAAAAAAGTCCGTGCAAAAGTTCAAAGCGTCGTAAACCGTGTTTAAACCTGCACGAATTCAAATACAGCACAGTAGAGAAGGCTGCCTGTTTGGATTAGAATCCGTTTAGACGAATTTTCCAAAACATTTGGTTATTTGAATGAAAGACAAACTTTTTAAAGTAAATGAATTAGGGATTGGTTTGTATAGAACCCTTTTTTGTTCAGGTCAACAGTGCAGCATATGGATTCGATCATATGTTGCGACGATGAACCCTTGCTTGCCGTTGTCTGAGCAAATATATATAGTAACTGCACATTCTAACATCTTGATATTCTAACATATCTCCAAATTATGCGATAAGAGGGTATATAACTATAGGGATCACCATGTTAATAATTAGTTAGGTTGATTTATGCTTTATCATGCAAGAGTCGTGTCTATACTCTCTATGCCGTGAAGCTCTCCAATTCTAGATTTGTATCAAACTGTGTAGTGACAAGTCCCTTTATTACTTAAGCTAGAGTCTAAATGTGCTACTAATCCATTTTGTCTTTTGATTTATCTAGTAGGGCATGGATCACAGAATTTGCGCAAGATCCTCCCATTCTAAACACTCCAGCACCTTGAATCTACTTATTTGATCAGAACTGACCAGTGCCGCTAGCTATTCTTACTCTAAGAACATATAATTATTGATCTTTTAGCAGAATTTAAATAACGCTGGGAAAACCTAAGGTTGGCGGAATCAGAACTACCCCCGTCAGGGGTGACCTACTTCATTTTGGTTCCTCCTGCTAATGCTATTGAATATAAGCTTTTAAGTTGTTTCACACGGTTAGTAACAATCCTGTAGATCATAGAGTCACTATAGGATGGGCAATTCAGGTCCATAACCTTCACCATATTCTAAGATATGAGCCATTGGTCGACTGCCTAGGCTCATTAGCCATTCAAGCTGAATCTCCACCAAGGTATGTAAGGCCAAGGCTGCAGGGATGAGGGCAATGCAATTACTGCCATAGTTTTGGGGACTTGGTGTTCAGGTGCTCAAGATTTAATGCACTTTTCTGTAGAATCAACTTAGCCCAATTAGCAGAATCCCACCCTCTACAGAATACATACGGGGTCGATCTGTATCCCTGGTACTGACCTGGATTTAGTCTAAGATCAAAGCGATGATAACCTGGTCCCTTAGAAATGAAAGCATGACTCATTTTGGTTTACTTGATATTTACCCCGTAATCTTCCTGGTTTTTCTATCTGGTTTGGCATTAGCGATTTTCTCATTTATTATTATTGAATCTGTTCTAGCTCTTGTTTGAATCAAAAAGTAATAAGGCCTAAGCTATATAGGTGGCTGTGAACCCTGGTGTAATTTCTAGGAGGATCCTAATCACCAGGAATGACTTGCTACCCCTAACTTCCCCTGACTATAAGTAGCGGATGCCTTAATTCTAACCACATTACTTCTCCATTCTTAGGATCAGTTTCTGTCACTTTACTAAATCTGGGGCCAGTTGACAAAAACAGTGGTGGGGTTTATCCTGATAGGAGATAAAAATCAGGTCCTGATATACATATAGCCCCTACACTAAGATAGGGAGCAAGATGAATACTGTACTTAGCCCAGGACTCACTGAAAGTCATATAGCTTACTTGATATACAGTTTGCCACTGCTAAGACCTAACCAGTAGCTTGCCTAACTCTTTTGACATGTTTTGAGCATCAGAATCTCCTATATTTATTATCAAATTACAAGTTTGATCCTAATCTCTACCACGTACCTGTCGACCTCAATTTCTGTCCATTCTCCTAGTTCTGATTTTCGAGAGATGCACAGGTTATCAAGTTGTTGATTGGAGACCCTAGGATTAGAACCTGACCACCTCTCTGACCTATAGTTCACAATTGATCAGCAACACAGGTGCGGATACAGGGGTTTCTTGCTGGCATTGGTGTATAGGGATAGGCTGCTGACCTGGGATCCTGAGACAAGCAACCAGATCTGATACAGGAGATTAAACACAGAAACAGGTCATCTAAACCAGAAACAAGTTTGCAGCTGCAAAATGTCAGCCAATAGAAGACAGGATTTCCACATATTCACTCAAGCCAGGAGCAGACCTAGGGACTTTCTGACCTGAATTTAGTCTAAGACTGAATGGGAACCTATGCAGCAACCTAGAGGATCTCTAGGCTTATGTCACAGATCCAAACCAGATTTAGGTTTAGACAGTTGCTATGGACCAGAAAAAACTAGGTTGTTGGGGAATTGAGTCAAGGATCATCTATAGCCTAAGGAGTGATAGAAACTGGGGTTACCCTCCTACAGGGTCCGGAATGCATCTTAGGTGACTCCAATGGTCAGTGATCTGTTCAAATCACTAGAAACTTCTGAATCAGGGCCAAGGTTCAAATCCAGACTCTCAAATCAGTTTGTCAGAGGCTTACTCAGAGAATGTTGTAGGCTCCTAAAATAGGATCTGGGTGCACAGGTTATTAGAGATCAAATATGTTGTCAATTGTGGATTTGTGGAAGATTCTTTGGCTTGTTTCTAGGTGGGGTTCACAGTTGCATATAATAAACTTTGCGCATATACCAGGGAGTTTTAAAACAGAACTGGCATTTGGTTATGGATAGGGACCCCAAACCAGCCTCCAAAGATCCAATCAGAACTAAATCACCAACTATCAAACAGACTTGGCATAGGGAACTTAGGATTTTCAGACAGAAAATAGAGTATCGGTCAACGGCTTAATAATTGTCGACAGGATTTTGCAGATTGTTTTACAAAGATTCTGTGCAATGCTAGATAATTATGGATCAGACTTCAGCCAACAGGAAGTTCCACAGCCATATATTTGGGTTGAAGTTTATAAGGATTCAGCAAGCAGGGAAATCAAAGCCCTCACAGTGTACTTTACAGCTCCGGATCAGGTTCAAATTTACCAATCAGAACTGAATCTCTTATTCATGATCAGATTTGTGTTTCCTCCATCATAATCCATCATAAGTCCAGTGTTCTATGATAAGGCGGAGAAATTTTTTTTCAACTGGAATCAGGCTTTTATTAAGGGGATATTACAGCAGTACATCCTAGATTGATGAAAAAGAGATGGAATAACCAAGAACTAGGAATGAGCTGCTGATTCAAAATCCTAGGGGAAGTTATCAGGCTTTACAGTATTTGACAGATCCAGATCTTAAATTGATCCATTTTAGCATAGGCCTTATCACTTAAACAGAGAACTACTTGGTTTATCCTGAGATTTAGCAGAGGTTTTCAAAGGATTGAGAAGCCTTAGAACAGATCTGTTAAAGTTTAGGATCAGATCTCTAGACTCAGATCAATTGACCAAGAAAGATTCCTAGGTAGTTGTTATAAATCAGAAGTCAGGCCCCTAACTCAAAGTTCCCGCTGGTAGTTTTATTGCAATTAGAATCAGGTTTCAATCTGGAAAAACATAAGCAATGAAATGGAAAGCTCTCTTGAGGAATACTCATTTCTAAGCCCAGAGTGAGACCCTTAGACTCAAGTTATCACAGAGAAGTAGAACCAGGGTTTCCAGGCAGATTATCAGGAATCTATGTGGTGAAAGGACAGGATTTGAGCCTTTGCCTGCAGAATTATGATACAACTAGACAACCAGATCAGTATCTAGCTTAAACACCAAACTAACAAAACTTGGGGCATATGACTTCACCAGGAATTGTCTCGGTGCATCTACCTAATCAGAATTTTCCTAGGCCGAACTATTTTATTTACCCTAAAGACCTTAGGACATAGAATCTGGATCTGCTGCTAAGCTAACAACAATGCTAACTGTCTTTGGTTATGCCTTAGGCTAAGGTCCTATGCTTCCTGAGCTAGTGTCTGATCTGCTCTATGTTATATTTCATGGACAGAGACAGTACTGCACAGCCACATTCAGGATCCCGCAGCAAGTGCCTATGCAGCAAAATATCACTGATATGGTAATCTGCATGAGGTTCTCCCAAGGAATACCAGCCCTGTTCTCTCCAAACAGAAGTCTGATTCCTTCTTTTTATATATTTCTCACAAGTTCTATCTAGCCTACTGCTCCCCTTACATCTCAGATTTCAACAAGGCATAAGGCCTGGTTTGGCTTTCTATCTTGAATCCTCAGGCAGATTCCTATCCTATAAGCCCAAAACAGGAGTATGAACTGGATATCTAATGTCCTCACCTATGGTACTCTAAATGATTGCTGAACAAATAACAGACTTGGCTTCAGCAATGACTAGTTTCCTTATTTAGTCCTATCAAGTTTGTGAGACTCCCATATACCATTCAAGCTCTAACCTTGACCCTAACCCTTGCAGATCTCAGAAGGCATTAGGTCTTAGTTGACCACTAATAAATTTGCAAAGATGATTCCAGGGACCAGGCCTGATCCTAAGTGATTAACAAGGTTTTGGTCTCCAGAAGTGTGTCTATTTGATACCTGGCTAATGCAAATTCTTTATAAAAAAAAACCACTCTTAGGACCTATGCAGTGTATTGGCAGATCTGCAAGTTTATTTTTCACTCAATGACTAGAAACCTAGACATTATGCACATTTATGATTTTCACTATCAAACTGGTTTAGTAGGGGACAGGATACACTTACAGCAACATAGACTCAACAGTCCATATTCAGTTACTGAACCAGATCTAGATTGACGCAACAGCAGGCATCTGATCAGTATTACAACCTCATGCTACAGAGAAAACCAGCCATAACTAGAACATGACTAAAGTCAAACATTTATCAACTGATAATGCTTGCAGCGAAGAGACAGACCTATACTAAGACTGAGCTGCCGATGAAATCAGCTCATCACCAGTTCAATACATCTTCAAGTTTTTTTTCACAGAAATCCACAGCGAACAAGACACTACTGAATCGCTTGTGCATTAAAGACAAGTCAATGTGAATTTGAAAAGTTCAATTCTACTTGCGATTTATATAATAATTAAGCTATGGATTACGCTGAAAGTGAATTATGATCTATTGATTTCGATCACATTCCAAATTTCCGTAGAGATTAGATGACCAGTAGATTATGACCAAATTGAACATGCATTTGATAAGAATGCCAGCAAACGGTAGGGAGAAGCAGTGTCATCAGTCAATAAACTCAATCTACTAGTAATATTGGCTGCATATTAGAACATAATCGAATCAAGCAAATGGAATATGTTTTCCTCACAACAACCTGACTCGGGATTCTAGCATGCAATCGGAATCACATATCTTATCACAAAACAGCACTCATTTCAGCTATGGGATGAGAAGAATTAAGAATCGAATGGTTTTTAGGCACCAAAACCCAGGGAATCCATCAAGAATACTGACATGGACGAAGCTTAAATTGAAGAACACAGATCTTATTCCAAGCAAGATCGAAGTCGTATCCAGAGAAAGAATCGCACGAAATTTTGGTGAATCGAGAAAGCTTCCAAACCCGAACTGGAGCGAATTGCTAAAACGTTCACCGGAACCAAGTAGAACCTCTTTTTCTCACTTCGTGTCCTCCTTTCTACGCTCAAAAACCAAAAATCCCCTTCCTTTCGTTTAATTTTCGTTTTTATACTTCCCAGCTCCGATTTCCCCTCTTGCCTCACTGCCGGTTGTCCTTTTTTTCCAATTCTAACAAAAAAAAAAATCCAAATTCTATTCGTTAGCTTTTTAACCCTTTTTTTGAATTTTTGTATGGTTCTTTTTTCACTTTTTTTTCTATTTTCATTTCATTTATTTTTTTACTATTATTATTTGTTTGTTACTTTTTTTTAGTTTTTTTTCGTTGTTTTTATTTTTTTATTTTTTTGTTTTGTTTTTGTTTTTATTTTTTTTCAGTTCTCTCTTTTTTTTCATTACTTTTATTCAAAAAAATTATTATATTTTTTATTTTATTTATTTATTTATTTATTATTATTAATTTTTTTAACTGTTTTAGGATAAATCATCTTTTGGCTACAAATAAAATAACTTATTTTGATTTTTGAATCCTGGGACTCATATTTCAGTGTTCACAATGACTTTGTAGACTAACAAGATAAGAGTCATGCTAATGCCAAAAATAAAGATAGTTTTGTAAACTAACTCGATATGAGTCATGCAGATGTGAAAAATAAAGGCAATTTTGCAGACTGGCTAGCAATGATTCATGTAGATGTGAAGAATAAAGGAAATTTTCTAAGCTGACTAGCTATGAGTCATGCGGATGCAAAAAATAAAGGCAATTTTACAAACTAGCTAACTATGACTCGTGCAGATGTGAAAAGTAAATACAACTTTGTAGAATAACTGGATTTGAGTCACGCAAATGAGAAAAATAAAGGCAATTTTGCAAACTAACTAGATATGAGTCATGCAAATGCAAAGAATAAAGGTAATCTTACAGACTGATTAGATATAAGTCATGCAAGTGCGTAAAATAACGACAATTTTGTAGACTAACTAGATATGAGTCATGAAAATGCGAAGAATAAAGATAATTTTGCATATTGACTAGATATGAGTCACACATATGTGAAAAATAAATATAACTTTGTAGACTAACTGGATATAAGTCTTGCAAATAAGAAAATAAAGATAAAGAAACAACATTTCCAACTAGCTATTTCATAATAACAACTAGAAATTTAACTTTTGCAGAAAAAAAAAAATCATTTTTGCAAACTAAAAGGGTATGTGATTAAAAATTTTGAAACCATCTTTCTAATTGAATTGATCACTTTTGCTTTCTTTAAGATAAGACTTCTAACCAAACAATCCAAATAAGGAATTTTCTCTTTTGTCCAATTGAATCCTTTACTCATAATACTATTCTTCGTAGAACACTCAACTTACTTCACCCTTATAAATTGCTTTTATCTTTCATTTTTCTATTAGAACGAACAAACTGCGACTTCATTAAGCATATTGTCAAACATATTTCCACCTCTTCTCTTATTTAGAATCTAAATCCTTAAACCAAACCAAATCATTAGAGGATTATGAGGCTTTTTGTCAAGCCATATAGTTAAACTTCAATCAATTTGCTTAAGACATAATTAAAGAAATTTGCATTGATGCTTGAACAAATTGATGTTGACTAAAGAGTGAGTAACGACAAAGATAAGGGTGAACAATTTGGATATCATTAATGTAAAAGTTTGTTAGTACATGTGTGAATACCAATTCCTGTCCGGAAAATGTTAATCACAAAAGTAAGTTAAATAAAAATAAAAAAATAAAAAAAGTAGAAATAGTTGGGCCTAAATAGGTAAGTGGCCTAGTTAAATAAAAAATAAGTAATAAATATATATAAAAAAGAATAAACATAAAATAATAATAATAACAAATATATATAATAGAAAATATTAATAAAAGGGGGAGAGGAATAAAAAGAGTAGTAAATAAAATAGATAATGACAATAAAAGAATTAATAATATAAAAAAAAGAAATAAAAAAAAGAGAAAAAAGAAAATAATAAAATAAAAATAAGTAAAAACTGAAAAGGGATAGAATTCAATTTTTTTAGTTGGTTAGAGGTAGTTAAAAGTTAGTTAGGGTTGTTACAACTTGGGTTAGGAAATAACCAAAGGTTAAGTTTGATATTACCATGGTTAAAAAGGGGTATAAAGTGGAATTTGAAAAAAGGCCTACGGTTACCGGTACTTTTGGCACCAAGAATTGAAAACGAATTCGAAGTTTTTTCTTCGAGCAGTTTGAGGCTTTCATCGGAAATTGAATCTCTCCTTCAAACCTGAGGAGAGTTGGTCAACTCTGAGGAAATTTTGTGGAATAATTCGGTCCGCCACTGGTTGTCTCCTGGTTCTCTCCATCTCGTCGAATACTTCTCTCCAATTCTCTCCATCTCTATTGCAAGTGTTCGTCAGATTTTGCACTCTTTTCTCGGATTTTGCTTGCTCTAAGCTGATACGAGCCTTGTTCTTCATCTTCATCCACCATTTCCTGATTCTCTTAGAGGAATTGAGAAGTTTCTATCATTTCCGACTCAACGTTCACATATTAGACCTGCATCCCCCATTTCTCTTGTATTTAAGATCCTATTACTGCCTCACTGTATTATGTTGAAAGTATTTGATAAATTGAGTGTGCGGAATAGGTAAAGAATGAGAGGCTTTAGCAATATCGGTTTCGAATTGTGATTCGGAATCGTTAGGAAGTTTTCATGTTTGGTTGAAGTTTCTATGTTGAAATGAGGTCGGAATCCTTGAAAAGCCGCTGGAATTGAGCTTTGCTTTTGATTGCTATACATTCTTTTGATTTGAAAGGTTTAGTTCTGCATATATATTAGGAAATTTCCTATCGCTACAAATCTTGTAACTAATTGACTTGCAAATCAATAAATGTTCTTTAATCGATTGAAGTTCAACTTAGGTAAATAAGAAATGATATTTCACTAAATAAATTTCAGGCTAAACACCAGCTTGCCCATTAGATTATGAGAATATGATTCAACATCTCTAATCTATGACTAGGTCTGGGATGTGGTTAGCAATATCAGCTCCGAGGCAAAGTAAGAGAGAGTCTCGATCAGTGGAGTGAGTAGACTTGAACAAGTAAGAAATTAGAACCTATGAAAGGAATATAGATCAGGCTAGCCAAAAGGCCTTAGAATAAAAAAGAATCCTTAGCCTATGTGTCATTAACGGGGCAAGTCTCATAATCCACCCTAGTTTATTTGAAAATCAATAAGCAAGCATTCTCTGTCAAGGTCACTGATTCGTTTTATGCACAACTACAGGACCCCTACTTTAACCATAGTATGTTGCAGTTATAGCTAATGTTTACTAAGAATGCAAACGTGGTGCTTAAGTTTCCTGAGCTCCAGTTAGTAATCTCAAGGTGCTAAAGACCTACACTCGGTCTGATGGCTGCTAGGAAGCTCCTAACATAGCTTGGGCTTGTAGAGTACTTGTAGAGATCCTGAATTCTAACATTTTCTAATTCTTGTGGCAGTTTGTGGCTTGAATCTAGACCTAGCTGATCCTTTCTAAAGCACAGTTGTGATTCCAGTTTACAGATGTCTGTTGTTGTTAGGATTAAATGTGAGTCTGTTAAGCCATTGCATGATACCATTTACACCAAATTGGCAAATACTTCCAAAGCTCTACTTAAAAGAGAAAACCAGTTTCTGCATGCCTAGGTTCCCCCTGTACCAGGTGTGGTAACTTGTATCAGTAGTCTAGGTTAGCAGCCTAAATCCCCAAAGATCCATGCAGGCAAAAAAACAAATCCCATAGGTTCTGATCTTGAGATCTCCAACTAACAACTGGATAATCTGTGCATTATTTTGGCCAGCATTCATGAATCTGTTAGGCCATGGCATCAGGTTTGGCACCTTCCTCCAGTTTTCAAAATAACAGCTTGAATTCAACCAATAAAAACTTTTGGGAGCATACTGTCTGGGGTAGGTTTCCAATAATCAGCCACGGAATTCTGGCTCATAATATGGTTCTCAGGGAACCTATACTTTTCTGACTAATTCTGTTCTAGCTGGCTCAAGTGTCAAGGGCTGGATCCAGTCTATGAATCATGATTAGAAAACATGTTGTATTAATGAATTAGGTTGATCTCTTTGGGTAAGAAATTGAGAGAATAAGCTGACTTGAGGTCTTGAGTCTCAAGGTTTAACCCAGGCCTATAGTAGATGTTTTAAAAGTTTCAGAAAATCTGAGGTTATTTGTGCCTATCCCAGTTACTGTTCCTGTTGGGAATGTTATTAAGTTCACAGCAGAATAAGGTGATCTCTCCCAATTAGGAGCCTAGAAAGGCACAAGGTTCAGCTTAAGTTTAATTAGCATTCTATGATAAGTACCTAAAAATTTGCCTTCTCCTTTTCTGCACAAATCCCAAAAATCTTAGGGACTGGTATTGGTTTTAAATCACACATGATAGCCTGCACCTTAATCCAGTATTTGGTAAAACCTGGGAGCTGCACCTGGATCCTCTTGCCTTGGTAGGAGATCTGTGAATTGTAAGTAGGATAGGAGGCAAGTTGATAGCAGAAGCTGTGGTTATGAGATGTAGCAATAAGGGACCTCAACTGAGTCAATGAAGATTTCACTTAGTCTAATTCTGCAAAAAGGAGTCTGGCTTTGTTCAGGCATTGTATGAGCAAGCTAGAAGTTAGCTTAGGAAATAGATGTAATGGCATAAAATTGATAACCTTTGGCCAGCATAGACATGAGACAATTCTAAGCCAACTTTATCAGAAAGTGAGAACTATTCTGGACAAGGTAGAGCATGTATCTGGTAATAGACTTCCTGACCAGTCTATAGCAGTAGTCAAGCTGACAGATCAGACTTGTTAAACACCCCGTAGAATCTGACCTAAAAGTAGAAGTATACCCATTAGATCAGGACAGGTTGAGCAAAGTGCAATAACAGCAGAAACTAGGGCCTCACACTGCTCCTATGGATCAATTTCTGTAGCCTGGAGGAGCCTGGTTTCATAGCCTTAGGGAAGTGGCCTAGTTTGACCTCTAAGACATGAGTTGAGAAAATCATTAAAGCAAGAGTTAAGCTGACAAAAGAGTAAGGTCGAAAGTTGGGTATTAATACCTGCAAAATTGCACTGGTCTAGGTAAAGGAAATATCAATCAATAAAGAAAACAAACCGTATCAGCAGCATATTGATCTATGACTAAATTAAATATTATTATTAGTCTCTTCCTAGATCCTGAACCTTGAGATTTCTTCAAATACATGTAAAAGGGGGGGAGTACAAGACTTAGGCCCCAAGCATCTTTGGGAGTGGGCTCCTGAAGTACTTTGGAGAATTTTGACCGCAATACTGCACAATTCTATAAAACACTCCAAATTGCTCCCTGCTGGTGTAGTCTCTTTAGTTTTAGGTTCTTTTAATAATCAAATATGGCCTAATTCTTGGATATGTCAGTTGCAGCTTTGCTGCATTTCTGCTAGGTCTAAGACAGAACAAGAGTTCACTGAGTGGTCTTTGATATGCCAACACCAGTTCTGTTGCTGGTTAATACTAGGCTGTATTTGATTGCAAAATCTTGGCAGGATAGGAACTGATATAGAGGCATTTGGTTCTAATGCATACAACTGCACCAAGTTGGTGTAGGCTGAGGCCGATAGGCTCTTGCTAATCCTGATGTTTAGGTTTGGCGAGGTTGGCAAAGATGCTTTGGAACCCCTGAAAATTGGTAGAAGACAACCTCTAGCCCTGTCAGGATTTTTCCACTATAGAATAAGGATAGTCCACTCCCAGGTCTGCCCAGGACCTTTATGTGTTGAGCTAAATTCCTCCTACCTCTAATAATTGAATAAAACAAAATAGGCCAGTTCAGGTCAGCCTTGTTATAGTGTCCTTGGCTCAACAACACAGACAATTTTTAGGTTCCAAAGCCCTCTTTTCGTTTGACTAAACTGGTTCCTATTTAGCTACGGGTCAATGTTAGCATAAAAACTTTCCAACCTTAGTTTTGTCAAGTTATATGAGATTGGTGGTATTATTACTGTAGAATACCTGATAAACCCACTTGATGAGCCTGTGCAAATTGGATCTGAAGCATTAGGGCCAGAACACCAAGGAAAATAACAGTATAAATGGAAAAATACATGGAGACCGATTAAACACTTAAGCCGCACTCTTAGTCTGGTTACGATCATAAGTTTAGCGTCAGTCTCTGCAGAATTGGGGAAGGGTCTGATTTACACCCCTAGTCCCTGAATCAGTAAATGATGAGAAACAAGACTTCCATAAAAAAAATCTCAACTGGTTTAAGTTGATTGTGTTCTTTTGGCCCATTGTTTAAATTATGAAATATGCAAAACTGAAATCAGCTGAGATTGTTGTCTGGTTTCAGTAGCAGCATTTAATTTAGTAATAAGCTATAATTTGTTGTTCGTTCTTAGCCAAACTAAAAATAGGTTAGCAAATAGATCCTGAATTAAAAACCTTGCAAAGTGTCTAGCAAAAATAGATCAGAAAACAGATCCTGAGTTCAAAACCTTGCAAAGTGTCTAGGGAATTCCACTAGATCAAACAGCCATAACAATAAGGTTGGTTCAAGAGCTAAAGTCATGCTGCACACATCTGTCATGACTAACCAGTAGATTGACTTCAGGATATGCACATAAAATCCAGAGAAATTTAAAACAATAAGAAAGGATTTGCTTTATACACAAAAGAGATTAATAATCGAGAATTGTAATGTATTAAATCTGAATAGTTGTGTTATCCCATCTTCTCCTCACTTATGCTCGGTCCACATTGTACCCACATCCCTTTTTTATTTCTCTTCCAAAACTACCTTTTCCTTAAATAACTTTCAAAGTTTTAATAAAGATCTGAGATCTCACGCAATGAACTTCAAATTTGAAAGTGCAGCATACCATGTCTTTCGATGGTCGGAGAATCATATGAGTCGCAGTGAAATCCTCGCTTGCCTTCGGCTCTATGCAAGTGGATCGCAGATCTCCCTTTTTAATCTCTCTTCAAAGTTAACTTTTTCCAAAATAATTTCCAAAGCTTTAAACAATTCGAGATCTCACGCAATGAACTCTGAAGTTAAAAGTGCAGCATACCCTGTCTTTCGATGGTTGGAGAATCATATGAGTCGCAGTGCAACCCTCTCTTGCCTTCGACTCTGTGCATGTGGATCGAAGATCTCCCTTTTTTAATCTCTCTTCAAAATTACTATTTTCCAAAATAATTTTCAAAGCGTTAGACGATCCAAAACCTCATGCAATGAACTCTGAAGTTGAAAGTGCAGCATACCCTGTCTTTCGATGGTTGGAGAATCATATGAGTCGCAGTGCAACCCTCGCTTGCCTTCCACTTCGTGCATGTGGATCAAAGATCTCCCTTTCTCAATCTCTCTTCCAAATTACCTTGTTCAAAATAATTTTCAAAGCTTTAAATGATCAAAGATCTCATGCAATGAACTCTGAATTTGAAAGTAAAGCATACCCTGTCTTTCGATGTTCGGAGAATCATATAAATCACAATGCAACCCTCGCTTGCCTTCGACTCTGTGCACGTGGATCGAAGATCTCCCTTTTTCAATCCTTCTTTCAAATGAAAAAAATCCAAAAACCTAAAACGCTTTTTCCCATTCCATATAAAACTTTCTTAAGGATCGAGTTCTTGAAACCAGAACTACGTAGCCCTGAGTTTCCCATTGCACTAGGGAATACGTAGGAGCAGGATCAAGTTTTGTCAAGCCATTTTCATACAAACCTATTTATTTTTATTCTATTTAAAGGATTGAACAATTTTCAAAAAACACACTCACAGTTTAAGGGTACCGTTCTTTGGAACGAGCGAGTAGGGTGCCTAACACCTTCCCTATTAGTAACTGACTCCTGAACCTAGATTTCTTCCTCAAGTTAGGGTTTTTTCAAATGTTTTTCCTTCAAATAAAATTTGGTGGCGGCTCCATAATCAAATTAAATTCTTTTTAAAAATCTTTAGCGAGTTTTTCATTTTGTTGTAATCACGATTACGACAGATGATGACTCTACTGGGCATTAAAATTCTATCAAAATTTTTAGCGAGTTCGTCATCTCGTTGTAATTATAGTTACGAAAACATGGAACATTTTGGACAAGAGGAATCTGAAATATGGAAATGTAAAATAGGAACAAAGTAAGGATAAAGATACAAAGATATCAAGAAACTTTATAACGATCCAAAAATTTTGCCCCAGTGTAAGTCCTTTGACTTTTAATCAATTAATTCCATCTTGACCTTTCCAAAGAAGTCTCTGTTATTTCTGCTTCTACTTTTATCAAACCCATGCACCAAACTTTGGATTACAAAATCTAATTTTTATCATAACAATCAAGAGATAAAAATTTTCCCTAGTGTGACCTTCAAAACAACTTCATTTTTTTTTTCATTTCGATCACTCTAACTTTTGCCTAAGCTACCCTTTCAGGTTTTCAGCTTAGTGGGTTTTTAGTTCCTTAACTTTTTCTTAGGTCGCCTTTTCAAGATTCCAACCTAATGGGCCTTTGTTTAACTACTTTCTAATTTGAACCCTAATTTTTTCTTATGCTGCCCTTTCGAGTTTTCAACCTAACGGGTTAATTTTTCTTTCTTTTCCTTTTTTAAGCGTAGAACTTTTTTTATAGCATTGGTATTGGTAGGCCTTGGAAAATCCTTCCCATCCATGTCTTGTAAGATTAAGGCTCCACCAGAGAATGTTTGCTTAACGATGTAAGGGTCTTCGTAGTTAAGGGCCTACTTTCCATGTGCATCTTCCTAATTTGGTAAGATCTTCTTCAAAACTAAATCTCCTAGATGAAACTCTCTTGGATGGATGATGTGAACGAGGGCACCACCATAAGTAAAAGAGATCATCTCGAAGATTATCTACAAGGAATGGAAGGTCCTATGACGCGGAATAGGACCAAACGTATGGAACAAGTACTTGAAGGTCTTATCAAAGAAGTTCAAGGAAAAGACTACGTGGATCCAAGCCCAATTCCAGCATTGGTTAATTTATGTAGTCATATCATTGAATATCTTAAGTGATAAAGTTTATGATTTGTTATAGATTACATTAGGATATGATATTTATCTAGAAGTTATTTATTTTAAATTGGTTGCAATTCAAATTGCAATCTAATTAGGATTTCTAATTTGTTATTTTTTTACTAGATTAGGTTCACTATAAATAGGAGTTAGGGATTCAGTGAAAAGACAGATTTTGAGTATTAATCATATTTTCTCTTTGAGAGACTTTCATCTCTGTGTGAGTTGATTCCCTTGGTTCTTGGACAAAGAACTACCTTTGATAATGTTGGTTCTTCCGGCAGGTCACGGTAAGGGTCACGTTCCTCTTGATAACTTCGGTGCTCTCCGGCAGGTCGCGGTTTGTGTCGGGTTCCTTTACCTTATCTCACCTTATCTTACTTTATCCTTTCTTATCTTATCCTGATTCTCAAGACGTTCCATTATCGTTTCCGCATTCCGATTCATTCGCGTAGGGTAAATCATATCATTTGGCATCAGAGCTTCGGCTCTTGGAATCAGGTGTCATCTATCCTTTGTTTTATTTTCTTGTATTAAAATTGTTACCTACCAAATATTCCAAAAAAAAGGAGTTTTGAAAAAAAAATTCAAAAAAAAAGAAGCAAAAAAAAATTGTGATAGAAATTAAAAAAAAAAAAAGTTGTGATAGAAAAAAAGAGGAAATTCAAGACAATTGAAAAAAAATCAGTCTTCATTCAATATAATTTCTTTAAGTTCTTAATTCTTGACCAATATTCCTTACCCTATTCATTTTGTGTATCTATGACTCTTTCGTTATCTGTGGAAAAATCAACTTCTGAAGTTCTTGGTTCAAGGATTTATAAGGAGAATTGAGAGGTAAAACGTAAGAGTTGGTCAGAGCATTATAGAAAAAGTCAATTTGAGTGCAAACACGAGTGAAAAACGTCAATATTGAGTGTAAACACTAAGGGAGTGATTGACGAGATTTTATTATTCTAATTTATTTATTTTGTTCAACTTGCAGCATTGCCAACATGAGTGGTGAACTCCATCAAAATGAAATGGATATGAAAATAGTAATGAAATCAGTTCAAGATCAATTCCAACAGTTGAACAGGAGGTTGGAGGATATTGAGGGTTGTTCGAGAAGGAGGTCTCGGGTTTCTCGTCAAAGTAGTCCCCTAAGAGTATTTCACCATGATGAAGAAAGAGATTGGAGGAAGAACTTAGAATCAAACAGTGAAAGTTTAAGAGAAGGAAAACAATATCGAGAAAAGGATAACAACTTGGGGAGTACTAAATTATCCCTTCCACTATTCCAAGGAAAGAACGAACCAGAAACTTATCTAGAGTGGGAGAGAAAAGTGGAGCATGTGTTTAATTGTCACAATTACTCGGAGGAGAAAAAGGTAAGACTAGCTAGTTTTTCTTTTATTGATTATGCTAATATTTGGTGGGATCAATTTATCCTTAATAGGAGGAGATATGGAGAGACACCTATTCGAACATGGGAAGAGATGAAAGTAGCCATGAGAAGAATATTTGTGCCAAGTCACTATCATAGGGACTTGCATCGAAAACAACTACAAAGTCTTACTCAAGGTGCCATGGGTGTTAAAGATTATTATAAAGAGATGGAAATTGCTATGATAAGAGCCAATGTAGAGGATGACAGAGAAATCACTATGATAAGATTTATTAGAGGGCTAAAAAGAGAGATAGTTGATGTGGTGGAGCAATAACATTATGTGGAGATGGATGAATTGCTTCATAAAGCTATTCAAGTGGAAAGACAACTCAAATATAAGAGCACTTGCAAATATCCTAAGTATGTTTCTAGTTCATCATCGAAGTTTAATTGGTCTAATGAGAAGGGAGATCCTAGACCAAAGGAGGTTTATTACGACCAAATGAAAAATTCAAAAGAATGTAGAATGAGAGAAAAAGAATTAGAAAATCAAGAAAGAGAAAAAGAGATAAAATTGAAAGTGAAAAAAAATAGAAAGTCAAAAAAAGAATGAGAAAGAATTAGAAAATCAAGAAAGAAAAAAGAGAGATAAAATAGAGAGTAAAGAAAAAGTAGAAAGTCAAAAAAAGAATGAAAGTGAAAAGAGAAAAATAAAAAAATAAAGACAAAGAAAATAAAGTTTGTGTATTTGCTCACAAAGGGGAGGTTGAGAGCGTTTCGAGGGAAAAGAAACTAGTTCTTATACTCATGTACAAGGATATTTATCTTACTAACAATCATAACTCTTCTTTTCCTAGTGCGGTTGAATATTTGTTGCAGGAATTCGATGATGTATTTCTTAGAGAACCACCAAAAAGTTTACTTCTTATAAAAGAGGCTAAGGAGATTTAAAGACAAGTAGAGGAGTTGATGCAGAAAGGCTTTGTGAGGAAAAGTCTTAGTTCATGTACAGTTCATGTTATCTTAGTACCAAAGAAGGATGGAACATGGCGCATGTGCGTCGACTGTAGAGTCATCAACAAGATTACGAGAGTTAGTGTTGATGAAAAAAAGGTTAATGAAACTAGAGGATGACCCATGCCTACAAATGCTAATGAAGGAAGAAGCTTCCATGGTTCAACAAGTCTTTATGGGAGGTTTGTACAAAATTTTATTTCTATAACTACCTCTTTAAATAAACTTGTTAAAAAGAATGTTAATTTTAAATGGAATAACAAACATGAACGAGCTTGTAATCTGCTAAAAGATAAGTTAATTAATGACCCTGTGTTAAATTTACCTAATTTTGATAAAGTTTTTAAGATTGAATGTGATGCTTCTGGAATGGGTATAGGAGTTGTTTTAATGCAGGACTCCAAACCTATGGCATATTTTAGTGAGAAACTTAGTGGAGCGATGCTTAACTATCCAACCTATGACAAAGAGCTCTATGCCTTGGTGAGCACCTTACAAACTTGGCAACATTACCTTTGGTCGATGGAATTTGTCATCCATTCTGATAAACTCAGCTTGAAGTTTTTAAAGTCTCAAGGTAAGCTTAATAAAAGACATGACAAGTGGCTAGAATTTGATAAGATGTTTCCTTATGTTATCAAGTATAAAAAGGAAAAGGAAAACATTGTAGTAGATGTGCTGTCACAAAGGTATGTATTACTTACGACTTTACAGACCAAATTACTTGGATTTGAATTACTAAAAATCATGTATGCAGATGATATTGAATTTGGACAATTATGGAAAGCGTGTTCTGACCATGGTTTTGATTACTATTTTATGCAAGACGAATATTTGTTTAATAAAAATAAATTGTATGTACCTAAGTGTAGCGTAAGGGGAATGTTTATTAAAAAGACTCATGAGAGAAGATTAATTGGGCATTTTGGTATTCAAAAATCTTATCATATTTTACATGAACATCTTTTTTGGTCAAAAATAAAGCATGATGTTAAACTTATTAGTGAAAAATATATTACTTTCTTACAAGCAAAATCTAAGGTAATGCATCATGTCTTGTATACACCCTTACCTGTTCCTGAATATCCATGGACTGATATTTCTATGGATTTTGTATTAGGGCTGCCTAGGACCTCGAAAGGAAAAGATAGTATTTTTGTCGTTGTAGATAGGTTTAATAAAATGGCACGTTTTATTGCTTGTTCAAAAACTAATGATACCACTCATATTGCGGACTTATTTTTCAAAGAGATTGTACGTTTGCATGGCTTACCTAAGACTATTGTAAGTGATCGAGACGTTAAATTTCTTAGTCACTTTTGGAGAACCTTGTGGGGTAAATTGGGCACTAAATTATTATTCTCTACTGTGGCTCATCCGCAAACAGATGGAAAAACTGAAGTTGTGAATAGAACTTTAGGCACCTTATTATGTACTATAATTCAAAAAAATTTAAAGGATTGGGAGAATTGTTTGCCTCATATTGAATTTGCATATAATAGGGTTATTCACACATCTACTTCATTTTCACCTTTTGAGATTGTATATGGATTTAATCCTTTATCACCTTTAGATGTTTTACCGTTTCCTATTAATGACTCTCTTAATTTGGATGGAAAGAAAAAGGTTGAATTTGTGCAGAAATTACATGCCAAGGTTCGCGCTAATATTGAGAAGAAGAATGAACATTATGCTCGGCAGGCAAACAAAGGACGCACCAAGGTGGTCTTTGACCTTGGTGACTGGTTGTGGGTTCACTTGCGAAAGGAGCGGTTTCCAAATCAAAGAAGTTCCAAATTACATGCTAGAGGAGATGGTCCATTTCAAGTGACTGAGAGGATCAATGATAATGCTTATAAAATCGATCTTCCAAGTAGCTATGGTAATGTGAGTGCCACTTTCAATGTTTCTGATTTATCCTTATTTGATGCAGATGACCATCAAGATTCGAGGACGAATCCTCTTGGAGAAGGAGGGAATGATGTGAACGAGGGCACCACGATAAGTAAAAGAGATCATCTCGAAGATTATCTACAAGGAATGGAAGGTCCTATGACGCGGAATAGGACCAAACGTATGGAACAAGTACTTGAAGGTCTTATCAAAGAAGTTCAAGGAAAAGACTACGTGGATCCAAGCCCAATTCCAACATTAGTTAATTTATGTAGTCATATCATTGAAGATCTTAAGTGATAAAGTTTCTGATTTGTTATAGATTACATTAGGATATGATATTTATCTAGAAGTTATTTATTTTAAATTGGTTGCAATTCAAATTGCAATCTAATTAGGATTTCTAATTTGTTATTTTTTTATTAGATTAGGTTCACTATAAATAGGAGTTAGGGATTCAGTGAAAAGACAGATTTTGAGCATTAATCATATTTTCTCTTTGAGAGACTTTCATCTCTATGTGAGTTGATTCCCTTGGTTCTTGGGCCAAGAACTACCTTTGATAACGTTGGTTCTTCCGGCAAGTCGCGATAAGGGTCACGTTCCTCTTGATAACTTCGGTGCTTTCCGGAAGGTCGCAGTTTGTGTCGGGTTCCTTTACCTTATCTCACCTTATCTTACTTTATCCTTTCTTATCTTATCCTGATTCTCAAGACGTTCCATTATCGTTTCCGCATTCCGATTCATTCGCGTAGGGTGAATCATATCAATGGACCTTGTTATTAAAGGATTTATCCATTCTGCTTTGATACAATTGTCCATGACATAATGTTGCTAATCTTTTTTCATCAATCATATTTAATTGCTCATATCTAGCCTGCACCCATTCAAACTCTTCTAACTTTTCTTCCATCAAAACTCTCAAAGAAGGAATCTCAAATTCTATTGGAGAAATAACTTCCATTCCATATACTAGAGAGAAAGGTATTGCCCCAGTGCTCGATCTGATATTCGTACGATAAGCATGTAGAGCCCAAGGCAATATTTCATGCCAATCTTTATAATTCACCACCATCTTGGCAATAATCTTCTTGATATTTTAATTAGCCACTTCAATTGCATTATTCATTTGAGGTCTATAAGGAGTGAGTTATGGTTCTTAATCTTGAAATGATCACAAAGTTTTCGTACTTCTATACTATTAAGATTAGGAGCATTGTTTGTGGAATCTAACAAACACCTCTTGAGGGATATTGGCATATGAGCATGTTTCAATCCATTTGGTAAAGTAGTCTATTGCTACTAATATGAAGTGGTGTCCGTTGGAAGCCTTTGGATTGATTGGTCCAATAACATCTATCCCCCATATTAAGAATGGCCAAGGAGACATAAGATTATGTAGGGGAAATGGAGGTGCATTAATTCTATCGGCATATACCTGACACTTATGGCATTTTCGAACATAATTATGCAATCAGCCTCCATGATAGACCAATAATAACCACTTCTGCATGCCATAATATGATTATTAGAATGAGTCCCACATATTCCTTCATAAACTTTAGTCATGATCAAATGGGCTTCTCGAGCATCTACGCATCTTAATAGTGTTCCATCATTATTTCTTTTATATAAAACATTGCCGCTTAAGAAAAATGTCATTGACAGATGGCGAATAGTCTTTTTAGCAGCTTCAGTTTCCCTAATTGGATGTACCTTTTTATATCAAGATACCAAGGTTCTTCATCCACCTCTTCTTCAACATTGGCACAATATGATGGTTCATCTTTCATCTTCACTTGAATAGGTTAGACACTAGTATGGATACCCAACCTAGTCATGGAAGCAAGTGTGGCTAAAGCATCTGCGAATTGGTTTATATCTCGAGTCAAGTGTGAAAAATTTATTTCTTCAAATTTACCAATCAATTGAGTCAAATACTTTTGATACAGGACTAGTTTGGAATCTTTAGTTTGCCAATCACCATTTATCTCATAAATTATGAGGGCTTCATCTCCAAACACTTTTAATCGTCTCACTCCTAGATCAATTGCCGCTAACAAGCCACTCGTTCATGCTTCATATTCTGCAATATTATTGGTGCATTCAAAGCTCAACTTAACTGCCAGAGGATATTACTTTCCTGGTGGTGAGATAACCATTGCTCCTATCTTGCTGCCATAGATATTAACGACCCCATCAAAGTACATTCTTCATTCCTCATCTTTAGCTTCATCTTCTTCTACCATCTGTCATAACCATAATTACAATGAAATGACTAACTCGCTAAAATTTTAGAAAGAAATTAATTGGATCGTGGAGGTGCAACCAAATTTTATTTTTAAAGGGAAAATATTTGGAAAAACCCTAACTTGAGCAAGAAATCTAGGTTCGGGAGTCAATTACGAATAAGAAAGGTATTAGGCACCCTACTCGCCCGTTCCGAAGAACGGTACCTTGAAACTGAGTATATGATTTTGATATTTTTGAAAATTGTTTGATCCCTTTAAATAGAATAGAAATAAATAGGCTTGTGGAAAATAGTTTGACAGGACTTGATCCTACTCCTACGTATTTCCTAGTGCAATGGAAAATTCAAGGCTACATAGTTTTGGTTGAAGACTTGATCTTCCAAGGTAATTGAGAAAGTAAAATTTGTACCGGATTGAGAGATACGTTGAAAGTGTTTTGAATATTTTTGAAAAATTCTTAATCCACATATGAATAGGGCTTGAGACATATGAGGGTTGTAATGGGACCCATATGATTTTTAAATACCGAACAGTAGGGTATGCTACCAATTCATATCTAGAGCTCATCGTGTGAGATTTAGAATCTTAAAGTTCTTTGAAAGTATATTTTGAAATTTTATTTAGAAGGTGATAGAAAAATAATATTTAGATGATTTCCCGGATCCACATATGCACAGAGCCTGAAGCAAACGAGGGTTGCACTGAGACTCATATGATTTCTAAATATTGAACAGTAGGGTATACTATTAGTTCATATTTAGAGCTCATCACGTAAAATCTAGGATTATTAAAACATCGGAGCATATTTTGAAATTTTCATTTTTAAATATTTTCCTAGATCCACATATGCATAGGGCCTGAGTCAAATGACGGTTGCACTGAGACCCATATGATTTCTAAATGTTGAACAGTAGGGTATGCTACCAGTTCACATTTAGAACTCATTGCATGAAATCTAGGATTATTAAAACATCGAATCATATTTTAAAATTTTATTTTTAAATATTTTCCTAGATCCACATATGCACAGGACCTGAGGCAAACGAGGGTTGCAGTGAGGCCTGTAGGATTTCCAAATACTGAACAATAGGATATGCTACCAGTTCATATTTAGAGCTCCTGAGTGAGATTTATAATTTTAACATTTAAAATTAATATTTTTTTATTATATGTTTTATTTATTAATTATTTAGTATTATATATTCTTTTTAAAGAGAAAAGGTTTCTAAAATAACCATTCAAAGCAATTTATACTTGTCGCAACCGTAATTCTGACGAGACGACGAACTCGCTAAATTTTCGAAAATGGAATGTTTTGTTTTATGTGGAGTCGCCACCAAATTTTTATTTAAAGGGAAAATACTTTGAAAAACCCTAACTCGAGGAAGAGATTCGAAGTTCGGGAGTTGGTTACGAATAGGGAAGGTGTTAGGCACCCTACTCGCCTGTTCCAAAGAACAGTGCCCTAAAACTGATTGTGTGATTTTGAAAATTGTTTGATCCTTTTAATTAGCATATAAATAAATAGCTTGATGGAGGTTAGCCTGACAGGACTTGATCCTGCTCTTACGTATTCCCTAGTACAATGGGAAACTCAAGGCTTACGTAGTTTTGGTTTGATTTGAAGGCTTGACCTTCGAAGGTGCTTGAATTTAAAGGTAAACATGTTTTTCTTTTAAAATATTTTAGAGAGAATTCTTTGTCCACATATGCATAAGATCCAAGACAACTACGGCTGCACTGGGATCCATATGAATCCCTAAGCATCGAACAGCAGAAAAAACTACCAGTTCGTGCCTAAGGTTCATCGCGTGAGACTAGGGGTTCCAAAATGAATTTTTTCTTGAAGCCATTTCGAAGGAATTCTCAGTCCACATATGCATAAGGCTCAAGATAACTACGACTACACTTGGACCCATACGAATCTCTAAACATCGAACAGCAAAAAAAGCTACCAGTTCGTGCTTAGAGCTCGTCGTGTGAGATTAAGAGATGCAAAACAAATTTTTTATTGATTTAAAAAAGAAGGGCATTCCCAATCCACATATACACAAGGCCCAAGACAACTATAGCTGCATTTTGACCCATATGAATCTTTAAACATCGAACAACAGAAAAAGCTACCAGTTCGTGCTTAAAGCTCATCGCGTCAGATTAAGAGATGCAAAATGAATTTTTTATTGATTTAAAAAGAAGGGCATTCCCAATCCACATATGCACAAGGCCCAAGACAACTACGGCTGCACTTGGACCCATACGAATCTCTAAACATCAAACAACAGAAAAAGTTACCAGTTTGTGCTTAGAGCTCGTCGCGTGAGATTAAGAGATGCAAAACGAACTTTTTATTGATTTAAAAAGAAGGGCATTCCCAATCCACATATGCACAAGGCCCAAGAGAACTACAACTACACTTGGATACGAATCTTTGAACATCGAACAGCAGGAAAAGCTACCAGTTCGTGCTTAGAGCTCGTCGCGTGAGATTAAGAGATGCAAAACAAATTTTTTATGATTTAAAAAGAAGGGCATTCCCAATCCACATATGCACAAGACCCAAGACAACTACAGCTGCACTTGGACCCATACGAATCTCTAAACATTGAACGGCAGAAAAAGCTACCAATTCGTGCTTAGAGCTCGTCGCGTGAGACTAAGAATTGCAACACGAATTTTTATTTGTTAAAAAAACGGGAAATGACGCAAGATCGAACATGATTTGGGAGCGTATGTGAATATGGAGGCTCGACTCAAATTGGGAGAAGTACAAGAGCTTGATTGGAGTCTTGGGAAGCCCAAGGGTTTAATGCAAATTTTGGGATATTCAGGGGCCTAACTGCAATTATGGGAAGTTCAGGGGCTTCATTGTAATTTTGGAAAGTTCAAGGGCTTAGTTGCAGTTTTGGGAAGTTTAGGGGCCCAATTGCAATTTTGGAAAGTTTAGGGGCTTAGTTGTAATTTTGGGAAGTCCTAGGGTTTAATTATAATTTTGGGAAATTCAGGGGTCTAATTGCAATTTTAGAAAATCCTGGGGTTTAATTGTAAATTGGCTCATAAAGGCTTGCCCCTGACGCACGGTGGGGCCCTCTTTCGTACTTGTATGGCTTTCATGGCTTGGCCAAGCCATTTTTCGACGGAGTGGGTACGCTTACTGTGATTAACTAAGGATCTGGGCAAGGTGCGCTGCAGGTCTTCAACGTTGGGTTTCTCCCTTCACTTTATTCCCCTCTCTTAGACATCTCGAGCTCAGGGGCATATTGGCTTCTTTACCACTTCAAGTGTTCCATTGCAGCAGGCCATCTTTTGCTTCATGCTTCATCCGCTCATAAGGCGTCCGTGTCCGCCTTCAAGTACGCGTTTTCCTCTTGCCTGTTCCTTTACGATTCATTCAGTGGATGTGTCTTCTCCCACTTGGCCGAATAGCACTTCCGGAGACCCATTGACTTCTCTACCACTTCAAGTGTTCCATTGCAGCAGGCCATCTTTTGCTTCATGCTTCATCCGCTCATAGGGCGTCCGCGTCCGCCTTCAAGTACGTGTTTTCCTCTTGCCTGTTCCTTTACGATTCATTCACTGGATGTGTCTTCTCCCACTTGGCCGAATAGCACTCCCGGAGACCCATTGACGTAGGGCTCCGTTCATACGACGAATGGCATCGTGCCCGTTGAATTCTTGATCACATCCCCATATATGGCGTTGTATTTGGATCTCTGCGAACGAAGGTCATGATCCTCCTCAGCACTAGGACAACGCCAAACCGTCCAAGGTGAGGGAAGGCGTCTCGGACGAGGTTTGGACGTAAAAACCTGAGTGGGCCTTTTCAATCACACCGCCCATATCCCCTGTGTTCTTTTGGACCAAAGACCGCGTCTGCATCTCCTGTTACGACCTAAGGGGATCAATATGGCTCAGGACCGATCCTGTGTAGGTTGTGTTAGATGCCTGGAGTCATGCGTGCATCGGCCACGTTTCATGTCTTAAGGGGGCGAATGTGCTTGAAGCATGCGTGAGGGGGCCGGTAGGTATCCCCGAGCAATCCTACTATGGGGAGTTCAAGATTAACCCTCAAACGATCATCCTATGGCACACGACGCATGTGGTAGGGCTTGGGCAAGCTGGTATGTTGATCGAATATAGAAGCTCTTGAAGACCACGAATCCCTCAGGCAATGTAACAGTTTGCATGGTGGCTCAAGAATACGTTTGCTAGTGGTAATGTGTGGCCAGTCTGATGTCGCACCCTCAAGTTTGGCGTATGATCCTAACATCTGCGTCGATAGCATCCTTCCTAAATGCCATGCGCACGTCTCTTGTATGGATGAATCCCCCTTGGGGCACTGTATGATATTGGGGCGGAAGGGTGGTCGACAAGTCACCCTAGAGAAAGCTAGTGTAGATATATGGTCCCATTCAAATAGGTAGCATGGTTGCTTCCCTAGGAACTCAAGCTTTGGCTTGTGGGATGACCAAATGATATTTGTTGTTCCCCTTCTATAAGCCTGTTTACTCTCTGGACTTGGGGATCAATCACCTTGCTTGGCACATGGTAGTAGTGGGAATGGAACATAACTACTATGGAATGGCTATAGATTGGCGACTTGTTCTAGTGACATATACCGATTGGCACGAGTTTGCAGTTTCGTCCGATTTTAAGAGCTTTTGAAGAAGCTATGGCTAGATCCAGGAAGATATAGGTTTTTGTGGAGCTATGGCTCTCTGTTTCTATCAGGAATTGCGACTTACATATATTTTAAGTTAACATGCGAGGTTGCAGTTATAATATTATCATGTTCAATCGGGAAAATTATCAAACACAAGCCAAGATCCACAGCAGAAGGACCAACGAAGATCATATTTAAGCACCAAACATAGTCGACAATTCATCACATATGCCTAACTCAGAATTCGGATATAATCTAAATGAATTAGGAGTTTCTTGATTCAAAAAGTAGTGAAAGGGCATCTACTGACCTGAGCGAAGCGAGTATCAAGTCCACACAAGATCCCGGCGAAACCGATACTTTCTTTTGATTCCTAGCCGAATTCCTCGATCTTTCTGTAAGCGAATAATAGAGAGGATTTAGCGATCTTTTCTTTGCAGCTTTCCGGAGCCAAAAAACCCAAAAACCTTTACCCAATCTCTTTTTATTTATTTATAGGCCCTTCTCAAACTCTTACCTTTTCCTGTTCTATTTCTTTCCGCCTTTTTTTTCGCTTATTTTCCACTTTCCCCTTTTTATTTATTTTTTATTTCATTATTTTTATTATTATTATTATTTTTTGTTGATTTATTTATTTCACTTTGATTTCCTTTTTCCTGCATTCTTCTTTATGTTTTATTATTGTTATCCTTTATTTATTATTTTATTATTATTATTATTATTTACTTTTATTATTATATTTTTTACTTATTTCTATTTAGTTATTTTCATTATCATTTTTTATTTTTCTTTTTTCTTTTCTGTTTTATTTCATTTTTTTCGTTTTTGTTCTTTTTTTTACATTCTTCTTTATATTTTCTTTTTTCTTTTTCTCTTTCGTTCGTTTTTTTTGTTTTTTTCTAAATTATCATTTAATTGCTAATTAAATTAACAATGAAGGTTCGAACATAATTGGGTGTTTACAATACTAAAACAATGGTTTTAGAAGCACGACTAAATTAAATATATTTTTTAAATAATTCCAACACTTAAAGAAAAAAACATTTATTTAATCGTTTAACAGGGTCCACATTCTTCTTCTTGGGCTATTAATTCAAAAGAATCATACAACAATTCCAAGGGCTAACTACTCGGATTTTCTTTTACTTTTTAATTAACTAAAAGTTATATCTTAAAATGGGTTTCAACAATTTCATGTATTTGTCCCCATTATCAATAATTTGGGTTCAGTAGAACAATTCTCATGGCAAGTCAATTATTCCCAATTAGGGCAGCCTTTAGCATGCACCTTGTGGGGCCTATCATGCTTTTGACTTTGGGGTTAGTTTGCTTGCGTCCCTGATGTTAAAGAAAAGAAAATGGGCTTGCCTATCTAAATTATTCTTTTGGCTTTAGAATGCCCAATAGATCCATCATCTACAACATATGAGTTGGGACCTTGCTCCAATAGCCGGGCATGCCCAAAGATTCCGCTAGGGGAGATCGGATGATGTAGTTCAATAGGGGATTTGTTTCTGTTGTAGAGGGATGGACAGTGATCGCAGCAGGTGGCCACCGAAGGAGAAAATAGAGCCTCAGTGAGCGGCTACATCTCTATTCAAGGTCCATAAGCTATATATCAAGGTTTTTCCTTTTTTTAGGAAGTAGTAGGTACAACATTAAGCCATGAGCCGCAGTGGTGATATTTTTCCAGGAAGGTGTGAGGCCACCAGTGGAGACAAACAGATGGTGATTTTGTTGTCTCTGGTTACAGTATGTGCCTTTGTGCAGGTTTGGACTGGGGAGCAAGGGCTATTTCCGATCACTCCCAGGACTAGCAGTGACCTTATAAACACCCTGAAGGTACCATGCTTAGCTTTATTTAAGTTGGAATCATGCGCTCTATTTCTTGTCTAATTTCGGGCTCCCAGATTAGCACTTATTTGGGGTTTAGCTAACTTGGAGTCTATGACTATTGCGAGAGGCACTAATATTTTTATGGCTTGGTAGCTAGACAATGGTGAGGGTCCCATGCTTGGAAGTGACCCTACAATGGCACTAAAGCATTCCAACTCGGAAATAAGGATTGCATGGAGGAGCTAATATTTATGGTATAAATCTACTTGAATGCAAAAGGTTTCATGCTTCGATTTGGTATGAATTGTAAATTATGAAAATTAATTATAACTTATTCAAATCAAGATAAGTACAGAGAAATTCACACGTGAATCAATGACAACAACTTTCATTGGCCTGAATCAGAAACTCAATGCAAGAGTCATTATCAAAGCTTTTCTTTGTTTGGCTCAAATTTGATTTCTAAGGCATCATTCTAATCATAAACAGACTTAGGGAAATTGAAACCTGAGATGCGAATGTAGTGATATTTATGACCATACCTGGAGATTTTAAGAGAGAGAATTCTAGTACAGAAGTTTTGATTTTTGATTTCTCTGGTTAAGAAAATGGCGATGCATAAACCTTTCTACAACCTCAGCACCAAGGAGAGAGAGTTTTTTAGAGAGATTTTTCGGAATCCCCAGGAACAAGAGATTTTTTCTGTATCTCCCTTAAGTCCTTCCCCCCATTTTGGTTATAGGCTCTTATAGGATTTAACCCACCTTTGGTTTAGATTATTTTAACCGTAGTTCTCTTTTAACTTTTCAAAAGATGGATTAACCGTTTAATTAACTTTTTCTTAACAACTTCTGACTTTTTTTTTTTTGGAATGCCTCTTTTGTTAGCTAGGCCGTTTACCAATTTTGGAGTCCAAATTGCTTCTTTTTCTTGTTATCTACTGGGCTAATGCTAAATTTTGGCCTAGCTCTCTTCCCTCACTCTTCTTCTTTCTTTTAATATATTTTTTGTTTTTTATTTTTATTTTTGGAATTTACTTGGCTTCTTCTTTTTTTATTATTATTTTTTTTTGAATGATTTTGAACCAAAAACTTTTATTTTGTGCTTTCTATTTATAAATTTAGCCTAAGACATAATTAAGTGTTCACACCATCAATATCTCTTCATTCAAATATTCTACCAAAAGAGATTTCTCTTCATCGAGAGGGTTTTCAGCTAGATGATCTACGATTACATTTCCTTTAATTGACTTGTGAGTCACGTACTTGATATCATATTTTGATAACATCAATTGCCATTTTGAAACTCTTAAAAACATATGAGGACTTTTGAACACATACTTTAGTGGATCAATTTGAGAAATTAGTCAAGTAGTGTAATACAACATATATTGTCACAGTCTTTTCACAATCCACACCCAAGCACAACTTGTTTTGTCCATAGTCATGTATCGAGGCTCGCAATCATTAAATTTATTACTCAAATAATAAATCACCTACTCTTTCTTTCCAGAATCATCATGTTGTCCCAGCATTGTCCCCATTGACGTTGGTAAGATCATCAAATATAAAACCAATGGCCAACCTAGCGTTGGAGGCATCAAGATAGAATGATTCAACAAATAGTTTTTTATCTTATCAAATTCTTTCTGACTTGTTTCGTCTCACCCAGCTGGTTGGTTCTTCATTAATAACTTAAATAAAGGCTTACAAATGCTAGTTAAGTTGGCCATGAATCTAGCAATGTAGTTGAGTCTTCCTAGAAAACTTCTCATTTTTCGTTCTGTCTTAAGAGCAGGCATGTACAATACTGCTTTCACTTTGTCAAGCTCTACCTTTATTCCTTCTTTATTGACGATAAAACTCATCAATTTTCCTGATGATGCTCCAGAGATGCACTTATTGGGATTCAACCTTAGCTTATACTTCCTTAACTTTTCAAAGAGTTTGTGCAATACCTCCACATGACTTTCTCCCTCCTTAGACTTGACAACTATATCATCCACATACACCTCAATCTCCTTATGCATCATGTCATGGAACGATGCAACCATAGTAGGCTGATAGGTGGCTTTGACATTCTTTAATCCAAATGGCATCACTTTGTAACAGAAGGTTCCCCAAGGAGTTATGAAAGTTGTCTTCTCTTTATCCTTAACATCCATGGGGATTTGATTATAACCTGAATATGCATCCATGAATGAATACATATGATTCCTAACAATGTTGTAAACTAGAACATCAATATGGGGGAGCGGAAAATCATCCTTTGGGATTGCTTTGTTCAAGTCTTTGTAGTCTACACACATTCTAACATTTCCATCCTTTTTATGCATTGGCACAATATTCGCTACCCATTATGGGTGTCTTGATACTTGTATAAATCCTGCCTCTAATTTCTTAGTCACCTCTTCCTTAATCTTCAGACATATCAGGGTGCATTCTTCTTAACTCTTGTTTCTTGGCCTTAGTGTTGCTGTATAATGGAATCTTATGCGAGACTATCTCTGGATCTAACCCCGACATATCATGGTAAGACTAACCAAACACATCAAGATGCTCCTTGAACAATTCTATCATTTTTTCCCTCTTTAGATTATTCACCATTCTTAATTCTTTCTTTTCCTCTTTAGATCCCATATTATCCATTTCTACCTCTTCATCAGCCGTCTTGAATTCTCTTTCAGACTATTCAAGCAATTTTGTAAGTTCTTCAATAAACCCCTCGTCATTAGCAAATCTAGAGTCATCTTCGTCGAAGGTCGTGGAGGAATTAACTAACAAGTTCTCAAAGTTATTTTATTAGATAAAATTTCTAAGACATATTGATATTTGTAATGTAATTGATATGGAGTTGGAAATTATAAATAAGGAATAATATGAAAGACAAACACAAGAGAGGTCAAAATTAAAAAGAAAAAAGAGAAATATAACTAAGGCTAAGGAGGCAAATAGTGATAAATATAAAGAGAGTCAAAGGGAAAAGTGTAAAAATGCATGCAAATTCATTTAATTATCGTCTCAAATAAAATAACATCAGTTTTAAAATGTAAGCAGCAAAACATTGTCCAAAATAATACTTCTAAAGAAATTACTTTGAAGCAATCATATCCAATACTGGTTTGGCGTGCCAATTCTTTGACTATTCTTCATCAATAGAAGGACGAATTTCCTTGCACTCCCTTGTTCCTTCGCCATCTAGAACATTGATGGTGAAATGATATTGAGGAAAAATCACCTTTTGTGCTATAACCACCTTTGCTGGTGCAGGAAATATTTCTCTTAAGTGAGGGATAGGTCGTTTCCATCTCATCTTATGCTTGTTATCCATATTCATACTTGCAAACAGTTCTTCTAATGATGCTTCATATCTCAAGCCATATTTGTCTAGTTTTTATAGGACCACTATAGGAAATCAATCACCTTGCAAGTTCCATCCCAAGCCTCTTCCTTCCTTATACTCGCTCTTGGCCATGATGCGTGCAACAACTTGATTCACAGTAGGCCAGGATGCTTTTGTTTCATGATGGCTTGATTCCACCACATCAAAACTATGTCATAAGTTTCCTTCAATTTGCTCAACGCTATTTACATACGATACTGAAACAGGCTTAGAGACCATAATCTCTTCTTCTCCATGTATTGTGATTATTGCTCCATCTTCAATATATTAACCTTTTAATGTAGTATGGATGGAACAGCACCAGCAATATGAATCCAAGGTTGGTCCAACAACATATTATAAGTTGGTTCAATCTCCATGACTTGGAACAATACTTGAAAAATGCTTAGAACAATTTCTAGCGATAGTACCACTTCTCCAAAAATGTCTCTTCTAGTTCCATAAAAAACCCTCATAACCATCACTTGAGGTGTTTAGATCATCCATGCTTATTTGTAATTGAGTGAAAGTTGACTTAGGTAAAACATTCAACGCTAAGCCATCATCAATCAATACTTTAGCCACAATAAAACCTTTGCATTTCAAGGTTATGTGTAGAGCACAAGGATTCTTTTCAAATTGAGAAATAATTTCTTCATCAGAGAAGGTGATCATATTTAAGTGTTTCAAAGGATCCACCATATTAATTACATTTTGAAGAGTAACATCTGGCTTGACATATGTGTCTTTCAAAACTTTCAAAATTGCTTTCCTGTGAAGCTTTGATGTTAAGATAAGTGATAAAAGGGAGATTTTGACAAGTGTCTTCTTCAATTATCCCATCATGTCATACTCACTTTGTTTCACAATTTTTAATAATTCATCCTATTCTTCTTCCTTTTATTTGTTCTCTGTTTCCTCTATTACCTAATCTTTATTCTTTTTTTCTCATTTTCCTCAAAACCATAGAACCTTCCACTCTTTGTGATTCCTTCCACTCCTACTTCAGGGGTCACAACCTCTCTTGCCTCTTGTAGATTAGAGCAATGCATCAAGCTACCTCCCATCGTCTCAATCTTTTTCTCATAATTCCATGGTACTACATGTGTGTCTTCAAAAGTGAATGGAACTGGCTTCTTCACAATCACAACCATTTTCTCAAGAACATGTGGCTCATTCAAAAATGGAAACAGAAGTACAAATCTCTCAATAACATTGACTTCTTATGACAAATTCATTTTTTACCTTACTTCTATGACTCCCATCTTTAGCAGACTTTGGACTCGAACTTTAAAATCTTAGTAGTTCTCAATCTCATGTCCCTTCACTCCAAAATGGTAGTCGCAACTTGTCTCTTCATCATATATTTCTTCCTTTTCTCTAATGGTTCCTAGTGCTATCACATCATAACCAACTCTGTTTAATCCCTCAAACACTTCCTTCACAGGGCTTTTCAATTTTAAAACTTTCTTTATTAGTAGCCCTTCCTTCTCAATAGCATTCATAGAAATTCTTTTGTGATTTGAGATAGGATTGTTGATAACGCTATGCCCTTTCTTATCTTGAATATCCAACCTCCCACAAGCAATCAACTTTCTAACCACTATCTTAAATCCTTCACAATCCTCAATTGAATTCCCAATGACCCTTATATGATACTTGCAAGTCAGGTTAGGGTTATACCATGTCGAAAATGGTGGTTGCATTAGATGCATAGGTATTTCAGATATTAGATGAGCACAAAAAAATATTGAAATAGATCATTAAAGATAGCCAATCTAGGGAAAGGTGGTAAGTTTTATAGGAAAGGTTGTCCTTGGTTTTGGAAATTTGGTCTAAGAGGGTGATTTAGGCGATTTGATGGGTATACAAAGGGGTGATTAGTGTATATAGGACGTGTATGAGCAAATGGTTGTGGTAATGGTACATTGTTGATTTGGAATGGAGTTGTGTTTGTGCTTGGGATTTGTTGATATTGTGGATTGGGGAATAGTGGTGCTTGGTAGAAATGGTAAGGGTTAGGGTTGAATGTTGGTGCTTGGTACTGGGTGTTGATGACAGATGTCATGGCATTAGCTTTCGTGGACTTGGTTTATCTTAGGTTCTTTTTTCTTTGTTAAGGGTCCTTTTTTCGCCTAACCGCTCTTTATTTGTTCTATTGGAAACTTTATTCCTTTGACAAGATCTCAATCCTTTCTCCAGCAGTTATCAAGTCACAAAATCTCTGTAAGCTACGCCAACCATCGATCCAATATATGACGATCCCA